>CM052799.1:20656558-20809067 GCA_028533885.1 Nasua narica | reverse complement strand
CACTGAGCCACCAGGCGTGCCTCTTTTGTCCATTTTTAAATTGGGTTCTCTATTTGTTTTTGAGTTTGCAAGAGGTTGGTTTTTTTTTTTAATATATCCTGAATAGTAAATCTTAATCAGATATATGATTTGCAAATATTTTACCCCATTCTGCAAGTTGTCTTCTCACTTTTTATTTTTAAATATTTATTATTTTTAAAAAATTTTTAAAGATTTTATTTATTTGTCAGAGAGAGAGCACACACAAGCAGGGGGAGTGGCAGGCAGAGGGAGAAGCAGGCTTCCCACTGAGCAAGGAGCCTGATGCTGGACTTAAGCCCAGGACCCCGAGATTATGACCTGCGCCAAAGGCAGATGCTTAACCAACTGAGCCACCATCCCATCTTTTCACTTTTTAAATAACATCCTCTGGAGCACAAAAGTTTTTAATTTTGATGAAGTTCCAATTATCTATTTTTTCTTTTTTATTTAAGATTTTATTTTATTAAAAAAAACTATTTTACTTTATTTATTTGACAGAGACAGAAAGCACAAGTGCGGGGAGCAGGAGAGGGAGAAGCAGCTTCCCCACTGAGTAGGGTGCCCAATGTGGAGCTTGATCCCAGAACCCTGAGCTGAAGGCAGATGCTTTAATCAACTGAGCCACCTAGGCACCCCTATTTCTTCCTTTCTTCTTTGTGCTTTTGGTGTCCTAAGAATCCATTGCTAAATATAAGTTCATAACTATTTACTCCTACATTTTCTTCCGAGAATTTTATGGGTTTATTCCTTATATTTAGCCTGTTGATCCATTTTGAGTTGATTTTTCTGTATGGAGTGAGGTAGAGATCTAACTTCATGCTTTTGCTGGTAGAAAGGAAGTTGTCCTTCCCCATTAAATGGGCTTGGCCCCCTTATCAAAAATCAATTTCAGGGGCGCCTGGGTGGCTCAGTTGGTTAAGCGACTGCCTTTGGCTCAGGTCATGATCCCGGAGTCCCGGGATCGAGTCCCATATCGGACTCCCGGCTCTGTGGGAGGTCTGCTTCTCCCTCTGACCTTCTCTCCTCTCATTCTCAGTCTTTCTCTCTAATAAAAAAAAAAAAAAAATCTTTAAAAAAAAAATCAATTTCATATCTGGACACTCATTTCTATTCCACTGACCTATATGTTTATCTTTATGGCAGGATCACACTGTTTTGATTTCTATAGCTTTGTAATAAGCTTTGCAATTGGGAAATGTGAGACCTCCAGTGTTTTTCTTCTTCTCAAGATTGTTCTGGCTATGCAGAGCCCTTGCTATTCCATTTGAATTAGAAAATAGGTCTTTCCATTTCTATAAAAATTGCTGTTGGAATTTTGATAGGGATTGTGTCTCAATTGAAGATTGCTTTGGGTTATTGACATCTTAACAATGGGTGTTAAGTCTACCAGTCTATGTACATGGTGCATGTGTTTCCATTTCCTTAGGTCTTTTTTAATTTCTTTCAGTCATGTTTTATAGTTTCAGTGTGCAAATCTTTCACTTCCTGGTTAAAGTGATTCCTAAGTATTTTATTCTTTTGGATGCTATTATAATGTAATTGTTTTTTAAATTTCCTTTTCAGTTTCTTTGCCGGTATATAGAAATACAACTGATTTTCGCCTGTTGATTTTGTCCTCTACAATTTTGCTGAATTGTTAATAGAATCACTATTAGCTTAAGCAGCTTTTTGGTGGATTCTTGGGATTTTTTATATATAGAATCATGTCATTTGTGAATAGATAACTTTACTCCTTCCTTTCTACTTTCAATGACTTTTATTTCTTTTTCTTGTCAAGTTGCTTTGGCTAGAACTTCCAGTAAAATGTTGAATACCAGTGGTAAAAGTGGCATCCTTGTCTTGTTCCTTATTTTAGGGGGAAAGCTTTTGGTCTTTCACCATTGAGTATGTTAGCTGCTGTTTTTTCACTTAATCCCTTTATCATATTAAGGAACTTCCCTTCTATTCCTACTTTTCTGATTGTTTTTATCATGAAAGACTGTTGGATTTTGTCAAATAATTTTTCTCTTTTTTGTGTTGAGATGATCATGTATTTTTTCCCTCCATTCTCTTACTGTGATGTACTATGTTGATTTGTTTTCTTATATTTAACCACTTTTGCTTTCCTGGGATAAATTCCACTTGGTTATAGTGTATGATCCTTTTGATCTGCTATTGGATTTGGTTTGCATCTTTATTCAAAAAGAATACGGACCTGTAATTTTCTGTTATTGTGATGCCTTTATTTCCTTCGGTATCTGAGTGATGCTGGCCTCAGAGAATGATTTGGGGCATCTTCTGCTCTTCTAATTTTTTAAAGGGTTTGAGAAGGTTTGATGTTAATTCGTCTTTAAATGTTTTGTAGAATTCATCCATGAAGGCATTTGGTCCTGAACTTTTTCTTTTTTGGTAGGGAGGTTTTTGATTATTCATTCAATCTCTTTACCTGTTAATAGGTCTATTGAGGTTTTCTAACTCTTGTGTGTTTCTGGGAATTTGTCCGTTTCACCTAGGTTATTTAGTTTGTTTGTGTACAATTGTTTAAAAAATTCTCTTATAATCCCCTTTTCTCTGTCAGCTCAGTAGTAGTGTCTCCATTTTCATTTCTTTTATTTAAAGATTTTATTTATTTATTTATTTGACAGAGAAAGAGAGAGAGAGAGAGCACAAGCAGGGGGAGTGTCAGAGGCAAGTGAGAAGCAGACTCCCCACTGAGCAGGGAGCCCAATGCAGGGCTTGATCCCAGGACCCTGAGACCATGCCCCAGGTCAAACGCAGATACCCAACTGAGTGAGCCACCCAGGTGCCCCTCCATTTTCATTTCTGATTCAGTTATTTACATCTTCTATCTTTCTGTCAGTCTAGCTAAAGTTTGTCAGTTTTGTTGATCTTTTTAAAGAACCAGCTTTTGATTTTGTTGATTCTATTTATAAATTCTTTATTTCATTTATTTCTTCTCTAATCTTTATTATTCCCCTTTTTTTGTGCTTACTTTAGGTTTAGTTTGCTCTTTTTCTGGTTTCTTAAGTTGTAAAGTTAGATTATTGATTTGACATCTTTCCTGTCTTTTAACGTAGGCATTTACTGCTATAAAATTTCCTTCTGATCACTGCCTTGACTACATTCCACAAGTATTTTATATTTTCATTTTCATTTTTCTCAAGTATTTTCTAATTTCTGTTTTGATTTCATCTTTGACCCATTGGTTGTTTAAGAATATGTTGTTTTATTTCTACATATTTGTGAATTTTCAGTTTTCATTCTGTTTTTGATTTCTAGCTTCATTCCACTGAGGTCAGAAAAAAAACTTTGTATGATTTTAATATTAAGTTTATTGAGTCTTATTTTGTGGTCTAATACATGGACTATTCTGGAGAATGTTCCAAAAGTACTTGAAAAGAATGTGTATTCTGACATTGTTAGAATGTTCTGTGTATGTCTATTAAGTTTAGTTGATTTGAAGTTTTTGTTTAGTAAGTCTAATACCTGTGCTTCCCCAGGGACGGTTTCTGTGAATGTATTTATTTTTTCCTTTCAATGGACCGTTCTTTCCCGTTTTTTGTTTTTGTTTTTGTTTTTTGAATGCCTTGTGGTTTTTTTTGTTGAAAGCTGAACATTCAAATATTATAATATGGTAACTCTAAAAAATCAGATTCTCCCTTTTCCCCAGGTTCTTGATTGTTGAAGGCTGCCATCATCTGTTTGTTTACTGACTTTTCCAAATTATTTTTACGAAGATAGTATTACTTGTTGTATATGCTGACCAAAGTTTCTTTTCCCTTAGCTTAGGTTCATTTAGTGTTTTGACAGAGATTTACTTGAATAAGAGAAAAAGAAGGAAAGAAAGGAAATGAGATTTTGCTTATAAGATCTTATTTGCTGATAAGATCTGCTTTGCTTCCTCCAGAACCAAATACCTAGGTCCCACACCAAGAACATGAGCTGACATCTTCAGTATCCACAAGGAGCCAGGGAAGGAAGGGGGCAAAAGCACATTTTAAGTTGTTTTTTCTTGATTCATGTTTGCTTGGTTGCTATAAACTGTTGACTTTTTTCAAAGTTCTGTCAACTTGGTTCTGAGAGTTTCTTCTTATTTTTTGATGTTTCTGTGGAGGGACTGACATTTGGAGCTATCTACTCTGCCATTTTGCTGACATCACTCCATGAAAAATATTTTATTTATTTTTTTTACCCCAGTTGAAGTCCCATTTTTTTAAATTAACATATAATGTATTATTTGCCCCAAGGGTACAGGTCTGTGAATCATCAGACTTACACATTTCACGGCACTTACCATAGCACATACCCTCCCCAATGTCCATAACCCAGCCACCCTATCCCTATGCCCCTAACTCCCCAGCAACCCTCAGTTTCTTGAGACTGAGAGTCTCTTATAGTTTGCCTCCCTTCCTATCCCATCTTGTTTCATTTCCCCCTCACCTCCACAACCCCCGACCCTGCCTCTCAAATTCTTCATATCCATGAAAAATATTTTTAATGAACTTCCTAGCAAAGCCATGTAACTTATGTATTAGTAAGGCCAAATCTCCACAATATTTGGACTGTTTTCTTATCCCTATCACAGTTCTCTCTTCTTTCTTCTCTGCGTCTGTCACTAGTATCTGTCAGTCACCTGATTTGATATAGGAATCATAATGATATTAAAATAATAGGTAACATTTATTGGCCATTTGCTGTGTACCAGGTCCTGGGCTAAGTGCTTTATGTGACTTATCTCATTCAATCCACTTAATAATTCTACTATAAGGACATTTATAATCTCTATTCCATAGGTGAGTAGGTGGAGACTTAGGGAGTTTGAGGAATTTGTCTAGGGCCAGCCAGTGGCAAATATGGGATTTAAATCCAATTCATCTGGTGACAGAGCCTGTGTCTTTATTTAAGGCTAGACTTTCTTCTTGCGCACCTGTGACTCATTACTCCTCATTTATTGTTAATTCTCCCTAGGCAATATTTCTTCTATTTGAGTGTTTACCACTTTCATTTCTATCATTCTGGTTTCCAGGCCAAGGGAAGGGCGAGACTTGGGAGGGAATGGGATACCTCCTGGTTGTAGCATCTACTTGTTCCTTTGACTTTTCAATAAAACCTGATGTTTGTTTGGCTTTGATTTTTTTCCTTTGTTCTCTTCATCTCTTTTCTTTTCTACATTTTCTGGGTGAGTATTCTTCCCCTAACTCAAATCAGGGAAATTTTAAGGGAGGCTGGGCAGTATCCTTGCGGGTAATTCTGGGAGCTTATAGAGGTTCTCAGTGTCTACAAATCTCAGTCCTAGCGATCTATCCTCAGACAAGATGTTTTATCTGAAGTTATTTTATTTTTTGTTATTCTGACCACACAGTCTGCTTATTCCTCTTAAGACAAATTAACTTCCCTAGGGAAGGCCAGAAACATAAATAACAGGATTGGTAGTATTGGATTTTTTTTTCTTCCAAAATAGCTGACTTGGAATACAGTTTCAAATATTTTAGTTTATCTAGAAGTTATAAGACAATCTGGTAGTGGTATCCATGTCAGAGGTATGGGAAACATCTTCAGATGTTGCCACTTATTAGATGTCAATGCGGGACTTTTATAAAACTTGAGGAAGCTAAGTAAAGGGAGAGGCTCTGACCATGGCTCACTTTTTAAAGATTTATACCAAATCACCTTTTCTTAGAGCTGCCTCTTAGAGTCATCTGGAGCTGGCCTTTGATATGCCTCCACTAGGTATTTATCAAGCACTGCAGGGTACTGGGGACTCAGTGGTGGTGAACCAGAGAGGCTTGGTGCCTGCTCCAGAGGAACCGACAGGGTTGGGAGGACATCTAAATAAACACAACCATATTATAACTCTAAAGTGTAAGAAGAACCTCAACAGTGGAAACACATGCCATGAACCCCCTACTTGACTAGAGGAGCAAAAGACATCATGCTTAGCATCTAGTTTAAACTCCCTATGGGAAGTGACCTACCTTTTGTTAGTAATTAAACCAGGACTGAAACTTTAGTTTTGTGTCTTATTTCTCAATTCAGCATTAAAACACATAAACAAACAAACAAAAACCTCTCTGCTATGCTTTCTTTCTGCTTTAGTTGGTAAACTTCATCCTTGCTTCGGATTTCTTTTTTACTTACATAGAAGTTGGTTTGATGGTTCACGAACTGGAGAAGAGTGCTGGCAATTGTAGGCAATTCGCCGTGCAGGCTTCCCATGGCCCTCTCAGGACATGCTCATCTGATCTGTGACAAAGACTCTCTTCATCTGAGCCAAACATGGGATGAAGTCTGGAGTGGTTGGATGAGGCACAAAGGCTTCTAGCAGGCCTTGGGTGACTTCAACCCCACTTCTTTCTTCTTAGACCGAGCTTAAGCCTGACACCTTCAGATTCACTTATCAGTTCAGCCTGTCTCTAAACCACAGCTGCCTGGCAAATTTTTATTGCTTAACTGTTAGTTATGTTATGACATAAAAAACCAAATATATTTTAGTTTTCAACATGCACTGGGGCCAAACCACATAGCAACTCGTGGTTCTTTGGATTTTTATTTCATGTGACATGAGTAGGGCAAGCAGAGATATAGCTGGTTTTACATGCGAACAAAATAGCCACCAGCAGATGAGGGTTTGAGGGATCTTGGAAGATCTTCCTTAGAGGTCATCTGGAATCACACAGTCTCAGAGTGGGAAGGAACCTTAAAAAGGTCATCCAGTTCAACAAATACCCTTTTAACTCTTGAATTTCCTTTTCTATGTATTTCTTTTCTCTTTATTTTTATTTATATATTTTTGAGAGAGAGAAAGGTGGGAAGGGCAGATGGAGAGGAAGAGAGAGGATCTTAAGCAGGATCCATCCTCAGTGCAGAGCCCCACATGGGACTCGATCTCATGACCCTGAAATCAAGACCTGAGCTGAAATCAAGAGTCAGGTGCTTAACTGACTGAATCACCCAGGTGTCCCTGTTACGTATTTCTTGAATGGACATTCAGCTATACTGGTATCCATCCTCATTGGTTCCATTGAAAATGCTCTCTGTTAGTTCATCAGTCACTTCCTAGTGGCCAAACACTAGACCCTTCAGCCCTCATTTAACTCAATATCATTTAGACATTTATTATTGTTAATTACATTGCAAGTCTGTGCCTTCTGGGATATAATTTGCTTCTGATTTTTCTCCTACATCTTTGACCAGCGGTTTTCAGTCGGGGACAGTCTTTCCCTGCAGGAGACATTTAGGAATATGTGGAGATATCTTTTTGGTTGTCACGAGGGGCAGAAGGTGCTACTGACATCTAATGGGTAGAGTCCCGGGATGTTAAACAAATGCCTAAGACAGCTCCCTGTGACAAAGAATTATTTGGGCCCAAATGTCAATCATGCTAAAGTTGAGAAATCCTTATCCTTGGCCATTCTTTTTCTGTGTCCTTCATGGGATCCCTTTTTTCTTTTTTTTTTAAGATTTATTCTCTCTCTTTCTCAAGCAGATTCTGGGCTGAATGCAGAGTCAGATGGGGGCTTGATCTTATGACCCTGAAATGACTTACGCTGAAACCAAAAGTTGGACACTCAACAGACTGAGCCACTCAGGCACCTCCTTTTTCTTCTTATCACCCCCTTAAATTTTGAAACTGCCCAGCTTTCCTTCCTTACCCTTTTAGTTTTGTTCTCCTGATGCACTCTCTCTGAGTGCCACACCAACCATTTCTATGGCTTCTATTCCTTGCTATACCCATGCCTTCAGTTCTAATGTTCATCTTGAACTCCAAACTGTTAAGTCACTTCCAAGTAGTGTCTCTGCTTCTATATCTTCTAGACACTGAAAATTCAGTGATTGTCTTCCCCTCATTTCTCCTGTTGTTCTTTTTCCCCTGTAGGATTTCTTTTAGTAACTCCAAGATCTCTAGGGTTAGTTCTGAGGGCTCTTGATCATGTGTGGAATTTGGATGTGCCTCTTAGGCTTGAGGACTCCCAAGCCACATCGCAGGATGCTGCTTGACCCAGAACATGCTGCTCCTTTCAGAACCAGAGACTAGACATTATCTCCTAATGAAACCTTTGCCATTGGAAAAGATATACTAGAGTGACCACACATACCTGTTCTTTATGACACTCATTCATGCTGCCAAAGCCAAGACTTGATATGTCTATCTTTAGTGGAAGAGAGATGGCTTGAGCTGAGATGCTGGCCTGTTGGCTTTTGCTGCTGCTGCTGCTGCTGCCGCTCACCCCAACTAAGGCCTCAAATACTCTTTGAGGGAGGACATGCATTTTCTCTGACTTATATTTAGGGAGAAGTGCTCTTTGCTGGACTGATGGGTTCTAGGGTTATAGCTCTCTAAATTCTCTTATACTGCCAGTCTGCCACTAGGAAAGATGGAGACATGGGCCAGGATCTGGTTTGGGCTGCCTCTTGAACCAATATTGAAGGTTTCCTTCCACTTGATTCCTAGCGTAGAGGACAGCATACATGACTCTTTGCATTTTCATATTTCTTCCTTGGGGCCTTACTGTCCCATCTTCCCATCTCTATTTCCTTGATCAGGGTTGGTCAAGCTGAGCTGGACCAGGTCATAAAAAATAGACTGAACTTGGATCCTGGAGAAAAGGATGACTTGGACTTGATTTAAAATTGTCCACTCTTTGTTGTCCCAGCACATACACTCTTTGTGTATTGTCCACTCTTTGTTGAGCCAGCACATACTCAGTGTAAAGGACATTCATGCAGGACCCAGTGAGTGGACTTAGCTTCTCGGTATCTACTCCATCTCATAGAGGTACAACTTAAAAGTGGAGATCTTAGCATTCGTATGTAGTAAGAAATCTGCAGTGGGAAAAATCTTAATATGTGGGTTCATTGTCTTTTATCCTTTGGCTTAGAGTGGGCCATGCCAGCTCTGAAATGTCCACCCTTACCATATACAGAAGTTACATACTTGCCCATTCTAATTCTTTTTGGGCCATTGGGCCCCCAGCAGGTCCAACCATCCCCTGTGTTAAGCCCAGGCTATCATTGAAGTTTCAGTAACTTTTAACTCAAAAGGGTAGGGAACTTTGTTCCAGCCTGAGCAGGATTTTTCTGGCTATAAGCAACAAAACAACTGATTCTGGCCAATCTAAGCAAAACACAGAGCAAAAACAAACTGGAATTTAATGGAAAGATATCAGATAGTTTGAAAAATATTAATTTAGACAGGTATGGGAATCTAGGGATCAGGAACCAGTGAAGGTTAAGGGGTACAGCTGGAATGATTAGGCTTTAAATTTTTTCTGTCTTTGTGTTTTTCAGTTCATGATTCAGATGCTAAAGAGATTATTTCATTGGTCTTACTTGAGTCTCATGACCATATCCGGGCTAGGTGGGGCTGTGATTGAAGTCTACCAAGACTGCTCTCAGAGTCAATTATCTTATGGTCTCACTTATGTGTGGAGTATAAAGAAAATCATGGAGGGCATTGTGAGAAGGAAGGGAAGGGTGAATGGGGGGAAATCGGAGGGAGTGATGAACCAGGAGAGACCGTGGACTCTGAGCAACAAACTGAGGGTTTTGGAGGGGAGGGGGAGGGGGGGTGGGCGAGCCTGGTGGTGGGTATTGAGAAGGGCACGTATTGCACGGAGCACTAGATGTGGTGCATGAACAATCAATCTTGTAACACTGAAAAATTAAAATAAACATATTTGGGGAGAAAAAATAAAAAACAAACAAAAAACAAACAAACAAAAAACAACAACAAAAAAAGACTACTCTCAATGGGTTCTGAATATTCAAAGGAAAATCAGGGTGCTATTATCTAACAGGGCAAGAATGGTCATCAGGCAACAACACCAGATGTCCACGTGGTCCCTTTCTTCCCAGGAGACTGGAAGTGCAAATGGATGGGCCCAGGAATTTGGTATAATTCCCTCCTCAGCAGCTTTTTGATTTGAGGGTCAGCGTGTTAGGAGAGAGGTGGCCAGAATCCATTTTGTCCCAGGGTTTGGTCAAAAATATATTGTCTATCGTATTCTTCTTGATTACACTACATCCTGTAAACTCAGTCTTATTTATTGTAGATCTGAAATGTAAAACCAATATGTTGAAATTTATTTTCAGGGTGATTGCACATAAAGTGCTGCACAAGGTGCTTTGTTTTATTTCTTTCCAGATCAGAGCACTAGAATATGTCAAGAAGAAAATATCCTAGGCTCAGTAATACCCACAGAAATGGTTATGTACACAGTATTATGGCTAGCATTGGTGCAATGCAATTTTATTTATTTTTTGGATTTTTTTGCAATACAATTTTACATCAGATATATTGTACACCTGAAACTAATATCACACTGTATGTTAACTAACTGGAATTTAAATTAAAACTTTAAAAAAAGACAGAAAGGCAAAATGGAAATGATATATACCGAAAATAGAATTCAGTAATTATAATTCACTAGTCTCCTAACCAGCTGTCGGCTTACTCATTTATTTGTTCCTTAATTATTTATCAAGTATCTACTCTATGCCAGGTGCTGTACTGGGTGCCAGGGATGGGGACATTACCTACCTGTGTGGAGTTTGAACTCTAGTGAGGATCACATTCTACTGTTATGTTAATTTAGAAGAAAATTTAGAGCTTGGATATGCAACTATTCCAAATAACCAAGTCAAACAACTATGCCAAAATGCACTGGAGAGTCCAAAAAGAATATTCACACTTCATATTTGGGAATAAAGATCCAATATGTGTTTCTCACCTTCTATCTTTAATATATATGCCCATTTCCCCTAATTTCATTTCTTTTTCTTTAAAACAAAATGGAGCAATTAGGGAGAGGAAGGATCCTCCAAAAACTTGGATATGGATCTGTGACTTTCCATTTATAGCGAAATAAATCTTTCAAGGAATTACCTTGGAGCTCTCCATGAAAAAAAAAGCAGCTTTTCCCAAAACCTGAAAAACTATACTTGTGCTTAGGGTGTGCGTGTGTGTGTTTCTTGAGATAGATCAGGTTGGCTGTTAATTGCTCCAGGTGGTTCAAAAGGAGGTATCAGGAAGCTTTGGAAGCTACTTGGAGCAGGATCTATAGCAAGCAAGATTAGAGGTTTGTAGGCCTCCTCTCTTTACCCCCCAACCCCCTCAATTGCACTGCCCACAAGGGGGCTGCTGCCTTGGAGAGCAACTCTGAGAGGACAGAGATGCCTTCTACCATGGTGTTATTGGCATCCCCAGCACCCAAGCACTAGTTGGCAGGGTTGGCACTCAATAAGTATTGGTTAACTAAATGAATAAACATAAAAAAGGTGCTTTGAGCAAGAGAAGACAAAATTAAGTCTCCTTGAATTCTTAGATGATTTTTACAGCTCCTTTGATTAGTTGATTGGGAATTACATTTGATATGCCAAAGACCCAAGGCCCAATAAAAGCACACAAGGAATGTGGGTACCCAGAGACCTCAGTTTTTTGGGAAGTAACACCAGGTGCTCCTATGATTACATTTAAAGTAGGCATCAATGTCTATTTGGCCAGTGCTCTGATTTAATTACAAATTCTTGATTATTATGGGTTACATTTTGATTTACATAAGACAATTTGAATTCCAGATGCATATACTTAGAAGTTATTATTTTGGGATAATTTTTGGTATCTCAGACATTTCACTAATTAGGAAAGATTTCTGCATCCTATAAGCTTAAAGGAAGTTTTCTCATATCAGTGATGGCAAATGGATTTCATCTCACTTGCTGGTTTGATTGATTGGTTTGCCTCGAGTGCCAGATCGAGAAGGACTCTGAGGTCAACCCTGAACCCTCTAGAGAAGGCTACCTCACATGATGGATTATTAATGTCTTCCTTGGCTGATGGAGGTGGTGGGGATAGCACATGTCCCACATAATTTCCATCCCTGTTCCATAAACTGTAATGCAAGATCCAAAGTAACTCTTCTGCAACCAGAAACTGAATGCAGCCATGATCTACAAGCCAGGGCAGTGGTGATTGGTAAGTACATCGGCGTAGTTCCATCTCGAAGGAGCAAACTCATTTTTTAGCTCAACGGCAAATGCCCTGAGATGAAATTATTGAAGGAGTCTGGTCTCTTGCTAGAAAGATGAAGACCTAAATGAACGCAAAATTGTGAAGTCCAAAGAGTCACTGATGAATCTGCTGAACCTGGAAAAAGGGTTAATCAGCCTGGTGGGGATAAAAATAGCCCAGGAACTGGTGCCAAATAGCTACAGTTCAGCCCCTAGCGATCAGCTGTGTGCCTTTGGGCAATGCAGCCTCTCTCTCTGGGACTGTGTCCTCCTCTCTAAGATATGGGTAATAATACCTACTCTGCAATTGATAAGAGGTATATCTAAAAAGGGCTTGGCACAGAGAGCAATTCAAATAGTAGTCATTTTTGCCACAGAAATGTAAATGGCTGCATTTTTTGGAAAATGATCCTTTAAACTAGCTTGGTAATGTGTTTATGTTTCAAGCATGCTTTTGGAAAAGTTCCTATTCTGAAAGATCAATGAGTGTGTCAGCTCTTGATCGCTTTATGAATACTTAAATAAAGCAACATGACTCCCATGCGGTGGCTGGATTCCATCTTATCTGGCACCTCTGTTAAGAGGGCAACTTGGATTTAAGACAAATTACCAGTGACTCTGAATCTACTCATTTTTATCTTCAAGACTAGATACAAGCTACCTATTGATGCTTGCACCGTCCAATTCAAATCGACTTTACCATCCCTTTAGCAGCCAGTGGAGTTCACAGATCAGAAGAAAAAAATTTTTTTTTCAGAAGAAATTATTCAGAACAGATGTATAACTCAGAAAATAGACAAACTCTGTGTTCAGGGAAAGATGATGTTTTCGGCACTCTTTCACGTGACTCTTATAATTTGAGGTGCTCTTAGAAAGAGAGCTCTTTAAGGGAAGGTTACTTTTTTAAGTCCAATTTAGGCTTGGACTTATCTCCTGAGGAGTCTTAACAAGGAAAACTATGCAAACATTGTTTATTGAATGGAAGTGTTTTCTAATTCCCTTTAGAATTTCGAAGATGAAAATTCAGGTAGGAAATTGTCATTACCACAATGGTATGTCAACAAAGAGATTTTATCTGTATTTGCTCACCTGTAGGAATATCTGCCACTGACTCCACAGGGAGACAAAGTCGGGCAGCAGGCAAAACTTTTGTCATTTGCTCATGGTTTTAAAATACAAACAGAATTCCAGCTGGGCCCAAAAGGTAAAAGCTTCTTTTAAAAAGAAACCCACTTGGATAGAGGAAGATCTGAAAGACAGCGTAGGACAGTCCCATTTTGTGTTATTTGAACAATCTAAAAATATTTCTTACGGGAAAAGTCAAAAATAAAACACACACATACATACCGCTGATAGCTGAGAAATGGTGTACATGTACATCTGAGAAAAGAAAGTTATGTAGAGGTGCCTGGGCGAATCAAATGGTTAAGAATCTGCCTTCAGCTCAGGTCATGATCCCAGGACTCTGGGATCGAGCCCTGCTTCAGGCTCCCTGCTTGGTGGGAAGCCTGCTTTCCCTCTCCCACTCCCCCAGCAGAGTGTTCCTGCTCTCACCGTCTCCTCTCTCTCTGTCAAATAAATAAATAAAATCTTAAAAAAAAAAAAGTTATGTAGAAATATGAGATATACATTTTTAAGGAATCACTTAATCGCATTTTTGTCTTGAGATGCGATAGAATTCAGTGGTTACAAAAGTTGAACTTGGAAGGCTAACAGACTTGGGTGTAAATCCTTACAACCTCCCAGCTGTGTGACCTTGGGGAAGCTACTTCATTCTTCGGGTCTCTGGTTCACCATGTGTAAATCCATAATAGCATGGGTACCAGGTCACCGTTGCTGTGAGAATTAAGTGAGACACTAATTGTGAAGTGCTCGTTATGGGGCACTTTTTTTTTCCTGCAAAAAAAGGTCAATAATGTCATCTTTGGTCATTTTTTAAATTCTAAGGTCTGTGCAGTTGACAGGAGACTTAGAGCTGTCATTGAAAGCAGAAAGCATCAACCCATCCCTGGGGGGCTCCTGCATTGGAGGTGGTGGTGGGGAAGGGGGTGTTATCCTTCAGACTGAAATCCTCCTTTTTCACAGATAGCTTCAAGGTACTGTTTGAAGAATATGGTATGTTTTTTTTAATTATTCTTAAACTGTGTAAGTTACCTATAACCTTTTATGATATATTTCATGTTTTCGAAAGTAGCATTTTTCATGTACTACATTTAACTACATACTTGCTTTGGTAGTGATACATGTTCTCAGATACCTTCAGTTTAAATTCATTTTTTATAAATGAAATTAATGACAAAATCAAATATATTTCATTTGGTCAGCTTGGATAATGAGGCCTTTT
This sequence comes from Nasua narica, assembly GCA_028533885.1. NCBI lineage: Eukaryota > Metazoa > Chordata > Mammalia > Carnivora > Procyonidae > Nasua > Nasua narica. The sequence continues at coordinate 20,794,714 of CM052799.1, read as the reverse complement.
TCTCTTCTTAAGACCCAGTATGACTGGCAAATTTCTCCTTGTTTTTGTCTCTTTTTGTCTTTCTGTATTCAAATTTGACTAGATAAATTTTAAAATATTCATATCAGAGTCTGAACTAGAAGATAAACATCAGATTGGGAGAAAACATTTCCTCTACATTCGCAAAGGATTATGCAATCAAAAGGCATCAAAGAACCCTGTAACAATGGTTTAATATCCTTGATATATGGCAGTGGTTGTATAACTTTATACATTTGCTTAAAATTATTGAATCATATACTTATAGTGGGTGAATTTTGTGTTATGTAAAATATACCTCAATATAACTATATTAAAAAGTCCTCAATACACAAAGAACTACAAAACAATTTGGGGGGAAACAAGTCAACAGCAAAATGTGAAAGAGATATAAGCAGGTGGGGCGCCTGGGTGGCTCAGTGGGTTAAAGCCGCTGCCTTCGGCTCGGGTCATGAACTCAGGGTCCTGGGATCGAGTCCCACATTGGGCTCTCTGCTCAGTGGGGAGCCTGCTTCCCCCTCTCTCTCTGCCTGCCTCTCTGCCTACTTGTGATCTCTCTCTCTCTCTCTCTGTCAAATAAATAAATAAAATCTTTAAAAAAAAAAGAGAGATATAAGCAGGAAGTTTGCAGGAAAGCAAGTATGGATGGTTAATAGAGATACAAATAAGCTCAATTTCACTAGCAATAAGGGAACTACACTATAAAGCAGCAATAAGTACCTTTGTCACAAATTGTTTGGCAAATTTTTAACATTTTAATTCAAATTGTATACATTATTTGAGCAGATAGTACATTTAAAGCATTCAAAGATAAAAATGGAAAAGAATGTAAAAATGTACAGTGAAGGTCCCCTTTCTGGTTCTTTCTCCCAGACATCTGGTGTCTTTTCCCCCAGTGCAACCAGTGTCAACAGTCTCCTGTGAATTTTCCAGAGATCCTTAATGTAAGTTTGGGGAAATATATGTATCTACCACCACCACTTTATGCACAGATGTTCTGCCCCTGTTTATGCTGCTCTGCACATTGCCCTGTCCTCTCCCTTCCTACAGCTACCCCAATGAGTCCCTAGATAGTGTCCTCATTATTATTATTATTTAAAGATTTTATTTTTTGCCAGAGAGAGTGAGAGCACAAGCAGGGGGTGTGGAAAGCAGAGGGAAAGGAAAAAGCAGGCTCCCCACTGAGCAAGGAGCCCAGTGCAGGACTCCATCTCAGGACCCTGGGATCATGACCAGAGGCCAAGGCAGATGCTTAACTGAGTGAGCCACCTAGCTACCCCAATTTTTTTTTAAGTTGTATAGAATTTCATCATGCAGATATACCACAGTTTATTTAAATGTTCCCTACTGGTGGGGATGTTCTTTCAGCATTTTCCCATTTACATTGCACTGGACATTCATCACTTCACGTATGTGTGAGCACGTCTGGAGTAGATTCCTACGTGCAGTTTTGATAAAAATGGCAACACTTTTAAAGGTTGATTGCATATAGCATCAGTGAGGGTTCCGGGAAATGAGTAGCTCATACACTGTTTGGGGAAGAGCAGTTGTGCTCTGTATCACAATTAGAAATACGCTTACCCTTTGATCCAGAAGTTCTATGCTTAAGAATCTTCCCTATAGAAACCCTTACAAATGAACACGATTTGTACATTCCAGCATTGTTTGAGATGGCAAAACACGGAAATCAACCTAAATATATAACGGTCTTAGTAAACAAATTACGGTACATTCATACTATGAAATATGACAAGGTAAGAAGAAAGAGACGGGTCTTTATGAACTGACATGAAAAGACAGCCCTGTAAGATGTGTTAATAAGAAAAGCATGTTATGGGCTCCTGGGTGGCTCAGTCAGTTAAGCATCTCCTTTGGCTCAGGTCATGATCTTAGGGTGCTGGGATCAAGTCCTGCATTGGGCTCTCTGCTCAGTGGGGAGTCTGCTTCTCCCTCTCCTTCTGGCCCTCATCCCTTCCTCCTATTCTCTGTCTTTCTCAAATAAATTAATAAATTCTTTTAAAAAGGCATGTTATATGAGTGATGTGGTCCCACCTAAGACAGATGGATAGAAGAGATCTATAAATCTATATCTGTATCTAGAGGCAACATATCCCTCTTCATCCCTGCCTCTCAACCTCCTTCCCCATCTTTTTATAAATGTATAGAAAAAGATCTGGATATATACATACACATGAACATTTAGCAGTGGTTAAGGAGAAAAGAAAAGCATTGAAGAATGAAAGAGAAATTTCTGGTTTTTTGTTTCATTTATTTTGTATGGTTGGACAGCTTTTACAATGTGCACATATTCACATATAACTTCCGTACTTGAAAAATGACATTTGTCGGGACGCCTGGGTGGCTCAGTTGGTTAAGGAGCTGCCTTCGGCTCAGGTCATGATCCCGCCGTCCTGGAATTAAGTCCCACATCGGGCTCCTTGCCGGCAGGGAGCTTGCTCCTCTCTCTGCCTCTGCCTGCCTCTCTGCCTGCTTGTGTTCTCTCTCTGTTAAAATAAATAAAATAAAATCTTTAAAAAAATGACATTTGTCAATACTAATAAAAATTCTAATGAAAGCTATCAACTACCACTCCAAGACTTTTCTTTTCTTTCTTCCTCCATCCTGTTTTTTGTTAATCACGAACACTTTCAAGAATACACAAGGTACAGAAAATAATATAACAGATACTCATGCATCCACCATCCAAATGTAACAGATGTTAACATTTTGTCAAGTTTGCTTCAGCTTTTGCTTTAAAAAAAGAATGAAAATGTTATGCTCCAGTTAAAGCTCTGTGCCCTATACCCTCATGGTGGCAATTTTCTTGTAGTTGTATATCATTTACAAGTTTTTGGATCATAAAATAAGATGCCCTTAGATGATTTAAGAGAAAAACTTTAGTTTAGTTTTCCCACATTTTGTAGAAAACTACCTGAAAGAGGGATGAACACATTGCATCTTTCTTTTTATTTTCAACTACTTGGAGGATTTGCTATTTCCTGTTCATCCTGCCTCCACCCACCTAAACCTGCTCTAACTTCTATCTCCCTGAATGACTGTCTTCCCTGGACTCTTGGATTCCATCCTCTCCTCTCTGTTTCATCTTGACGACTACCACCATATTATCTGCCTACACCAGGGTTTCTTAACTTTGGCACAACTGACAGTTTCGGGTGGATAATTCTTGGGGCGGGGGCTCTTCTTCGTGTTGTATGATGTTTAGTAGCAACCCTGTCCTCTACACACTAGATGCCAGGAGCACCTTCCCCAGTTGGGACAACCAAAAATGTCTCTGGACATTGCCATGCTCCTGGAGGTAAAAGTCACCCTTGTTAAGAACCACTGTCCTAACTGACTTTCGATATTGCTTCCAGGCTCCAATAGCCTCCCAGGTGCTTATCACAATATACTCATACTCTTCCCTCACCCCCTCCTACCTCCACCTGATTTCAAGACTTATCATAATCCGCCCTCAATTCCTACTTATTTCTCACTTCTTCCCATCAGTCAGGTAGACCTACCTCCCTGTTCCTCTGCCCTCTGTGTTAGGCTCATTCTCACCTCTGGGCTTTTGTGCATGCTTTTCAGCATCTTACAGTGACTTATCTGTTTCTGTTTGCCTGTCTAACTCCCATTTGCTCTTCAAGGTCAGACTCAAGTCTCATTTCTTCATATAACATTTCCTGATGATTTCAACCCAGTAGCTGTGTCATTCTTTGGAGGCAGTGAATTCAACTGGCTTCAGTGGATGGGGTTCAGAATCAGGTGAATGTGGGGATAGCCTTCATTCCTACATATAAGCTGTGTGACTTGGGCAACTAGTTTAGCTTCTCTGTGCCTTGTCTCCTCATTAGCATAATGAGGGCAACAATCTCTCCTTTGCAAGTGATAGAGATAATTAAATTATGTTTTGTAGACCCCCACACGGCGTCTTCAGTATATACGCTCTTTTTGACTTTTGAGTTGTTTCATGTATGTTTATCTTAACTGTCCAAACAGAATGAACGTATTTAAAGAAGAAGATTTTGTGTTAAAGTTCTCCTCTGTTTTGCCAGAGACAGATCCTTTGTTGATACCCCATAGATATGATTGACTGCATGAGGGGAAATGCTGTTGTATACATGTACCAATTACTACATTGCTATGAAAAGAGACTTGTCTACATAACCTGCTTCCTTGATCTTTCATTCCTTTGAAATGAATTTCAGAAGCACTAGGCTTATTACCTTGATTACTTCCAAAATAAATATATACCTCCAGTCAGTGGCTGCTTGGTGACAATGGCTGAAATGATGGATTGCCAGAATGACCAGTGAGGATGACACATTTCGTAGTGCTCTTTGAAATACAGGTGGAAATCATGGCACTTGAAAGATTCAGTTCCATGGTTTCTCTTTGGGATCACCTTCTATTAAAGGTGCTAGATGTTGCTAGTAGTTTGAATTTCTCCTCCACATGTCATAGTTAAGAGCACAGGTAAAATTCAGACCATGATTGTAATCCCAATTCTGCTGCATACTAGCAGTTTGATTTGAAAAAATAAAAAACTGTTTTAAGCCTCAGTTTCTTGATCTGTAAAGTGGTGGAATAATAGCACCTTCTTTATGGAATCACTATAAGGTCATATGCACACTGCTCTTAGCATTGTTTCTGGCACATGGCAAGTATACAGTAAATGTTAGCTGTCCAACCATTGATTATTTTTCTCTCTACAATATTTATCAAGCACTAACTATGCTACAGGTAGTAAACAATAACAGCAAAAGAAAGAAAAAGAAAGAAAGAAAGAAAGAAAAGGAAAGAAAAGAAAGAAAAAAAAAAGAAACAGTCCTGCCTTCAGAGAGCTTACAGTCCAGTTTTTATTATTTTTTTGAATATGGTAGATAGCTTTAAACGGAAGTTTCATTTGATTACGTGGAGGTAAAAGTCCTATTAGAAAAATTACTTTGAAAATTAATTTACTCAAGAAGTTCAAATAGAAATTATTAGGAAGAGACTTGATAATTTTACAGTGTTAGTCTATGGTCATTTTCAATGCTTGGAAATAAGCTTGATATGGATGTAGAGTCTTAACCTTCCAGAAAGCCTCTTAAATCAAGTATCATTTTTGTTGTTGTGGAAAATAACAATAGTTGGTGTGGTTTGCAGTGACACATGAGAAAACCCGTTCACAGATCCACAGTGCCAAAGCCAGGGACTTAAATGATCCCATATCCTTCCTGGTCTACCTTCAACCCCACTCTGCTGTTCATATTACATCCTGGGCATGGGAGACTTTCCATGGGCACATTGTGTGTTAGTTCATTTTCTATTTATTTATTTATTTATTTTAAATTTTATTTATTATTTGATATATAGAGAGAAAACATAAGTAGGAGGAACAGCAGGCAGAGGGAGAAACGGACTCCTCACTGAACAGGGAACCAGACTTGGGGCTCGATCCCAGGACCCCAAGATCATGACCCGAGCCGAAGACAGATGCTTAACCGACTGAGCCACCCAGGCACCCCTCATTTTCTTTTTAGATTTAGAAACCAATTTACAAAAGCACTCTGAGAAAGTAACCCATTTTCTCTGCACTTTTCAGCTTCACTTTGTAATTATCACTCAAAACCTTTAGGGGGATTTTGTAACTGATCTGACTGGTATGAATACGAAGTCCTTTGCTTTCTGGCCCCTAAAACATACATCCTTGTCCTGTTTCCTCCAATTGATTATAAAACAAATCATGAAATAGAACAATTAATGGTAGATCACATATTCTCTGGGGGCTACAAGAATTCTACGGAGCAGAGGAGAAGTTCCCTTCTTTGCCTTCCTACTCTGGGCTGTTCCTCAACTCTACAGTGACAGTGACCCTAATGACACGACAACTGAAAGGCCCAGGGCTTCCTGACTCAGCATTTCAGGAGTGATTAAGTGAGCAATTCTGCTTCTAGAAATAGATTTTTTAAAGGTAATAGGAATGGGTATGATCTAGCTCTAAAGATGTTCACTGCAGTGTTGTTTCTAATAAAAAAGTGGAGACTTCCTAAGTACCCTAAAAGTGGAATACTCTGCAGCTGTTAAAAAAAAAAAAAAGAGTAGACATAGAAAGATGTTCAAGATACGGTAAGACCAAAAAAGCAGACTGCAAATTGTTGGCACAGTTAGATTCCATTTCAGAAAAAAAGAACATATCTCTGTGGTATGTGCATCAGTGTAAGAAAAGATTAGAAAGATACATACAGTGGGTCCCTAGGGATAGTGAAACTATGAGTACTTTAGATTTCCTTCTTTTTGGTTCTCTATGTACTCTGAAAATAACTAGTGGCAGTCGTAGGTAACTGTTATAGGCTGAATTGGGTCCCAACCAAAATTCATAAGTTCAAGTCCTAGTCCCCAGTACCTCAGAATGTGATTATATTTGGAGACTGAGTCTTCGCAGAGATAATTAAGTTAAAGTAAGGTCTTTAGAGGGGCCCTAATCTGACTGGTATCCTTGTAAAGAGTGCCAATCTGGACATAGATGTGTTCAGAGAAGACCATATGATGACACAGGGAACAGACAGACACATACAAGCCAAGGCGAAAGGCCTCAGAAGAAAATGATCCTGCCAACACCTTGATCTTGGACTTACAGCCTCTAGACCAGTGAGAAGACAAATTTATGTTGTTTAAGCTGTTCAGTTGATAGTATTTAATTATAGCAGCCTTCACAAATGAATATAGTACCCAAACCCCAACAATCTTCACCCCTTCTCCCTCGCCAATAGAACCTTGACTTGGTTTAAATGTCCACTTTGTGAGAAATGGGCCCAATCCACGTTTGTGCCGCTAGATGCCAGTAACACCTGAAGGATGCTGAGTAGGACTGGTTCGTCCATTCTTCCATCGGTTCTTGATTTAGAAATGCACATGTGACTCAGTTCTAGCCATTGATAAGTGAAAAGGGGCACCTGGGTGGCTCAGTTGGTTGAGCTTCTGACTTCAACTCAGGTCACGATGTCAGGGTCCTGGTATTGAGCCCCACATCAGCTCCTTGCTGGGTGGGGGGCAGGATCTGCTTGTCCCTCTCCCTTTGCCCCTCCCCCTGCTTGTGCTCACTCTTTCTCTCAAATAAATATATAAATTTTTAAAAAGGTGAGAAGTCCAGAGGGTCTCTGCATTTTCCTAGGTTGTGAGACACACTGTAAAGCACAGTCCCTTTTTCAGTCTTAGTTGCAATGGTGTCTGGAACCACACAGCAGTGTTGGGACTGAGAGAAGCCAGCCCAAGGAGTCACTCTGCCTTGCTGAGGATAGAAAAGCAGAAAAACAGAAAGACTCTGAATCCTTAATAAATGCTGTTTAACCCCTAAATAAAATCATCCTAGGGTCAACCACCTCTGGATTAGTTTAATGAAGTTACACACTTTATTTTTAAGCCAGAAAATGTGTTTTCTCTTTCTTGCAGCCAAAGGCATCCTAACTGGTACAATCAAAACCCAGAACAAAACACATTAGAACAAAATAAGTTCTATAAACCCACGGATTCCTTTAGGACTATACAAAAAAACATGAACTCCACATCTAATACACAACTCCAGCAAAAAATAGCTTTCTTTTGACTAAAACCCAAGGTCTTAGTGAAGGACTCATTTTGTTCAGAATATTGACACCCATAGAATACACATTTGAATGCTTCCCCTTTCGTGTTCTCAGGTCACTGGGTAGAGTGTGTTCCAGTGGCCAAGGGCCATGTTGCATAGCAACCTTGGGGATTACTTAAGTTTAAGAGCAGCCTCATCCCAGCCAGTTAACATTGGAGTGCCCACAGAATGCACAACCCAGGATCCTATTCTGGTGGGAAGATGCAAGACTATGAAACATAAGAAATTAAGTCCTGCCTGCTAAATGCTTATGTTCAAGGTAGGGGAAGATGAATGGGGAGAACCATAAGGTAAATAGAGACAATGTATGGGTTGATAGGAGGGATGGAGGGGTGGATACAAGGTTTGCTTTCATTGGAAAGGGGAGAAAAGGACCAAAAAGTAAGACTGTTTCCTGGACCCACAATTTTATAAGCCATTTGCTATGTTTAGTTTTTTACTTCACTCAGGTCCTTGAAGTCTTTGTTCACCACCCTATCTGAATAGGGTGCCCCATCTATCATCCCTAGTCTCTTCTATGCACTGCCCCTGCTTTGTTTTTCTTCATAGCACTTAGACCTATAATGATACCATCTTTCTTGGGGAAATTGTCTCTCAGTCTCTTTCTCTGTCAGTAGAACTTTGCAAATCATTCAGTGATGTGGACTATCAGAGACTTTGGAAGTTAATTGAAGTTTTCGATCTTGTGCTGGGAATAGATCTTGAAGAATCATATATGTGTGGGCATAAAAAGGTATATATTGGAGTGTTCCTTACAGCATTGTTTGCAACAGAGGAAAATTAGAACACAATGGAAATGTATATAGTAAGAGGGCCATTACATAATTTATGATACAACTATACAACTACACATAGAATTCTATGTACCAGTTAATTTGTAATTAATAGTAGTAATAATAATAGCAGCTAAGAGTTATTGAATGCTTACCTATATTTTCTCATTTATCTCCCCTAAAATCCCTGTAAGGTATAATTTTTTATTATCCCTACTTTACAGATGAGTGAACTGAGGTACACAGAAGTTAAATGATTTGGCCAAGGTCAGACAATTGGGAAGTGGCAGAATTAAGGATCACGACCAGTGTGTTGCTAGCACACATACTTTCAACCACTCCTTTATTCTGTCTTCCATGAATATGGGGAGACATGTGTGGTCCGATTAAAAAAAACAACAACTAGGAACTGTATTAGTTGGAGATAAAAGCAAATGGGTCTATACTGAATCCGTTCACACACACAAAAAATATGTGGCTAAGTATATGTGTGTGTTGTGTATTATCAGTGCTTACTTCTGAGGAGTGGAGTGGAGAGGATAATGGACATTTTTCATTTTCATTTTCATTTTCATCTCTATATTCTTAAGATGCTTAGGTCTTTTATAACGGTAATGCTTTCATTTGTTATCTGAGTCATTAAAAAACGGTTGTGCAACAACTAAAGCAACCACTAGAGGGCTCAACAAGCTGCTTAGCATGATCCCCCTCTAGAGGTGGTGCCAAGAGAGCTGTCCAGGTGCTGAAGTGTGTGGGATGGGTACCTCACTGGAGTGACATTGGGACATTTAGAAAGTCTTTTGGAGTCTCCACTACCAAGTCCTGTGGCTGAGACTCAATTGGTGTTGGTTGTTAAACTGGAGTATAGATTGTGCTAAATTCTTCAGCCCTCTCTGTAATTCCAGCATGAGTCAGCTCTAGCATGTCAGAGAAGTGTAGGCGAGTGATTGTATTTTTTTTTAAGATTTTATTTATTTATTTATTTATTTATTTATTTATTTATTTATTTATTTAAGAAAGAGAGAGCAAGTGGAGGGGAGGAGTAGAGAGAGCGGAACAAGCAGACTACATGCTGATCATGGAGCCCGATGTGGGGCTCGATCTCATGACCCTGAGATCATGACCTGAGCCAAAATCAAGTCTGTCACTCAACCAACTGAGACACCCAGGCACCCAAGTGATTGTATTTCAATATGCTCCTCACTCAAGAAAAGAGAGAACTCTTTGTCATCAGGAATCCTGGTGAGATTGGCAGCCCGGAAACTTGGAGTATAAAGTTCATCTAGCAAAAGAGACTATGAATTCCAGCCTAGTTCTCAAAAATTGGGAGAGAATATGGCCTAGGAAAAGAACATAAGTTTTTTTTAAAGATTATATTGTCTTTTTAAAAAAAAAGGTTTATTTATTTATTTTAGAGAGAGGTAGAGAGTGAACAGGGTGAGAGGCAGAGAGAGAATCTCAGGCAGACTCCCCGCTGAGCACAGAGCCAGATGGCAGGCTCAATTCTACGACCATGAGATCATGACCTGAGCCAAAATCAAGAGTCAGGTGCTTAACTGACTGAGCCACCCAGGCACCCTAAAGATTTCATTTTCTTTAATTAACTTAAAGAACCCAAACTTTGAACTCTTTTGTCACATAGTTTGTAAATGGTAACCAAGCCTTGCACCATAAAGATCATAAATACAATTGTGGAAATGAAAAGTTTGTAAAAATGAAAACTCTACAGTACTCAAAGTTGGTGAAGGATTGAGGAAATAGATATAGATGTATAATGTTCCTGAGAGTTTAAATTGTTGCAGCTGTTGGGGTGCCTGAGTGGCTCAGTCAGTACAGCATGCAATTCTTGATCTTGGGTTTGTGAATTCAAGCCACATGTTAGGTGTAGAGATTACTTAAAAATAAAATACTTAAATTGTTGCAGCCATTTAGAGGGCAATTTGACAGAACCCATTAAAATATCAATGAGGTTTTTTTTTTTGGCCCAATAATTCCACATTAAGTATTTAACCTAGAGAAATATTAATAAGTATGCAGTGTCTTCATATTGCAATCATACAGACATTCTACTATTGTTCCTTGTGGTAAAAAAAAAAAATTGGAACTAACCTAAATGTTATTAGCAAGAGATAGGTTAAAAATACAGTTCAGCAATTTTTTTAGAAGATTTTATTTATTTATTTGACATAGAGAGAGAGATCACAAGCAGGCAGGGGGGCGGGAAGTAGACTCCCCGCTGAGCAGAGAGCCTGATGCGAGGCTCGATCCCAGGACCCTGAGATCATGACCTGAGCTGAAGGCAGGGGCTTTAACACACTGACCCACGCAGGTGCCCCATAGCTCAGCAATTAATATACAGACACCAAGAAGGTTGATTTATATGAATAAGCAAGGAAAGAGAACCATAACATTTTGTTGGATTAAAAAAATACAGAGTAGAGAATGGTATACATAGTATAATTTATTAAGGTGAAGATATCTGCATATGTATGGATAGAAGAATCTAGAAGACCATCCACTGAAATATTAATGGTAAGTAAATGGGATGCCAGGGGAAAGGTGAGGGACTTTTCACTTACTTGGTACATATATATATTATTATTTATACATTCATTGAGCATGTACCATTATATATTTTTAAAAAGATAAAAAGGAATTATTTAAACCAAAATATTGAGGTAGAATATATTACCATTCCTGTGTCTGTATCTCCTCAAATTTTATTCTTTTCAGTTTTATATTTCATACCACTAGGAAATTTGATACTCCTTAGTCTTTCTTTCCCCCTTTTGGTCCCCAGCAAGAAACTTTATTAGAAACCTTTTTAAAAGTGAGATTGATATTACACTAAAAATCCCTCACCAAAAATCAAATCACAAAGTCCCTTGGCAGCTCAGTAGATCCGCTCACATGTCTGTTTTGCAAGTCTTATGGCAGAAGATAGCTAAGGCTGTATAAGCCACTCACCAAGGCTTCTTGGCTGTGAGGTTTCAGGTGCTGCTCTTTTGAATCCAAGGATCTGGGAAAACATGGCTTGGGTCCATGCCAACTTACAAGGATAATTTTTAAGTTGCCTTATGCCAAGTTCAATTAGTATTGATTAAACTCTTGTCTTTAAGGGGCAGTGAGGAAGGGGGAGTGGGAAGTCTGTTTAGTATTGGAAAGATTCCTGAACCAGCCATAGAAGGAATCTCTGTAAAGATTCTAAATTAAAGGTGAATATTGCAATAGATCCCTCATAAAAACAACCTAAGTCCTCAGATTTATCCAGTTTGCAAATTGTAGTTGTAGGATAATTCCTCTGACTTTGTCAGTGGGGTGGGGTGGAGTGAGTCACCACAAAGGCTGAAATCCTATAACAGATTCCACTTCCATCTGCATGTGGGTAATTAGAAATTTTCTAATAAGATCTTAATACAGTTAAGCTGTCTTTCTGTACAATCTGTTCAGAATCATCTTTAGGACATTGGAATTGTTAGAAAGTAAAAATAAAGTTAAACCAGGGCCTTCACAACCAGGGACTGGTAGGACTGCCTTTTAACATTTCCTCATCTTTACATTTTATGTGTTCTGTAAATAGAGCGTATTGTAGTTGATGCTTTGGCCATATCAAATTGTGATTTAAACTGAAACATAACAACTAATGGGACTAGAAAACATTACTGAGGCAAAGAGCATTCCATTTTGGAGTGCCAATGGAGAGAAAAGGGAACCTGAATTCCATTATTTAGTTCTTTCAACCAGTAAAATTCTATCTGGCTCATCTCAAAACAAGAAAAAGGGAAAGGCAAAAGACATGTACTTCTTCATCCATTGGAGAGAACTGAATCAGTAGTGATTTTGTGTCTTCTAGGTGAGATCATTTTCCTTTTCCCAGATGTGGCTTCAGAACAAAATAATAAAATGATAATAGTTCTTTTTTTAATGAGACACTTACTATGTATCAAATAGTTTTATCTCATTTAATCCCCACTGCTATCTCAGAAAAATTCTTTTTAAGAGATAAAATTTATTCCCCATTTACAGCTGTGAAAACAGGATTAATTTATCCTACAACTAAGAAGAGTAACTTAATTACCATTTACTAAGCAGTTTGGATTTGTTTAATGCCCAGAGTTTATACCTTCTTCCTAGGCCTTTTAGAATAAAAGATGCTTAGAAACCTGATTTTTTTTTTCCCCTGTGAGTTGATAATGTGCTTTGGGAGATAAGACACATTTTGATGAAGTAATGTGTGAACAAGGGAGCAGTAAATAGAACAGATTTAAATCTGATACAAAGACTGAAAACAAGACAGTGTAAACTACCAAAGGGGCAGGCTACACAAAAGGCCAAAAATCTCCAGAGAGAAATATCTTAGTCTGCTCAGACTGCCATAACAAAATACTAAAGACTGGGTGGCTTAAACAGCATAAATTTATTTTCTTACAAATCTAGGGCCGGAAGGCCAAGATCAAGGTATTGACAGGGTTGGATTGTATGGAGGATTCTCTCCTTGGCTTGCCAATGGCCACATTGGCAATGTCCTCACAAGGACACTCTGTGTCCTCACATGGCTTTTCTTCTGTGTGTCCTACTCTTCCTCTTACAATGACAGCAGTCTTGTTGGATTAGGACCCCAAACTTATGACTTCATTTAACCTTAATTAACTCTTTAATTTACTTTAAAAATATTTTATTTTATTTATTTTATAGAAAGAGAATGCTAGCCAGGGGGTGGGCGCAAAGGGAGAGGGAGAGAGAATCCCAAGCAGACTCCTCGCTGAGCATGGAGCCTGACTCAGGGCTTGATCCCAAGACCCTGAGATCATGATCGAAGCTGAAATAAAAAGCTAGACACTTAACTATCTGAGAGACCCAGGCGCCCTCTTAATTACCTCTGTGAAGACTCTATCTCCAAATACAGTCACATGGGAGGTTAGGGCTTCAACAGATGAATTTTGGGAGATAGAATTCAGTCCATAACAGGATGTCAGCGTGAGCTAGTGCAGTCAGTAAAGGCTTCACAGTAGAGGAGGGCTATGAAAGATAAATAAGGTATGGCCAAACAGAAATTAATGAGGAAGGCATTTAAGGAATGGGTGCTGGAACAAGTAAGGGGCTAACGAGACGGATGCAGATAGAGATAGAGACAGACAGACACAGAGAGATAGCATTGGAAGTACAGAGGAAGGGAGTGTCCTGCTTTCTCTAGGTGCTACAAAGTAGAAGAGATGAAGAGCCTTTCCATGAAACTTTCCCCAAAAGCTTCCTTTTGGGGTGAATGTTAATCCTCTTCCTACCATGTCGAGTGAACTCAACATCTTTGGGGAAGTCAGGAGAGAGCACAGCAATCAAGGCAACAAGTTGCTTCAATAGTTAGCAACCCAGAAAAGGAAGATCTGTTGCTTCACAGTCACATGAAGGGATTTTCATGCAGAGATACTAATACCAACAATGTACGAGATGAGCCCACAAGTGTTTGAGCTGTGTTGGTCTCATTTCCCTGCCTTTTATTGCCAACCCAGAATCTTTCCCATATGACATTAGCCTACACCCTCTGCTTGGATTGCTCCCAAAATTCATATGAGTCCTCCCCTCTTCTGCAATACCATGATCATAAAATACATATATATATAGACTCTGTTTCTTTATCATGTCTCTCCCTTGGCAGGGCTGAACTCTCACATTTACCCACTTAAACTGACTTAACACATTCAATTTCTACCAAAAACATAAAAAGCAAAACAGTTTTATGTACATACATGTCCACATAGGGGCACCTGGTGGCTCAGTTGGTTAAATGTCTACCTTTGTCTTGGGTCATGATCCAGGGGTCCCAGGATCCAGCCCCACATCAGGCTCTCTGCTCATTGGGAAGTCTGCTTCTCCTCTCCCTGTGCCCCTCCCCCAATTTGTGCTCTCTCTTTTGCTTTCTCTCTCTCTCAAATAAATAAATAAAATCTTTTTTAAAAAAATAGACACACATGTCCACATAGTTGCACCTTTCTGCAAACAGAACCTCTTTTGAGCCTGAGCTCTCATCAATATCACTTGATTGAAAAATTTTAATTTACATTAATATGACATATTTTGGAGCACCTGGGTGGCTCAGTTGGTTGAGCGACTGCCTTTGGCTCAGGTAATGATCCTGGAGTCCCTGGATCGAGTCCCACATCAGACTCCCGGCTCCATGGGGAGTCTGCTTTCCCTCTGACCTTCTCCCCTCTCATGTTCTCTCTCACTCTATCTCTCTCAAATAAATAAATAAATAAATCTTTAAAATATATATATGACATATTTTGCTTCCTGATTATTAGTCCCTACCAGTGTGATATGAGTGGAACAAAGGAAGTGATCTAGAATCAGGGTTTGAGGCTTTGGGGAAGCCAGAGGTACAAGGAAGTGGCCTACTCAATTGGCAATGGTCATTGAGACCCTACTATGTGCTGGGCACAGTAGAAGAGACTGGAGATTGGAAGAAATGTGAGACCATATTGGTCTTCAAAAAGTTTACAATTGGGGTGCCTGGGTGGCTCAGTCAACCAGTTAAGTATCTGCCTTCAGCTTGGGTCATGATCCTGGGGTCCTGGGATTGAGCCTGACATCAGGCTCCCTACTCACCGGGGAGTCTGCTTCTCCGTCTGCCCCTCCCTCCTGCTCATGCTTGCTCTCTCTCTCTCTCTCAAATAAATAAATCAGTAAATAAATATCTAAAAAATAACCCCTCCAAACCCCCAAAATTTATAAGCAATGGAGAGGCAATAAATGAGTATAGAATAATTCCCATATCACCTGTTGAGTATTGTATAAGAGGGGAAGCAAAGGAGGAAAGTATGGGTATTAGCTCAAGACCCCTCCTACTTGACATGTCTCTACCACTTTCTAGCTTTGTGACCTTGAACAAGTTACCAGAGAGCAAGATTACCCCATCTCCTATGTGGAATATGGGGATGATCATATCTTATGCAGGGTTATTGTAGAATATTAGATACTATACTGCCTGGGGCATAGTAGGTGCTCAGGAAGTTGCAGTTATTCTGATGATCTAATAATGATCCCATTTGTGATGTATGAAGTGTTATACAGAGACTCCGTGAGGGCAGCACTGAATTCTGACTGAGATCGGGGAAGCTTGCAGGGGAAGATGATGCTAGAGGAGGACTTGCATCTGCAAACCATCTGTCAGGAATGTCAGGGAGGAAACTCTGCACTAGGAAAGCGTTTGATGAGATGACCTCAAAAAGCATGTCCAAGTATAAGATTCTGTGACTATTAGGTCAGAGAATTCTCCAGCTGGCAGAGACCTTTTGGGAAGAGTGCTTGATAAACACTCTTGACAATATGTAATGAACTGATGAAGTTAAATTGATTCTCAATGTGCATAAATAAATAATTCCTTTTCCCCCTTTTATGCAGATAGTGTAGTGCATAAGCCTCTGTCACTTTCTAGGATTTCTATAACTCAGAAGGTCAAGGGTTTTGTTTTCTGTGATGAAGATATTTATAACTTCTTTAGAGGGGCAGCCATTTTCAGTTGGATCTGATTTTAAACTTTTCAAAACTTTAAGACACAAGATAAATGGTAAGTGCTTAGCAGTCTAATGTGGGATTGGCAAATACATAATCACCTGCATTAATACAATGATCTTTCCTCCCAAGAGATGTTTTGTCTTAGTAAATATAAAGAATAAAAATATAATACTATGCCTTCTGGAGGTTGAATTTCAAATTTTTTTTTTCAAAAAGGTGAGAAATCCAGGTGTTTCTGAGTGTGTTGAGTCTCCCCAAGATAAGCCCTCCCACTATGCAGGGAGCTGTTCAGGCAATCTGGACTTGTGGGCACAAACATGGCCTCTATACAATCTCTCCCGTTTCCTACTCAATTCTCATTTCTACAGAGCAGGTCTTGTGGAATGTTTGTCTTCAGCCTTGAATTTCTCAAGGTAATGTACGTTAAAGTGAAAAGTCGATATCTGTAGTTCAAGGGCAAAAGAGACCATAAGGTACTGAAAAAAATGAGAGTCCTGCAACCCAAGAAGGCTGCTGTGTCGTGCTGGCGTATCGGGCCCCAGCAGCAGAGTAAGCCAATTCTTGAGGCAAAAGCCACAGGGAGGGAATTACAGCAAGGCCAGACCTCTTACTCAGCACACGCTGTTATTCATGCAGAAGCGGGGATACCAGTAAGATTCAAAGTGCTGACTCAGCATCAGCCTACAATTCATATCATGAATAGAGAAATCCTTGAAAGGGCTAACTCCTAGGGGATAAAACACCCATATTATTTTGGGTGAGCACGACCTGGTGTGCTTTTTACATTGGGCAACAGAAAGGTGATTTGCCCAATCAAGGGCACAGCTGGAATTGAGCTAAATGCTTCCATTTGCAAACTGTACACAAGCTGTGGAACCCTTGGGAGCCCTAGTGCTGGAGGCAAATTCCTTCTAGCTGTACCCTTGGGCAAAGGGCCTACCCTCTCTATGCCTTCTTTGTGTAAAATGGGGAATAACTTGGGGAGAACGAGGAATGCTTGCTTTGTAGGTGGTCTTGGAGGATTAAATGACATAATGTATGTGACATGCTTGCCCTAGTGTTCTCACACTTCATAAGTACTCAATAAATTCTAATAGTAATTAAGATAGTACCTCATGACGCATGGCCAGTTGCTCTTAAGCAACTAGATTTTACCCCTCATTTTTAAACTTCTGGACTTAGGCTTATAAAGATCATTAAAAAAAAGTAAATGGAGAAAATTAGAAAACTTATTTAAGACACAGAACAGGGAATTCTCATCA
The DNA here is from genome assembly GCA_028533885.1 of Nasua narica. Taxonomy (NCBI): domain Eukaryota; kingdom Metazoa; phylum Chordata; class Mammalia; order Carnivora; family Procyonidae; genus Nasua; species Nasua narica. The sequence continues at coordinate 20,777,519 of CM052799.1, read as the reverse complement.
GTGCTCTGAAAAAAAAAACCAATATTACTCTGGGATCTTAAAGCCAAGAACAAACTCTTTAGATTCTATTGATGATAATTGTGTACACATTGAAATGCTATGTGACAGTCACAACACTTAATGGCTTTACCTGAAATATTTCATTAACTTTTCAGAATAACTAGGAGAAATATGATGTTATCCCTATTTCACAGATAAGAAACTAAGCCTTGGAGAGATCAGGTAAATTTCCAAAGGACTGATAGCTAGCATGCTAGTTAACTATTGCTGTATAATGAATTATTTCAAACTTAGTATCTTAGGATCACAAACATTTTCAGGACTGAAACAAGAGAGAGTAAGGGAGGTGAAAAAGTTAAGGGCATGACAAAAAACTCAGTGACAAAGATAAATAGTATTATTAAAAATCAAAATTAATGTAAAATGCTCACAATGAAAAAAATACCAAGATTTTATTTTTTTTTAAGATTTTATTTACTTGAGAGAAAGAGAGACAGAGATAGTGACAGAGATAGCAGAAAAAGCACAAGCAGGGAGGAGAGGGACAAGCAGTCTTCCCACCGAGCAGGAAGTCTGATACTTCCTCCATCCCAGGACCCCGGAATCATGACCTGAGCCAAAATCAAGAGTCAGCGGCTCAACCGACTGAGCCGCCCAGCCCCCGACCCCCAACTTCTATTCATTCTTCAGCCTAAATGACCTACTCATAGAGCTCTTGCATGATCCTCAATTGCTTCCTTGCTTTGTACCAAACACCATAAAACTTAATGGCTTAACAATATTATTTATAATTATGTGGATTGGTGGAATGGTTCTTCTGCTGGTGTTGCTTGGGCTCTCTCATGGGGTAGCAGTCAGCTGGCAGGTGGACTTGGGGCTGGGCTTTGCTGGGACAGTGGGTGTCTCTTTCTCCACATGGTCTTTCATTTTGACTTTGTCATGGTATGGTGGTTTTAGGGTTCCAAGAGGCTGGGAATGGAAGCTGAAAGCCTCTTGATGCTTAGGCTCTGAAATGTGCATATCACCACTTCTGCCACGTTCTATTGGTCAAAGCAGGTCACACCAGCAGCCCAGGTTCACAGGTCAGAAAATAGATCTGCCTTTTGTGGGAAGAGCTACAATGACTTTGTGGTCATAGTGGATCTATCTGAGTAACCTAACCTAAATTCTCATGCTAATCTCTCCCCATCCATGCCCTGCTTTTCCTTCATTGTTCTTATCACAACTGACAATCATGTTTATTTCTGTCTTAATTTTTCTCTGCTAGACTGCGAGCTCTGAGAGGATAGAGAGCATGCCAGTGTTTCTCTACTCATCCCAACTGCCTACCCTAGTGCCTTACAAATAGTTGGTGCTTGGGGTGCCTGGGTGGCTCAGTTGGCTAAGCATCTGCCTTCAGCTCATGTCATGTTCCTGGGGTCCTGGGATGGAGCTCCATGTTGGGCTCCCTGCTCAGGGGGCAGTATGATTCTCCCTCTCCCTCTACCCCACCCACCTCTGCTTGTGGTCTCTCTCTCTCATATAAATAAATAAAATCTTAAAAAAAAAAAAAAAACCTCCAGCCTTCTCCCCCAAATACCACAAATAGTTGGTGCTCCATTAATATTGGTTGAATTAATGAATGCAAATTCCATCTCAGATCTGATATTCTGTGATTGCTGTGGGTGTTGACAGCCCAGAGTTATTACAAAAACAGCCTGAAACTTGGTTTAATTCTGCCTGTCTCAAAGTAGTTGTTCTCAAAGTACGGTCCCTGAGTCAGCAGCATTGGTGTCACATAGAAACTTGTTGGAAATGCAAATTCTTGGTGCTCCTACTAAATCAGAAACTCTAGGGGCATGACTGGGGAATCTGTTTTATCAAGCTCTACAGGTGAGTCTAAGGAACATAAAAAATTTGAGAACCATTGTCCCAAAGTATGTTCCTTGGTTTTAAATGGGATTTAAATGAGTGTTAAAGGATAAAAGCATTCAATGGACCAATAACTGGGAAACACTGAGTTAAATACAGCTAGGTTTCTATAATGCACTTGCTCAGAAACTTTATTTTGTTTATTTGTAATGGGAATTTCTGAGAGAGGTTTATAGTGTCTAGTTTCTCTTCCAGAATATCTCACGGGAATGGAATGCACTTTGACTCTTGGGGAAAACACTACTGTAAATTAGAAGCAGGGTGTAAAAACTGACAAAAAATATTACAATTCAGAATTATCTATTAAAAAATAATTTTGTAGTTGATCCAGTTATAAAAGACCTTTTGGGTCTAAGTCACAACATTGTGTGACATTGTGTCAATTAGTTTGTTAGGTAAAACCTATTGAAATGTTATTTTCAAAGTCACATTGTTTCTTTTTTTAGTTAAGACTTACTTAATTATTTTAGAGAGTGAGAGATCGAAAGAGAAAGCCCTTTCGTGAGTGGGGGTTGGGAGGGGCAGAGGGAGAGAACCCCCAAGCAGACTCCCTGCTGAGGGCAGAGCCTGTTGCAGAGTTCGAGCCCATGACCCATGATATCATGACCAGAGCTGAAACCGAGAGTTAGATGCTCAACCGACTGAGCCACTCGGGTGCCCCAAAGTTGCATTGTATTTAAACTAAATCTGGGTTTTCTGTTCTTATAACCAATTTACAGTTGAGGAAATCAAGGCTCAGTGAGGGCAAGAACTTGCTTGGGGGTCACGAAGATGATGAGTGTGAAAATGGGATCTCAAACCCCGCGAGATATATCATTATAGAGAAGTTAACATTGATAGAATATTGCAGAATTTTTCCGGGGGTGCCTGCGTGGCTCAGTCGTTGGGTGTCTGCCTTCGGCTCAGGTCGTGATCCCAGGGTCCTGGGATCGAGCCCCGCATCGGGCTCCCTGCCCTGCAGGAGGCCTGCTTCTCTCTCTCCCACTTCCCCTGCTTGTGTTCCCTCTCTCGCTTGTGTCTGTCAAATAAGTAAAAACTTTAAAAAGAAAAAAAGAATTTTTCTGTCTGGCTTCTTGAAGAGTATCAATAAGTCCTTGGGATTCAGGACATTTCAGGTGTCATTGAACCTTGACAGGGAGCCAGCCACTGGAGCTACTGCTGTTTCTTCCCACATGGTGAGGGACTTAGACCCTTGGGATTCTCCTGGCACTGCCATTACCTCCATTCCTCACTGGAAACAAGAAAGGCCATCCCCCATCCATACTTGGATGCCAGATGGTGGACTCCCCAATATCATTTTCTTAAAACCCGGAGTCTCCTGCATGGTTCTCATCTGGTGAATCTGCACTGCTGGTTTTGCAATAGGAAAAGAAGTAATAAATCATGTCTTTCCACCCCACTGCTGGTGCTTTCTGGCTGTTTTCCAAGCAGAAGCAACCATCCCTCTTAATGATTCCAGAACCCTCCCCACCAAACAAAGTCACAAATCTAAGCTTCCACAAAATACCCATTGATGAGAAATAGTTATTAGCAAAAAAAGAAAATAAAAAAATCATAGTCTAAAATCAGAATATTTTGCTTATCACAGTTAACTATAGCCAATCTATTATCGGCAATATCATTATATTACCATGATGTGTCAGCAGCAGTCTTTCATACAGTGCCCACCAGGGAACGACAGCTGTGCCAAATGCTGTATACATCATTGAGTTCTCACAGCAACACAATGAGGTGCTGTATTATTCCCATTTTACGAAGAAGGAAACTGAGGCTTACCAAAGTTCTCCTGCTTCAAAGCCAGCCAGGCTGCTTAACCACTCCACCCTGCTATATATAGCAACAGGAAGCATAGAAATAATTTAAATGTTCCTTAGAAAACACTTCTTTTCTTTTTGGCATACAAAATCTTAAGATAATGTACTTTTAAGAATCGAGCCACTGAATTACTTTTAAGAAATGTCTTTCCTTTACCCAATCCATTAGTTACGGGAGACATCATGGTGTTGGTGAGCAGTTGTGGCTTTGGTGTGAGGAGAAACCAGATATGGGGAGAACTACTTTATAGGACGCGGCCCCTTTTCTTGCAAGTGGGGAGTACTAAATTGCACCTCCCAAAATTGTGGTGAGTGCTGAGAGAGGAATATATGTCTGTGAAGTTCCTGGTCCTGTGCCTGGCACACAGCAAGTGTTCTCTGAGTGGAAACTGGTTCTGTTGTTATTCCCGGAGTCCTTCGAGTTCAGCTCTAGCGGCCTCCTCTATTTTCTCTTCCACATCCTGACTCCATAGCTTTCACACGCAGCTTCATTTACTTAAGGTTCATGTTATACCTACTGTCGAAGAGTGTTCAAGACAGAGGCTCTAAAGGACGCTTGGGTGGCTCAGTTGGTTGAGCTCAGGTCATGATCCCAGTGTCTTGGGATCGAGTCCCGCATCGGGCTCCTTGCTCCGCAGGGAGCCTGCTCCTCTCTCTGCCTCTGCCTGCCTCTCTGCCTGCTTGTGTTCTCTCTCTGTTAAATAAATAAATAAAATTAAAAAAAAAAAAAGACAGAGGCTCTAAGTCAATCTCTGTATAAGCATGCTTGGTTCCAAATTAATTGGGGAAGTCAGAGACCACGATACTAATCTTAGCCGTGTAAAACTAGGCAAGCCCTGTGCCTCGGTTTCCTTACTTGTCAGCGGGGATAAAATTGGTAATCTGTTTCCCGAAGGGTCATTAGTCGGGTGATAAATCTAACAAATAGAAAGCTAAAATGTGCTACCAGCAGTCCTTACTATCAGCTTCTAGAAACCTTGTAAATGCCACAAAGGGTATGTTCTGCAACAGGGAACAGCCTGACCCCAGAAAGAAACCCAGTGACAGAATAAAGCCTTATTTGTTTGTCTTCGGTCTTCCTCTGTGGACTTCCAATGTGAGAGGGTCAGCCATCCTGTTTTCTGCTTCCTCTAATGAACTCCCGGTGGTACAATCCCTTACCTAAGGTCAAAAAGCAAGTCTTAAAGGCAGAGACGGGGCAGAAATAGTGTCCTCTCCGATTTACTTCTGACATGGAAGTGTTTCAGCCACTTGCGGTGAAGGTGCTGTGAAGGTACTGCTCTTAATTATGTACTCTCTCAGTCAATGGATTGAGACAAGGAAGAACCATAGAGACACTAAAAAAAAAATCACACTTACTGCCGATAACCTGGGAGAAGTTTCCATTGCCCAGAAACTGAGGTTTGTTTGTCATTTTACGTTTTAGCAGCCAGTCTCGTGGAAGAAATGTGTTCTGTAAGCTTCCTTCCTACTTGAGACTACATCTGTTCCCCACCCCCCACCTTTTAAATGTTTTACAGTGTTCGCTTTGACAGATCACTGGCTGTCTTTCCTCAAAGTGGACTGGATAGCCAGAGCTCCTTGGACAATTAAGATTGGAACACTCAACCACAGCCCACTCTGAGGAGGCTGGTACCAGTTTATATCCTCTGGCTGTGTGGGGAACATCTTCTAAAGAGGTAATTGCTTATTTGAAGGTTGGGATGGGCATTCTGGAGCTGTCTCAAATGTGTTCAATGGTGAGAGTCTCAGTTGTCTAGTGGTTAGTTGGGAGCTTGGACTTGGGAGGCACACAACCAAGTTGAGGCCTGACCTTATTAGCTGTGTGAGCTTGGGGAAGTCACTTCACCTCTCTGAGCTTCCTTTTCCTTTATAGTGCACCTGGAATGGTAAGTATTTCACAGTGTTGCTCTGAAGGTTAAATGAAATGAAGCCTGTAAAGCACTTAGAGTAATGCCTGATAAGTAGTAGGCACTCAATGGATATCAGCTAGTGTTATCAACACATGCAACATGCTTGGCATAAATATGTATATTAAGGGTGGCTGCTGTACCATAATTATTGTGAGTGTTGTCCCTTGTCACCTAGACCTTGAACTGGCTTTGCTTCAGCCCCCTGGTCTCACAGACCCTCATGCAATAGAAGTGCTCCCATCATTTCTGGCTTACAGGCTCCCTCAGCACAGAACTGGGATATGACTTCCTGGGGCAGTGGGTGGAGGCCATCACCCGTATCTAAAACAGACTCTAAGCTGTCCTCATCCTTCTCAGTCTTTCCCTAAGACTAGCGTGACCCTCTTCCTCTCCCTCTCAATGCCCCGCCCTCACACAACAAAGGCCTCCAAACCCTCATGCAAATCCAGAAGTTCCTTAGGAAAAATTTATTATTCTTCCTTTTGAAGCACATAATTGACTTGCCACTAGAGCTCAATCATGTCTAGCAGGTGCCCTCGCTCATTCTTCATCGACGTTTGGGTTAAAACTGATGGAGGGGTTCTCAATCCTGGCTACACATTAGATTGTCTGGTGGGGGGCTTCTAGAACATATAGATGCCACACTGCCAACAATTAAATCACTGTGTGGGGCTGGTCCTATATGTCTGTGTAGCTAAGACTTTTGAGTGTTTATTCCAGGCACTGCGCTAAGAGCTTTCTATGAATTAGCTCATGGAATCCTCAGAACAACCACATGAAGTGTTATCCCCATTCTACGGAGAGGCTAAGCAAGCGGCTCAGGGCTGAGTTTGAGGTTGAGCCTCGGTGGAACTTGTGGCAGTGGTGTCGCTTCATCTCCAAAGGATAGACTAATGACCGAGCCACTTCTTCCCCAAAACTGTTTCAAGAATGACTCAGCATCTGAGCTTCCCTAATATTTCACACACTTGTTGGAAAGAGCCTCCGGGCCCTGATCTTAGTGGGTTCCTGATTTCAGCTACAAGGAGAAAGGAGGAGGCGGAGTTGAGGCGACGCCCCCCATGTTCACGCCCTCACCCACACTTCATCTGCAGTTATTGCAAGGTGAGGCAAGTGTTAGTCATGTTCCCTGAGACCCAGCACGCATTGGCCATTTATTCTAATTAGAAGCAATTAAAGAATTACTCCTTATGGTGGAAGTATTTCCTTGCCCAAGAAGAAAGGTTTTGGGCTTTGGCAAAACAGACAAAACATTTGACTCTTTTCCATTTCTTGTCTTATATTAAAAATGAGGCAGATCTATAGGTTTAGTCCATAATTAAGTTGACCTTATTTAGGTGTTTTTGATTTTTAATAGTTTTGAGAATTAACAAAGAAGGCTATAAACATAACTACAGCTGAGTAACGCTCCAGAATCTTATAAAGCTATAACCGTTTATGCTGATGTGACAAAATACATTTTTTTTTTATTTTATTGACATATAATGTATTATTTGCCTCAGGGTACATGTCTGTGAATCATCTGGCTTACACATTTCACAGCACTCACCATAGCACATACCCTCCCCCATGTCCATCACTCAGCCACCCTATCCTTATCCAACGCCCCACCCTCCCAGCAATCCTCAGTTTGTTTCCTGAGTTTAGGAGTCTCTTATGGTTTGTCTCCTTCCCAAACAAAATACAATTATGTTTACACATGTATGCCTGCACACACATACATACACGCACGCACACGCTTGCTCACAATTCACACAATGAATGAAGAAACTTAGAGGTTTATTGTATTTTAAAATACAGCAATAAGCCTCATTTTCCAAATTAGTAAATATTAGTTTATTGACACATCCATTTGTTCTGCTTTTGAGGAGTAGAATTAAAGTCAGACACACGTTGGTCTTAATATAGGAAGAAATTACTTAACCCTTTGAACCATTCAATAACGGAAAGGACCGCTTTGTGGTATAAGTGAGTCCTGTCTCACAGGGAAGATCCAAGCAGAGGGTAGGCTCTGAGAAGAAGCAGCTATCTCAGAATTGCTTTCCTTTCAATACTGTGCTAAAGCCCAGTGTTGCAGGAGCTCTGAGAAGGTGAGTAGTATCATTAGCAACCCTCTAGCTCTTTAGCTTTTTTCTGGAACCCTCATTTTCAAGTATCCCTGAACAGGGAGATAAGGTTTGGCTTCTAAGCCCCCTTCTTATCTGAGCCTTTCTCAATTCCTTTTTGGATCTAACCAGTTACACATCCAATTAGTGCTACTTGTTATAATTATCACTTTTTCCCCCTGAAACTGATAACCAATTAATTTCATAGAATGTAGATGATATGACATCAAATAACTATAGGTTTTTTTGGGGGGGGGGGTACGTGGAATAAAAGCATTCTTCTGACTTTCATAAGGAAAGCTTCTTAGTAAATTAGCTACTCTTTGAGTTTCTAAAACGTAGAGTCTAAATTCACAGAATAAAAGAATTTATTCTCAAATTATCAACAGATATTTATTATATCACTATTTCGGGTCTGATGTTGGTGTCACCGTAATAGATACGGCCCTATTCCTGATGGAGCTGGAGCATATAGGGGCTGGACAGGCCTGGGTGGACCACAAATCATGCAGTTATCCCAGCATAGTCACGGTAAGAACCATGAAGGAGCATTGCAGGGGGCAATGAGATGGGGTTGCGTGGGCACCTCACAGATGGCTTGGGGAGAGCTTCTGGAGAAGATGCCATCTGAGTTGAGGCTGAAAGTTAAATAGAAAGTTAACTAGATAAGTGGTGAGAGAGGAGGGTGTTAAGCAGAGGAAAAAGCAAAAAGGAGTCCGTTTCTGGGAAGGCAGTCAATTGGATCCAGAATCAGGCTGCACTTTTTCCCCTGGTGGATTTTCTATGAATATTAGTCTGAATTCCCAGGGCACTTCAAAATCTATCTGGGAAAGACCCTTAAGTTTTATTTCACAGACTGTCTTAAGACTGTAGGAAATTATCCTTTTTGTACCTGATTGTATTTTGCAGAACATAATCCAGGGCAAGCCTGAGCACTGTGGATGTTGTAGTCCAGTACAGGGCCCTTCTTCCCTCTTCAGCCTGAAAATATCGACTGGAAAGAAATGCAGACCTGCAAGGTCTGTTCAAAATGTCCTGAGAAGGACATATGCCACTCTAAACAACATCTGACATGCATGATGTTCCAATAAGCTCTGTTTTTGGACAAGGTCACAGAAAGAATGAATTTTGGTCTTTATTCACAGTTTAATTTCTCTCTTAAAGAGAAACCCAACATTTAAAAAGTCATGCATCTTTTTCTTATTTTGAGGACTGTTTTGCTTTCAAATGTGTTCTGGCGAGCACCCAGCTTTTTATGTGTGTTCTGGAAGTTTAGAAAGAATAGTTTTTGAAAGTCACACTGGCAGTTGAGAAACTCAAAAAGTGAAAACAGCATACAGCCCCAACAATGGAATTTACTATAGATCACGAAGATGATGTTCATCCCCATTTACTGAGTATTTACTATAAGCTTAGCACAGACATAGAAACTTTCCACATGGGGCACCTGGGTGGTTCAGTGGGTTAAAGCCTCTGCCTTCAGCTGGGGTCATGATCTCAGGGTCTTGAGATTGAGCCCTGCATGGGGCTCTTTGTTCAGCAGGGAGCCTACTTCCCCCTCTCTTTCTGCATGCCTCTCTGCCTATTTGTGATCTCTCTCTCTCTGTGAAATGAATAAATAAGATATAAAAAAAAACTTTCCATGCAATTTCGTATTTAATTCTCTCAAAATGTCTATGGGGCAAGTACTATTCATCAACTCATCCTCCCTTCCTTTTTTTTCTAATGAGGAAACAGGCTTGGATGGGTTACATAAATTGCCCAAGATCACACAGCTCATCAGTGACGGGACTGGGACTTGACCCCATTACTGTGCGACCACAAAGCCCAAGTTCAGCTCTTTTACAGCTGCTCCATGTCTTGGAAACTGCACAGTGGAAACACAGGGTGTTAGATCTTTAGACAAATTCAAACTCAATAGTAATTGTACTTACGGTTCTGGGCCTCAACAACTAATGCAATTGGTGTAGGAGAGAATCTTAGGATTCAAAGCCAACAGCCAAGAAAGAATTCTTGAGATTTCTTTGGTGCAGAAAGGTGGTTTTATTAAGGCACAGGGACACGACCCATGGGCAGAAAGAGCTGCAGCAGGGTCAGGAGGAGTGGCCCATTATATACTTTCAAGTTGAGAGGGGGTTAGGGATAGTGTAAGTCTCTAAGGAATTTTCGAAGCAAGGTTTCCAGGCTAGCTATTGTTGGGAAAGTGTCATTTATTACCGTGTTATAAAACCTTAGTCATGAAACACTTCAGATGTATATCGGGGGGCCATATGCTTGGGGGATGACTGACGTTTCTTCGGGGGTTAGAGATAAAAGAAATTTCTTTTTTTTTTTTAAGATTTTTATTTATTCATTTAACAGAGAACACAAGCAGGCAGAGAGGCAGGCAGAGGCAGAGAGAGGAGCAGGCTCCCTGCGGAGCAAGGAGCCCGATGCGGGACTCGATCCCAAGACGCTGGGATCATGACCTGAGCCAAAGGCAGCTGCTCAACCAACTGAGCCACCCAGGCGTCCCGATAAAAGAAATTTCTAAAGGAATTTTTATATGTTAAAGTAGACTTACAGGATCCTGGGGATGGGGGTGGGTGGGGAGTCAGGTTACGATTGCCTTTTGCCCTTAGCAAAGTATTAACATCAAGGCAGTTGAGTCCCTAGAGGAACGTCACTCTGCCTTTTTCAAGAACTTGTCAATGGGCTCTAGGTAGTAAGGAAATTTAATAATTTTTCTTCTGTCTTTGTTTCCCACATCAACAAGCACAGCCTCCACTCAACGTGACTCATAAAGTTCTTCTGACAGAGGTTTAAAGACCCTCTGAATGGATGAGTTCACTACTGGATGTGGTGGAGAAATTTGAGATGCAAAAGGCGTGGTAATACAAGCCTGGAGGGACTCTCCCTGAGGCAGGTGTGAGGAGTACAGCCTGGGTGGATGGGGAATTCGGACACTTGCCCTTCATCTGGGCTGGCCTCTCACTTACATGACAATCGTCCCCACTCCTGATATTACTGCAGCTCTGCAAGCTGAATATAATTCTCCATGCTTATTGCTTTTTCTTGTTTAAAAGACTGGCACTTTATAGACTTTATTTCATTTAGGAACTAATTTCCAGCAAGTTTTACCTCTCCCTCTCTACCTACCTCTTTTTTTTGTTTCCTTTTTTCCCTTTTTTTTTTAATTCTAAAAAAAATTTTTTTTAACATATAATGTATTATTTGTCCCAGGGGTACAGGTCTGTGAATCATCACGCTTACACATTTCACAGCACTTACCACAGCACTTACCCTCCCCAATGTCCATAACCCAGTCACTCTATCCCTACCCACCACCCCCCAGCCACCCTCAGTTTGTTTCTCAAGTTTAGGTCTCTTATGGTTTGTCTCCTTCCTGATCCCATCTTTTTTCATTTCCCTCCTCCCTCCCCCCGCCCTGCTTCTCAAATTCTTTATATCACAGAGATCATATGATAGTTGTCTTTCTCTGATTGACTTATTTCACTTAGCATAATACCGTCTAGTTCCACCCCCGTCGTTGCAAATTATTCCCTTCTTTTTAGCTTTTCATTTTGTAAGTTTTCCAGCATACACGAAAGTAGAGAAAAAAGTGAAAATGAACTCAGCGTCAACATTGCTTGACATCCCTCCTTCTTCTCCCCCCACTTTTATTTCTAGAGCAGTTTTTAAAAATCTTACTTCTACTTATTTGTTTTTAATTAATTTTTTAAATTCTTATCTTTATTGAAATAGTTGACATGATATTATGCTGGTTTCAGGGGTGCAACACAGTGATTAAACAATTATGTACCTTATGCAATGCTCACCACAGTCGGTGCAGCCACCACCTGCCACCATACGAAGTTATTACAACATTATTGACTCTATTCCTTATGCTGTAGTTTCCATCTCTGTGATTTATTTATTTTATAACTGGGCGTTTGTACCTTTTTATCCCTTTTATCTATTTGTCCATACCCCCTGGCAGCCACGAGTTTGTTTTTGGTATTGATGAATCTATTTCTGTTCTTTCTCTCTCTCTCTCTCTTTTTTTTTTTTTTTGTTTTAGATTCCACATATAAATGGAATCATATAGTATTTGTATTTTTCTGTTTGACTTATTTCACTTAGCATACATAACGCCCTCAAGGTCCATCTGTGTTATCACGATGGGCAAGATTTCATTCTTCTTTATGGCTGAGTAATATTCCAGTGTGTGTGTGTGAGTGTGTGTGTGTATGTGTGTGTGTGTGTATTACATCTTCTTTATCCATTCATCTATGGATGGACACTTTGGATACTTCCATATTTTGGCTACTATAAATAATGCTGGGATAAACACAGGAGTGCATTTATCTTTTTAAGTGGAATTACTGGGTTGTATGATATTTCTATTTTTAATTTTTTGAGAAACCTCCATATCATTTTCCATAGTTGCTGCACCAATTTACATTTTCACCAACAGTGCATGAGGGGTCCCTTTTCTCCACACCCTTGCCAACATTTGTTATTTCTTGTCTTTTTCATATTAGCCATTCTGACTAGTATAAGAAGATATATCACTGTGGTTTTGATTTGTATTTTCCTGATATAAATGATTTTGAGAATCTTGTGTTTATCACTTTTTAAAATATCTTGTGTTCCTGGCCCTAGAAGAAGGTCAAAAACATTCAGCCATACAATGGACAATGATTCAGCCATTGAAAGGGAAAAGGGAGATGTGCACTGACATGAAATTGTCCATGATGTACACAATTTCAGCTGAACAAAATCAAATTGCAGAAGCGTATGTGTATTAGGGCTCTCCGGGTTGCAAGTGGCAGACAATCATGGAAAACAGCTTCATGGAGAAATAGAACTTACTGTGGGTCTAGCACAATCATAAGAACTAGGATATTAGAGTAGCTCAGAGGGTTGGAGATAATGTTGCATAAAAGAGCTTGGGGAATCATGGGAATTTTGGGGTCCTCAGCAAAGGAATCAGGGACCTGAATGTTCTTAGAGCCGAGACTCTCTCTGCCTCTTATCTCTGCTTCTCAGTGTTTGCAGCTTTTCTATAAGAGTGGAGCCATGGATGCCACCAACTCTGTAATTACCTTCTTAGAGCTCTTTGACTAAAGAACAAAGACCCAGTTGAAAATTCCCAGGGAAGGATTCTGACTGGTCTGGCTGTGGTCCTATGTCTAGCTTTGGAGCAATCACTGCAGCCAAGGAGGAAAGGCAATATGAAAATCCCTGAAACCAGAAAGACAAGGTCTAAAGCTCAAAGGAGAAGATAAGGGATACGGAAAGAAAAAACCGTAATTTGGCCCAATTTTTATTAAAATATACATTTTAAAAATCCAAGGGAATATACACCAGGCTGTGTTAAAAGTGATTGGTTGTTGGGGTGGCTGGCTAGCTTAGTCGGTTAAGCATCTGCCTTCGACTCAAGTCATGATCCCAGGGTCCTGGGATGGAGTTTCCCCCCAAACCCCCAGTTGGGTTCCCTGCTCCTTCCCTGCTCTGCTTCTCCCTCTCCCTGTGTCCTTCCTTCTGCTGTGGTATCTCTTGTGCTGTCTCTCAAACAAACAAATAAATAAATAAATAATTTTAAAAGATTTTATCTATTTATTTGAGAGAGAGAGAATGAGAGAGAGCATGAGAGAGGGAAGGTCAGAGGGAGAAGCAGACTCCCTGCTGAGCAGGGAGCCTGATGTGGGATTCCATCCAAGGACTCTGGGATCATGACCTGAGCCCAACGCAGTCGCTTAACAGACTCAGCCACACAGGCACCCTAAATAAATAAAAATCTTTTTTTAAAAAAGATTTTATTTATTTATTTGACAGAGTGAGAGAGATCACAAGTAGGCAGAGAGGCAGGCAGAGAGAGAAGGGGAAGCAGGTGGGGATCGATGTGGGGTTCAATCCCAGGACCCTGACCTGAGCCGAAGGCAGATGCTCAACCAAGTGAGCCACCCAGGTGCCCCTGGAATGTTTGAATTTTATTTTCCAATCCACTCCTCTTACTTTTGTAAGCTAAAAAATTTTTTTTTAGGATTTTTATTAAAAAGTTAAGCAGAAAAGGTCCTAAACGAGTATGCTCTTTGTTCAGTTGACAATGTATCTCATTAATCAAAACCAGGAGCATCATTCTAAAGCTGTTGCCAATTTGGTACATATTTTTATCATTCAAAATAACTTGTTTTCTTTTATTATTCTCCTCTAAGCAAATTAGTTCCCTTTCATTTAATTGTGTAGTTAAAGCTTTTGTTTGGAAAAGAACTCTGTTTTTCAGAGCTGATCCAAAGCCTGTTTCAAGAAATGGATGAATTTTTGGCAACGTAAGTTATGAAGCTTTTTACTGTCTATAAGAATTGCTTGGTGACAGAACATTCAGTAATCAGAGCCATTTTTGTAGGTGGCAGGATAGATACCTATGGTAGGAAGGAAAACTGGGTCCCTCTCCTGTTTTCTGGGTTCACGCCCTGTTCTACCTTTATCGAGCATCAACCCCTGCCCTGAGGCAGGCTGATTAATGAGCCCATCACTTATATCTTCGCAGTCTGACTTTGGGTTCCACTCTTCATAATACATTAATGATTCTCCAGTTACTAAAAAACAACTCATGTTTATGGAGTTCTCAGAGTGTTTATTCAGACATTTCACTCAGTGACTTTTCAAATATGTAGCTCAAAGCTGTTATCTTGTAGACCTTGGGTCCTAGGTGAAGTTGGGTAAACAAGTCCATTTCCGTCCCAAGAAACATTTCTAGGCATCATGTTAACCCTTTCTCTCACAACAACCCACCTTTTAGGGCAGGTATTTTTCTCTCTCCCAGAGAGACTCCAGGCGGGAAAGATACTAGATGAACACAGGCGTTCTCACAGGAACAATGAACTGGAAGCGCATCAGGATATTGGCTGTTAGTTAAAAGCCCGAGTGTAAGAAATTCTTTTTTGGAATGCCAGGGTGTAAAATGCCTATAATTGAAGCTCCGGTCTCTTTTCCTCAGTGTTTCTTTTAAAGGTTTTTTTTTGGGGGGGGGGGTTGGTTTTGGTTCATTAAAGTTCCGATAAAACTTTATTTACAAAAACAGGCAGTCAGCCCCTGGGCTGTATAGTTTGCTGATTTGTTTTTCAAAAAGACTGTATTAAGATTTACCTTGATTGCTGAGATTTTGATGCCTCCTTTAATTTTGCACCCAAGGCTAGCATCTCACTTGCCTTATCCTGACCATTTAGCATGGTCAGGATAAACTCCTGACAATATTAATGTGAGTTTTCCTCTCTTCCTTAACAGGATCAGCATTATGGGCACAGAAGCCACCATTCCTTGAGTCTTCTAAGGACTTTACCTGCATGATTTTATTTTATCCTTGTCATAGCCATGTACAGAAGAGACTGTGAACTACTCCTCTTTTATAAATAAGGAGGCTGAATCTCAAAGTAAGTAACTTGTCTGAAGACACATAACTGTTAAATGCTGAACTGTTGCCACTAGGGGAGAAAACAGAAAAATGGGTGACTTTGCTGTTATTGATATTTTAAACATCTTTCACGTTTCAACACCCTCATCTGTGTTTTTTAAAATTATTTTTCTCTCATGTAACAAATTCCATTATTAGCTCCCTTAAAAGTTTTGCTGGGTCTTTTCAGCATCTGCATGGATGGAAATGTGGATAGGATTCAAGGTAAGAAATTTTTTTTTTTTTTTTTTTAAGATTTTTATTTATTTATTTATTAGGAGAGAGAGAGAGTGAGAGAAAGCAGGTCAGAGTGAGAAGCAGACTCCCCATGGAGCTGGGAGCCCGATGTGGGACTCGATCCCGGGACTCCGGGATCATGACCTGAGCTGAATGCAGTCGCTCAACCAACTGCGCCACCCAGGGGCCCCTCAAGGTAAGAAATTTTCATGGGCTTTTAGAATAGCTTAACTCTCTATAAGGCCTTCAGCTTTTCAGAAAGAGAACATGGTGGTGTTTGAATGTAGCTGCTTTAGTAGCAAAAAGCACAAGTCTAAAGGAGCCAGAGTTTGGGTGAAGCCAGAAGGATATGTGAGTCTGCAGCATTTGGAAGGTTTTAAACCCTGCATCTGTAGTTATTTCTCTCCTTAGGGGCTTCCAAGAGGACTTTTCCACCTTGAAATTGTTCTTGAAAAATGAGCATGGTAAAAAGTCCTTTAATTTTACAGCTTTTAGCATAATTTAAAATGTGTTAATGAACTACCTTTAAATAGCCAAACCAGGGACCGCAGAAAGAAGAGGAGGCCTCAGGAATGGGCAGTAGATCATGGAAAATACCTTAAAGAAACAGACACCGGCTAGGCTCAGGGCTTGGCATGGCCAGCTGCCATATCCTTCCAGAAGCAGAGTAAGGAATACCCAATAACTATAACAATATCTACTTATGCGGTTTCCCCCAGGTTTGTTTTCTTTGGGGAGTCTGGTAGCTAGGCCAGATTCAGGCTTTGGATTCTAGCGGACTGTAATGAAGGGCTTTGTCTAAGTACAAGGAAGCTGGCTTTCCAATTCAGGGAGTAATGGCGGCTGCAAAGAAGAGAAAATTGCTCAAGCTACCTGAGGCAGAAAAAAGAATGGTATGTATCTATTGGAAGGACACAGGACATCTCATGGAACCCAAGGGCAGCAAGGGTGGCCAGATTTCATGAGTGGCCAGAATTGTAGAAATGGAAAGTTATTGGAAACTGAGGAACAATTGATGTAATTTTATATTATATAGACATTTAACCAACATTTTTGCAAGCCCCTGAAAGACTTGCATACCTTGAAATTACAGGTTTATAGGAAACTATAAATGGGGAATTCATAAATGTTTAATTATAAATGTGTACAAAACATAACTTTATGGTTTTTCATATTTACAAACATTTCATTCCATTTGAAAATAATTGTAGGTTAGATTTCTCCTCATTTCACAATAATTCTTGAGTATGCTCTATGATTATGGACAAATCATAGCCACAGTGAATATAATAAATTAGCCAAATAATTGTAAAAGCAAAGCCAAAAAACTTTCAAAAATTTCCACAGGGAAAAATATTTTGATGGTGCTGGATTTTGATAAGCTTGCTATTATGCTTAGGGCTACAGAAGTCTTAAAACATTCTTGGCAAAGAGAATTGGCTTAGATTGGCTTAGATAAGCCAATAGGTTGGGTTCGTAAGGGTCAGGTGATTATTTCTGATCCAATTGACTGTGGTGGTGGTGCCAGTGAGTCAGTTAATTGGGTCTTTTTTCTTTTATGGCAGTCCCAATGATGTTTCTCTTGAATTAAGCCTACCTTGTTAAGAGACATGTACAAATAGGACAGATTATTGTGAGTTGTTTAGGGATTTTGTTTCTCATCTAACTAAATTTTTCTCATGGCTAGTGACTGTCCTGGGTTACTCATCCATGCCCATGGCTCTAATTACCAAACGTGATGACTTCCACACACTGTCTTCATAATCTCCCATCTGACTTCAAAGCACACTGAGATAGTCACCTTCTGGATATTTCCACCTTGAGGTCCCTGGCACTACAAGTTAAAAAAAGCTCCAAATGAACCCATAAATTATTCATAAATTTTCTAGAAATCTGTATCACCCACCCCCACCTTTATTTCCGGTCTTAGCGAATGGCACATTATCCAGTTGCCTGAACCAGACCCTTGGGAGCATTCTTGGCTACTTCCTCATATCCCAAATCCAAGTACTCACCAAGTCCAGTTGATTTTGCTGTGTTGATTCTGAGCCAGACTGCCTTGTGTTGGAGGAATTAATTGAGAGAATGTGTTCACCAGTTGACCATGAGCTGGATCTGGGTAATTTGAAGCTCCTCATCCACTCCCCAATCCTTAGAACGTACACTCTGCTCACCATTCCCACAGTGGGAGCCATTTTAAGGATGTAATCTTGAGAGAGTGAGGTGTTGTTGAGACCATCTAGATAGTATACAGACTGAATGCAGTTAGGGCCTCTATATATAAACTTTAAGATTCTGATGGGCAGGTGCAGAGATCTACTTATCTTGGAATCACTGGGGATAAGCCTTGTATGTAAGGTTACTTTCTTATTAAAACTGCCACCTACCAATCTGGAGTGGTCTGCCTCTTTCTTCGGTCTCTCCTTGCCCTCCATGTAAGGGAGGCAGTTTGTGAACCAACACATAGATTTGAATCTCAGTCCTGCAACTTCCTAGTTGTGTATATGTATAAAAGAGACAGAGGTTGTTGTTGCTGTGTTTTATGACTCTGTATCATTGTGCAACAAGAATAATCATTTCTAACAAGTGCTCAGTTCCTGGGTCACTTGGCCATTGTGTCTATCTACTGGCCAGGTTTAGGAGGTTGGCAATAGTGACTGAACATATTGGGCAACATGGGGCTTTAGATACAGTTGTGTTTTTTCAGTATGGAGATTTTGTTAACTTTTTCTACTTGGTTCGAAAAAAATATATATGTATATACATGTATATATATATATATATATATAGGATTACATAATTTTCTTTGGGTTTCAGGCTCCGATATGGCTCTGGGAAGAGCTGATAAAACTGGTTGATGGGGTAGAGGTGTTGTAAAAGCAAAAGGGGGAATCAGATTCCTCTAGGTTTGTACCTAAGCATCTGGATAAAGGGTGGTATCATTGATCTGATGGGTGACCTTGGGAGAGAAGAGATGTGGTACACAAAACTCCAGAGTCCTGTTTAGAACAGATCAAGTTTGAGACGCCAGTTAGATACCCACATCAGTGTTATCAAGTAAGCAGGTAGATATTCAAATCTTTCAGACCTTTAGGAATAGTTTCTGGAATCAGTTTCTGTCTACTTGGCTGTCTATTTTCCTTTCTGCTGATAAGCAAAGGTTTTAGAGTCCATTTCTCAGTGACTTAGGCACCATGGTTTTCAGTGCCCTAGTTCTGATTTGGGCTACAAGCTCACCACTCACTACCCACTGGCTGACTCATTCCAATGGCCCAGTTTCAAATACTGTGGGGAGAGCTTGTGACAGCCCACCCAGGGGCAGGTGTTCTCCAAAGATTCAATCTCCTATGGTTGGCTTTACGGAGTATGCGGGTTGCTGCTCTGGGCTGAGCACAGGGTGGGACAGGAAGGGTGGATGTAGCAAGCAAATTCAGTGACATTTTCCTCGGGAATCCATCTCTGAGCCCCAGGGTAAGCATTGGCTGTCCTTCCCATATACTCCTATAGTACCCATAGCATTGGTCCTTTTTTTTTGTTTAAGATTTTATTTATTTATTTGAGAGAGAGACAGAAAGCAAGAATGAACTGGGTGAGGTGCAGGAGAAGTAGGCTCTCCACTGAGCAGGGAGCCTGAAGTGGGGCTTGATCCTGGAACTCCAGGATCATGACCTGAGCCAAAGGCAGATGCTTAATTGACTGAGCCACCCAAGCACCACAGCATTGTTCCTTCATAAGTGGTATTGTAATGGGCTCTTTTCTTGCCTGTCTTCCTTATTGCAGTATACCTAAAGATCCTTAAGGTCAACCTTTTAATTTTTCAGTTGAGAAATCTAAGTCCCAGAGAGGATAAAGATGACTTAAGATCCCTAAAACTTCCAGTTCTTGTTTTACTACATAAAGTTGCTTTCTGTTTAAAGTGATTATTCTTAACTTTTTCAAGGACCCAATGCAAAGCAATCTGTTGAGAACCATAGATCGTCTCTCTGGGGGAAAAATGTACATAGGCATATAAACAAGAACTTGTCCCCATGAAGTCCAGCAATTCTTGTTTAGAACCCATGGATCAAAGGAATAGAGATTGGATGGTCAAGAGTAGTGAGCTTTAGGCATAGATTTAGACATTCTCAGCTGGATATGTTACCTGACTTTTCTGAAAGACAGTAAATATCTTACAAAGTTTTTGTGAGAGTGGTGGAAAAAAATGTAAGTGGTACACATAGGAGGTAGTCAATAAACATTAGTCAATTTCAAAAGATAAGGGATTTTAGGACTTCTCAACAAAGTACATCTGTCTATCTATCTATCCATCCATCCATCTATCTAATGGGCCTTTTTAGCAGAGGCTGTCAAGGAGGTACTCAGAAAAGTAAACACAACAGGTGTAGCTTGGCTTTACCCTGGAGCATCCAGGTCAACAGAATGAGTGCTGATTCCTTGGTGACTGAGAGAAAGAAGAGGGTAAGGGCAAAGAGGTTTCAGGGGCCATGAGTCTGGAAGAACTATGAACACAGAGGTGTAAAAGGAAGGCTTAAGGAACAGGGCATTTGAGTAGAGTCTACTTCCTTTACTTAATATTTCAGTTCCCCTCCTGAAGGAAGGGAGTCATCCCTAATCATTGCACTAATTCTGTACCTCTGCTTGTCCTGACATCCCTTGGTTGGACTCAGTTTCATTTGTTGGAGCTTCCCAGCAGGAGACTTTTAGGTTTGGTCACTGAAATTGCTGGCGGCAGGCTCCTTAGGACAGGAACGAAATCACTGCTCTGGTCTTGCAAATTGACTACTCAGTGTGAGATCAAATCTGGAGATTCCAGTGAGGTTTGGAGTCTCCTCCCTGATGTAAAATGGTAGTGGCTGGGGCTCCAGACGTGTTGGGTAGTAGCCTTTTCCAATGAAAAACGTGTCCAACTCTTGCTGCACATTATCTTGAGGTGTGTATGTGTGTGTGTGAATGAACTCATACGCCATCTTTCTACCTTAAATGGGACAATGCACGCACATTGCAGGGCACAGAGAAGGCATTCAATGAATGGTAACTATGAGGTTGATGATTTTTTTTTTTTTCTCCTTGCTCCCTTTTTCATCTTTCATTCTCTCTTTTCCTTAAGGGAACAAGAAAGTGAAAATCTTTTGAAATCTCTTCACTCTCCTAAAGAAGATTAAGCTAATAGGAGGGTGCCAGGGTATGGGAACCACCACCACTCTAAAGCTTAACTTAAAAGACAGTTGCATCCCCTCTATCAAGTGCCATTCCTGCCCCTGTCGCCAAAGCCACCTGACCAGTCCCAAGAATGCCTGGCAGCCTTTGGAGGAGGGTACCCGGGAAAGGGCGTCCGGAGATGAGGGCCAGGTGCTTCGAGAAGGCGGCTACCTGGGAGGCGGCGCTTCGAAGACCCCTGCTGCCCGGGGCCAGGCGCTCTCTGCTGCCCCCCGCGGAGGCGCCCGCGTCCTAGCCCCGGCCCCCCCAGCGGCTCCTCGGGAATGCTGGGAATGTGAGTCAGGGCCGCGGCGAGCAGGCGAGCGCGCGGAGCGGCCGGGCGGGGGGCCCGGCGGAGCGCAGCTCTGGCAGCGCCGGCGCGAGCGCGCGTCTCGGGACTGCGGCGGGTGCCGCCCCCTCGGCCGTCAGCCCCGCCCGGCCCCGCGCCCGGCCCCGGCCCTCTGAGCCGTGCCCTCCCTCCCCTCCCCTCCCCGCTCCACCTCCTCCTCCTTCTCGCTCTCCTGCTCGCTCGCGCTCCGGCTCCGGCGCCGGCTCCGGCTCCTCCTGGCCGCCCGGGGCCAGGGCGACGTGAGGTTGTAAAAATCCATGTGGGACGGCCCCGGGGCGAGCTTCGGAAAGGTGAGACGTCGACGCCGGGGGCCGGGGCCGCTGGGCGCCCGGCTCCCTCGGGGCGCGCGTGCCGGGCATCCCTCGTGCCGGGTCCCCCTCGCTCGTGGGGAGCTGCAATGCGTTATCGCGGGGAGCTGAGGGGTGAACCATCCGCCTCCACCGGGGCTTTCTGGGGCGGGGGAAAGGATGGGGCGGCCTAAGGGCGGATTTGCCTTGATGTGGAAACCCCCGGATTGGAACAAGTGCACGGCTTGTGCTGGCGCGCGGGCGCCGCTCGCTCGCCCCGGCGGCCCGGGCCACCTCCCGCAGTCCCTCGCCGGCAGCCACCCTCACTGCCATCGCCTTTCTTCTCTCCAGCTCCCCGTCTTTCTCCTGGCTTTTCCCCTCGCCTCGAGGGTGGGGTGTTCTCAGGGGCAAGGGTCTGGGAGAACCCCAAGCAGAACAAAGTGTTGAAAGGTGGAGCCCCAGTCCAGGGGGGTGGGGTGCCTGGCTGCCTTGGTGGGCTCCGAGGAGAGCGTGTTAAGAAAAAAAAAATTCCGTGTCAGGGAAAATGAAGCCGGCTTTATTGGGGAGGGGTAGAGTGTGGTGGTATATGAAAACGAATACGATGTGAAATTAAACTGAACGACATTCTTTCCCTCCGCCTCCCGAATTTTACAAGAAAAGGGGTACTTCGAAGGTGGTACCTAATTTTTTATTTTCATTTAAAAAATTTTTGCCCGAGCCTTTGAAAGATCATCTTAGGACAGTGAAGATTAAGAGCTGCTTTGGTGCGGGATAATAAAACAGCGCTCATAAACTCTCGGATCGGCCCGGCCTTATTTATTTTGTACTTAAGGGTCTCTGTTATCCTTGCCAGAGAGGGAGGGTCCGCTCTGTTTTGAGCGGATCGATTTTAGGCGGCTACCTGCCTTTGCTGGATGAAAGGCAATTTACTCCCGGAGTGGCGAATTGTCAGGTCCCTCTGTGATTGACAACCACACCTGCCACTTATGTGGGCAGAACGGGGACCGGTAAAACCTCAAGAGCCAATCAACGCTCGGGAGAGGAGGGCAGCTCCCACTTGTCATGGTTAGTTTCCTGGTTGGCTTTTTAAATCAGTGGTTTTACTTAACCATTGGTTTCCACCAGGTATGAGGTTCCAGCTGTGAGCGGCAGACAAGCGAGAAGGAAACTCTTCGAAAATGGGCTTAGAAGCAAATATGCTTGACTTGTGTTTGTTTCTTCTCTCCTCCTTCTCCCCTCACTAGTTGTAGGAGTTGGGGATGCTCAGGCCCTTGGCTTAAAAATGAAAATGAAATGGATCTGTGTGAAAAAAATGCAACGATGGGAGGGCGTATTGGGGGTTAGAATTGTCCACCTATTTCTCTAGAATTGCAGGCTTCTTTATAAGAGACACCATTTACTGTTGAGCTCCCTGGAAAAAGGGTGTGGCACTTTGTCTCCTATGGTCACTCTTGTCCTTGTAAAGTCACATTGTTTTCTCAGTATACAGTTGTAATTGGCTCTTGGCTCTATTAATGGATTTAGAAGATATTTTTGAAGCAGACAAGCCTACTTTATTAGGATTAGAAGGGGTTCCTGTAGTTTCTGACAGTGTGACTCAACTTCTGAAGGGCTTGCCTTCTTCACTTACAGTTTGGCTGTCAGCTTGGATGTGGCAGTGGGGTCAAGCCAGCTCCTTTCCGGAGGCTAGAAGAGGTTGCCTTTAAGGTGAGTTTGCTTCTAAGGTGAGCCATCTTGTCTGTCTGCCTCTGTGCTTTAATAAAACCCTGCACAGTTTGGGAGGGCGGTGTGTGGATGGTGATGGTTTCATCAGCAAGACTTTCATGGGTGGCTGGAGTGTGGGCAGCAGGACCAGCTCCTCCTCATTCTCTATAAATGAAAGGCTTATTTTTTTTCAGTGCCCTTCTCCCTGAATTCAGTAGAAAAATTACTGGTTGATCCTGTTACCTTATGGAAGCTGGGTCTGGATGTGAATATAAAGCTGTGCATTCAATGTTTCGCGAACAGATTGTGAGCTAGAGTGCACTGATTAGGACAGGTTTCATGTACAAGCCAGGTTTGTCAAGGTAGCGTTATTACGATGACTATTATTATTGCTATTGTAAATGCTAGCGCTTTGTGGAGTATTTTACATACATTATCTTTTTTTAAAACTTTCAGCGCTCCTATGAGGTAGGGGTTATTATTACCCCCAAATTATAGATAAGGAAGCTAAAAGGGATTGGGTATCTAAACTGTACCCTACAGTTTAGGGTAAGAGTGAGCACTCGAGTCCAGATTTCTCTGACCCAGAGAGCCTGTGACCTTGGCTATGGCCTTGAATTCAAATTTTGGTTGTGCTGTCCATATGTGTCCATTCTGAAGTATGGACTCTCCCAGCATACATAACTTCTATTCTGTTTGGAATCGACGGTAATTTGTGCCTTGACTCTCTGAAGGCCATCACTTCACCAGTAGACAAATAGAGTAACTTTGTGTATATTTCTAGTAAGTCAGCTTTGGCCCAGTGGAAATTTGGTTCCAAACATAATGATGATTATTTAAAAGAAGGTAAAACGAAACAAAATCCATACTCTTCTATTTTTACTGATATCGTATATTTCCAGTTGGAGTTCTGAATAGGTATGGGTTGAATACATGCTCTTATCATTCATTTGGCCTTTTTTTCTTTTGCTAAGGGATTAGAATTTTATTTTCTCTTTCACTTACAAAGAGACTCTTTTTCATTAGTGATTAAATATAATTGTATTTAAAATCATTCTATCCAAATAGTGTGGCCCTCTTGTTTTATTATGTTGGAAAGGCCACACGACTTAAGCCTTATTAGTGTCTTCCCTTTGGTGAAACTCAGTGATCATGATTTGCCCAAAGAGGTATCCTCAAATATTAGTTTAAATCAATGGTGTTGGAATCCATAAATTCACCTCAACAGATAGTCTTTGACTTTGGTGTGGTTAATTTTGTATAATCTACATTTCTGTTTGTTTTACTAGGGACAATCTTTAACCTCTTTTCTCAGCTAAGAAGTTAACATTTAGGGGATGCCTGGGTGTCTTAGTTGGTTCAGTGTCTGCCTTTGGCTCAGGTCATGATCCCAGGGTTTGGGATCGAGTCCTGTATCAGGTTCCTTGCTCTGTGGGGAGTCTGCTTCTCCTTCTGCCTGCTGCTCCCCCTGCTTGAGCTCTTTCTCTTTCTCTCTGTCAAATAAATAAATAGAATCTTTAAAAAAAAAAGTAGTTAACATTTTGGCTGCCATATGGAGACTTACTTGCCAGCCAATGGTTTAGTTTCGGCAATTATTCCTCGAGACTTTATTGGGACTTTACTTATTTTAGAAAAATAGAGCAAATGGAAAATGGAAAAGCACTGATATTAATGATAATTGTAGATCCTATATCTAAAACAGTTGAGCCAAAGATAGACATCACTGGGTGTCCCCAAAGGCAGAGATTCTTCAGTCTGTTCTTTTTTGTGTGAAGAAAAGGAAGAAAGTAAATTAATTTGTAAGAAATGGTAAAATACATCGATTGGTACAAGTTACATTAGTCAACTTTTGCTGTGTGTCAACACTTCTTAACTTACAGCAACAGGTACTCATCCTCACTCTCCTGAGTTTTTAGGTTGACTGTAATTTGACTGATCTAGGCAGGGTTCCTGGGGGGCACTTGGTTTTGCTCTGCTACGCATGTGTTCTGGGCCCCAGGCAAAAGGAATAGCAGCTACTTGAGGCATACCCTTTTCGTCGTGGGTAACTGGGTTTGAGAGCTGAGTCAAACTGCACAAGCAATGTCACTTTCACAAACAACCTTTTTGGACATAGCATGTCACATGGTGAAGATCAACATCCATGGGTAAAAGTCGACTCTGCCCACAGTAGAGGAGGGAATATTTGATTAACTAGGATCTGAACTCCTACAACATGTAAAACGTGTGGTGTTTTAGAGAATTTTATAGTTTTTTCTTCTTCTTCTTGGGGAATACAGTCTTCATCCCCTCACTCCCACAACTAGCTTTATGATGGATAAAGCTAGTGTTTTGCTTTTACATTTCAGGAATATACCATATTTGATTCAAGAAGACTGACTGTAAATGTGGATATGAATATGTACATGATGGGTGCCTGGGTGGCTCAGTTGGTTAAGCAACTGCCTTCAGCTCAGGTCATGATCCTGGAGTTCCAGGATTGAGTCCCACATCGGGCTCCCAGCTCAGTGGGGAGTCTGCTGCTCCCTCTGACCCTCTCCCCTCACATGCTCTCTCTCACTCTCTCTCTCAAATAAATAAATAAAATCTTTTTAAAAAAAGAATATGTACATGAATTACTTAAATTATCAAGGCACTATTTATTAGAACGTACCGTGTTCCAAGAGACTAGGCTCAATGGAATAATGAACACAGGAGTTTTTGTCTGATGTGGGTCCTGCCACCATAGGACTTACTATTAGGAGTTGGTGTCAGGAAAGACATTTTGGATTAAATGGCATTTTCCTGGACCTTGAAGCAGAGGTAATGTTGGAGATACATATAGAGCATATAGATACATAGATAGTAGAAATGTAAGAAGAACATCTAGATATAATGAGTTATTCCATTTGGCCAGAGGGTAAGATGGGTAAATAATAATAATAACAACAGTAATCATAATAATAGCAGTAATTATAGCTCAACTTTTATTGAGCTGTTAACTACTGTGCTTAGCACTTTACATAAAGTATGTACTTTAATACTGGGATTGACATTACTGATTGCCTATCCAATATTCTTTATCTCCTTTCTTTTCTTTCTTTTTAAAGATCTTATTTATTTATTTGACAGAATGGTGAGAGATCACAAGTAGGCAGAGAGACAGGCAGAGAGAGAGGGCTGAGCAGAAAGCCCGATGTGGGGCTTGATCCCAGGACCCTGAGATCATGACCTGAGCTGAAGGCAGAGGCTTTAACCCACTGAGCCTCCCAGGCACCCCTCTTTGTCTCCTTTCTAACTAAAAGAGCCCTGATTTTCTTTGAGATGGGAATATGCCCATCTCACTTTCCAAGACCCCCTTAACAGCCTAGAGTGGCCATGAGACTCAGGTCTTATAATGATATAAGTAGATGTTGTTGGATGGGGGCTTTCCTGAAAGCTTAGTGAGGAGGACACACTGGCTAGTACACCCAAAGAGCTTTAGGTCCTTCCTGCTTCTTGCTGCTGGGAACCTAGGTGCAGTGCCTGAAAGGACAGCAGCCAACTACAATAAAAATAGGACCATGTATTAAAAATGGCAAAGTTGGAACTTGGAAGGGTCTTGATCTTGATGACGTTGTTGAGCCATAGTACCAGCCTAAACTGACTTTTCGCAAACAACAACTCCTCCTCCTCCTCCCCCCCTCCTCCTCTCCACCCCCCCCCTTCTTCTTCTTCCTTGTTTTTTCTTTTTTTTCGGAGGGGGAGGGCAGAGGGAGAGGGAAAGAGAATCTTAAGCAGGCTCCGGGACCAGAACCCTGAGATCATGACCTGAGCCAAAATCAAGAGTCAGATGCTTAACCATCTGAGCCACCCAGGCACCCCCTTCCTATACTTCTTATTGCCCCAAACAAATAACCTTCTTACTTGCAAGCCATTATTTGTTGCTTGTAGTCAAACATAATCCTTATTGTTACACTCTCTCAAGAGCCTCTCAAAGTAGACATCATCATACCAATTTTGTAGGAGAGAACATTGAAACTCAGATTAAGGAACTTGCACAAGATCTAGGATTTTTTACTATGTCATTTTGACTTCCAGGCTCCTGGTCTTGCCTTTGGCTGGGCAGGATAAGTACTACAGCTGAGATAATGTTGGGAAAATAGGCTGGGGGAAAATTGAGCAAGTAAACTGGATTCCAGGTTGAACAGTTTGAGTTTTATTTCATGGCTAGCAGGTATAAGATGGTTTGAAAAAGACAGAGACTGGAGGTTAGAAGATCATTGAGGCTTAAGTATGTGACACCCAGTGCTTTAGTGCGAATGAAGGTGGAGGAAAAGCTGGGCACAAAGCACAGCTGGGAACATGAGAAGAGAATGGAATTGAGTGAATACAAATCACAGGTGGCTGTTAACCTGGTCTGAGAACAAAATGAAAGTCTCCTGAAGGTTAGTATTAACTTCTACTACTGGCTTCGCATTTGCCAGGAAGTAGAGAATGAGTAATGTAGAGAATTGCTAATGGGATGTAAATCATTATTTAGTGCAGTAGGGTGGGGACTACTTATCGTCCATACCATTTGTTGTGTGGCTGGTCTTGGTCTGGGTCCGGCTCTTTTGTGCCAGTTAAAGGGAGCAGAGATGAAGGGTAAGACCAGAGGGTGGTGCAAAGGTACAACAAATCTCTCAAAGGACAGCTGCTAAACATTCCGGAGCTTTCCAGGGGTGGGGTGGGGTCACTTTAACTTCCTGGGCCTCTCTCTCTCTCTCCTTTTTTAATCTGGGAAACAAAGGATTTGGTTTACGTTAGTGGTTTTCATATGTTTTTCAGCTGTAGAACCTTTTTTCCATGTTTCCTAAATAAAAACTTATCTGGACGCTCGATACAGTTAGAGAAAAAAAAGCAGAGCTGCTCTGAAAATTCAGAGTCCAGGTTTATGTTGTTTGAGATGGCTTCATATTGAGGCCACTGCTCTCAAATGCTCCCTATACACCCTCCCAGGTCTAGGATTTGAGAACCTCAGAGCGATGTAGTTGTGTTATTGGAGGGTCTTCTTTAACAAATCCCTTTGTTATTCCACAGCTTGTTGGTCTTAGTATCACCTGTGGTAGAGATCATTCGTAGTCTCTCTAGCTACTTTTCTCTCCTCCCAGGTGTATGTTGGAAGTGGATTGTGTCACTTCTATGCTAGAATATTTAATTTCCAGTGTGAGATCATCCAGTGCTTGCTTCTGTTGTGATGGTCATGGAAACGTGTGTCTCAACAAACGGAGCCTCCATTTGCCTGGGTCCCCAAGTCACTGAATGACCACCTGGCATTGGACATATAATGTGACCAAGAAATAAACCTTTGTTGTTTTAAGCCATTGAGATTTTGTGATTATTTATGTGGCATTTTTTAAAAACCTTAACCTTTCTGATCATCTTTTAGTACATGTGGCAAACTTCATTTAATTTACTTTTATTTTTAAAGATTTTATTAAAATTTTTTTTAAAACTTTATTTATTTATTTGACAGAGAGAGAGAGATCACAAGTAGGCAGAGAGGCAGGCAGAGAGAGAGAGGGGGAAGCAGGCTCCCTGCTGAGCAGAGAGCCCGATGCGGGGCTCTATCCCAGGACCCTGAGATCATGACCTGAGCCGAAGGCAGAGGTTTTAACCCACTGAGCCACCCAGGTGCCCCTAAAGATTTTATTTTATTTTATTTTATTATTTTTCTAGAGGGGGGAGGGGAGGGGCGAGAGAGAGAGAGAGAGAGAGAGAGAGAGAGAGAGAAGAGGGGGAGGGTCAGAAGGAGAGGGAGAGAGAGAGTCTATGGGTTCTATGCCCAGTGCAGAACCTGATCTTACAAACCTGAGAAAATGACCTGAGCCAAAATCAAGAGTTGGATGCTTAATCAACTGACTGAACCATGCAGGGGCCCCTAAAGATTTTATTTTTAAGTAATCTCTATACACAATGTGGGGCTCGAACTCACTGCCTGAGATCAAGAGTTGTACTTTCCACCAGCTGAGCCAGCCAGGTGCCCCATCATTTAACTTACTTTTTACATGTCTCCTGAATCAACCTGAAGTCTGTCCAACTTGTCCTTATGTTGTGGTTAGGAAAGCAGTGGGTAGACATCTATATCAGCTGTCCGTGCAGGTCTCTGTACTAATAGAGTTCTTGGATTGGAATACTTATGTTTAGTAACATTCGCTTTCATATAAAAAAAACCTCTGAACATATATTGCATAGTGCACCTTACTTTCCTTAAAAAAAAGGGGGGAGGCTTTAATTTAATGACCTTTTGCTTTTTTAGGTGATAGAGATCAGTGGCTTGGGGAAGAATAATGAATATCAGTTACCATAATAATGTCTACTATTTTTGAGTACTTATTCATTGACTTATGAAATCTCTTTTGAGCATCTACTATGTGATAGGTACTGAGAAGGTATAGAGGTGAGCCATAGGTAGTTCTTCACTTGGAGCTTATACCTAGTTGGAAACTATAGGTAAGTTAACTCTGTTCTGTGAAGGGTACCATTTACTGAGCATTTACTATGTGCTCGGTCAGATTTTCTTAGCCCTTGGCTGGCTCTGTTTCCCATTGTTCTGCCTCAAGTTCTGCATTTAACTTTTTGGGCATTTCTTTTCCACTTCCATCTTTCAGATGTATTGCTTTGAAGGTCTAGGAAATCTCTAGTTGCTGGCACCTAGTGGGCACTCAACAAAATTAAAAAGAGAAAGAAGAGAAAGGAAGGAAAGGCTGCCAGCACTTTCAGGAAGGAACTAAGTGATTACTTTTTCCTGGAAGTCAGTAGTGAGATTGTGGCCCCAGCAGATGAAAAGTATGGATTGGGTCAGAGGGCTAGGATACCCCTGTAGATGGAAGGCCAGTGACAATAGTCACAGGTGCTTTGTAGAAGCAGCTTTATTTTGCTGTGGTTTATTCTTCATATTCTATATTTTGCTTATTTGATTCTCTTGTATGTATGCAGTGTGTTTGCGCATGTGTGTGTTGTGTGTGTGTGTGTGTGGGGGGGTGATGCCTGATAGCGTTTCTTCTTTTTTTTTTCCCTTTCTTTGCCTTACAGCTTTCCACCCCTAAAGGTAGTGGTCATTACATGATTTCAGAGTATGAATGAATTGCAGGCTGCAAAGTGCCTTCCCTGTAAATGTATTAAGAGCAAACTATTAATTCAAGGCAACTCCTTAGTGGCTCAGAAGACAGGAGCTTGAGTGGGAATTGAGCAGTATGATTGTTCTGTAGGAATACTCTCAGATCCTTATATGGACGGTGAGAGACTTGCCACTAGAGCGCTGTGGCTAATTATAATAAGAAAGGGCAGGGTTTACCATAAGAAACTAAACCTAGTTGTGCATTGCAGTTCCTAGCTCCTTTGTAGCAAGTTTCTCTAAAACAAGGTGGGTGTGGTGAGGGGGAAATTCATCCTCTGTGGGTCCTAGGTGACTGAAGGTGGGGTCTGGGAGTTGCTCTGGGGGTGAACTCGGCTCTGAAGGTAGAGGCTTGAGCTGCTCTGCAAGATATGTGGTTGGATTAGTACCAGATCTCTTGTTATTTTCTTGGTGATCCTGGTGGCCACCAAACTTCTATCAAGATGGCTTTCTTATGCCTGGTTTCAGGCAGACTAGCCATGCTGCCTTCCTGCCAGCCAGCTTAACATTAACTGTTATCACTGGGTGGGGGGCGGGGGAGAGCAAGACTGTGGTTCAAAAGGGCAGGATCCTGAGAGCAATGTTGTTGACTCTTTCACATTTGGCTCTCAGGAGAGGGCTTTTGTTGTATTTTCTTTATTTCGCTTGATGCGTGTGTCTTTTTCCTTCTAGGTATAGCTCCCCCCTACCTCCTCTTTGTTTTGTATTTTGGCCGATTAACCATCTTGTTCCTGGAACCTCTCCATAGGGGGATGCAGGAGGTTTGGTTGTGAATGGGATGATAGCTTGGCATTCTTAGGAACTCTTTGAAAATAGATCTTGTTTGATGCTGAGTGGATACAAAGGCAGCTGAGTTTCAGGACTGCTCTTCATCAGGCTTGCAAGCACAGAGCAGTTAGCAGGGGGACACAAGGGAAATTCTTTACCTTTCTTGTTAAGTCCAGGAAAAAGCTATCTCTTCATACACAGGCTTCAAATACTTTGACAGCCCATTTTGAATTCAGTAACACAAATAGTTGCTTAGAATAACTTCAGAGCAGATTCTTTTGGATAGAGAGACGTGAGCACTGACCTGCGAGTCAAAAGACCTAAGTTCCATTTTTGGCTTTGCCACTAGCTTTCTCCTTATTTGGGGAATCTCTTGGTGTGTGTCAAAATCATCTGGTCCTTTTCCAGATCTAAAATGATATATATTTTTTTACAACAGTGTCTTCATGCAAAGAATCGATGGAGCAACTGTCATTTTATTAGCTTTTTTATCCTGGAAAACAAGAATGGCCAGTGTACTTTCTTTCTTTCTTTCTTTTTCTTTTTTTTAAATACTTTATTTATTTGACACAGAGAGAGAGAGATCACAAGGAGGCAGAGAGAGGGGGGGGGAAGCAGACTCCCTGCTGAGCAGAGAGCCCATGTGGGGTTCAATTCCAGGACCCTGAGATCAGGACCTGAGCCGAAGGCAGAGGCTCTAACCCACTGAACCATCCAGGCGCCCAAGCAGTGTGCTTTCATAACGGACTTAATTAACAAAGAGTTAAGTGTTTGCATTATATTGTCATCGTGTGTGTGTGTGTGTGTGTGTGTGTGTGTGTGTGTGCGCGCGCGCGCTTCTTGCCAGTCCTCTCTTGGGCATAATGGGGGTTCAACTGTAAACTGAGCAAGTGGTTTTTAGGGGCTCAGGGGCTATAGCCTTTAGTGGAGCACTAGACAAGTAAGCAAGCTATTATAACGGGAACTATTATGGTGGAGCACCCATGCTGTCGTGGATGACTTAAGAGATTTATGGATGAAGGATGAGGAGGGCTTCTTGAAGAGGGTGGCACCTAGGGGGAGGTGGAGCATTAAGTGGTATTAGCTGGGTGCCCTTGGTTTTTTTTTTTTTAATTTTTTTTTTAAATTTATTTTTAAATAAATTTTTTAAATGATTTTAAAATAATTTTTAAAAATGATTTTATTTATTTATTTGAGAGAGAGAGAGAGCGCCAGAGAGAGCATGAGAGGGGAGAAGGTCAGGGGGAGAAGCAGACTCCCCGTGGAGCTGGGAGCCCGATGTGGGACTCGATCCCGGGACTCCGGGATCATGACCTGAGCTGAAGGCAGTTGCTTAACCAACTGAGCCACCCAGGCGCCCTGGGTGCTCTTGGTCTTGATGGTGTGAATAACAGAGGGGACAGTCTAGGTCCAACGATGAGCAAGAGAATGGGAGATTTGGGATTTGGGGGAGTGGAAGTAGACCTGTGGAACTAGATATTAGCTTGACTGGGGATGGGGGTTGATGAATGGGGCCAGACACAGTGACAGGTGTGAAGACCTATGATCCACTAAGGAGATGAGGTTTGAACTTAATCACTAAGGGGTTTCAGTAGGAGGCTGACACAAGCAGACATGCTGAATTCTCTTTATTCTTTCATTCCACATTCACGGCAGTAACGACTTGCTTTTGGTGTTTGTGGGAGGATGTGGGGT
Organism: Nasua narica; assembly: GCA_028533885.1. Taxonomy (NCBI): domain Eukaryota; kingdom Metazoa; phylum Chordata; class Mammalia; order Carnivora; family Procyonidae; genus Nasua; species Nasua narica. The sequence goes on along the minus strand of CM052799.1, from coordinate 20,744,985 downwards.
TTGAAATTGGGGTGAGGGAGTGGCAGAATGAACTGGAAAGCAATAGAAAGATTGTGATTATGGCCTTGGAAATCCTAGCAGTGCCCATTCTGATTTCATTGACCAAACACAATTTATGCATCACTACCTTTAAAAGACCACTTTCCAAGGGAAGATGCTCCTATCGATAGTGGGACTCCACACTACTTGTTGGTTTTGAGAATCTCTCCAAATGTCAGTCAGGGACCAAGTTCTTTTCAGTGAGTTTTGAGCAGAGCCAGAGAGTATGGCTCTTGTTTTAAAACCTTTGCAAATGTTTGCAGTTAATGGATGGCATTAAACCGACTTTGTTAGACTAATAGAAGGCAGTTCATAGTGTACAGCTTCTGAAAGTGGTGTGAGCAAGTTCATGAAGGGAAATGGTTTACTCCCTGCAATGTAAGAGATCGAGTGTGTGGCGGCCATGTCAACATCCTATGCACTCCAGTCATATACCCAGGACTTACTTTTTTTTTTTTAAAGATTTTATTTATTTATTTGACAGAGAGAGATCACAAGTAGGCAGAGAGGCAGGCAGAGAGGGGGAAGCAGGCTCCCTGCTGAGCAGAGAGCCCGATGCGGGGCTCCATCCCAGGACCCTGAGATCATGACCTGAGCTGAAGGCAGAGGCTTTAACCCACTGAGCCACCCAGGCACCCCAGGACTTACTTTTGTATGACTTCCACCACTTTCCTACATTAGATAGTAACATTGCTACACTGCCTTTTATACATTAATCTTGACTTTGATGCTTCAGCTGGTGAACCAACATTTTGAGTTGTTGTAATTGTGGCCTCAACTTCTAACGAGCCGTTTTATTTCACCAGCACCACCATATTGGTGTAGCAGAGTTTGTGTGATCATTTGAATATTTCTTCAATCTTGTCGTTATTTTATCAAAAGTAAGTGAAATGGAAAAATATAGGCAGTAATGTAGGGAGAAGTTAGCCTCATAAACTAAATGTAATTGAGGCAGAGATGGAAACCGTTAGACAGTATGGATGGTTTACCTTCAGTCAGAGGCTTTGGACTTAAGTTGGCCACCTCTATATAGTTGTGAGGGATAAGAACAAAGTTAAAGGCTATGCACATATGAGATGTTAGAAACAAGCTTCAGGGATTATGATAAAGGGCAAGTTATAATTTGGGGTTTTATTTATTTATTTTTTTGATAACTGAGCTTCCCTTTTTAACATGTGAGTCTAGCAAATTTGTTCAGCTTTTTTTTTTTTTTTTAAATGTATTCATAGAGCCATTCTCTATCAAAATAGGGGACAGAAATTGAATTTCTCCTCAGTCTTACTTAGGAACGTCCACCAGAGTCAGTAACCTATTTCTCTCATTTGCTAATTGGCATAGGTGATTACTGTGCTAACAAAATTCTCTGTGTAATTTGGCAAGCAAGGAGAGAGAAACCAAAGCAAATAAAATGGTACTTAGCAAAGGATACACTTCAATGGATTTTCATGATTCTGTGGTTTGACTTGGTATACTGTAGAACAGAAAAAGACTAAATGCATCTTAGTTTTCATCATAAGCCTTAATGATGCCAAGATGGTATATTCAGAGGCAAAGAGAAAGGGTAGGGATTAAGGTTTGTGTGTAGTTAACCTCACAGACCCTAATTCTTCAGTTTGGAAGGATATGGTGGTGATCTCTCTGTTTTGGAAAATCTGGTTGATATCTGGGAACTTATCGAACCTCCTCTGTGGACCTCACCCACTTCCAAGCAAAGGATTGAATGGGATACAAAATTCCCATTTTGTATCCTTTCTATGCCTTTCGTGTTTAAAGGGTGAATGATAAATCATGGGAGGTGTTAATCAGGTAGAAGATGGGAAACAATAGCTCTTGGATTTTTAGTCTCTTCTGAAACTGAGAGACTTAGTTTATCTTCAATTAAAAAGGCAAGTAACTATTGGATTAGAAGTTCAAGAAATTTACAGGTATCTACTATGTGTCAGGCACTTTGCTAATAAGCATGTTTGAGAATTATCTCATTTAATCTTTACAATAAGTCCATGATCCAAGTATTATTTTCTTGTGATGAGGAAATTAATGTTTAGAGAAGTTAAGAAACTTGCCTTCGGTAGCAAACCCTGAGACAAGTATGCTTGTGAATGTAATTATTTGGGGCATACAGGCATCACCAGTAGGTGAACAAGGGTATGGGGGAGGAGAAGGCAGGCAACAAGGCAGTAGCTTATTCCATAAGCTGCTACGGTGGTGACTACAGTTTAATCTTACAAGGAAGCTCAGGAGATGGTGTAAACACTTCCCTTAGATGATCTCACGTGAGTGGTGAGGGAACAGGGGTGTGTAACCACCCACTTCTGTCAGTTGTCTTTTTTTCTTTTCTTTTTTAAAATATATAACATATACAATTTTATAACATTTACAACTTATAACATTTATATAACACTTATATAACATTTACAATTTTAACCATTTTTAAATTACACTTTTGTGGTATTAAGTACATTTACGGTTTTGTGAAGCCATTATGACCATCCATCTCCAGAATTTTTTTTTTTTTTTGGAGAGGGAGAGTGGGGGAGAGAGAGAGAGAAAGAGAGAGAGAGAGAGAGAGAGAGAGAGAGAGAGATTGACTGATTAAGAATGAGAGAGAATCTTAAGCAGGCTCCACACCCAGCATAGAACCCAATGCAGGGCTCACAATCCTGAAATCATGACCTGTACCGAAATCAAGAGTCGGACTCTTAACTGACTTAGCCACTCAGGTGCCCCCATCTCCAGAATTTTTGTATCATCCTAAATGGAAACTCTACACCAATTAAACAATGCCTCCCCATTCCTTCCTGCCCCCTGCTCCTTGGCAGTCATGATTCCACTTTCTGTTTCTATGAATTTGACTATTCTAGGTAACTCATGCAAGTGGAGTCATACAATATTTATCCCTTTTTGTCTGGCTTAATTCACTCAGCATAGTATTTTCAAGGCTCATCTTTGATGTAGCATGAATGAGAATTTTATTCCTTAAGGATGAATAATATTCCATTGTATTTATATATCACATTTTGTTTACCTATTCATCCAGTGATGGGAATTTGTTTGTTTCTATCTTTTGGCTATTGTGAATAATGCTTCTGTGAACATTGGTGTATAAGCATGTCTGCCAGTTATTTTTGAGGGTGATTAATTCCCTTGCACTCTATCTCAAACCCTGCAAGAGCAGGGTAGTTTTCTAAGACTCAAAAGAAGTCCTCGGTAAAGTTGCTGATGTTGGCGGTGTGAAGTCCTTTCGAGCACTCTAAAATGTTCGAGTCAGAGGGACATGAGTAGGGCGCTTAACAGCATCTATTCATAAAGTTGTTATACAAGGAAGTAGAGAAGCTAGTATTTGAATCTTGAGCTCTTGACTCAAACCCCTTGCTTTTAACTGCTTTGCACTGAGCTGCCTTTAATTACAAGTATAATAGCCCTGTGATATGAAGATGAATGAGACATGGTTATTGCCTTTAAGGATCAGGGTTGAATCATCTGTCTACAAAAGGTTCCCAGGAAGATGGTGGCATTACTTAGTATAATTTGGAACTCACAGAACCAGTCGCTGTAAGATGGAATCACAGATAACAGGTGCATGGGACCCCTTTCTCTTGACATCCTATGGTGAGACGTGCTTGGGCTAGACATGACCGGACACTTCATGGGACTGTGTTCCAGGGCAGGCACTCATATATGTGGTGACCATTGGTGTTATGAGTTGCAACCTGGACCCATTGACGTTTCCTGCCCTTCACTTGAGCTGTTTGCATAACTATATTATCTCAGCAGGATTTATCCGCCTTTGAGCCTTTCCAACCATTGCCTTCTTCTTCATGTCCAAGCATTAGGAATAGCTATTTGTTCGGAAAGAAATCAGGGCCTAGGAATGATAAAAAGAATACATTTGGAGGCAGTTAAAATGGTTGGTTATGTATATCTGTGCCTCAAAAGACATCATTTACAAGTGATTTGCATTTATCTAGATTCCTAACATGAGATATTTTATCCCTGAAAGATTGACATTACCAGATTGGTATTGTGGCAAAAGGAGGAAAGATAAGAAAAATAAATCAGTGAGAAAATGCTGCTCTACATTTTAACCTAAATGTTAAATATTTTGTTTTAGTACTGCATTAGTGGGAACTAGATGTATTAATCAGACGCTGCTAGGTTATGCTGAGATAACAACCTCCAAATCTCTCTCATGGGTTGTCTGTGGTGCTGCCCTACATTGTCTTTATACTGGTTCTCAGGCTGAAGGAGTAGTCCCTATCTTGGATGAGCCAGTCTTACTATAAAGAAGAAGAAACCAATGGATTGCACATATGATGGCTCTTACAGCTTCTGTTTGGATATGGCCTGTGTTACCTCAGCTCACATTGCATTTGTTGAAACAAGTCACATGACCAAGGCTGATGTCAGAGGGGCAGGAAGGATTCTCCTTTTATGGGAAACAGACTGTGGGGATAAACTAAGTAGAGAGGGACAGTGAATATTTGGAACAAATGATGCAATTAGCTGCACTGACAAAAATTTTACCTTCCTGAGCAAATTGATTAGCAACCTTTTTAATCATCCAATCTTTGTAGAGTCATTGCAACATGTTTAATATTGTTATTCCTCTTTTATACATAACATATTGTGCTTAAAGGTCTAGTTCTCTTCCTGGAATCCATGTAAAACCACTCACATAGGTATTATTATTTCTAATAATTCAGTTAATTTACTGTATTTCAAGAACCGATCATAGAGATTAAAGAGAACATAAGCCTCAGAATTTGAATGCTTTTCATAGTCATATGTGAAATTAATAGAGAGCAAAGAACTAATTATTAACAACAAGAATATTGATGAAGATGAGGTTGTACTGGGTATTTACCAAGCTTCAGGCACTGTGCTCAGCACAGTGATTTAATCAGAACTCTGATTTAATCAGGAATCACCTTAGTTTTGTGAAGTAGCCATTGTTACTCCAGAGGCCATTGTTATTCACTGAGGCTCAGAGAGGTTCGTTAACTTGCTCAAGGTTAAAAAGATAATAAATGTGGGATTCAGACCTCAAATAGATAATAAATATGGGATTCAGGACTTAAACAGAATTTCTCTAAGTTGGATGAGATACTTTTTTTTTTTTAAGATTTTATTTATTTTTGAGAGAGTGGTGTCCGTGCGCACATGCGCAGGAGGGAAGGGGTGCGGGAAGGAGGGCAAAGCGAGAAGCAGGCTCCCCTCAGGAGCCCAGCTAGAGGCCCTATCCCAGGACCTGGGATCATGACCTGAGCTGAAGGCGCCACCTAGGTGCCGGGATGAGATACCTTCTAAAGATATAATTTGTAGCACCCCAGTGTTGACTTAAATCATTACATTATAATGATTGGAATATGTGGTGTTTAATGATTGTAATGTCAATATGTAATGTAATTGCAGGTGAAGTTTTATTTTTTTGTTTTTAGCTCCTACTCCTTTATAAAATCTTAATCAATTTAGAAATTAAGTATAGTTCAGGACACGTGGCTGGCTCAGTTGGTGGACATGTGACTCTTGATCTTGTGGTGGATTTGAGCCCCACACTGGGTGTAGGGATTACTAAAAATAAATAAACCTAAAAAAATTAAGTACACTTCATATTACTAATTCAAATAGACAAAATTAATTTAACCATATTAACTAAGTTACCGCTTATAATAAGTATGATAAATGTATAAAAAACTGCTTCCTATTCTGGATGGGTTCTTTGGCAGTCAACTACTCTACCCTGCCTCGTACTGGGTGGTGACTTAGTTCTCCCACCATATTCACAATATGCAACTTCTGCAAAACTTTGATTCATGCTCAGGAACTTGACCTCCCTTACCTTTCACTGAGTAAGAACACATCATTTAGATTCTCGAGTCCATCTTGTTTCCTTTTACATTGACCCAAGGTGAATCCTGACAGTAAGGCTTCTTGCTCAAACACAATGGGCGTTGCTGCTGTGATGATCAGGGTATCCTTATATTGTTTGTTTTTAGAGTATTGAAATAAAAACAACTTTAAGTTGTCACGAGATTTATAATTTTTTCTTAAGATTTTTATTTATCGGGTGCGCCTGGGTGTCTCAGTGGGTTAAAGCCTCTACCTTCGGTTCAGGTCATGATCTTAGGGTCCTGGGATCAAGCCTGGCATCGGGCTCTCTGCTTGGCGGGGAGCCTGCTTCCCCCCTCTCTCTGGCTGCCTCTCTGCCTGCTTGTGATCTCTCTCTCTCTCTCTGTCAAATAAATAAATAAATCTTAAAAAAGAAAGATTTTTATTTATCTGTTTGACAGAGAGAGAGAGAGAGCACAAGCAGGGACAGTGGCAGCCAGAGAGAGAGGGAGAATCAGGCTTCCGCCTGACCAGAGAGCCCTGATTCAGGGCTTGATCCCAGGACCCAGCTGAAGGCAGACGCTTAACTGACTGAGACACCCAGGGATCCCAATAATTTTTTAAAAGAATTTATTTAGGGGCGCCTGGGTGGCTCAGTTGGTGAAGTGTCTGCCTTCGGCATGGGTCATGATCCAAGGGTCCTGAGATGGAGTCCCATGTCGGGCTCCCTGCTCAGCGGGGAGTCTGCTTCTCCCGCTCCCTCTGCCCCTACCCCCTTGCTCATGCACGTTCCCTCTCAAACAAATAAATAAAATTAAAAAAAAAAAGAATTTATTTATTTACCAGAGAGAGAGAGAGAGAGAGAGTGCGAGCGCGCCCGCAAGTGCATGCATCAGCAGGAAGAGTGACAGGCAGAGGGAGAAGCAGGCTCCCCTCTGAGCAGGGAACTCAATGCAGGGACTCCATTCCAGGACCCTGGGATCATGACCTGAACCCAAGGCAGAAGCTTAACAGCTGAGCCATCAAGGAACCCCTACAAATTCTTTATACACAGCTGTGAATCTGCCCTCTCCTCAGTACTTGCCCACATTAAAAAACTGGGTTTTGTCGCTCTAGCACTATTCTTTCTTTCATTAGTCTCTCCATCTGAGACCACACCCTATAATCCTAGAGAGGCTCTCATCTATTTCCAATGTTCCCAACACCTGGCAGCCTTGCATGATAACTAGAATTATTGCTCATGTAACCTGAATAAAGGGGCTGTGGCTCCCCTTTAAAATGGAGGGCTTTGGGTCTCTGGAAGCTCAGAAACCATATTATAGACTTGTTCTCTAGAAATATTGTTGAAGAGAGTTGAACTATGTGCTGTAATTTCCCTTGTAATATATTTTTATTATTTATTTATTTATTAAGATTTTATTTATTTATTTGACAGAGAGGAAAGAGATCACAAGTAGGCAGAGAGACAGGCAGAGAAAGAAGGGGAAGCAGGCTCACCGCCAAGTGGAAAGCCCAACGTGGGGCTCAATCCCAGGACCCTGAGACCATGACCTGAGCCGAAGGCAGAGGCTTTAACCCACTGAGCCACCCAGGTGCTTCTTAATATATTTTTATATTTGATAAGCTCACCCTTATCTTGCACTAAGAGATTTAACTGAGTTTCTTGATGACTTAATGTAGATATTGACTCTCATTCACTATAATTTCAGTTTTTTGGAGGCATTTCTGAGTACCATTCAGCACTGCCTTGCACTTGGCCGTTGCTAAAGTAAAGGCTCATGTGACTCCTTCATGGTAATCAGTCATATTTTTTGAGAGACCCTAGAATTAAGATACTGGATATTCTTTCTCTTCTTTGCAGAATACATAGATGAATACTTGTTTCTAAAATGTGCACATTGAAGCCATTTCCCATCTCTTGCTATTGATGGTGGTCCTTTTTTATTTTTTTCTTCTTTTTTTGGAATAGCTTAAAATCTTTGCCAGAATTTTTCCTTGTGTGCATGATTATGTGTATATTCTTTTCTAGCAAAAGCCTATTTAGACATAATCCTTCATGTTGATTTTAAATGTAGAAAAATTTTGTGTGATTGAGTTTTTGAGGGCATAGGGGTAGAGTTGTTATTCTTCTACCTTTCTGTCACTTTCTCTGGAACATCTGTTGACAGATGGAGACTTCTTTAGTGTAAACCCAATAATTCCTGAATATTCTTTTTTTGTAAGTTCACTATAGCTAAAGCTTTGCCAACTGACATTTTATGTTTGCAGATTAAAGAAAATGCACAGATGTTTTAAAAATGAATCTAAAAACCTTGTTTATCTCTTTAGTGCAACCAGCTTAATTTGTTACATTTATGAAACTTTATGAGGCAACGAATAATGTTGTTACAGTTAGTATATTATATTAACCATAATTGTCTTTTTATTTTGATTTAGCATCTCAGCTTTTCTATTTTTACTGTTTATTGTTTGAGCTTTTGCTATATTTTTGACTTGTAGATTTAGCTGTGTACTAGGTCGTGGTCTATTCCTTTAACAAAAGTTTTTAGTTATTTCAGGTTTTAAATTTAATCCTTTAGAATAAATTGACAGAGTTTGAAATTAAAACTACGGAAATGGTTAATGGAAAGTGCAGTTAAATAATACACGGATATACAGAGTCCTTACCTTGTAGTACAGAATATAGTCAGCCTCTTAAGTACCTTACCATAAAATAGAGCCAAGGCAGCTGAACATGTAATCATGCTAAATCTGCACATGGAAAACAGTAATTATAAAACGAGTTTGAGGGAACTAAAGGAGAGAGTAGTGATGTGTGGATGAATGTGTTTGAGTAGCAGAGTGCTTCTTGGAGAATGATGGGAAGGCATTTTTTCAAATCTCTGCTACCTTAAGCTTGACTTTTTTTTTTCTGATTCGTATCATTGTGGAATTTAAAAATGAAATGGCTTATTATTGGGACTTTCAGTATCTACAGATGTGTAATATTGTAGCCTGGAGATGTTGGGAAAATGGCCATTTTCCTTTAGAGTTTTAAAAAATGGTTGATGTCTTGAGCAGTTTTGAATAGTAGGCTGTTTGACTTAGGAGCACCTGACAAGGCAAGCGTCACGGAATGAGAGAGTTCCAAGACAACCTGGAATTTCGAAAGTAGTGTGCCCTGTTGTGGTGGCCTTGAGCTCATCACAGTCAGCTTTGTCGGAGCATTTGCTGGGTGCCGGGCATGGTGCTAACTACTACTCTTTCATTATCTTATTTAATCTTTCCCAAATCACTATGAAAAGTACTGCTATCATCCCCATTTATAACTGAGAAAAGGGAGGATTGGAGTAGTTAAATAATCTGCTGAAAGCTGCGCAGCAAGAAATTAAAGAAGCGTCTTCAAGCGGATCTGGTTTTGAGGTCTTTTCTTTCCTTTTTAAAAATACTATGTCAGGGCGCCTGGGTGGCACGGTTGGTTAAGCATCTGACTCTTGGTTTCGGCTCAGGTCATGATCTCAGGGTTGTGAGATCCAGCCCCACATTGGGCTCCGTGCTCAGCATGGAATCTGCTCGGGACTCTCTCTCCTTCTCCCTCTGCCCCTCCCCCACCCCATGCACAGGTGGGTGCACTCTCTCACTCAAATAAATAAATAAATCCTTAAAAAAAATTATTAAAAAACAGTCACACTGGATGGCTCAGTCAGTTGAGCGTCTGCCTTCAGCTCAGGTCATGATCCCAGGCTCCTGGGATGCAGTCCCGCATCTGGCTCCTTGCTCAGTGGGGAGCCTGCTTCTCCCTATGTACCCCCTACTCCTCCTCGTGTTCTCTCCTTCTGTCTCTTGCTTACTCTCTCTCAAATAAATAATAAAATCTTTAAAAATAAATAAAATAAAAAACAAACACTATGTCTTACCTTCCTGGCTATGGTAACAAACTATTGTATCAATTGTCATGGAAGTGATTTCAATGCTATGATGAAAATGTCATAATATTAAACATGTTCTTTCAAATATTCAAAACCGTTTTGAATCTCCTGTGTACCCTTAGGTCTGGTCAGGAAGAGCCCCTGCACAGGGCCTCAGGCTCTAGAGGGCCCACTCTGGCCCTCATCTGACTACATCTTCCCCACGGGGGAGGAGTCTGCAGTGCTGAGTGGACGTGCCCACCTGAAGCCTATGCCGGCATTCTAGGGTCCACTCTGGGTACCCACAGGCCTGAGACCTCTCTTCCTAAATGACCCCGAGTTATCTTCCAGGGTCTGTTTGGACTTTTTTTGCCAGGTCTGTCCTCCTGAGGAGAAATGATGCTACAGGTGTGTATACCCTTAGGCCTGGAGTTACTGAGGGGCACGTATTTGTAAAAGAATAGACCAGGTGTCAGCAAACTTCTGCCTGTGGGCTGAATCCAGCTAACACTTGTTTCTATAAATAAAGTTTTATTGGAACACAGCCACACTCATCTGACTGTCTATGGCTGCTTTTGTGCTGAAATGCAGAGTTGAGTAGTTGTGACAATAACTAATGGCCCACAAAGCCTAAAATATTTACTATCTGGTATTTTATAGATAAAGTTTGCTGGCCCCTGGTCTAGACAGAGCTAGCCTAGTGTGCAGGCTTCAAAATTCATGTGTGTGAGACCCCCTGGGGCGTGTCTAAGCCAGGGTTGTGAAGAGGAGGGTGTTGGCTGGAGACAGGCCTGCCCCTTGCCACCATATTTTGGCCAGAACTTTGAAGAATCTAAGAATTCTTAGTTTAAAATTCAAACTTTACCTTCCACATTTTTATGTTTGTCAAGGTAGGAAGATAGAATATATTTTATTTACCAGTTTGTTAGCTTGATTTATAACTGTAAAATGTATGGGTATATGGTACTTGGGCGTCTATTTGTACCCTTGCCCTGGGCCCTACAATGTTAGAAGAAATGTTAAACCCTGGGGTACAGGGTTAGGGTTTAAAGTAGGGGGCCAGAGAGGCCCCAGTAAATAATCACACAAATTAATATAGAATTATAAAGTGTAGACGTGCTTTTGGGTCTTATATGGATTGTTCAAAGACCTTGCTCCAAGTTTTATTTGTCCAAACTAAACAAAAAATGCTGGGACGCACCTGCCAGCTTAGGAGGTTTCAGACCTTTCATCCAGGGCTCCCCCTACCTCTCTCTACCTGTCCCCGTCTTCTCCCCTGACCCCCTACCCCAGGATTACACTGCCCCAAAGTGAGGGGATATGTATATAAATCCCATACCTAAGTCCAGAGATGGTCTCTGTCCACTGTCCTGCTATATGATTGCATCTTTCAGCCACAAGGTGTTGCCATTGAGACTGGTCTTCAGACTGAAAGATGCTTTGGTCCCTACTGTATGGTTCTGCAAGGGAAGGCCAACCCAGCTTCCCAGTGGCCAGCTCAGCCACTGGTGTGCCACACATGGTGCAGCCGATGCTGTTGGTGCCTCACCCACATCTCGGCACTCATGGACTGTACTTGGAACTTGGAACATGAGACCCTTCTCATGGCCTCCATGCAGTGCAGGCCGGAAGTGCCAGGGGAACAGATGTCTGCCGACGGTCAATGGGTACCTTACCCTTATGGAGGGATAACTCTGAGGCAGGCTCTACACTGTTTCTCAGAGCTCCTTCAGCAGAACTGAACCCAGTTTCCCAGAGCAGAAACTCCCTCAATAATGTACCCCATATTGACTTCCTTCACTTCCATGTTTTAGTGCCAAATTCTCCCCCAAGTGCTTCCTGGGATTACCTTCTAAATGAACTACCTGTACCCAAATCCTGTCTCAGTGTCTGATTGTGGGGAACCCTGTCTGGAACACTTGGACCTCCTCGTGGGTCATATCCTTATACATAGCATTGTGCCCCACTGCACAGGCTCCACATGGTATGGCACGGTCCCTAGGATCTTCCCACTTTGCCCATACAGGCTTCTCCATGACTCCTGCGACACTTGTCCCAATCACCAGCCTGGATACCCTCTTATCTTGAAGTAATTATTTTGTTCCTCGTAGCTATAGTATTGTTTGTAATCATGTTCATCTCCTCTCACCAGGCTCACTTACTCAGAATCTTGGGCTTTGTGACTGGAGTGTCAGTGACTTTCCTCCCTGAAGGCTCCAGAATCCTTTGTGCATATTGATTACTCTTCTGCATGGTTTCCTATTTTGCAACCCAAGAGTCTGAGGAGGTGCAGCCTTGATTGGGTCTTTCATACCATGAAAAAAAGCATTGTGCTTTGAGAAAACATAGTCAAGAGACCTGATTTGGATGGGATAGACTTGTAGAGAGTATGCTATTGGATGTTGTGATCTAAAGTGATGACTAGGAATGAGCCCTGAAGCTCTGAGTCAGGAAGGGACTTGATGCTACTAAATATCAGAAAGAAGACTCAGGCAGAGTCAGCGATTAGAATGGCCAGAAAGGAGGCTGGAACTGTTGGCAATGGCCAAATCCTGTAGGGCCTCAGGCCATGGGAAGGATTTTGGTCTTTGTCCAAAGAGCATCGGGATGCTTTGAAGGACTTTAAGTGGGTCAGGGTCGGGGGAGGTATTTTGTGATGACAAGAGCACTTCAGAATACAATGTGTGAGACAGAAGGAGGAGGATTAGAAAAGGAGAGATGCTTTGGGGGGTATGGGAGAGCTGAAGCAAGTCATGTTGATGCAATAGGGTGGTGACAGTAGAAGTGGAAACAAGAGAGCAGATCAAGACAGTTTTTGGAGGCAGAATTGATAGGATTTGGTAACAGACTCGAACTGGATGGTGAAGGATATTTTTAAATATATTTTAGGGGCCTAGTCGGTTAAGTGTCTGACTCTTGGTTTTGATCCAGGTCATGATCTCAGCGTCCTGAGTTTGGGCCGCATGTCAGGCTTCCCGCTCAGCGCAGAGTCTGCTTGAGATTTCCGCCCTTCTCCCCTTCCCTCTGCTCCACCCCCCCCCATTCACTCTCTCTCTCTAAAATAAACAAATGAAGTCTTAAAAAAAAAAGAAGATATTTTATATGGATAAGAGTGGTAAAATGTAAATGCCTAGAGGGGCAAGCATGAAAAGACAGAATCAGACTGAATATAAGGCCATAGGGAGTGGAGGGAACTGTGGCAAACTGGAGGGGGCATTGTGTCTCCTGAAGGGGTAGCTGCTGGTTGGCTCTAACCAGTTGTTGTCATGTGGTGAAATGGGTTTGACAGTGTCAGATTGTAGGATTTTTCAGGAGATGCTGCAATCTGTATTTTAAGGTGAAATGTCTATCACTCCCTGTTGGCAACTAGATCAAAATCCTAAAGAACACTGGGCTAGTCATATAGAACACATCTGCAGGCAGCATCTGGCTCCTGGGCAGCTGCTTCTGGCTTGAGATTTGTCCTACACTCTGTCTTCCTCTAGAAGAATTTCAGAAGTAACTGTACTCTGTGACACAAATTTTTTTAAAAGTTAGGGATGCTGAGAAGAAAAAAAAAGGATATTTTAATTTGGGCTGAATCTTGGGAGATACTGATGATCTCAGCTCACACGGTCTGTCAGCAGGGCTCAGGTGATGGGCTGAGGCTGAGATCTGTGGAAATAAACTTAACCTAATTTAGAGCAGATAGCAGGAAGTGCTTTCGTCTTAAAATAGACCATTCCAGACCATGATAGTCTGAGACACTTGAGGTAGACAGAAATCAAGGCTCTCTCCACCTTGTTTCCCCCTTAGCTTAGAGATCAAGAGTCCATAAACCTTTTAAAGAATGAGTGGATGAGTGTATATTTTATTTGTGAATCCATATGCAATTAGAGTAAGTATTCTTATAGGTTTATAATAGCATCTTTGACTTGGTTTTCTTTTTGAGCCTTAAATGGAACTTACCCTCAAACTTTGAATTTTTTTCATGAGATCCTTTTGAAGTGAAAGGTGTCATGTGATTAATTTCTTTGGTGTCGTATTAAGCAACATTTGCTTCTGTGCTCAGTTTAATCTAATCAATAATTTATTCTTATATAAAACTATATAAGAAAGCAGGTGTTTTTAAGAGTTTTCAAGAAAGCTCAATGACTGAGCCTATCTTGGCTTCGTAATAGTACTTGAAACAGTAAGATCTTAACTTTGACCTTATATCTTGTAATGCATTTATAGGTAGGGGAAAAAGCTTAGAAATGGTTACCTTGAAGTCAGTCATAGGAAATAGAAGGCATTATTGCATTATTGATTGCTGGATAAAGTTGATCTCTTTGCTTTTTCTCAGAGATTCATTTTACAGAACTAAAAAAAAAAAAAATTTAGGATAGACGAGAATTAGGAGACTACAACCCAAAAAAGCCCGAGTGTCAAAACAAGTACCTAAAAATATATCAGGAGACTTAAACACAGCTGGGGAGGGGGGTTGTGAGTGACTCAGTAGAACAAATAGGAATCATGAGGCTTAGGAGGACATGACAGCCAGGGGAACTCGCCTTGGCTTACCTTGTCAACTGGGCCTGCCTCATCTGTGAAATGAACATCACCCTGGGTGCCGCAGCTGGCTATAAGGGCAAAACTGTTCCAGGAAACCATCCTACTCTTTGTAAATTTGGGGAAAGAGAGTAAGAGAGTAATCCAAATAAAGTGTCAGGCCTAGGCTGCTAATGATGATTTATTGTTAAGAAGATGTGTATTGGTAAAGAAATTATTCTGTTACCATTTTGATGGTCCCTGAAATTCCTCTTTGATTTAATAAGTTCTGTGGAATTATACATAATACCTTTTGTCTGGTGTGCTCTTGGAGTAACCAACATCCACCTGTTTCTTCACTTCTTAGACACACAGACTGATGATGATGGACCCATATTCCTTTTGACATTCTGACCTCTCTGTTAAGTGTTTGAAAAATAAATGCAGAATTATATTTATTTCTTATTCTAGTAGGGTCAAAACTCCAACCAGTCATTATTTTGATCTCCTGTATTTCCTATCACTCTTTGGGTTGATTGGGTGGTCCTTCTATTACACATAGTGTTGGCTGTCACTCATATACCTAATTTTAGATGACAGCTGTGCTGGACGGTCTAAGAGGCATGTCTCACCAGTCTGGTATCTTAGTGCTGGCTTTTAGCTGGGATGCTTTGGTTCTCCTTCTTGCAGCTCTCTTCATGTGATGTATCATCTTCTGGGATTTTTTTTTTAAATTAACATATAATGTATTATTTTTTCAGGGTACAGGTCTGTGAATCATTACTCTTACAGAATTCACAGCACTCACCATAGCACATACCCTCCCCAGTGTCCATCACCCAGCCACCCTATCCCTCACACCCCCCTCCCCTTCAGCAACCCTCAGTTTGTTTCCTGAGATGAAGAGTCTCTTATGTTTGTCTCCCTCCCCGGTCCTGTCTTGCTTCATTTTTCCCTCCCTTCCCTACACGACCCCCTGCGCTGACTCTCAAATTCCTTATATCAGAGAGATCATATAATTGTCTTTCTCTAATAGACTTATTTCGCTTATCATAATACCCTCTAGTTCCATCTAGGTCGTTGCAAATGACAAGATTTCGGTTTTTTGATGGCTGCATAGTATTCCATTATATATATATACACCATGTCTTCTTTATCCATTCATCTGTTGATGGACATCTAGGCTCTTAACGTAGTTTGGCTATTGTGGACATTGCTGCTATAAACATTCAGGTGCATGTGTCCCCTTCAGATCACTACATTTGTATCTTTAGGGTAAATACCTAGTAGTGTAGTTGCTGGGTCATAGGGTAGTTGCTGGGTCATTTTCAACTTTTTGAGGAACCTCCATACTGTTTTCCAGAGTGGCTGCACCAGTTGCATTCCCACCAACAATGTAGGAGCGTTCTCTTCTGGAATCTTTTTGTGTGACTTCTCTTTCCAGTAAAATAGCTTGGACCTTAAATCTCTGTTTTTTATTTAAGGCTGCTAGGCCTCTTTAGAGCTAGGCTCAGAGCTGGAACAGTGTCACTTCTGCAGCATCTGCTGGTCTAAGCAGTCACAAGGCCAAAAAAAATGAAATAGAGACTAAAAAGACAATCTGAAAGATCTTCATTATAGAAATTTTCACACTTATAAATAAACAAAAGAAAATGAAAACCATTTGGAATTCCACCACTGTTAACATTTTGTGTATTGTCTCAGTCTTCTCTGTAAGTAGTGTCTATGTATGTGTGTTTTATAATGTAAGCCAAAGAGTGTTCGGTAGTCTGTGCCTGATTAGTGTATCACGAATATCTTTCCATCTCATTAACTATCCACGTTATGGTCACATTATTCTATCCACTGTCTGTATGTCTCTTTCATCTTTTATGTAACTGAATCCTATTGTTGGAACTGTTGATTTGCCTTTTCTACAGAACAGATTATCATGCAAAAATCTTAGATACAAAAGGATTTTTGTGTATTTTCACGTAAAATAAAATAAAGCTCTGAGTAATGTAAACATTTGAAACTAAGTTCCTTAGTTAGAAACAAGAGTATAATTGTTGGGACTTTTTAGGGAAAGGAGGAGCCTTTGTGGAAAATATTTCTTCATACTGTATATGAGGACTCTTTAGGATATAAATCACAGATACCTCAACTAGAATTGAACGTAATGAAAAAAGAAACTCATGAACGAATGTATCCATTGTCTGTTCCCGCAGTACCGCTGCAGACCATCCAGCTGCAAAACATCAGTGACATAGTAAGAAGTATTTGTTTTGTCTGGTAGTGTATGGGGCTCATTGGATGTCAGCTGGACTCCCGCACGCCTCTGTGGTCAGCTGCTGCTTGGGTAGGCAGCTCTGCTGATCTTGACTGGGCTTGCTCAGATGTCTTGGGGTTGGTTGGCTGTTGGCTAGGACACCTTGACTCTATTTCATATTTCTGATCTTCCAGCAAGCTATACTGGGCATATTCTAATTACTGTTGCAGAGGAAAATGAGCACGAAAGTAGATACGCAAGAGCTACTTTAGGCCTCTGTTTCCTTCACATATGCTACCACCTTATTGGCCAGAACAAATCATATGAGTGAACTCAGAGTCAGATTGGGAGGGCACTGCCAAGGACTTAGACGCAAGAAGGAGTGAAGAATTGGGGCCAATAATTCAGTCAGTCTGCTGGGCATGTGTAACTAAAGTGGTCTGGGTTAGACATACCTTCAATGACTGCTGGATCCAGGGTTTCAAGTGATGTCACTTGGTTTGATTTCATACTATCTAAAGTTTGGTGCTGGGGTGCTTGGGTGGCTTAGTTGGTTAAGCATCTACCTTCAGCTCAGGTCATTACCCCGGGGTCCTGGGAAGGGGCCCTGCATCAGTATCTCTATAAATAAATAAAATCTTAAAAAAAAAAAAAAGTTTGGCTCTGCTTTCCTTTGCATTAGCTTCACTCCCAAGGCAGCCGTTTCCATATGGTAGTCCTCAGAAGCCCCATCTCAAAAGCAAGTAATTCTAGCTGAAAAAGAGCTTACCTTTCCCAATTTTTCCAACTGAAGTATGGTATAAATCTTTTTGGGCCAACGTGGGCCACATGCCCATCCCTAACCTAAGGTCACTCAGGTAGTCAGTGTTAGAATGGAAATTTGAACCCTGGTTTGCTCTTCTCCAAAATCTGTGGTCTTAGTGTCTAACAGGTGAAGAAAAATAATGTACACTAAGCATATCCTCAGAGGAAGACTGGGAGGCATTATGCACCACAATAAGGCCATTTGGGTCCTAACATTGAAGAGATAATCACAACCCTGTAGCCCAGCTACATAAAATTCTGCAACAAAGTACTTGAGTGACCATGACAGGGAGCTTCTACTACTCTTCTCCAGTGGGTATGGGACCAAGAGCTCTAACATGTTCTACTTTTCCCTTGTGCCATTGCTCTTCAGGTGTGGGTTAGTGTGGGGTAATTATTTAGGTCACCGGAATGGAAAAGAAGTCCCAAAACACCAGCCTGAAAGAAGTGGGTGAAGGGAGAAAAAGACAGGACTACCATTTTCTCTGGTAATAGCATTTGGGATCTGGCTAGATGTATAGGAGTCTTGATGGTTGAGCCATCTCTTCTTCTTCTAGCTCCAAAGTGGCCAATAGGTCCCCACTTCTGACTTAGTGTGAGTTGATTGGTGGTAAACCATCTAGAGTGTTACATTGAGAAGCGTTCCTGACTTAGCAGAACTGAGGACTGTGGTGGATTAGTGATGTCTGGAATGTGTACAGGAGTGAGAAGTAACAATGTGCTTGACTGTTTTTTGACATCCTAGGAAGCAAAAGCTTCTTGGAGTCATTGTCAAGCCCCTTGTGTATGGGGGTCATGCCCGTAGGATGGAGCATTTTATAGCTAAGTTCTCTCTGATGAGGAATTCTATGGTGAATTTTCTGTAGGTCCTAACTGTCCCTTAGCAAAAACAAAAATGCAGAACATCATTTTCCCAAGAAAAAAATGAGGTGCTTCTTTGCTCTGAGAACTTTTGAGCTTGCTTGGGATTCGGGTAGGGGAACATACAAAATATTTACATATAGTAAGTAAAGTTTGGGGCTACTTAAAAAAAATGAATATGGGGGCGCCTGGGTGGCTCAGTTGGTTGAGCAACTGCCTTCGGCTCAGGTCATGATCCTTGAGTTCCAGGATTGAGTCCCACATCGGGCTCCCAGCTCCACGGGGAGTCTGCTTCTTCCTCTAACCTTCTCTCCTCTCATGCTCTCTCTCACTTTCTCTGTCTCTCAAATAAATAAATAAATAAAATCTTTAAAAATAAATAAATAAAAATAAAAAAATGAATATGGGTGTGACTGTCTATTGTTCTTATATCTGTCATTATCATCACTGATCTATTAATATATTTTTAAAATATAGTCAGAGTTCTAAAGAAGTTTGTTTTTAATTATCTTTTTTCCTCATTTTTCAGATCCTCTGGAGTCATTTTGTGGTACAGACTGTGAAAAGAATGCATTGAAAATTCTGGCCAATAGTGGAAATATTGGCTTAACCCCCAACTTAGTATAGCATTCCTTCTCTTCAGTAGCACCTCATAATAGAAGAAAAATGTATGGAAGTGCAAGAACAATCACCAATCTGGAAGGCAGTCCTTCCAGATCTCCTCGTTTGCCAAGGTCTCCTCGTTTGGGCCACAGAAGAACAAGCAGTGGGGGAGGTGGAGGAACAGGCAAGACACTGTCCATGGAGAACATCCAGTCCCTTAATGCAGCCTATGCTACGTCTGGACCTATGTATCTGAGCGATCATGAAGGGGTGGCTTCGACAACTTACCCAAAGGGCACCATGACTCTGGGAAGGGCCACAAATCGAGCTGTATATGGAGGTCGCGTCACAGCCATGGGGAGCAGTCCCAATATTGCTTCTGCTGGACTTTCCCACACAGATGTTCTTTCATACACAGATCAACATGGTGGTCTGACTAGCTCATCCCATCATCACCATCACCAGGTCCCTTCCATGTTGAGGCAGGTAAGGGATAGCACAATGTTAGATCTTCAAGCTCAGCTCAAGGAACTTCAGAGAGAGAATGACCTCCTCCGGAAAGAACTAGACATCAAAGACAGTAAGTTAGGATCTTCCATGAACAGTATCAAGACCTTCTGGAGTCCTGAGCTCAAAAAGGAGAGAGTCTTGAGGAAAGAAGAGGCAGCCCGAATGTCTGTCCTCAAGGAGCAGATGAGGGTGTCCCATGAAGAAAATCAGGTAGGTTATGACTCATATCAGTGTTTTTCAGCCTTGGGTTCTCACTGAGCAGTTGATGCTTTGCAGATGGCACCACGACCTGCGCAGAAGAAAGTTCAGCATCATCAAGAAAGCTATGGTTTAGTACGTGTTTGACTTAGAGACTACAAAAGGTCATAAGGAATATGAAATTATAACTTGTGATCTTATTTTCCAAAAACTTTTTCACACTGTTGCAGAAGAGGGGGAATCATTCTTTATTGCCTAACTTTTATACTTGGTTATTTATTTATTTTTTCTTTTTCAGCAGTAACAACAACAGCAGCTCAGATGTACTTCCCTCTGCATTGAAGAGGAAAATGTTAATTTTTGCAAGAGTAGACACTTTAACAGCAACATTTAGAGAGCCACATTTGACTGGTGAATTGATTTATTTTTGAAGTGACAGCAACTCTGTTTCTTTCTAGAATGAGTGGAGTTTATTCTCTAAATAGCAAACAAATGATATCAAGTAACACTGGGTGGACTGGGTTTGATACCAGGTTGGAGAAACACAAATATTTGTAACCTGGTCTTTCCTTTATCCATTCATATTAAATAAGTATGTACTATGTGCAAGTCACCTTCTTACTCTTCTTTGATCTATCTTCCATGTTATAGCAAGATTAGTCTTCCCAGTATCTGCTTGCAGTTATACCATTTCTCTGCTTTAAAGCCCTCATTAATTGTTTATTGCCTTCCGAGTGAATTCTGTCTTTTTTGGCTAAGCCAACAGCACCTTCATTTGGAAGGCCTGAGCCAGCCTTTCCAGGCTTATCTCATACCCCCTCCCTGTGCATCTCCTATGCTACCTGCACTCCCACTTGGTGATTCCTGCACATACTCAGGGTTTTCCCCCTTCAGTCCTTTGCTCTTTCTGTTCTCTTTCCCTAGTACCCTTCTCAGCACCTCCTTTCCCTGCCTTTTCCCTGTTAGAGTTGGCCAGTCTCCATTTCCAAATCCTACCTATTCTGTGGGGCTCATTTATCTGCTGCTGTTTTCATAAGGGCTTTGGAGTCCAACATGCCCGGGTTTAAATCCCAGCTTCACTTCTTACAAGTAGTGAGATAAGTGCTATGAGATGGGGAGTAGAGAGTGCTGTGCCATTTGGCAGAAAAATTTCCAGGTATCATTTAACTTTCTGTAGAAATTTGAGATAATTCTAACTTGGCTGAACTTGTGATTCTTTGATAATTGGTCTTGATGTTAGCCTCATGAAGCTCTCTGCCTTTCTTGGGGTTATCTGCTGGCCCTCCAATCTGTTTCCCTGGATACCATCCCTTGGAGTCCAAGTATCTTTAGAAGCATTTTTGATCTCTGTGAGAATCTGCTTTTCGTTCTGCTTCTATGTGTAGAAAGCAATGACCTTATCCTTTTGACTGTCTGACAGAGTCTTTGCTGGTTTTCAGATGTGGAAATGTGATTTTTAGTTGGAACAGAAAGTTTTGTTCTTTAATCCTAAATCAAATTAATGCTCTTTACTATCATTTCTGCTTCCCCCCCCGACTTTGCTGATTCATGATGTCCTTGTGAAACTGTTACTACTATATGTATGTCCCTAATCCTGTACTGGTTTTCTTTTTTAGTTGTTTTGGAAAATGGTTACAGCCATTCAGGAATGATGCAAGTAGTGACAAAAAAGTTCGAAAGCCATTCTTTAAACTGTCAGCTTGAAAATTACTTTTAGCTTATGTTGCTATCATTAAATCATTTATCATTTTTTTTTGAGCACAGACTCTCACTTATACATGCATGTTTACTTATAAATTACACGATGTGCTATTATGCCAATGTATCATGTGTCTTTTCTGACATTCACACAGAATTAAATATGGAAGTTGTTGACAAAATAAAATAAATAACATATTGAGGTACATTTTAATGACACACAAAACCTTCTTGCTGTTGTAAAAGCATTTTGACTTTTAACAGTATTTACATTGTTAAAAGTTTTAACATTTAACAACATTTTACAATATGTTGTTTAATTTAACAGCAATTTAATAATTGTAACAATTATTAACAATTTAACAACATTTAACAACATTTTAACAATAACTCCTGTCTATTTTGTAAGGGTTAGTTTAGTTTAAACTGGGAAATATCTATAATTCTACTTAACTGTCCCATGTTGCTGTAGGCTAGAAATAAGTGAATACTTGCAGGTGCTTCAGTTCTTTTGCAGTGCTTTGTAATTCTGGAAAATACGATGATCATAAGCTATCTTGGGTACTACGGGTGCCCTATGACCATGTGACATATGATCCAGTCAAAGTTCCGGTATTAATCTTTCTATTAAATATAAGTAAAATGTAATTATTTTCTTTTTTTAGGCTAAAAATGTCAAAGGAGGAGGAAGCATGGAGAGTTTGAAAAGTCAATTTACTTGCAGTATGAAGTAGTATTACAAAGTAAAGAATATAAAGATTGACAAAAAGCCAGTTATTTTTTAAAAATTGAAGCACTTCCTCTCTGGGAATTATGTCAGGATCCATTTTAGGGGTATATGAGTACCTATTGGTCAGGATAGGGTAGATCCTGCTGCAGCAATCAGAGCCCAGTGGCTTAACACATCAAGATTTCTCCTTATTCACCGGAAATATGAGGTAGGTCGGGTGACTCTCCAGGGCAGCCCTCCTCCAGGCCGTGACTCAGGATCCAGGCTTTCTGCATCTTGGCACCTGGCTTCAGGAGTTGCCACACCAGAGGAAGGGGGTGTGTGGAGATGGCACCTTGGCTCTTTAATTCCTTGGGCTGGAAGTGACCCAGTTGCAAGGGGTTGGAGGTTATAGTATAGTCCTCTCCTCTTTCCAGGAAGGAGAGTAAGATATGAAGGAATGCTAGAAATTTCTACCAGTGGGGTTTTTGTGTTTGTCAAAAAGTGGAGCTAGATGAAATAAAGCTTGGAGAACAATCCAGACTCCTGCTGTTGCTGCTGTTTCTACTATTACTGCTACTGCTACCAATAGACATCTGTTGGGGGCTTACTACGTGCCAAGCATTGTTCTTGGAGCTTTGTGTACATTAGCTTATTTACTGTTGGCATTAGTCACCTGGGGTAGGTGCTAGACTTTTTTTGTTTCACAGATGAAAAATAAATGTAGAGAGAATAAGCAGCTTGCCCAAGTTCAAACAGCTAGTTAATGAGAGAACTCATCTTTAAGGCTTTGGTCAAGTTCATGCAAATGTCTAGGACTTAACTTGTGTTCACTAACTCCTTACAGGAACACTGAGCTGTGACTACAATCTTACTTTAATGGGAAGATCATATATGTTAGATGAAAAAAATGACTAGTTCTGATAGAATGATTAAGAATGTGATTTAGTTTAATTGGGATTTTTAGTCTTAATTAGGAATTTATTTCATTTTCCCAGAAGTGGTTTTTTTTTTTTTTGCTGTTTAGAGTTTCTACCATTTACCATAACTGACTATAATTTCCCTTTAGAGGAAAAAATCATGGAAAATTTTTCTATATGGAAAAAAAATTGTAAAGGAGATGAGGGACATTTGACTGTGGTTTCTTATGCACAACAACCAGAGACTGCATCTACAAATGTAGTTCTACCAGTGTGTATTTGGATAATTAGAAGTTCACTAACATAAATTCGGGTGATCTAAAACAATTTGAACTATACTATGTGAATACAAATAGGAAGCAGGTCCATCATAGGGTAGAGGTCAGGAAGCTCAAGTGCTCTTGTATATGAAATTCATGGTTCTGTGTACTTAATGCTCACTAATACAAACCTTTCACTTTTATGTGCAGTGTTGAAGAGGGCAACCACTCATCAATTCTTTTGCAGTATATTTTGAAGTTCTAGTGATTCTGTCCAGGAGAGGTGAACCCAACTCCAGATCTAAGGGAGGATGCTGAACACCCTTCTTGTATTATAGAAAGTGCAAGACTATTTGGAACCTTGGAGGCAATGGGTAGGGGGCTCTGATCAAATATCTTACGAGAAAAGAGCAGATACTCAGGTTCCTGGATGGATATTCCATCCCAGACTCCTATCCAGACTCCCCACTCCTATCCCCTAGACTCTCTTCAAGGTGCTACTTCTCAGCCACATAGATCTGCATAAATAGAAATAAATTTGGGACCACTGAGAGTTGTAGTATTGGCATTTGGAATCACTGGAGTGCATGGATGCACAGTTACCCTTATGTTATCACTTGTGCTTTTTGCTTCATGATGTACTTTTTTTGAATGGAGGAAGAGGGTGGTGGAGTATTATAGACAGCTAATTCTTTGAAATGGTGTGAACCCATAACCTGTGCTCTCAATGTCACACCTGTAGACTGATTTGGGGAGAGGTGAGAAGAGAAGATTTGGAGTGGATGTTTGGCTGCCACTTGAGGCAGCACCCTTATTATTTCTAATAGCCTGTGGAGTTGGGGGTGGATGTTGGGGGCAGTAGAATGCAACTACTAGGAAGTAAAGTGACCTAATTTTCTCTAAAAGTTTATACGATTGTCTTTCTTTACAGCTTCATTCTATTTACCTGCATAATAGAGCTCAGAGAGGGAAAACATGGTAGAGAAGAAATTTTCAGAAAGCTCATAAGGACTTATGTCTTGCAGTTTGATGCATAGAAGTTATTGATTTTTCATATTTCTGGATTTTTTTGGTAATTATTAACTTTATATTTCTAATAGATTACTTTTTTTTCCAAATTAGATGCGTATTTAGCAGTTTTGAGACATTTTCCTAACTTGTGCTTGGCTAGCCAAGGATCTGCATGAATATAAATAGCATCACACGCTGGGAGATTGTACTCGATCTAATATTTACCCATCTTGTGCACAAAGAAGTGGGACAAGGTCACTGGGAAACGTAACCCAAGAAGTGTAAGTAAACCTGCCTGGGGAGTTTTATGGCTTTGAAGCAATGGTTATGTGATCACTTCTATTTCTAGCTTAACACAATAGGAAATAATCTACTCTAAATCAATATTAGTATGGGGTTTTGATGAGTTTTTTTTTAGCTAGTTTCAACGTATGACTTATTGGTTCTCATTCTGAGCCTGTCACTTGAACAGGTTGAGATGGGTCACATTTCCATGTTTCTTTTATCATTGGTTTTTGTTTTATTTGATTAACGCTAGGGTCATTTCAACAGGGGTCATTAAACTCTGTTATAAAATACTCATGTCACTGGAAGTGTCCAGATATGAAGAGCTGTACCAATTGGAAGAAGGTGATAGAATTCATTCTATTTCCTGTTGGGAAGGTGGTGAGGTAGCTGCACTGTGAAGGGGTGCCTACTAACAGTTAAATGCAGCTGCAGTTACCTTGAGTACTGGCATTTATGAAATCAAGGGCTCAGCCTTGGACTGTCCAGATCCATCCAGTCTGTTGATGGGACTTAAATATAGTCACTCTTCAGACAGACCTGTTTTATCCCTGAGCCTTCCTTCAGACTCCATTCCTTCTGCTACTCTGAATCTGAGATTCATGGATCCCTCAAAGCCAATTTTCCAAAGTATTTCCAGGGAAACACCACTTTTCAGAGGGGATTTCCCAGTCAGATAAACTTGACACATGACATACTAGATACTCCTATCCTGGAAATCCATAATGCATATGTTATGGGTTGAATTATGTTCCCTCCCTAAATGATATGTTAGAATCTTAATCCCCTTTAACTCAGAATGTGATTTTATTTGGAGATAAGGCCTTTTGAGAGGTAATCAAGTTAAAATGAGGTCATTTAGGTGGGTGTTAACTCAATTATGTCTGATGTCCTTACCAAAAGGGGAAAGTTGGACACAGATATATACAGAGGGAAGACCATGTGAAGAGACAGGGAGAAGATGGCTATCTACCATCCAAGGAAAGAGGTCTGGATTCTTCACTCATAGTCCTCAGAAGGAAGCAACCCCAGTGATACCTTGATCTTGATCTTCTAGCCTCCAGAACTGTGAGACAATACATTTCTCTTGTTTAAGCCACCCAGTTTGTGATACTTTGTTATGGAAGCCCTAACAAACACATAGAATAATATATCAGGATGTGAATGAAGTGCTCTAATTCTTGCAGTTAAAAAAAGAATTATTATTATTTTAAAGATTTTATTTATTTATTTATTTAACAGAGAGAGATCACAAGTAGGCAGAGGCAGGCAGGGAGAGAGGGGGAAGCAGGCTCCCTGCTGAGCAGAGAGCCCGATGAGGGGCTCGATTCTAGGAGCTTGAGATCATGACCTGTGCCGAAGGCAGAGGCTTTAAGCCACTGAGCCAGCCAGGCGCCCCTAAAAAAAGAATTATTAAGGGAGCACTTGGGTGGCTCAGTTGGTTGAGCAGTTGAGTGTCCGACTCTTGATTTCAGCTCATATCTTGATCTCGGGGTTGTGAGATTGAACCATGAGTCAGGCTGCATGCTCATTGGGGAGTCTGCTTGGGATTCTTTCTCTGCCCCACCCAATAAATTTTTTAAAAAGGAAAAAATATTAAGTTCGCTTAACCCCAGCAAAGACCATGAAACTCTATCTTAAACCAAGCATCTATATATTGAGCAGCTGTGGCTGTAGTAATGCTATGTTACGAGCCATTCCCAAACCTATTGGCTTAAAAGATAAGCATTTACCTCTCCCTCATGTACCTGCAGGTTGGGTGCAACTTAGTTGGGCAGGGCTGGACTTTCGACACCAGGCTGTAGGCTGAAAGTTGGCTTCAAATACGTTCTACATGTGTCCACATTCTCCTTGGGACAGAAGCTATTCAGGAATTCATCTTATGGTGGATCATAGATGCCAAAAGTCCAACCAAACCAAACAGACACTTTTAAAGCCTCTGCTTATATCAAGTAAACTCACATTGTATTGCCCAAAGCATGTTATATGGCCAAGCCCAAAGTCAGTGGGGTCAGGGGAATGTACTCCCTTCCAAGTCATATATATATATATATATATGTATATGTATATGTATATGTATATGTATATGTATATGTATATGTATATGTATATATATGTATATTCTGTTATATAGGTTAACATATGTATGTTATTTTAATATATATTTTAAATAATCTTAATTGTCATAAACTATAAATATTCTTAGAACTAAGGAAATAAAGGCCACACTTTGGAAAAGACTGCTTCAGGAGTAGCTCTGGAAGCAAGATTTTAAAGTTTGAGACCTGTGAAGGTAATGGCCCTTTCAGTGTGGTCAAAGGTTCCTTCAGTGGCTGGGTCTTCCAGAGTGTCCTTGTGATGCTTGTTTGAGGGCTCAGCATCAGGCTTCTCCCTTTCTGCCTCGTGTAACTGGCCAATGAAACCCAAGTGGGAGATTCTGGGAAAGCTTTTGCTTTCCTGATAAAAAGAGTAAATGTCACCAGCAACACTCCTTCCCCTTTCTTTTTGTCTTAAGTGTTGATTTGCTGCCTGAAGCTGTGACAGCTGTGTAGTAACCATGAAAGAAAGGCCATGCAGAGAGACTGTGTCCTGCCATCGCTGAGCACTTGCAGCAGCACCCACAGGGGCTGGCCTCCAGACCTCTGGTCAAGTGAGAAAATAACCACTAGTGGTTTAAGTCACTGTTGGTTGGGCAGCTCAATACCTTCCTAACCGATAAAATAAAAAATTATTAATTGATAACTATTATTCATAATAAGTATCAGTTTTGATAACCAGAAAAATTGGTGCATTTCAGTGAGGTGAAATGAGATCTTAAAGGACCTTATGCATTAGAATGAAGAAACCTACTTACTAATTGTATTGGGCAATACTCCAAAGTAGTGACATCAAAGCTCCTTAAAGCCTGTGTAGGTGAAAAATGGTGACTTATTAGTTCCTGTAATGAAATTGCAGAAAGGTTCAGATGTGGAACTTGGGCTTGACTAGATCCAGTGCCTCAAACTGTAGCAGAATTTTGTCTCCATTGTTCATCTCTGGTTCGTGATATCTGCCTCTATTTAGGTGTAAGCCTCATTTTTGTCTTTCATGTGGTGGGTGGTCTTGGTTGCCAGTACCCCAGGGTCATAATTGAAGGTTAAGGGATCCCTATGTCTTTACTTACCATTTGGAAAATTTGTAGAAGGGCTTTGGTCTCACCTTGGTCATATCCTTCCTGCAGGACTTGGTGAGTGTGTATGGCTGGGGCAAGGGACACATATGTGAGAAGGGGTTACTGTGGCTGGTGAGCCCTTTAGATTGCAGGCATTGGGAGAGGGGAAGTTCTTTACAGGAACTAAGATGAAGGGCAAAGGGATGCTGTAGGATGAAAATAGATGTTCATTGCACTGACTTGAGCTGTCCTTAGTCACCTTCTTTCTTCAACTATCTTAAGGGTTCATAAGTCATATTAAGAGACTGAGGGGTGCCTGGGTGACTCAGTCAGTTAAATCTGACTCTTGATTTCTGCTCAGGTCATGATATCAGGGTTGTGGGATTGAGCCTTGTGTTGGGCTCCTTGCTCAGTGGGGAGTCTACTTGAGATTCTCGCCCACCCTCTTCCTCTGCCCCTCCTACACTGTGTTCTCTCTCTCCCTCTCTCTCTCAAGTAAATAGATAAATCTTAAAAAAAAGAGAGACCTGAGAAATTAAGAAGTCAATTGAATGTCATATAGGTATATAACTTTTCATTTTGACTCTGATTTAAAGTATGAGTGTTTATGTATGTCTTCCCCAATGTTACAGAGGCACACAGATTTAGAACTGCATAAATAAACCCGTTTAGCACCACAGCATAACTGGAATTTTAGAAGGACATGTCCTGAATTTTAGAAGGACAACAACAACAAAAGTTCACCTTCTTCATCTTGAAATAGTCTTCCTCAGTTCTTTAGAGAACTGTAGCTTTTGTCTACCTTTCCAGAAAGGTGGAAAAACTTTGGTCCAGACTTAGGCAATGACCTACTTAGACTGAAACCACAATTTTAAGTGGCTTTCATGGGTAGGTGGAAACTTCCTTTGGTTCTGAAGATAGATGAGATGGCACAGAGCCAACAGTTGATTTCTTTGTTTGCTAGAATGTAGGAGAATGATTTGAAGTGAACTACACACATCTTTGTCACAGATGTCAGCTGGTTTTTGCCTCAGTAATCTCTTGCAGTCAGCCCTAGGATTAGCCATGTGCACTGCATTAGTAGCCTCACAGACTTTTATTCCCAGGTTTTATTTTATGAAAGATGTGGCTAATGGGGGGAGGAATATAAACATTCCTGTATGTTGGACCTTGGGAGAGCTAAATGACTTCCATCTTCCATTTTCTCTCTGGATCATTTTATTTTGGCGATGGGATAGCAACAGCACAAAGGAACTAAAGAAAACATTTTGGAATATTTCAATGGATAGATTATTTTAGTCTTGCTTGTGCCAAAGCACTTTTTGAAACCAAGCTCTGGGGGGGAAGCAGAGGGAGTGGTCACCCTCAAAAAAATTCACTGCCTAATAAAATTCCCTACAGACAACATCCTCAGAGGATTTTAAGAAGCAAGTCTATGTTGACAGGAGAAAAGTAACAGAGTGATTTTATTGGGCAAAGCAGATGGGGTGGATTCTGGACCTAGCCTCCTCTGGCCAGAGTGCAATTTCAGTTTCTATAATTAGTTGCAGGTGGAGCTCTTGTGTTATTGTTTAGGAGTCCACTGACATCTGTGTGCAAATTCCCACCACCCTCAGTTGGCATTTGGACTCAATAAGTGGTTTTGGCTTTGCAAGAATATAGAAAGTTGTAAATCTATTTCACACACACACACACACACACACACACACACACACACACACACACAGATAAAGCTCTAAAGGTCAGGTTCTGAAAGCTATGGAAAGCATTTTCAAAAGTTTGGGAAGTAGGTTTTAGATAGAGTGTGGGCATGTAGCCAAGAGCTAGGGCAGCGTGACAAACAGAATTCTGGCACGTGCAATTTCTTCTGTTTCTCTGTGAAGCCAGCATTTGTTTATATCTTGGAAGTGATGTGCAGCCATTTTGTTTTCAGTGGGAACATTCTGGAGAGAAAAAGTACAGCTACTTCCTGTCTTATAAACCCATGGCTGGGCTTGTACTGTCCGGTTTGGCTATGCACGCTGCTTATGTTAACTTACTTGTTCTCAACTGAGGGCAATTTGCCTCCAAAGGGACATTTGGCAATGTCTGGAGACATTTTTGGTTGTCACTACTGGAAGGGGTGACATCCAGTGGGTAAAGGCCAGGGATGTTGCTAAACAGCCCAAAGTGCATAGAATTGAGCTCTACATTATCTGGCCAAGAATGTCAATACCTATAATGATGAGAAACCCTGAGTTAATTGAATGATTACTGTATCTTCATTTTTCTTAATACTTTGCCTACACTCAATTCTTTCACTTTGTGAAGTGATGATCTGAATGTATGTATTTATGCAAAAATACTCATATAAAAGGTAAAACCTGATTCAACATTGTGTGGGAAAGAATTAATTGTAAATGATGTCTTTTTTTTTTTCTCTTTTTAAAAAATATTGACCTGGACTAGTAACTATGAATCTTCAGATACCTTGATTCTTTTAGAGGTGGATTATTAGGTAAATAGAGATTACTCTTTTAAGGAAATTTCCTTTAAGGAAATGAACGTTTTTTTTTTCTTTTTAGAGAGAGAGGGAGAGAGAGAGAGAGAGAAGTGGGAGGGGCAGAAGAAGAGGGAGAGAGAATGTTAAGCAGACTCCACACCCAATGCAGAGCCCAACACAGGGCTCGATTTAACAGCCCTGAATTCATGACCTGAGCTGAAATCAAAAGTCAGACACTTTAACTGACCGAGCCACTCAGGCACCATGAAATCTATTCTTTAAACCATCATTTTTTTATAACTTTACTGGTTTCTTATGGTATTTTTTGATTATATCTGACATTGATCTTGGAAAGGAAAGGGAGAGAGAATAAGCATTTTTGAGCTCCTACTATGTACCAGCAATTTACTAGTTGCTTTCCATGTGTGTGAATGGAAAACATGTGGCACCCCCATTTTATAGATGAGAAACAAGACGGAGAGATTGGCCTGCCGAAGGCCTCACCCTTAGGTAGCGCTGAATCTGAGATATGCTTTAGCTTCAAAAGTGTGTTCTTTCTATTGTTTTAAAGGGAAAAACAATGGATTTGCTTGAAAGCCAGGGAATTTGGTGTGGAAATGGAAGCCCTAATAGAGAGTGGAAGTGGGAATGTACTGCGGGACAGTATCTTAAGGATGCTGTCAAGAGGTTATACAGGAAGAACAGAAAGCCAGAACAAGGAAGGGAGCATGTTGTCAAGAGCAACAGAGGAGAGAGGGCCAGCAGGAAAGAGCAAATACATTCTTGTCGATTGCATGTGCGGAGGAGAACGCCAGAGGAAAACTCTTATCTTGGAAACCCACCCAGGAGGATGGGAGGAAGCAACTCCAGGGACTGGCTGGAAAATTAAAACTGCAGGTGGCCCAAGAATAAGAGTGGCCTCAACTGGAGCGCTCCGCATCCTTTTCCATCCTTTTCAGGTGGTTTTTGATTTCATGGGAGTGGTCACACCTATTTAGAATTTGTCTTTGGATTGTTCTCAATCTTGTGTCTCAAAGTCAGATCTTCCCCTCTTGGGTCCCAGCATTCCTGGTTTCCACTTCTCCCAGCCACTTTCCCCTGTAAAACCTCTTTTTTGTCTTCTTTGAGAATCCAGCTCATTTTTTTTTCACTGATTCAGTCACCACTTATTTAAGGGAAAATGTAGTTGCAAGCAGAAGAGGCCCATTCAAACATGTTGAAGGGGAAAAGAAAGGGATTTACTAGGAACATATAAGAGTTCTTTTCAGGCCCTAAATGTAGATAGGGCAGTCAGGTGTCTTGGGGTTGGAATAAAGATAGTTGGAAAATAATCAGGAATAAAAGGACAAAGTCAGTTGCTTGTTTATTTTTTTTTTTAACCTCTGTCTTTCTCTTTCTTTCTTGATATCTGTTTTTATACGCTGCTTATGAAAAAGTGGCCTCTCAAGGAAAGCATCTTCTCCATTCAAGTGCTGAATCGAGACTGCCTAGAGTTGTTTGGTTTCAATTTAAAATTCAGAGAACAGAAAATCTGATTGGCCCAGCGTGAATACAGAGTTTGTGCTAGGTCTAGTCAGCTGTGCCCAAGGAGTCATGAGAAACACAGTCTCTTAGCAGAATTATGGAAAGACTCTTTCTGAGAAAGGGACATGATGGGTAGATTCTCTTGGTAAGGAGGAAACATGAGGATAAGGTGGTAAGGAGGAAAGGATAGCCCTTGCTAGGAAATTACCTTTGTGTAGCCCATAAATGGGAGCTTACCTTATTTCAGTTTTTAAGAAGACCACAAGCAAAGAAAGGTAACTGTTATCACCTCTGTCTGTAGACAGGTGTTTCAAGATGTCAGTAGCTTTTTGGGATTTCCTGATCTTCACACCCATGTTGTTAATCCCTACCTCTGATGATGCCCACTGGAGAAATTCTAGAAGTGGTATTAATTGAAAGCAGGATTAATTCATGCTGTCTTATCTTAGTGGACCCATGTGATTTCTTTATGTAATGTCAGATCACATCCTCTATGGAACTTTAAAAAACTCTCCACTTTTTATAAACTCCTTTAGTCTTATTGAAGAATTGGGTCTCCAAAGTGGATGAGACTATGATGCCAGTTATAAACTTTCAGAACTAGGCGTATTATAATCTGGCGTCTTCTATTTTAAGTTATAACAGTTAGCTTGAGTTCTAAAAAGTATTGTCTCCTGAGCATATATTATCTAAAAAGGAATTGAAAAAAATTAAAATTCACTGATTCGTCTCTTGGGTGAGCTTTCTGAAATATCCATGTAAAATAATATAAAAGTTCCCAAGGAGTTTTGGAACCAGAGAAATAAGTAAATATATGAGATGGAGAGTTGGACAGTGCACATGATGACCAAATTTAGAAATTGTTCAAATTTAGAAATGTAGCAAATAATAAAGTTTGCTTTCTCAAATTTTTTAAACTTCTGTTTGTGATTTTTAACTTTGGGGAGCCATGTACTCTTTTAGAAGCCAATGAAAACTTTTATATCTTCTCTAGAAAAATGTACATAACCTGAATTGTGCACAGCATTTCACTTCCTTATCCCCACTCTAACCCTAAGGGCATCTGAGGATATTTAGGTAAAAACTCTGTCTAGATAGTGCCATTTAATATTACATATTGCAGGAGTGCCTGGGTGGCTTAGTGGGTTAAAGCCTCTGCCTTCAGCTCAGGTCATGATCTCAGGTTCCTGGGATTGAGCCCCACATTCAGCCCTTGCTCAGCAAGGGAGTCTGCGTCCCCCCTCCCCCACCCCGCTTGCTTCTCTGCCTACTTGTGATCTCTCTCTCTCTCTGTCAAATAAATAAATAAAATCTTAAAAAATATTACATATTGCACATGTATTAGGAGTAAGTAGTTCCTGGTAGTTAATGAAACGAATGAGCTCTTGGTAATGTTAGACATGTCTTCATCTCACTGCTCTTCAATTTTTGCTGAGAAGTAGGGGACCTGTGCCAGGATTTTGATGAATTAAAGGGTGTGTACATTGGTAGGGTGGAAACTGATAGATTGACAGCACTATATTCACTGAACATATTCAAGTACAGTATCCTAGAAGTGATAGGTTTTAGCCCACACTCAGGAATAAGTTATGCCTGAAGGGTTTGCATGGTGTTGGATGTCATACTGAAGTATATGTTTACATATTTTCGTTAAGAACTCTTAGTTCATTATGTTTGTCTTGGGGTGCCCAAACTCCCACTTCATTGCAGATACTTCTATTTCACCTTTTTTTTTGTGATTACAAGTAAAATTGAACACTGTAAACTAAATTATGCTGTAGGCATTTGTGATAGTGCCAGGAAAACGAGAATTTTGGAATTTACCAAGTAAGGGTAATCGGGTATCTACTGTGTTCCCAGTAACAGACTAAGGGCTGAAGAAGACTATAATGTGTAAGACACTTTTACTATCTTGTGAAAATCATTAGAGGCCCATTTTTTTTTTTCCTATGTCGAACATAACTAAGGAACATAGCAGTGATGAACCTTGACAGTTTACTCTACCTTGAAACTTTATTTGAGCATGAAATTTGGGTTAGGGAAGGAAGCGTCTTACTCAGTTCTCTTCTCTGAGAAGAGCCCTTCATGTGAGCTTTCTCTCTTCTGTAGAAGTCTAGCCAGAGTCCAGGAGAGTGGGCACAGCATCTTTCTAACACCCAGATATTGTAGGGCTTCTGAAGGGGTTGGGGAGGGGAAGTTGGAAAAAGTCTGGGCTCCTGCCTTTCTCAGGCAAGCATGTGAGCCTGTGAATCACTTTCCCATCTAGCACACCCACCTGACTACAATATGTTCCCTTGATAAGAATAAAAATGATCAGTATAGCTCGTAAAGCACTTCCTACATATACCCTAAATGAAATAATGATATTTCAAACCCTGTGCTGATGGGATCACATATGGTATCTCATTTAATCCTCATGATGACCCTGAGAAGTAGGTACTGTTAATAATATCACTATTTTGGGATGCCTGGGTGGTTCAGTCGGTTAAGCATCTGCCTTCAGCTCAGGTCGTGATCCTGGGGTCCTGGGATTGAGTTCTGCATTGGGCTCCTTGCTCAGCAGGAGCCTGCTTCTCCCTCTGCCTGTTGCTCCCCCTGCTTGTGCTCTCTCTCTCTGGCAAATAAATAAATAAAATTGTTTTAAAAAATCACTGTTTCATTTGTGAGTAAGGCAAGGCTAGAAGAGAGATCACTTGTCCAAGATTATAGTTAGTAAGTGGCAGAGCTGGAGTTGAGCCCAGCCAGACTAACTCCAAATCTGGTCTCCAGTCAGTCAACCCTGATTGTAGTATGGAGTGGCCAGCCGTGTGTACACAAGGTGATCTTAGGACAGGTGTGGACTCTGCATTACACAACATGGCAGCCCAAGCCACTGGGCTTTACAATGAGAAAGTCATTGCCTTTCCAAATCTCATCTAGCACTTGTGATAAACTTTAGTGAGAAAGTCTCGACTAGGTGCCAGTCTTGACCACCTTCCTAATACCCATTAGGTGTTTCCTGCCCTTACTGTAGGATGTGGAGTGATATTCCTAAATGATGCTTATATCATGATCTGGCAGCCCCAGTATTACCCTTTGTATCTGATATGCTGTTTGTTTAAAGTTTCTGTGAGCAGGCTGGTAATGTGGCCTTAGAGGGGCCTGCCTTCTTGCTTGACTGTCTTTGACAGTGGTTGAGAGCACCATCTTTGGAGGTGGATTGCTTGGGTTCCATTTCCAACTGTGGGATTTCAGGCAACTTTACCTTTCTGAAACTGTTTCCCCACTTGTGAAATAAGTGTAATAATAGTACCTGTTGTAGGGTAAATTTACTGCTAGTGGAATAAATTTACTAGGACTTAAGTTTAATTGGATTAAATGAGAGAGTTCATGTAAAAAATATTTAGCACCATGCCAACATGAGTAAATATCCAAATAATAGATGATGATGATAACCACGAGGGAAACCAGTCTGAGGACCAAGGCATCACATGGGAAGTAGAGTGCTAAAAGAATGGCAGAGAAATGGAATCAGAGCCATACCTGAAGACTGCCCTGTCTCTGATTTTCCTGCAACTTGTGTAAGCCAATTTGATTCAGGCTTCATTACTAATAGCCTAATGCATCGTGACTGATAGAGCCATGAATATTTAGGGTTCTCTGTTTAGAAGCTTTATAGTTACAAAAATGAGGAAGTCCCAGTTCCTGCCATGAGAACCTAGTCTGGCAGAGAAAATGCTGTACTCATAAAAACCTGTAAAAAAAGACCCATAAAAAAGGGAAGAAATTTGTCCCTGCCATTAAAAGATATAATTAAATTGATTTAGGAGTCCAGAGAAGGAAGAGATGAAGGAAAACTTTATATAGAGAAGGTGACATTAGAGAGTCCCTGAGGATGGACAATTTCAAAATGGTAGGTGGGAGCAGGGGTTCGTTGTAGGGGGTCCAAGTTCTCAACGTAGGGAATGGCCAAGAGAAACTAGATGACTAGAGATTTATTCATAAAGCCTAGATATGGAGGTAGGGCAAAGTAGTGGCCCAAGTATTGCACTTCTCCCTAAAGAGGAGAAAGAGAATTTGGCCCTTAGAGATCACCTTTTTAATTTTTCTGAGTTAAGAGATGTTACTATGGCACATAATAGGTATAGAGGCATATGTTGGGACAAACTGTATTTTGTTTCTGTGATTTTTTCTATATGTTCCTGGCTCTGTGAAATCCTCTGGAACTGCCATGGTAAAGCAAAAGGATGACTTTAAGACCTCCACTGTAATATGCTGAAGGTCAAAAGGGAAAGGTGCTTATACACAGCAGAAGCTATGGGTCTGTTGGGTTGAGAATAGTTTAATTTTCCTTGGCTTAATTCTTTGACATCCCTTTTCTATTATTAATGTGTGTGTGTATGTGTGTGTGTGTGTGTGTGTGTGTGAGAGAGAGAGAGAGAGAGAGAGAGAGAGAGATGCTGTCTCCAAATTATCATTGTTGGATGTGTAAGTATTGTTATATGCCAAGGAAATACCATATCACAATTTTGGGAACAGTTTTGTTGTTGTTGTTCTGTTCTTAGAGGTGGCTAGGAGAGTTTTCTTGACCGAGGTGTTGACCCCTTTAGCTGAATCCAAGCCAGTTCATGTTGTTTTGCAGATGGCTGCTCTGGAAAATTTTGGGCCATAGCCAGACTTTTCTGATGCTTAAAAAAAAAAAAAAAGAATCACATTACATTTTTCTGGTAGGCTGAATTGAAATATTTTTTGCAGCATGAGATGGAAACTGTAAATTTTTGTATCACTATAGGGAGTAATAGAGAAAAAAAGATGAAGATGACTTCCCAGTAAAAGCCGTTGTCTGAACCCTCAGGAAAGGCAGATTCTCAAGTTACCCAAAAAAGGTCACATGGCTTCCAGGTCTAGATAATTCCACACATTAATCCAACCAGCTAGAAAGCTGAGGACTCATAGGAGGTGTCTGACTGATTGATTTTTGTAAACTTTGGCCTGTTTTGCTAATCTTTGTCTACTGAATCCATCTGCTGCATTATCTCTGGCCAACTAAAACTTTTACAATGACACTTTAACAATTTGTACCAAAGGAATGGTCTCTGAAACAAAGTTCTCTAACCCAAATCTCTCCATTGGCCTTAGATGTGTTTACCCATTTTCCACTAGAGATGTGACTGGTGTCTCCCAGGAAGGTCAAGCCAGATGATGATTGAATGGCTAAAATGGATCAAGTCAACAAATATAGAACTTCTACCATGTGCTAGGCTAGGTGCTGAGTGTATAATAATAGACAAAAATTCTTGCCTGTATGGAGCTTCCATTCTAGTGGGGGAAACAAAAGGAGTCAAGTTTTGGGCTTGAGCCCCGGGGAAGATGAGGCCAAACAGGCTTAGTATGCGGGGAGATCAGGAGTTTGTTCTTTGATCATGTTTTGTTGCAAAGCCTCATTCATCCAAGTGGTGACACTAAGTAGGGATGTGGGTTTGGTGGACTTGGCTGTCTTGTGGCCTCTGCTAGAACATTATGGAGGTGGTGAGAGTAGATATTGGGCTGCAGTGGGTTAGAAGTGGTAATGTTGATTTTTATATTCTTTCTTCAGGTAGGTTGGCTTTGAAAATGGTAACTGGAGGAGATGCAGAGTTTGGGGAATCTCCTTTTACCATATGTGACACATTTGACCATATTCTTACCATGCAGGGAATGGGCCTGTAGAGAAAGGGTCATTGGTGAAACAAAGTCTGAAAGTGGAGGGAGAAGACAAATTCAGCTACGGGTGGATAGTGAGGTTGCCTCAAACCCAGGGAAGAGGTGGGCAGGAAAGGTCCAGATAAAGAGACAGTAGGTTGTGGAGTAAAAGAAGATTAAACCTAAAGAGATTGCTTGGTTTAGTGAAAAGAGAATTCTCCAGACTAGGAATTAACTTAGATTTCACCTTGATGACAAACAGGATGTGATGTTGGCCAAATCACCTCCTCTCCCTGAGTCCCAGTTTTCCCTGTTACATCACTATATTGAATAAAATGGTCTCAAAGGCTCATGTTGGCTAACACATGCCACAGGTCTAAGCTAGATTTTCAGGGAAATTAGCAGTGCCCCAGTGGCAAAAGTCATGTGTGCAATTTGATAGGAGCATGTGGCTAGGATGAGGCAGGTGTGGTTGAAATAGGCAAAGGAAGGGGTGCCTGGGTCGTGCAGTGCTTTAAGTGTCCAGCTCTTGGCTTTGGCTCACTTCATGATCTCAAGGTCATGAGATTGGGTCCCACGTTGGGCTCCATGCTCAGTGGGGAGTCTGGTTGAGATTGTCTCTCTTTCTCTCCCCTCTGATTCTCTCTCCTGTGTGCTCTTCCTCTCTCTCTCAATAAATGGGTGAATCTTAAAAAAAAAAAAAAAAAGAAATAGGCAAAGGAAGACATGTTGGTGGTCAGTATGATGTGTTGGTGATTTTATTCAGGTGCTGCTGATGGGGCAATTTGCTTGCTGTGGGATGACACAGCAAGCCCAATACTCTGCTTGGTGGAGACAGGAGCCACCAGTATGTCCCAGGAGACATTTTACAAGTAAAGGCTAATTTTACTTTTGCTGTTGATGGCATTTCTCAGCTATACTAATTACCATCCTGATAGAAACACTGCAGAAATATACCCTGTGCTCCCAAGAGTGCAGAGGAGTAAAGAGGTTGTTCTTAAATAATCCAAGAAGAGGTTTTACCTGTGGATTAAAGCTCCAGTGTGCTTCCTTAGTCATGGTTTTCTTAGTGGAAGATGCTCTGGCTTAAACAGAATTTCTGTGTTTGTCTTACTCTTAGATTTCAGACTATGTGATTTATTCCTATTCAACATCAATTGGAAATAAAATTATTGTAGGAAGGAAAATTATAGTTATGAATTAAATGTATCTCAGTTTTTTTTAAAGATTTCATTTATTTTTATTTTTATTTTTTTTAAAAGATTTTTTAATTTATTTATTAGAGAGAGAGACACTGAGAATGAGAAGGGAGAAGGTCAGAGGGAGAAGCAGACTTCCCGCAGAGCCGGGAGTCCGATATGGGACTCGATCCCGGGATTCCGGGATCATGACCTGAGCCGAAGGCAGTCGCTCAACCAACTGAGCCACCCAGGCACCCAAAGATTTCATTTATTTATTTGAGAGAGAGAACATGAGTGGGGTGAGGGATAGAGGGAGAAGTAGATTCCCTGCTGAGCAGGGAGCCTGGTGCAGGGCTTGATCCTGGGACTCTGGGACTCTGGGATTCCAGGATCATGACCTGAGCTGAAGGCACTTAACCAACTGAGCCACCCAGCCACCCCATGTATCTCAGTTTTTTAAAAAGGTATGTTGTAAACTTGGGAATTATGTTTTGCTTTCTCCTCCTCCTCCTCCTCCTCCTGCTGCTGCTGCTGCTTCTTCTTCTTCTTCTTCTTCTCCTTCTCCTCCTCCTCCTCCTCCTCCTCCTCCTCCTCCTCCTCCTCCTTCCTCTTTCCTCCTTCCTCTTTCCTCCTTCTTTCACTTTATTCTTTAGTTCCTTAATAAATATCTGGCTGTCCCTCCATCCATCAGTCTACTTATTAAAATAATATCCCTGAATATAGCTATTGTTTAATAAATAGCTGTTGAGAAAATAAGCAAGGATATGCTGAGCTGAGACCTCTTGGGCTTTGTGAAGTCAGGAGGCCTGGATCTAGTTCTCACTCTGCCATAATTTGGCTGTGTGACCTTGGGAACTAGTTGCCAGCATTGCAAAACTGGGAGACTTCATGTAAAACCTGGATTTCTGAATTTTTCCAACAGTGGGCACATCTGGTAGCCCTGAACCAAGTGAGCTGGAACTAAATAGTTATTGCTTGCCTTTGCTGGGATATTATCTCTCCATGTTGCTCTAGTCTACCCCTTGGTTGACAGGTATACATTCTTAGTTTAAAGGTGAAGTGGAGAATATTTTCAAATTCAAGATATTAATAAGATATGAGCATCTTTGGGTCTCAGAGACTTGGATGAAATCCTGACCCTACCTTGAGAGGAGTGGTAGCCTCATCTTAATTCTCCTGGCCTGTAGGAGTTTATCAGCCACCCACCCAGGCGTGGAAATGGGAAAGGACCTCTTTTTGATATTTGGGGAAGGAGAAATGGGTAAAATGTGTCAGGCATTGGTTAATTCTTGAAAGTGAAAGGCAATTGACATGATTATGGGTGATGGTGGAAGTCTGGTGCCTGGCCGGGAGGAAAAAGGATCATGTTTCCCAAATGACTGGAACAAAAAGGGAGAGAGAAGTATTAAAAATTCCCCATAGATTAAGGGCTTGCCCTTTATGCTAAGAAGGCAGACGCTGAGGCCCTTTTAGGGAATTTGCTTTGCAGGAGAGGCACTGCCTTTGTTTGCTTTTCTGATGACTTGGATTTCTACAGCTGCTCATGGTTCTTGAACTTCCTGGAAAAAGTACAGGCGATAGATTTGTGATGAAATCAGCATCCCAGCCCTATGTTTCCTAAGGACACTGTTGATTCCAATACTATTTAGCTTAATTCCAGCAGCTGGCTTGGATTTTATATAGGGATTGATATGACAAGGAGTGGTGTGTGTGTGTGTGTGTGTGTGTGTGTGTGTGTGTATGTGTAGATCCAGTGCTATAATTAGAGCAGAATAACCATTACCAAAAACTAATGGTTATTTGATTTAGGGGAGAAATGGCTTTAATTTCCCCAAGTGTTTCATTTTCTTGGTATTCTTCAAGTGTGCATTATCATTCAGATGACTAATAGGAAGTTCAGTACATTGGAGGACACTTCATAAGGAACATTATCCTTTGAAAAAATTGAGCTTATTGTACACTTCCATCAGAAGATAATAGGAGGTTGGTAGGAGTTTGGGTGGGGTTTTGGTGTCTGAGTGCTACTGTTCTTTCTGCTCCTATCCAGGGTCTGACCAAAAAGGGATATACACCTAAAGACTAGAAGTCAAAAGAGAAACATAGTATGGTTTTATTAATGCTCGAGGATGGGCTCAGTATCCTTCCACACAGGGATTTTTTGACTAGTTGAGAGAGCTTGCCATTTCCTCCCCATCAGACCTCCATCCAGATGGCCATGCCTGCTGCATGTTGACTCCATGTAGCCACCATGCTCAGGGGGAAATCAAGGTTAGCAAGAGGAGGAGGTTCTGATGTGCTTACCACATGGATACCCAGAAGTGAAAGGGTAAAGGAAGGTGGGCAGGTCCCTGTCCTTCCAGACAGGGCAAAGCTCTGCCTGCTTTAGTGGTTCCAATAGCTGGAAAGTTGGGTGGATGGCAGAACTCCCTAAGAAAGCAGTGTTTTCAGGAGTGGTCACTGTGAGAGAGCAGGAAGCAGATGGGAGGCGTGGGGCCACTTGCTCTTTCGGGGCTGCACAAGTGGGACCTAGGCTGTAGCATGGCTGTGTTCCTTTTGCTAGCACACACATTCTGGTCAATGTCCTGGTCACTGATCAATCATATTGGGGGTGGGGCCAGTGAAGACTATCAGAGAGGTGTAAGTCAAGGATGATGGACATGACCTTTTGATGTCTAACACCTTCATAAGAAATTGGGAAATAAGGTTTGTCACAAATTTCCATACATAATGATGAACCCTGCTAATGTGTCTATCAGGTTTTTTTTCCCTAGGCACTCCCATATTCTTGATTTCATAATTTGCCCTTTATCAATAACTAGATACTAGAATAAAATAAGAGTAATAACTAACATTTATTGAGAGCTACTACATACCATTCACATATATTAACTCACTTGTTCCCCAAAATAACACAGTGAGGTAGTTGTCGTTTCCGTTCTCATTTTGCAGATGAGAAAACAGAGGTACACAGCTAGCAAATGACAGAGCAAGGACACCAACATAGGTGGTCAGGTTCTAAAGTGTATATATGTCTCTCAAAGAGGTGGGTTAAGAAGAGGGAGCTGGCCCAGGAATTCGGAGACCAGCATGTAGCTTAGAGCCTGGCTTGGCTCTGCCATAAACCTGTTATGTCATTGAAAGCATGCTAGTGAATTCCTCATTCTGAACCTCAGTTTCCCTGATCTGTAAATGAGGATGTGATTTCTGTTCAGGGTTTTTGGGCCCAAGACTCACTGTATTAGCTTCCTAGGGCTGCTATAATAAATGACCACTAGCTTGGTGGCTAAATTTCACAGCAGAAATTTATTCTCTCACACCCGTGGGAACCAGAAGTCCCTAAAACAAGGTGTATGCAGGGTTGGTTCACTCTGGAGGCTTGAAGGGAGAATACATTCCATGCCTTTCTCTTAGCTTCTGTTGGCTGCCAGTATCCCTTGGTGTTCCTTGGCTTGTAGACACATCACTCCGATCTTTGCCTCTGACTTCACATCACTTTCTCCCCTGTGTCTCTATGTCTCAAATCTTTGTCTGTCTTCCTCTTATGAGGACACTTGTCTTTGGATTTAGGGCTTGCCTTAAATCTGGGAAGATCTCATCACAAGATCTATAACTTTAATTATATCTGCAAAGACTCTTTTTCCAAATAAGGTCACATTCACAGATTTGGGGGGAGTAAGGACTTATACATATCTTTTTTGAGGCCACTATTCAACCCACTACAGTCATGATCTAGCTTTTTATCTGTTGCAATATGACAACAACAAGAGATATTGGAAAAGAAAGGATTAAAGCTAGGTAGTAGCTAATGCCTCCTGGGTTACAGATAGATACAGTGGGTAAGAACATAGTATGTGGAGTCAAAACCCCTGGTTTCAAGCAGTGGCTCTGCTACCATTAGCCCTGTGACCTTGAACAAGTCACTGAATGCCTCTGGGCCTCAGATTTCTACTCTGTAAAATGGAGCTAGTAATAGGAACATTACAGGATCATTAAGTGAATGACTGTAAAGTATTAAGAACAATGTTATGTTAGTGTTAGCTGCTATTATTATTGTTGTTGCTATTGTTACTTCCATTTAGAAGTTAAGTTTATGCCCATGATTTTAATAGAGAAATAAATTTTACAGGAATGCATTTAAAATATGACAAGGAACAACCCACGAGTAAGCTATTTTTCCACCCTATTTTAAATTAGGATGTCCAAATGTGTCTGAAATGAGAGGATTATACTTTCTAGCGTGCTGAAACAATTTTTGGCTTAATCTTTTTAGACACCAAATAAGCTGAAAACAGAGCGTGGCTGTGCTCACGTTGGAAGAGGCAGGCAAGCAGATGGAAGGTGGCTGAGGGAGCATCTTGATATGCTCATGGAGGAGGCGTTAATATTTCAACATCCTTCTCGTTATTTACAGATAATTTTTATGAGGAATTTTCAGAGATGCTCAGTTTTTCCCCTCATCTCTGAGTGGCACAGAGTTGTCACAAATCAATCTGTTAATAAGAAGCTGAAGAAGTTAGTCTCCTGTGTGGAGACTGACTGCAGTTCCATTATTGTATCTAAAATGAAGTTTAGTTTTCTGGATCCTGATTTTATTTTCTGTGATAATTCAGTGCCTTACAAAATTCACCCAATAGCCTAGAGTCAGCAGGAGTGGACTAAGTTTTGTTTTAAAAATAGATGAGCTAATTGCTTTGTATTAATATTATAATCCTATTCTATTTTTAACAAGGAGGAGATAGAGGTGAATAGGAGAGTCCATAAACTCTTCAAAGGTGGATTTGTAGTGGAGGACGGGTCTTCAGATAAGCCACCACAACATAGTATATGATAGGTGCTCTGATTGAGGTGTGCTAATTGCTTAAGTAGCCAAGGACAAGTCTTCCAGAGGCAGATATACCTGCATTTAAATTTTGCCTCTAAAATAAAAATTGGCCCCTTGGTCTTTCTTTGAATTTCTATTTTCCCAACAGTGAGGTTTAAATGAGATGATATACAGAGTGCTTAGCTTGAAACTTGGCACATAGTAAGTGTCCAGCAAATGTTAGTCATTATTACTATAGACTAAGAATCATGGGAAGAGCTGTCTATGGCATAATGTTGTTAATTTATTCATACGGCTTGATATTTATGTGTCACACTGCATGGTACATGTGTGCATGCTTTATTATCTGTCTTTAAATCTTTCACTAAAGTTCATTTACTAGTTGATATTTTATATCACACGGACATAAATTAAAATCAGTTTGCTCTATATATATTCTGAAATTTGACATTTTGGATACAGCTTTGCACATAATTAAAAAAAAAAAACCATCACTAATTACAGGCACTAATAGATACCTGTACACTTGAAAGGGATATTCTGTTCCATCTATAGGGAACAGAGCCTCACTCAGACCAACTGTAGTAAATGAGGGTCTGTTTTAAGAAAAATAAGAATCAGTTAATCATAGTGGTTAATAGTAGACTTTTGGAGTCCCAGGTCTGCCCGTTACAGCTTTATTATGACTTTGGGTAATAACTAAACTTCTTGGAGATGCCTCTTTAGGTATAAGCATAGGGATAGTGATTCTGGCTTCAATACATGGTAGCAAAGACTATGTGATATAGCATGGAGAGCCCCTAATGCAAAGCACAGAGTAAGTGTTTAATTAGTGATATTATTACTCAAACGGTATTAAGAGGGCTAGCTTCTTCCAGAAATCTAATGATAAGAACCAAAGTCTAGTTGGGGCTTGGAGTTGAGAATACATGGCCACACTAGAGGCAGAGGAATAAGGGTTTTAAATACTTACTTGATCAATAAGATCGATAAACCACTGGCCAAATGAATCCAAAAGAAAAGAGAGAGGACCCAAATTAATAAAATTGTGAATGAAAGGGGAGAGATCATGACTAACACCAAGGAAGTAGAAACAATATCAGAAATTATTATCAATAGCTATATGCCAGTAAGAAGAAATGGATGCATTTCTGGAAACCTATAAACTTTAAATATTTACTGAAGTTCTCTTATTAACCTATCTTCTCCACAGTTACTTTTCTTTCCCCCGCGCGTTTCTCCTCACCTTTAACTGATTTGTTCTTTTCACGTGAGGGGGAAGGGAGGTTAAGTTCCGGGGTAATCTGATGGGCTCCTCTAAATGCCACGCCCCCTGGGTGAGCAGAAGGCTTGCACTAGGCCCTGTCTGGGGTTGAGGGCTGGCCATAGATTGGATATGCTTGGGTCACGTGGCAGCCTCTGGACCAATGAGCGAAAGTGGGTGGGTCCTGGCGGCAAAGCACGCAGGCTCCCGGCTCCTCTCCTCGGACAGGGACTGGACCACTGTGAAGGGTATGTGAACCTGCTGGTAAAGATTTTGGTGATTAGATTGGTGATCACATGGCTAAAAAAAATTCGTGAATCTCGAGGTGCGATATGGCCTGCCCGGCCCGCGAGCTTTATCCTGTTCCTGCCCCTTCCGTCCCTCAGCGACCGTCACACGGGCGGCCCTAGCTTCTCGGGCATGGCCGCCATGTGATG
Organism: Nasua narica; assembly: GCA_028533885.1. Classification (NCBI taxonomy): domain Eukaryota; kingdom Metazoa; phylum Chordata; class Mammalia; order Carnivora; family Procyonidae; genus Nasua; species Nasua narica. The sequence goes on along the minus strand of CM052799.1, from coordinate 20,700,092 downwards.
CTTTGGGCCTTTGCCTGCATTGCTTCTCCCACCTTGCCTACTCCTTCCGCGGGAAGAGCTGGCTTCTGTCCCCTCCAGGTTCCAGCTTAACCGCACCTCCTCAGAGAGGCCCACCTTCCTGACAGTGTGTGAAGGAGCCTGCTGACCCTACCTCACCATCTCATTTAGTTCGGAGGTGCATTTAACCAGTTTCCTTGTTTGCTTATGGATCCCTGTTACCTGTCTGGTAATAGATACATCGAGTCTGTTACTCACATATTTCTAGAATGCCTCCCTCGGAACAGGGACTTGTCTGTATATTTGTTTTCAAAGAATGAGTATGAACTAAGGTATCTACTATGCAAATAGAATAAATGATCTATGGCTGACCCTGCATTGTGACCATTATAAAGTATGTGTGTGTGTGTGAGAGAGAGAGAGAGAGATAGGAGAGAGAGAGATATAGAGAGAAAAGGAAGGAGGGAAGGAAGAAAAAGAGGAAGGGAAGGAAGCAAGAAAAAGAAGGAAAAGGAAGAATCTCCAGGGAACCTCTGTAGTCCCTCATTGTGACTTTTTCCCTTTCTTAACTCAAGATTACTTGGGTTCAAATCTTGTTTCCTCCACTAGGGGCCTCCAGTTGTGACTCCTTGGGCAAGCATCCTAGTCTCTCTATGCTTTAGTTTCTCATCCATAAAGTAGGAATACTAGTGGCACCTATCTTGTAAGATTGTGTGAAGATGAAGTTAATTGAATCTTGTAAAATGCAGAGGGCAGAGGCTTGCACAGAGTAAGGTAGTTCAACCCACATTAACATTTGTTAGGGTGAAGTGCTGGGGAGCTGTGGAGGTTACAGTGATGAGTCAAGGACTGGGATCTGTGACCCACCAAGACTAGTGGGCTGAGGTGGACATTATTCCTTTACTTGCACAAAAATGCATCATTATAAAATATATGATGCTCTGAAGGATGTTCAGAGTGCTGTGAACAGTATAAATGCAGGAACTTCATTTGGATTTGCATTGGGGGGCTGGTCAGGAAGTCTTCCCAGCAGAGGTGACATTTGAGCTTCAATGTGAAGACAGCGAGTAGGGTTTAATGAGGCCACCAATGAGGGGGTAGCTGGCAGTGGAGGAATAGTATCTGCAAAGGCTCCAAAGTGAAGGACAGCATGATGGAAGAGCGGGGAGTTTGGGAGATGACTAGTGATGAATGATACCTCATGTGGGTATTATTCTCATTTTGTAGAGAGGGAAACTGAGACTCGGTGTATCTACCCAGATTTCATTCCAGATCATTGCCTGGCCTCCATTTTAGGAACTCTGATTCGGTTGGGAATCAGAATTGGGCTGTATGCTCTAATGTGCAACTGGGGTGGGAACTGCTGCTCTTGGCTTGTTAGAAATACAGACTCTCAAACCTCTACCCAGATCTAGTGAATCAGACAACCTGCATTTTAACAAGATCCCCAGGTGACATGTGTGCACAATGAAAGGAGAAGCTCTGATTTGCGCATAGATTCACCCAATGTTGGTCAAAAGAATCAATCAGTTTCTTCATTCTGTTCTCAGATATGTTGATTTAGAAGGTCAGGCATAAGGCCCAGAAATAAGCATTCTTAAGAATGTAGTTCAGAAGCAGTTGATCCAGACCAGATTTAAGAACACGCTCCTGAGAATGTCAGGATGGGAGTTGGGATGGGAGTAAGAAAGTGAGAATGATGTGGACTTGAACTTAAACTTGAAACTGCTTCGGCTTTATGAAGTCTGGGGCCTCGCTTCGGTGAATCCATCTGCAGATTTCAAATACTTCTTGATCATCTAAGCTTTAAATAAAACTTGGGAAAAAGGCAGTGTTCATACTAGTGATACTAATGGCCTATTAAATTTGGAGGTTGGGGAAAGTTGTTGAGGGTAGCAAGATTAGCGGTCTGGGTTCCTCTGGAATAGTTTTTATCGGCTCCTGAGACCAATTGTTTTATGTGGCTCAGAATAATAAAAAGACACTTATCCTGTCTGTCTTAATTTTCCAGATGGCCTCCAGGAAAATTTCCAAGCAGAAATCACATTTATTTAGTTCAAGAACCTACTGGGAAGATGATATAGTCATAGCAAATGCCAAAGTCTCATTGACTTTGAATTTAAGTTTTTCTGAATTATTGTCTCTCTAGGTTTTTAAAACTTTGTTTACTTTTTTCTTTTCATGACCCTTCTGAATTTCTGTGATTTTGATTTAACTTAATTGTTCCCTTGAACTGTGTAAGTAATGAAATTAAAAGGTAATTTGTTAATGACTTTTTTGAAAAATGCATACTCTTTAAAGATGCAATTAATGTGGATTTAGTTTGATTTTTCTCCTCCCCCTTTCCCATAAACACAATAATATTGTGCTAATTGGGGGAAATTTTGAATGTTTCTTATGTGCAACCCACCTTCCTAGGCACTGTGGAGTATGAACAAGACTGGCTAATCTTAGGGGCTTAGTGCAAAATGAAAATGCAGGGCCTTGTTAAAAAATTACTGGACAACAGACATTAAACTAAATATGGGGCTCTTCTAAGTCTGGGGCCCTATGAGGCTCCACAGATCATACCCATGAAGTCAGCCTGGATGTGAGGTCCTGGGATGCCCATTAAGGAATCACAGTTATATGGAGAGAGGAGAATCAACTGTGCCTTGGCTCCTTTTTGGACCTCCCTGGGGCAGTAAACCCTCTTTTCTCTGGTTTGATTCCTTCCATTACTGAGGAAGGAGGCAGAGTATTCAGAAGCCTACTTTTTTTTTTTTTTGTGAGACGGATATAGTCACATATAATGAACAAACATAGAGACAGACCAGTGTTGGAGGTTTAAATGGGTACCTGTTTTGTGATATGGAATTGGCAAATGTGTATTGAGAGTCCTAAAAATATTCTTATCCTTTCACCAGTAGTTCCTCTTGTAGGAATTATATGCACACAAAGTAAAAAGATATTCGTCACAATTGGTCTATTTTAAGTATTAACAAAACATTGGAACTAACCTAAATATCTAACAGTAAAGGATATCAGTATTATATTACTAAATGCCAACCAGACATTTAATGACATAGGAGTTGCTTTATCTTATGCCATATATTATAAATAAATGGTCATTGATACTTCCCCTTCAGTCACCCTGATAATAGACATGCTTAGATATTGTAGGAACAGTGACATTGCTCAGGGCCACTGCTGAGTCAAGATTAATTCATTCTTTTCTAATCATCAGATGTGTCCACCACTTGAACTCTGGCCTTTTCTGCCTATTTTCCACCATCTATCCATTACTTTGGCCAAAGCAGATGCATTTGTATTTGCAACTCCCTTGTTCTGCACTTTTGCTTGGTTGGCCAGGACTAGTCTCTAGATCTCCTCATCTACATCTTGAAATCCTATCCATCTTTCAAATAGAATTACAAATTCTATTCTCTCTGAGAAGTTTTTCCCCCCTTCTCATTATCCCAGCCAGAAATTGAGTGGTTCCTCCTCTGATTTTTTAATAGTTTATTGATTGTATTACTTGTATAGCATGCTCTATATATTGCTTTCTATCATAATTATTGGTGTCCAAGTCTTTTTTTAATCTCCTAGTGCATATGTTCAATTAATTGCATGATGAGGGCAGCATGAATAGGAAATTTCTAGGGATGACACGGAAAAGATACAGCAAAATGAGAAAAGGATAAAAGTTTAGGGCTATACAAATTTTAAAACTCTAAAATTAAAGTAGTGGAAGAATAAAAATTTTAATGTATTTGAAAATAAGAGGCCATCTCACAGGTATTGTCATATGTCTAGTGTTTTTCTTCATGGGTACATCATTCATCTATGTGGAATGTATTTGTAAAAATAAGGTGGAGAACATTATAAGACTTAAAGGCAACTGAGTCATTGATTTAAGTAATGAGATATTCTCTGGGTAAACCACATTTGTGCAGTGGAAACTTGGTCCCATCACAGATACAAGTTAAGTGTTAAGACTACTTTTTTATTTCATTGTAAATATATCTTGTTGAAAAGGCAGTCATTTTGGTTGACCTAATTTGGAGATTGGATAGAAAAGAGAGTGTCATGTTTTTATTATAAAGTATTGGTAGTGAGAGAGGATTTGGGAAAAAATTAGCTGGTCTTCAACCTTTAAAACAGTATTTATCTAACATAATTTTTTTCTTTTTCTAGAAGAATTCTATTGGTTTTTGAAGCAAAACACTTTGGAGTTAGGAAGTGATTTCAAGTATCAGGTCAGTTAGGCGGATTAATGACTGGTCTAGAAATATACTTAAGAATCTCAGTAGATTCACATAGGCAGGGGAAAGAAGATTCTGTGGGACTCTAGGTCACTATTCGGGATTTCCTCCTGTTTAACATGTTTGAGTGTTTGGAAGAAGAAATAGGCATGCTTGTCAAGTTTTCAAAGTTGGATGAAAGAATTGGGACACATTAGGAACTTGGTAGACGAAACCACAAGAAGCCAACAAGATTAAATTTAATACAGATAATTGTACTTTCTGAACATTACTTTAAACAAGCATCTGTAAAGTTTTCTGAAATGTGTGATTTCACTGCAGTTTCATGAAGAAGGCAAGGAACCTGTAGGCCATAAGTTTATTACATGCCTCTAGTGTGATCTAACTGATGGGAAATTATTAAATAAGGGCAAAACTAATGCACACTAAGACAACGTTGAAAGGAACCTGATATTCATCTCAAATAAGGTGACGTCTCGTTTTCTGACCTCTCCTGAAGCATCGCCTCACCTTCTGTCCTTTATAGAGAAGAAGATTATGGAGGGCAATGAAGAGTTGGATCAGTGGAGATTTGGAAACTAGTTCATATGATGAAAATCTGAGGATGTTTAGTCTGGAGAAGTAAGCATTTGTGGAATGAAAGCACTTTTAATAACTGACTCAGATGTTTCAGTCTCCCAGTGCAATGCTTCTCAGACTTCTGAGTGTATGTAAATCACCTGGGGATGTTGTTAAAATGAAGATACTGATTTAGTAGGTCTGGGGTGGGTCCAAGATTCTATATTTCTAACAAGCATTTACATGATGCCAATGCTACTGGTCCTTGGACCACACTTTGAGTGGCAAATGTTCCAGAGCAGCTCTGTACAGTGTAACATTCTGAGATGACGGGAATGTTCTGTATCTGTGCTGTCCAGTATGATAGCCACTTGCCACCTGTGCTATTGAGCACTTGAAATGTGGCTGGTGTGAGGAACTGAATTTTAAATTTTATTTAATTTCACTTAATTCAAATTTAAATAGTTATATGTGGTTAGTAGCTACTGTATTAAACAGTACAGTTCTAGATAGTATAACTAAAATTAATGATTGGAATTTAAATGGATTTAGACTTCATTTTAGTTTTATGAGTTTCGGAGCAATTGTAGTCATTCAATATTGAGACAGCTGCTGGAAAATTAGTAATCAAGTTTGTAAAGAATTTTCAAAGAATATTGAAGAAAGAACACTCCTATTGTATGGGGAGTGGGAAGTACTAGTACCCAAGAGGCTATAGCATGTAATTGGAACAGAGAGTTAATCTATGTAACACTGTGGTTCTCAGCCAGGGGCTTTTTTGTTCTCCAGAGGCAACACCTGGAGATATTTTTGGTTGTGACAGTTGGAGGGAATGCTACTGGCATTTAGTGGGTAGAGGCCAGGGATGCTGCTAAAAACATCCTGCAAAACTCAAGACAATCCACCACAACAAAGAATTATCCAGCCCCAAATGTCAATAATGCTCAGGTGAAGGAACCTTGCCTCAATATATAGAGAGCTTTTATAAATCAATAATAAGATTAACAGTGAAGTAGAGAAATTAGTGAAAAACATGGACAGGCAGTTCCCCGGAGGGAAAGAGATTCAAGGAAAGATAGTAACCTTACTACTGATAAAAATAAATGCAGGCTGAAATAATGAGATTATTTTCAGCTATCATATTGCCTAAGTTTAAAGGAAAAGCTAATGCGCAGTAGTGGGCAGAGTGATAAAATGGACCTTAATCATTTTGAGTGGGGGCTTTAAGTTACCCCACCCCTCCTGGGAACAATGTATTGTTAAAATCCATATTTTAAAAGGGCATACCCTTTGCTCACAAGTTACTCTACTTCTAAGAATTTATCTTGGAGAAATAATGGAATAGATTCATATAGATATGCATATTTGGACATGCATTATATAGCATTTATTATGGCAAATACTGACAAGAAACTAAATGCCCAATTTAAAGGATTGGCTAAATTAATTATGGTACATTTCTGCCATGGAATATTCTGCAGTCATTTGCGTAGTAAGGTGGACCTTGATGAATGAAAGGATTTTGATGATAGAAAAAAATATTGATCAGTTTACAGAATAGTAATTTATTTTTTGGAAAAGATATGCATATATGACCATGTGTTTACATTTGGGGGGAATGGGCAAATATGAGGACTAGTTGTCAGGGGATTTGAGTTTAAGTCAGCTACTCCTTGACTCTTCTCATTTGACAAATCTGTTAATTCAGTGTTGCAGTTTCTTCATGTGTAAAGTGAGAGTAATTCCTGAGTGGTCTGCTCATTTTACAAGATGCCTAGACCGAAATTGATGCTTTGTTTTCAAAAAGACACTTTGTGTTTAATGCCTCCAGGTTGGCACTGGCCTAATTTAAAATTATTTGAGCTATTGTGATATAAAAGTTTAAGCAAGCTAGAAGAAGTCACAGACTCTTTCCCCCAGGCATTGTTTAGATTGCACAACCTTGGGACTTGCCTTCTTCCCTCTTTTTGGGTAATTGCTGGAGAGAGAAAACAAACTGAAAGAAGATGCAAGAGTAGGACAGCTTTTATTTTTTAATTTTTTTCAAGATTGAGGCGCCTGGGTGGCTCAGTGGGTTAAAGCCTCTGCCTTCAACCCAGGTTATGATCTCAGGGTCCTGGGATCAAGTCCCGCATGAGGCTCTCTGCTCAGTGGGGAGCCTGCTTCCCCCTCTCTGCCTACTTGTGATCTCTCTCCTTTCTGTCAAATAAATAAGTAAAATCTTAAAAAAATTTTTTTTCAAGGTTATAGCTGATAAGGCTGATAAGAATTATTTCAGGGTATGGCTGTTGAGATTTCTCACTAGGAACCTTTCTTAAAAAAAGTGCTTGGAGGGGCACCTGAGTGGCTCAGTGGGTTAAGCTTCTGCCTTTGGCTCAGGTCATGATCTCAGAGTCCTGGGATCGAGCCCCGCATCGGGCTCTCTGCTCAGCGGGGAGTCTGCTTTCCCCTCTCTCTCTGCCTGCCTCTCTGCCTACCTGTGATCTCTCTCTCTCTCAAATAAATAAATAAATAAAATCTTAAAAAAAAAAAAGTGCTTGGATCTTAGGTTTCTTAGCTTCTATTAAAATTAGACTAACTTATCCTTCTCTTGATATTTGATTGATGTTTAATTATATATCAGACTAAAAATTAGATCACAGAATATTGAACATAGTAAAAACAAATATTAGAAAAATTATTTGTTAGGGTTTTGTTTATAATTTTTTTGGTGAAAATAATAATTGCCTTTTAGGAGAAAGGGCTTGATTTTGCTGGCCTGTAGAAAATTTGTATGTGTTTGAAATTATCTTAACATGTATTTTTCCTCATTTAATTTATAACAGGTGAGTCAAGCGCTTCTGAAAAATATTCAAGACAAAATGTTTTATCTGAATTAGTGTATTATTCACAGTAAGATCTGAAATAGTGGATTGTTTGTATTATTTCTTCTGATGGAATATTATAAAATTTCAGATATTTGCAACTGTCCTCAGGTTTTAGTTTAATTTTTTAGCATATACTAGACATTTTAAAAAAGATATGGAGAATCTCAAACATGTAGAAATTTAAAGAGAAAATAGTGTAATGACTCCCTGTGTACTTATAATCTTTTCCTAATCCATCAACCTGTGGACACTCCTGCCTTATCCTCACCCACCTACTTCCCCCTCTGTTGGTTTGAGGCAGAGCACAGACATTGTATCAGTTCATACGTAAATATTTTAGTTTTTATCTCTAAAAGGTAAGGATCTTAAACAAGTTCTAATGTAATGCTATTATTGTTTGGAGTTCTGTTGGACAATTAGGTAGTCAAGGCTAGGGTCCCCCCAACAAGAAAACAGGGAGCTGGGACAGCTAAGACAAAATGACACTGGCATCCTGTTTTACAGCTTAGACAAGACCACGATAGCATCCTGTCTAGCAGCCTTTACAGAAGTGACTTGTGCAAAACATTTGCCATAATTGTGCAAAACAGTTAGCCATAAGGCATTGGTCACTACCACAAGTTGAGGCAATTAGTCTCCAAATATCAGCCCAAAAGACCGTGGACACATGAACAATAACCCAATAGGTAGACAGGGGCGTGATCAAAGCCTTGATTGGCACAGCTTAGCAGCCAATCCACAGGGGGCCCACACTCAGGATGCTCAAGGTAGTTCCGCAGAAGAGCTTATAAAATCCTCTAGATTTGAATGACAAAACAGCAACCCTCTTGGGTCCCCTCCCTCTCTGGGAGCTTTATACTATTTCTCAATAGACTTTGTCTTGCTGCTCACCACTCTTCATCTGGTCTACCTCATTTGAAGTGGCGTGACCAAGAACTGCTGGCTCTAAGGGAATAGAAATCCTGTAACATTATCACATGCACTGAAAAATCAACAATACTTTTTTAATACTACCGAATATTCAGGCAGTGTTCAAATTTTTAATCTTCTCATTGGTGCCATAGTTTTGTTTTGTTTTTTAAAGGTATTTATTTATTTGAGAGAGCAAGCATGCACATAGTTGGGGGGGGGGGCAGAGGGAGAAGGGAGAGAAAGAGAGAATCTCTAGCAGATTCTGCGTTAAGCACGGAGTCCTGGTGCAGGGCTTGATCTCCAAACCCTGAGATCATGACCTGAGCTGAAATCTAGAGTCAGATGCTTAACTGACTGAGCCACCCAGGTTCCCCTGATTTGTTTTTTTAAAATAGTTTGAATCAGGGTTTAAATAAGGATCACACTTTGTGATTGGATGATGCTGTTTAAGTGTCATTTACTTTTTTTCCATTTGTTATTTAGATACTAAAGAGACCAGGTTGTTTGTCCTGTTGCGATTCCTGTGGCCAGGATTTTGTTGATTGCATCCCTGCAGAGTTTAAAATGTTGCGCTCTTCTTTGTGTTTTCTGGAAATTGGTAGCCGAATCTAGATACTGGATAACAATGAGGTTCTTTTTTTTTTTTTTTAATACAGTTTGCTAAATTTTGAGAAGTTTTCAGGTGGTTCTCTTTTAGGGAAATGATGTACATAACTTAGCATGAAAAATATGCTTAGAGCTACAGTTCTTGATTTCTTTGTTATAAAATGTGGGTGTGCCTGTAAGATCTTGTGATATGAAAAACTTTGCAGAGCTGTTTATTTATAATCAGGAAGAGAGAATATGAAGAGGTCTTAATTTGTTAGGTTTAAAATTTTTAAACCATGTATAGAGAATGAAATAACAAAATTAAAAAACAAAATTGTTTTTTAAAAGTACTAATATGCTTGCTGAAGCTCCCCAGAATACTGTGTACAGGCATTGTCCTTTGTGCTCTGGAGGCCTAGAGATGAATTGAGTCCTTGTTTTCTAGGAGCTTGTGCTCCAACTGGAGAGTATTGAGGAGGGTATTGATCCATTCAGTTTGAGGTAAAACGTTGTTAAGTTTCAGAATCCAGAAGGAAGGGCGATAGGAGAATAAGAAGAGGGGAGGGGAATGATTTATCACAATGAAAGTTAGAAAGTTGCCCCTGTTGCTAGTTATTGGCGGTAGTTGCAATTTTTGCCTCTCTCAGTTCCCCTCGCCCCCATTCTCCAGAGAGCCAAAACAAAGTAAAGAGAAAAACAAAACAAAACAAAACAAAACACAACTTTCCGTTTTCTGCTTGCAAGAGTAGTGCGATGAAGACTTGAATTGTAAAAAATTCAAAGTTGATAGAAATATTTAAGGTAGAATATGAAATACCATCACTCTAAGATAACTACCATTAAATTTGGAGTTATTCCTTCATATTTTTCCTATGCGTATATTGACATTATAAAGGCATATTATAGTCTACCTTTGTTTAACAATGCATCTTGGACACGTTTCCATGTAAGTACATGTGAAACTACCTCCTTTTTATTTTTTAATTAAAAATTTATTTTATTTTATTTTTTCTTCCAAGTTTTTATTTAAATTCAAGTTAGTTAACACATAGTGTAGTATTGTTTTCAGGAGTAGAATTTATTTATTTATTTATTTTTAAAAGATTATTTATTTATTTGAAAGAGAGAGAATGAGGGCGCATGAGAAAGGGAGGGTCAGAAGGAGAAGCAGACTCTCTGCTGAGCAGGGAGCCTGACCTGGGACTTGATCCTGAGACTCCAGGATCATAACCTGAGCCGAAGGCAGACACTTAACAACTGAGCCACCCAGGCATCCCTCAGGAGTAGAATTTAGTGATTCATCACTTACAAACCCAGTGCCCATCCCAACATGTGCCTTCCTTAATGCCTATCATCCATTTAACCTATCCCCCTACCCACAACTCCTCCAGCAACCCTCAGTTTGTTCTCTATAGTTAAGAGTCTCTTATGGTTTGCCTCCCTGTTTTTATATGGTTTTATTTTACCTTTGCTTATCCTATGTTCATTTGTTTTGTGTAAAAGATTTTATTTATAAGTAAATTGTACACCTAATGTGGGGCTCGAACTTACAACCTTGAGATCAAGAGTTGCACATTCCACCAACTGATCCAGCCAGGCATCCCTACCTCTTTATTTTTTTTTTTTTAAGATTTTATTTATTTCTTAGAGAGAGCTTGCACACACAAGTAGTGGAAGCTGCAGAGGGAGAGGGAGAAGCAGGCTCCCCTCTGAGCAGGGAGCCCAACATGGGGCTCAATCCCAGGACCCTGGGATTATGACCTGAGTCAAAAAGCACATGCTTAACCTACTGAGCCACCCAGGCACCCCTACCTCATTCTTTTTAATAACTGTCAAATATTCTCTTGAGTGGACAAACTATTTTATCTACCTTACCTTGTCCTTACCTTGGAGATCCAGTTTGTTTCTAGTTTTTCAGTATTATAAATAATTACTCAACTGAGCAAGTGTTTCTGAAGAATGAACTAGTAGGAGAGAGTATCAAGATAAAATGATATGAACATGTACAATTTTAATAGCTCTTGCCAAATTGCACTTCAGATGGTTAGAAAAATTTCTGCTCTCATCAACAGCGAGTATGAATTCCTTGTTAACCACACATTTTCCAATCCTGAACCTTTTACTGTATTATAAGCAAAAAAATTAGATTTCATTTTTAATTTGCATTTAAAAAAACTTTGTAAGCAGATTACTTTAGCACCCATTTGGAGTTTCTCCTTAGTGAACTGTCCATTCTATGAAAGGAGAGAGCCTTAACACACTGGTAAAAAGTATTCTTTCATGAACTTCCCATTCAAAATACAGTAGTCTCCAATTGGATTTCTTAAGTTTCTCTTTTAACAATTGAAGACTGAATCCAGAGACAACTTAAAGAACTTGAGGTTTGAAATAAAGTTCTTAAAGACTCTGGCACTTTGGTTTTTATAGCTTAAATTCTGAAATTTTTTTAAGATAATAGCTTTATTGAGATATAATTTACATACCATACAATTCACCCCTTAAAAGTGGACAATTCAATGATTTTTAGTATATTCAAAGAGATGAGCAAACATCACAATTTATTTTAGAATGTTTTATCTCCTGAGAAAGAAACTTTGTTTGATGGCTTACGGAACTTTGTGCTCTTGACGCTTTTATGGTCTTTACTGAGGTTTATGGTAGTGTAGCTGATGGTTTGCTGATTCTGGCTTTCAGTTAACTAGATGACGTTTGATTTAGGGAAATAATGAAAGGAGAAAGTTTCTTGGTTAGAGAACTTTCTAGTTATTTAATTCAGTTCATTAATTTATTCTATGAATTTATTAAGCTCTGTGCCAGAAACTGTCTTAACTATTAAGAATATGGAGGTGAAAAAGACAGATTTAATCCTTGGTTTCAAGAACTAATAGTTCAGCCTGATAGTTCCAAATAGGTGTACAAATAATGCATTACAGTAATGTTAAATGACATGTAAAAAGGGCATAACTAGGGGTTATAATGGAAGCATCACCTGTGTTGGACGCAGAGAAAGCTTCTCTGAGGGAATGACATTTTAGCTATAATGTAAAGGATCACTGGGGAAGGGTGGAGGTACAGGATGTTCTAGGCAAAGGGAATAGCAGGTGTGGAGACCTTGAGAAAGTGGTGAGTGGGAGGAAATGAAAGGAAATTTTGGAGAAGAAAGAGCTAAAGGCAGGGCAGTTTCGTGTGAGTTTATGAAGAGTGATTGTAGTCCTGTTAGGTAGGACTACCTAGGGCAGGGCAGCTTGTTTGGGCTTTTCCAGTCACAGTGAGTGGCTAGTGAGTGCAAGGTCACAAATATATGGCCCTTGGTCATTGACATTCTTTGATTATAACCACCATTGTCTTTATTGGAAGCCATTTACTTTTGAACTTTTTATAAAAGTCTCATGTCCAAGTGACACTTTAAAATATATATTCAAGGGCACCTGGGTGGCTCAGTTGTTAAGTGTGTGCCTTTGGCTCTGGTCATGATCCCAGGGTACTGGGATCAAGCCCCACATCTGGTTCCCTGCTCAGTGGGAAGCCTGCTTCTTCCTCTCCCACTCCCCCTGCTTGTGTTCCCTCTTTTGCTGTGTCTCCCTCTGTCAAATAAATAAATAAAATCTTAAAAAAAAATACACATTAAAAAAAAGGAAATGTAGTCAAGGATTTTATTTTCTCCTTCTTACTTCCATGGAAAGCTAGTTAACTCTTCCCCATTACGTTAGTTTGTTCTGAAAGAGAACTTTATACTTTGGTGAATTCTAGTATAATGGTCAAAGAAGGGCGATCGCCATCAGTTAATGAGTACAAGTACCTTTGGGCAAAATGAATTTCAGTGAGGGAGTCAACATAAATATTTTCCATCTCCCTGTAGAAGCAGTGATTTTTTGAGTCACTGTGTACATGCCCACAGCTTCTTTTTGAAATTGTCATATGATAAGACTCAACAAGATTGATAGAGGATGCTTTTGTTGGTAGCAAATATCATGATGACATAAACATTCCATGAAGTTAACCTGGTTCAAGATGGAGAGCCAAAGATATGAGATATTTCTCCAGTTAATGGCCAGAAAACATAAAGGAAATAAAGCTGTGTGGTGGAATCATATGTTACATGGGCATTCATATATACATATATATGTACTTTTGCTTGGAGGAATTTGCTTGCATCTTGATAATACTGATATTTGAAACATTTCTTTAAAACGATTTCTTTAAAATTGTTTCTTTGAAGTGTCTCTTCACCTTTATCTAGCAGAGGGTAGGTAGTATCTTTGCTAATGTTTTTAGTACGTGGTTTTAATGTGTTTACTTGAATACATTGCACAGCATGTCATCTGCTAGACTGCTTTGTGCATAGTAGATGCATGGTAAGTATTTGACTTGACTTAAAATTGAACAGCATTCATGGAATGGAAAAATTAATCTTCCATCAGATATGATTTGGGATAGTATGATGCCCAGGGGACAGAGAAGGTTATTTTTAGTATTTTTTTCTAAAGCCCATAGGCCTATTTTAATTTGGCAAATAAAAAAAGTATCTAATTACAGGCATATTTTTTCTACCCCTGGGGAGATGTTCTCCACAGTGTCATTAGTAACCCATTCCTGGTACATGATTCAGTACACTCTACCTTATATGAAACCTCAGTTTCTACCTCTATAAATAAACTCATTTTCTCTGTCTCTAAGTGATAACAGAGAATGTGGGGTCATCATTCAGCTGTCACAATATACCTACTTACTAGAGTTGGTAATTCTTTTTTTTTTTTTAAGATTTTATTTATTTGACAGAGAGAGAGATCACAAGTAGGCAGAGAGGCAGGCAGAGGGGGGCGGGAAGCAGGCTCCCTGCTGAGTAGAGAGCCCAATGTGGGGCTTGATCCCAGGACCCTGAGATCACTACCTGAGCTGAAGGCAGTGGCTTTAACCCGGACCCTGAGGTCATGACCTGAGCCGAAGGCAGAGGCTTTAACCCACTGAGCCACCCAGGCGCCCCTAGAGTAGGTAATTCTTGCCTTAAACAGTAGACTTGGCATGACATTTAGAGTCAAGACGACAACTCTCTCCCTGCAATGTTTCTCTTTCTCAGGCTCCTTATTCAAAAATAGGAATGATGGTAATATATCTAGTGTATGTGAGGGTGTTTTGTGGTCAGTGATTGATAAACTTTGAAGTTCTAGATGGACATTAATCTCTGACACTATTTTGTTCTTATCCCCTCACTGATGAGGGAGTATTGTCAGTGTTGTGCATTGCAAGCCGTGAGTAGGCTGCTTAGGTGTAGTGAGACTATGACCTTCATCCAGGGGACAGTGGGGGACTCAGCCTCCTGTTCCTTATGATAATCTTTCAGTGGAGAGTAATTTGCAGTGTTGGTATTTGGGAACCTAATTTAGCATTTATTTTTGGAATGTCTTTTAGGTGTGAGATCAAAAAGTGTTTAAAACATGTTGTGGTCAGAATGCTTCATTCAGTTTCTCATTTTAATTTCCACAAGGGATGAGATGAGTGCAAGAACCATTATCATTTAACTGATGACATAACCAAGGCTCAGGGTCAGTCTGATATAGTCTGAGTCACATTTAGGAATTGAAGCAGGTGCTCTAAGTTCAGTGCTTTTTCTTCATAGCCCTTTGCCCATAGCTCTATTAGGATGTCAGAGTAAAACAGAATGAGTGGACTCTTGCAACTGCGAGGGGTCCTTGTGAATAGTACTTTGCTAATCCTGGATTTGACCTAGGCCCAAAGCGTTAAGATTACATCCTGTGGCATGATAATCCCACCCTTTCATCAGATCAGGTCTGTGAACTCTTTATGTGGCATGTGAACTAGCAGAATCCTAAAAATAAAACTTAATAATCTTCTTCCTATTGAAAATATTTCTCAGTTTTTCCCTCATATTTCCAAGTAGTGTGTATATAGATTGCCCCAGTGATAAATATACTGCTGCTCTCCATTTTTACTCTAATGGCAGAAATCACTGATCAATCATAACACTCTCCCACTACACTAAAACTAGTTTTGGCTTTGGAATAATTCTAAACCCAGCGCACCAAGGCAGCCAGTCACTATCATTTGCTGTTTTTTTTTTTTTTTTTTTTTGCTGTTCATTGTTAATGTAGCTTACAACATTCTCATTACTTAATCACATAGAGTCAGTTTAGTTTGAAAAGCAAGCTATGAGAAGAAAGTCACGAAATTCTATTTTTGTTGTATGAATAAGAACGTTATTAGAAACCTAGTGTTGAGTTGGTTGTAATCTTTTTCCCTGAAACTCAGCAGGAGGATTTCCAAGAAGTTGAGTGATAGATCTTTTGTAGAGGGTAAAATACACTTGATAGAAAAGCTAATTAACAAAGTTACTAATCAGGGTATTTTATCCTGTTGAGAGAGGTTTTGAGAAAAGGATTAAATTTTTCATTGTAAGAACACTTTATTCCATTCCCGAGTTCAACGTGGGCATTTATTTATTGACTGCCACTGGTTTTGAATGGAAAAAGGAATTATTAATTACCATCATTTTTCATTGTTAAAATTTCAGCCTTATTTTAGGCTCCCTTTCAGAGCCAGCTGTAGATTTAACTACAAAATTTAGCAGACTTTGGGAAGCTGGATTTTTGGAGCTGTGGTTAGTTGTTGTTAACTTCCTGTTCTTGACCTCCGTCTAGATGGGTCTAGCCCTTTAAGGTCAAGAGACCACAGATTCCTGCAGGTTTCTTGAATGCTTTGAACATTTCTTTACCCACAGAATGACATCTGTGGGTTTTCAGCTTAGGCTTCCTGATGTCTAGGGTTTTCTTCTAAGCACAGCATCAAAGAGTAGACAGAGTGAGATAATGGGACTAGACAATAACATGATTTATTATCTCTGCTGACTCCAGCCAAAGTCAGCTGGAGAAACAACAGACCAGTGCTGCTGAGAACACAGGTTCACCCTAATGTCTGGTCTTTCTTTCTGGGACATTGTTCTTTTTGTGGCACATCTTCTCAGATGGCACTAGAAAGAACATGTGTGGACCTCACCAGCCATTGTAGGTGATATGATTTCATTTCATTTGGAGGTGACCTATCTCATTTTTGTGCCATTGATATGAACTAGGGTATGCCTGTCAGCATAACTGAATAATATATATGTACGTCTAGAGATCATGAGCACTGCTCAGTCAGGTTCTTTCTCTGTGCCTTATTTACCCTTCTGGTAAAATGAACACAGATCATACCATAGTGACACCTGCTTTTTCTCTGTATTTTGTTTGCTCTCTTTCTCCATGAAGAATGACTCTCACCTCAGGGTCTGGATGACTGGCATAGTTTCTTCCGTATTTGTTAATGAACTCCTGGATATATTTCTTTCCTCCCTTTCAGTAGTTCCCCTGTGTCAATATTCAGCACCTAACATCTATTGCTTAACTGGCTTATATTTTTTGTTTTCCCCAGGTAGAGTGTGGTCAGACCATAAAGTGAGCTATTCCTTCTTCATCCTTATAAGAAGAGTTCTATAATATGTGCACTATAATTTTTGTACTCTTTGTTTCTTAATACTATGAATATTCTATTGCCCCATAATTTTCCTAAGTTTCTCTTCCTATCTGTAATTTCTCTTTAAACTCTTGAAATGTAATTTGTGCTGATTTTGAAGCTTGCCACATTTATTTTTCCTTGTGTTTTTATTCAGTTTATAATTTTTTGGGGGGTTCAACCTATAAGCAAGGTATCAGGTGAGGTGCTTTTGGGTTCAAAAATGAATGAAGGCTTAAGCTTCTTCCAGATGAACAAGGGGGATGACATATGTATACAATTGCCACATAAAGTAGAAAGTGATACAGATGTGGGCATGTAGAATAGGGGAAGGAACCATAGAAGGCCTCCTGGAGGAGATGACATTTGAAATAGCCATGGGAAATCTAGACTTTAAGCTCCATGAGGGCAGGTTCTGTGGACTCTTGGGTCCCATTGTATGCTTAGGGCTGAGCATAATCCTTAGTGCACATTAGGTGCTCCATAAATATTTTATTATGAAAATCATGAGTTGGGATTTGGATATGTAAATATGACATTGGAAAAGTTTTACTCAAAGGAAAGGAGTGATCATGGGCAGGAATAAGATTGGATGATGAAAACAGGAATCATCTGTGAGGATCATGTCGACATTTACAAATGTATAAGAAGATATAGTATTCATCTGTTAATTCCAGTTTTCTCCACATACCAAATTATTCTAGTCACAGGCAAACAGCCTTTCTTGAAAAAGAGAGTTAGACACAGGAATGCGATACTCTCTCTCTCTGTCCCCTTACTCAATCAGTCATTTCTCTTTAGCATTGATGGCTGGGTCATATACTTCTTGTGAGGACGCTCTTGGAAAAGAAAGAGGTAACAGAAGGGCAATGGTATTTTTCTTTGAAATGGAATTTGATTAGCTTCTCCTCTGTTCAGGCAGTGAGATGGCCCAACTAGAAAGGTTTTAAAATCTCGTCATTTTTGAAGGCTTCGATGCATTAGCAGCAGTGATTGTGTTGTCATGGTGAAAGAATATTATCCTGCACCTGCCTGACCTGATCCCAGGATTTCACAGACACAAAATGCTCAAGACTCTGAATAGTCAAACAAGGGAGGGACAGCAGGGAAGTAATCTTTAGTATGGTCCATTGCCCATTTTATTGGCATGTCGATTTTAGAGGATTTAAAAAAATCACTTTACATTTTGTGGGTTAAGGAAACCAAGAACATCTACAATGTGATGAGAATTCTTGAGGCTTAGGCAAAATTAGATGGAGGTCAAAACTGTTGAATTTCATAGTAGAGATTTCTCTATAGTCATAATAACAATTGTTAAATCTTCCACAGGAATTGTAAATGATTTCAATTCATAGCACTTTTGCATTTTTAAAGTTAATTTGACATTCCTTAATGTCTCTATTGTATTTATAATTTACCTGAAATTTTCAGATACTTAAAACTTTATTTTTATTTATTTATTTTTTAAAGATTTTATTTATTTATTTGAGAGAGAGAGATTACAAGTAGGCAGAGAGGCAGGCAGAGAGAGAAGGGGAAGCAGGCTCTCTGCTGAGCATAGAGCCCGATGTGGGGCTCGGTCCCAGGACCCTGAGATCATGACCTGAGCTGAAGGCAGAGGCTTTAACCCACTGAGCCACCCAGGTGCCCCAAAATTTTAATGTAAGTATTAAATTGTTATAGATTAGGGACTTTGGATGCAATTTCACCATAGCACACTTTGGGTACCTTTTTAACAGTACAGATTTATGAATCTTAACATACCTCAATTCTGGTTGTCTGTGGTCAAGCCTTATTTCCGTGGCTTTACTGTAAGTCCCAGTTGGGTTAAGTTTCAGACAGAGCCATTGTCTGATCCAGATTTAGCCCTTGATGTGACTAGCATAATGATTGGCCTGTCATAGTTCTTCAGAAATTGTGGGATTAAATTAAAGCAAAGCATGTCAATTCTTTTGTTGTTGTGATATTTATTTCAAAACTGAGGCAAGAAAGTCGTAGTAGAAACTATTTCTACTTAACAATTATTATTATTATTATTTTTAAAGATTTTATTTATTCATTTAACAGAGAGAGAACACAAGCAGGCAGAGAGGCAGGCAGAGGCAGAGAGAGAGGAGCAGGCTCCCTGCTGAGCAAGGAGCCCGATGCGGGACTCAATCCCAGGTCTCTGGGATCATGACCTGAGCCGAAGGCAGCCGCTCAACCAACTGAGCCACCCACGCGTCCCTCTACTCAACAATTATTACTCATCTTTCTTGATAACAGAAGTTAATTTTGTTTGAATCACCAAACAAAATCCCAGCCTGAAAGATGAACCAGGATTGATATAAATTGGTAAAGATAATCCTACTTTCTTTGATAGAATTTTCATTTCTGGCATCCTTTGTAGTTAGGAGTGGTCATGTAATCCATGGACTACTGACACATAAGAGGAAAAAGGCTGGAGGGAGCTTCTGGGAAAGCTGATGCCTTCCCATTTTCCTCTTCCTTTTGCTTTGAATCTGGACTTGATGCTGGAGCTGAAGTGGCCATTTTGCTTTGGTGATACAAGTATGAAGGTAAGAATGAAGAAAGACTGAAAGAATCAGGGTTTTGGATGGCATCATTAAATGGCACAACTGATGCCAGCAACCACCTACCTCCAGACTTCTTATTTTGTAAAGAAAAAAAGACCTGTTCATTGTGACCAGTGCAGTTGTATTTCTGTTGCTACTGAATTGAAGTAAAGATGGTATACTGAGGGAGAATGCCTGTGGCAGATCTTCTATTCATCTAAGGGATGTCTGTGACAGGAGAACACTTAAAACCACCTGAATCCTTCTCATAGGTGGTTCTAGGCAACTCCTTGCTACCAACAGAAGGCTTAAGGCTCTGTTGTAATCACCTTATATGCTATTCATGCTGGAAGAAAGAGCTTATGTTGTACCTATTATTTTAGCGGGCCACAACCTTAAATTATGTGAAGTGCTTATATTTGGTGTTTGTTTTATAATTAGCTTTATATTGTATGCACTTCTCCATGTTTCTGTGTGGGCTAGAATTCATCATCTTTAATAGCAGTAGCTATCTCCCGGTGACAATTGGCTCTGTTCATTGACAGAGCCAATTACTAATGCTATCTCTCCAGCATGGAAAACCAGTAGAGCTGTGGGGTCTGGACCAGTAGTTCCCAAGCCCCACTTATCATTAGAATCAGCCTGGGGGAAATTGAAAAAACAATAAGAAAAAACAGGTAATGACACCCAACAGTAGAGATTCTGATTTAGTGTCTGGAGTGGAGCCTGTATTTCTGAAATATCTCTGGAAGGTTTAGAGGGTCTCCAGAGTTGGGAAGCTATGAGGATAATTCTGTGATCTGGGTCTTTCTATTAAAATAAACTAAGCCAGGGCACCTGGGTAGCACATTCGGTTAAGCGTCCGACTCTTGATTTCAGCTCAGGTCATGAACTCAGGGTTGTGACACTGAATGACGCATCTGGCTCCACACTCAGCATGGCGTTTGCTTGAGACTGTTTTCCCTGTCCCTCTTGCCCCTCTGCCCTGTTCTTGCACAGATGCTGTCTCACCCTCCCTATTTATTTATAATATAAATAAAATGCTATAAGCAATGTAATATATAATATAAATATTTATATACGTATAAATATTTATTTTAGGAAGAGAGAGTGCATTAGTGGGGGGAGGGGCAGAAGGATGCAAGGGAGAGAAGCAGACTCCCTGATGATCATGGAGCCTGAGGCCCACCCTACCCCGTTTCTGCCCACCAAGATCATGATCTTTTTTTTTAAATCTATTTTATTTTTTAAAATTTAAATTTTTTTTTATTATGCTATGTTAGTTACTATATAATACATCATTAGTTTTTGATGTAGTGTTCCATGATTCATTGTTTGCAAATAACACCTAGTTCTCCATGCAATATGTGCCCTCCTTAATACCCATCAGTGGGCTAACCCATCTCCTAAACACTCCTAAACCCCTCTCCTCTAAAACCCTCAGTTTGTTTCTCAGAGTCCATAGTCTCTCATGGTTCATCTCCCCCTCCGGTTTCCCCCCTTCATTTTTCCCTTCCTTCTCCTAATGTCCTCCATGCTATTCCTTATGTTCACAAATAAGTGAAACCATATGATAATTGACTTTCTCTACTTGACTTATTTCACTTAGCATAATCTCCTCTAGTCCCATCCATGTTGATGCAAAAGCTGGGTATTCATCCTTTCCAATGGCTGAGTAATATTCCATTGTGTATATGGACCACACCTTCCTTATCCATTCATCTGTTGAAGGGCACCGAGATCATGATCTGAGTCATATCAAGAATTGGTCCCTTAACCAACTGAGCCACCCAGGTGCCCCTTAAATAAATAAGTCTTTAAAAAAATAAACCAAGAGAAAAGTGTAATCAGAGCTGCTCTCTATAAGCATTGTACCAGGAACAAGAATCAGAGGAATCTGGGATGCTTGAGGTGTTTCACTCTGACTTAATCATCAATATTTTATTTACTCTAGAATATTCTGAAGTTGAAATCATCTTGTTTTTTTGCTGTTACTGAATTTGGAATCTCTTGATTTTCCACCTATGGTCACTCCTCTACCAAGCAATCTGGGGCTTCACAGTGTAGATACAAGCCTTTGTTTGACTGTTTTCCTAATTATTTCCAGTAGATCTCTAATTTTTGTGGAGCTGTGTTCACTCTTAAGATGTAGTTTGGAGTCTTCATTTGTTCATAATAAAAAACCCTTCCCATTTTCTCTTTTTTCTCCTCTTTTTTAAAATTTATTTTTAATTGAAGTGTAGTTGACATAATATATTAATTTCAACATAATGGTTCGACAATTATATACATTACAAAATGCTCACCATGTTAAGTGTAGTTACCATCTGTCATCGTACAAAGTTATTATAATACTATTGAGTATATTCCCTATGCTATAAATTTCATCCCCATTACTTACTTATTTTATAACTAGAAGCTTATACCTCTTTTTTTTTTAAAGACTTTATTTATTTATTTGACAGAGAGAGAGAGAGATCACAAATAGAGAGGCAGGCAGTGGGAGAGGGGGGAAGCAGGCTCCCCGCTGAGCAGAGAGCCCCATGCAGGGTTTGATCTCAGGACCCCGAGATCATGACCTGAGCCAAAGGCAGAGGCTTTAACTCACTGAGCCACCCAGGTGCCCCGAAGCTTGTACCTCTTAATCCCCATCACCTATTTTGCTTATTCCCCTTCCCCTCCCCTCTGGCAACCACCGATTTGTTCTCTATGTTTATGAATCCATTTGTCTATTGTTGTTTGTTCATTTTGTTTGTTTTTTAGATTCCAATGTAAATGAAATCATATGGTATTGTCTTTGAATAACTTATTTCACTTGCCGTATACTCTGTAGTCCATCCATGTTGTCACAAATGGCGAGATTTCATTAATTTTTATGGCTGAATAATATTCCACTGTATATATATATATATATATATATATATATATATATATATATATATATATATTTTATCATAATGAGAATGATTCCAAGGTTTGGGTCTTGGGAAATCAGTAGGATGGAGTTGTTATTTACTGAGGGGGATATTTTAGGGAAGTGGGTTTGGAAGGTAAAACCAGGGATTTGGTTTTGGCAATGTGAAACTTGGGATGTCCGTTAGACTTCTTAGTGGAGATGGCTAGGCTCTGTAAGTTAGGAATTCAAGGTAGAGACAGTCAGGCTCAAGACATAAACGTGGGACTGATCAGCAGAAGTCTAGATCAGATCACCAAGAGCGTGAGTACAATATAAACTATATAGTATAAACAGAGAAGAGAGGATGGCCAAGAACTGAGCCCTCAGATATTGCAACACTAAGAGGTCAAGTAGTTGAGGTAGAATGAAAATAAGGAGTATGGTATCCTTGAAGTCAAGTGAAGAAAAGTATTTCATAATGCAGGACATAATCAGTTGTTTCGGATGCTTCAGATAGACCAGATAATATGAGAACTGAAAATTGACTGTTGACCTACAAAGATCATTAAGACCTCAAAATTGCTAAGGGCTCTTTTGGAAAAGTGTTAGAAAAAGCTTGATTCTAATTTGAGACCATAGCATAGACAACTTTTTAAGGAAATTAAAAAAAATTTTTATTTAAATACAATTTAGTTAACATATATTATTAGTTTCAGGGGTAGAATTTAGTGATTTATCAGTTGCATGTAACACCCAGTGCTCATTATATCAAGTGCCCTCCTTAATGCCCATCACCCAGTTATCCCACCCCTTTATCCACTTCCCCTCCAGCAACCCTGTTTGCTTCCTAGAGTTAAGAGTCTTTTGTTTGTCTCCCTCTGTTTTTTTTTTACCTTGTTTTATTTTTCTTTCTCTTCCTCTATGTTCATCTTTTTGTTTCCTAAATTCCATATGAGTGAAATCATATGGTATTTGTCTTTCTCTGATTGACTTCCTTCCCTTAGAATAATACCCTCTAATTCCATCCATGTCATTGCAAATGGCAAGATTTCATTCTTTTTGATCACTAGTATTCCATGATATGTATATATATCCCCATCACTATGATTGATATATATCCCCATTACTAAGAAGATATAAAATATCTTCTTTATCCATTCATCTGTTGATGGACATCTGGGCTCTTTCCATATTTTATCTATTGTGGGTATAGCTGCTATAAACATTGGGGGTGCATGTGCCCTTTAGAATCACTATGTTTGTATCCTTTGGATAAATACTCAGTAGTACAATTGCTGGGTAGTACGGTAGTTCTATTTTTAACTTTTGAGACCCTCCATACTGTTTTCCAGAGTGGCTACACCAGTTCATATTCCCACCAACGGTGTAAGAGGGTTCCCCTTTCTCCACATTCTTGCCAACATCTGTTGTTTCCTGAGTTGTTTGTTTTAGCCATTCTGACTGGTGTGAGGTAGTATCTCGTGTGGTTTTGATTTGTATTTCCCTGATGCTGAGTGATGTTGAGCATTTTGATGAAAAACTGAATAAATATGAATGCGAATGCATTTTCTTTTTTTGGGATAGGATAAAGGCATTAAAAAAATCATACAGTTCTTTAAAAATACTGTTGATGATGTGGTTAGGAAAATTCTCATTTCTTTTTCCTTAAAAAACCCTGAAATTTCCCATGAACAACATTGGAATAATGACTTATTTTAATTGTGAGTCATAGGATTTTCCTTGGCGTAGTCAAGTCAAATAATGTGAAACTTGCAAAGCTTGAAAAGTGCTACCTTATTAATCAGTTGTGTTTAGTTAAACTTTTCTGATTTTCCCCTCTTTTAGCCTTGGGGACTGATGGTTAAGAAACAGAAAGAAATTGAGACACATGGAAATGTTTTTCTTTTCTTCTGCTGTTATCCCCATTTTTAGGTGGTTTCAGAGGGATTGTAGGTGTAAATTGGCCTACTTTGATAGTCAATTATCATTTAAAATAATTTTGAATTGTTTAACAGGCAGATTATAAGTAATTTTCACATACTAAAATAAGACAAAATAATTAGCTTCTGTTTCCCATGTGTTTAATATTTCAAGAACAAATTTACAACTTGTATCAATTTGAACTTTAGCTCCATTTGTGAAGTTTACATTTTTAGTCACATCTCACTTTATATCAAAGGTGATATGCTGATAGCTTAATTTCTTTATAAAAACATATTTGTGGCTTTTAATTGCTGTTGGTTAGGCTTTTGTATAAAGAACATGAGCACGCCTTCTCCATAAGGAGAACGGCTTTAAATATTTATTTGTTCATACCAAGCTGACTTAAAGGGTAATTAGCCATGAAAACATGGGTACAAATAGAACTCAAAGAGCATAAGAGAAAATGGATGCTAAAGGTGATTATAGTAGGAGGAGGACTTCTCAGCAATGAGCCCCGAAGATGTTTTGTTTATATTCCTCTTTGGGATCTGATGAAGGAATGTGAGAAAGCATGCAAATCCATGCATGAATGGGGGGGGGGGGGACTTGTATTGACCAGCAGTAATATGCCTTAGAATTAGACAAACCTGGGTTCCAGTCCCAGCTCTTTCATTTATTAGTGGTGGGGCCTAAGCAATAATATTGCTTCCCTGGGCTGCTGTGAAGGAATTAAATAAGATAATGTACGGGAAGCACTTAATTCAGGGGTTCTCAACTGGGAGCAGCTTTGTCTGCCAGAAGACACTTGTCAGTGTCTAAAAACATTTTTGATTGACATGCCTGGTGAGGGTGGAAGACTGTTACTGGCTTCTGGTGGGTAGAGGCCAGGGATACTGCTACATGTCCTATAATACAAGGATAACCCCCACAACCTTTATTTGATTCCAAATGTCAGTAGTACTGGGGTAACTCTGTACTACTCAGTAACAGAGTACTGAGAAACTCTGACTTTAGCACAATGTCTGGGCCAACATTAACATCATTGTCATCATCATTGTCGTCGTCATTGTTGATACAAGAGTTGTCAGTTGGTTGCATGTTTTTTGCTCTCTCCTTTCCTTGTAGATGAATTTATCCCTGTACCTCAAGTCTAGATTTCTGTCCCAACATTTTCAAATACTTCCCTGAATCTTTTCTGTTATGCACACTCACATCAGACTAAGATTTCTTAACCTTATTTCTCCTGTCCTTCCTTTACTCCCGATTAAGTAAGTATGATGAATAAGAGTGTACATTGTAGAGTCAGCCTATCTGGGTTGAAATCCAAGGAATATCACCTGCTAGAAAAGTGCCGTAGGCAAATTATTAATTTTCTGTGTTTCCGTTTTCTTATCTGTAAAATGGGGATTACATTGTATCTTCCTATTTTGTTGTTGTGAGCATTAAATGAAATGAGCTATGTAAAGCACTTGGCTCAATGTTTGCATGAAGAAAGTGCTCACTATTTATGTCATTTCATGAGTGAATAGAAGCTGCACCAGGTTATTTTGCTTTTTCATTTCTATGTGGTTGGGCTTTAGTTTAAATTCATGATAGATGAGCTATCTTGATAAGTAATAAACAACATGAAAAAAGTTCTCTGCAGATTAATAAGAGAAGAAATGCACTAACCCTGCACTAATACAGTAGCTATGAGTCATATGTGGTGATTGAGCATTTGAAATGTGGGCTATCCAAATTGAGATGTGCTTTTAGTCTGACATATACATGAGGTTAAAAGACAGTACAGGAAAAGGATTGTAAAGTATGTCAGCAGCTTTTAATGTTGATTACATCTTGATATGATATTTTTGATATATTAGGTTAAATAAAAAATATTAAAATTAATTTTCACCGGTTTGTGTTTACATCTTAAAAATGTGGCTACTAGAAAATATAAAGTTACATACGCAGCTTTCTTTGTATTTCCATTAGACTGTGCAGAGCTAACCTAAAAGGCAGGACTTCTTGAATAGAGAGGTGCCTATGTTAGAATCAGAATGCCCCTGTTGCAGTGGAGATGTCCCATAACTTTTACTGGCACACTATAGGTATAGTCATGACGAGGCAGGAATGGGAGCCTGTCTCAGAGCCCAATTCATCTGCCTTATTTGGTGAAGTTGTAAATTGGAGACACGTGGATGATTTTGAGCTCTTTTGGAACTTGGAATTATATGGAAGAAATGTTTTCTATCTGTATAAATCTAAAGTACTTCTGGAGAATGGTTTCATGTGGCTGCCTTTTGTTTCCAAAATGGAAGGTATTGAGCTGTGGGAGAGTTTCTGTTTTCTGCTACTTTTGTTTTTTAGTCCAGCGATTCATGATAAAAATGTGAAGTTTACACACATATGTGCAAAATCTCTTTCTACTTAATTGACTACATTTGGGGGTAATTGTCTTGTAGGTTAGATGTGCTAATGCATTTAAAGACTGGTTGGAGCTAATGTACTGTGCAATCCAAAGATTCTCATGTGGTTATTTGAAATACAATATTTTCTCCCATTTGATACCTGTTTTCATGCCTAAAGTGTGAAATGATTAATTCTACTTAAAGATGAAAAAGCAGTGGTAACTGTATGTATAATATTGCTCTGCAGGTGTTTATCTCTTAATTTATATTTTTTCTACCTGGTGCTTAAGAATTCAGTTGTCAGGTTGAAAAATTGACGCTGAGATGACAATCTAGTATAAATAATTCTTTAAACTTGGAAAGTTATGGCAGCAGTCTCAAGATTATAAAATTGTAGAAGTGAACATCATAAGGTCCAACAAGTCTGTCTTATGTGGTCTCTGTTATTTCTTTGTGCTTTAAAGACATTCTGGAAAATGCTGACACGTTTATCAAAGGAAATAAAAAGGGATTATACCCTTCCATTTAGTGAAATTCCATGATATCTTACGTTTCAATGTATTTCTTTCCAGTCTTCTTCTATGCATATATCCTACTATGGAAATGAGATCATGTTTTACTTATTTGGCAAAAATATATTGAATTCATGGGGCACCCGGGTGGCTCAGTCAATTAAGCATCTACCTTTGGTTCAGCAACCTGCTCAGTGGGAGTCTGCTTCTCCTGCTGTCCCTTCTCCTGCCCCTCCCCCTGCTTGTGCTCTCTCTTTCTTCTCTCAAATAAATAAATTGTTTAAAAAATATATTTTGCATTCTTATGGCAGGCATTGTTCTAGGCACTGAGGATATAGTGGTGACTGAGTGTGACATTGTTCCTCCACTCTAATGGGAGAAACTAGATAGTAAGCAGTTCAGTTGCAGATTAACATCTTAAGGGATTTGTTGGGGGGAATATGGGGTGCTGTGGAGAACTGAAATACTATCTTATATGTGCATCTTATGCATGAAAAAATAAATCTAGGGGGAGCTAGTTGTCTGCTGCCTCCTAAATGATATGTTAGAAACAGCCTCCTCCTATTTATTGTGACTTCTTTGTTTACTGTCCTTTTCTACCATTCTGGTTTTACTCGAATCTCCCTACTGTGCCCCAGTGGCCTACTCAGCCCATTGGCAAAAGAGGGACTTTCTTTGTTCCCATTTCTTCTCTGGGAGCAAGTGAGATTCTCTATGGAATAGTTGGAACCAGTTTAGCCTATCCCATTGGGAGGGATGGTTTCCATTTGTAATATCAATATTACCATATCAGAGTTCTGGACTTTGACAGGGAATACCCTATAAAATGTTTCTTTTTTGGGAAACAAGAAGTTTGAAAAGAAGAGTTTCATAGATATTTTCTGGGCCACCTGGTCTAGTATATATATTAGTTTATTTGTTGCTATGTAACAAATTTCTCTAAACCTTAGTGCTTTAAACAATGATATTTATTATCTCACAGTTTCTGTGGGTCAGGAATTTGGGAGCAGCTTAGTTGGGTCCTCTAGCTCATGGTCTCTATCATGTTGTAATCAGTGTGTAGCTAAAGCTGCAGTCTTATCTGAAGGCTTGACTGGGGGAGGATCTGCTTCCAACCTTATCCAGGAGGTTGTTGAAGGATTCAGTTCTTTGCAGCCTATTGGACTGAGGGCTCCAGTTCCTCATGGGCTGTTGTTGGAGGCTGTCCTCAGTTCCTTGCCAGTTGGGCCTCTCCATAGGACAGCTCACACATGACAGCTGGCTTTTCTCAGAGTGAATGTGCAAGAGAGAGCAAGAAAGAGAAAGAATGTAAGGAAGGTTTTAGTTACAGTGTTTAATAACCTAATCTCAGAAGTGACATCCCATCCTTTTTGCAATATTCTGTTCAATTGAAGCAAGTTGCTAGGTCCACGCCACTGTGAAGGGCATGCGTACCAGGGGATGGGGGTCATTGGAAACCATGTTAAGAAGCTGCCTAATGCAGCATCCTTAATGGTTCTCTCCCAATTAGTATTCACATAGGACTCAGTGTTTCCTCGTTGTCAGCTCCTCCACCTTTATTTTAGGGATTGCCTTCCATCAATAGCCTGTAACCTAATAAGGGCAGGGACCATGTCTATATTGTTCATGACTGTATCCCTAAAGCTTAAGTTTGTGGCACAAAGTGATGTTCAGTATGAAGGAGTGGAAGAGGCCGTAAGTTCATAAAAACTTTTACTTCTATTCTCACCAGTGTCATCTCCTTGCTTCTGCTGGGTTTCCTGGACCCACCCTGTTTGCCTGGCCCCAAGTGACGACCTTGACTTTAGACCTAATTCTTTTTTTTTTTTTTTAGACCTAATTCTTGCATCTCTTTACATCTCCTCAGACTTGATTTTTTTGGGAGCCCCTTTGGCCCCAGAGTTCCCTTATTCTTGCCTCTATTCTCCCTTTCCTGCCCTTTTCCCACACCTAACCGAGCCTCCAGGGTCCTGGCCTTCTCATTCCAGGAAGAGAAGTATGGAATCTTTTTCCCAGAGGGAAAGATTTTGGTGAGTGATTACTATGTAAACCTCCCTTGTTATGGGTTATAACCTGGTAAGATATGATTAGTAACCTTAAGAGCATCCAGAGTGTCTCCTTTGATGCAATACTAAGGAAGAACATACAGGGATGGCTGCTCTCATCCATTTCAAAAAGCTAAAATATGAGGGTGGCCTTTCTGGACCATTAGATTTTGGCAGACCTAGTTCTTCATATTCACACTCAGTGATAAATATTGCTACATTGAAACTGATAGTGTTCACCATTAAATAAAACAGATAACAGAGACTAGTTATTTTCAAAAGAAATTTTAGAAATAGGAGCTTTTCTTACTATGTTGGTGGTTGTGACCACTGACCTGTTGATGTCTCCTATTTGTTACTCTTCATATTAAGAGCTTCCTAGTTGACTTACTTTTCTCTCCTGCCTTCTGCCCCACAGAAACCTTTTTAGGAAGGTGTATAATAGTGGAGTAATAATAGCAAGGACTGTGGAGTTAGCCTTCTTAGCTCGGCCACTTACATGTCTCATGACCTTGGGCGAGTTACTTAACTTCTAAGTCTTCATATCCGTAAAATGAAAATAATGATGGAAGCTACCTTTAACCTTAGGGAGAAGAATGAATGAAATGTTACACTCAAAGTGCTTCATATGTAGCCAGGGATATAGTAAGTATTTAATAAATATTAGCTATATTCATTATTTGAAAACAACTACTGGTTGACCTCTCTGTATGGAGATGCAGATGCAAGGTGTGTGACCTTGTTTGAGGATGTGACTATAAGAAAACAAAACAAAACTGGGCAATTCTGCTTTAGACCAGTGGTTGGCAAACTAAGACCTAGGACCACGTCAGTCCCACTTCCTGTTTTTGTAAAGCCCATGAGTAAGAATGGTTTTTCATTTTTAAATGGTTGAAAAAAATCCAAAGGACCACATTTCAGAGCACATGAAATCCTAATGCCCTTACCCAGTTCAAAAATAAAGTTTATAAAATAAAAACAAATAAAATTTAAAAATAAAAAAATTGATTAAAAATAAAATAAAGTTTATAAAATAAAGCCACATTCATTCATTTCAGCATTGTCTCAGGCTGATTTTGTACTATATTGGCAGAGTTGCAATAGTTGTGACAGAGACAATCTGGTTGGCAATGACTAAAGTATTTACTATCTAGCCCTTTACAGTAAAAGTTTGCCGACCCTTGCTTTAGACCAACATGCTGCTGTCTATTTCTAGTATAAAGTTGGGAGGGGTGGAGCTGGTGAGATAGGGAAGCCAAAAAGCTCTACAACTAATCCCTTGTTGAATCTTAAGTATGCTTTCATGATATGGTGATGTCCCAGATTAGTCACATACCATATTCAGATTTAGGAAGTAACACATCCTGAGGTTGAATAGACTAAATGAGTTTCAAATTCCCTCCTCTTTCTAGTTTATAGAAATGAACTCTGTATAAAAATACCAAGTTATCGAATCTACTTCTTCTGAAATAGCACACACACTAGTATGATAAATAGTTTTTTTGGTTGATACTAGCTTGGCTTCCATGTAAGTTTATGGGATCATTATGATTAAAATTTATTAGTTAAATTTCCCTTAACATTAGGTTGAAAAATGCAAATGAAGTGCTGTCCTGGTGCATAAAATAGACCATTACAATATATGAAATTAGTTGTTATCATCTCAAATAATTTGGGAGAAAATTGCTGACACAAAGTCAATTTTAAAACCACAGGAAATTGAAACACTAAAGGAATTTATATTCTGTACTTGTGAAAGTGCAACACAAGTGTCTAATTGACATAATAGTAATAGCTGACTTGATATCAATTTGATTTCATATATTAATTTTCAGTTGCTGAGTAATGATGAATTTTCTATCCATTGTATACATTTGTTTTTCTTCATATTAAGCTGTCATTCCTGGGTTGCTGACTTGTAGTCCATTAAGTATGGGTTATATGTAGCCTTTTAAAGTAAAGGTTAATAGCTCAGGGTATGAAGTCTAACAGATTATAGCTGGGTCCTAGCTTATGTTCTGCTCTGTGACCTTGCTCTAATTTTCTTAGCTTCAGGTTCGCCATCTGTAAAATGGATTCACTCATGGAATTATATCATCAAACTGTTGTGAGGTTGAGAAAAAACATGTGAAGTACTTGGTAATAGTGCATGGAATATAGTGAAAGAGTGTTAGATGTATTGTTATGAAATAATCTTATTTAATGTTGCTAATATTAATCAATGTAATTTAGATGTTCAGCCATCAGTAGGAATGTGAGAATATTATGGGCCCTACCTGTTTGGAGCCATTTTATTGCTTGTAGTTTGTATACCTCTTAGAATTTAAAAGCATGGAACACCTCCTAGGCACAGAACTCTTCACCTCATTTCCTTGGGGAGTGACTCTCTCACCCATCAAAAGCATCCTGTTCGGTCGCCTGGGTGGCTCAGTTGGTTGAGCAACTGCCTTCGGCTCAGGTCATGATCCTTGAGTTCCGGGATCGAGTCCCGCATCGGGCTCCCAGCTCCACGGGGAGTCTGCTTCTCCCTCTGACCTTCTCTCCCCTCATTCTCTCTCTCACTTTCTCTGTCTCTGAGATAAATAGATAAATTAAAAAAAAAAAAAAAAGCATCCTGTTCATGTATCTCTCATTTTGGGCATCTTGCCAAAGCCCCATCAGCCCATACAGATTCTTCCCAGGGCAAAAGCTAGCACACAGCACAAGAGATCCAAGGGCTGTGTGGTATGGAAACTTCTCAGTGCCTTTCCAGCTTTCTAAGGCCATGGCACACTCAGAAAATTGTTATCTTTCCCTGTCATTCTAGAGTGAGAGGCTAATGTTGCCTCTGGTTGGGGTGGTGGTGTGAGAATCAATGACTTCTCAGGACACTGATAACCCACAACCACATGGCTTTGCCATGGTGTATGGTTAGGAAGCTCCATCTCTTGAGTATTGTTTGAGTATAGTGATAAGATGTCAGGTTATCCAAGGAAGCCAAGTCTGCTTACAGGGTAAGGGCATATTTGTAGGTGGTTGCAATTGGACCTGAAATTTTGGTGGGTAGAGGGGAGAAAGTTGAGTCACAGAAGAGTGACTCTCCTTATATGGCTGCTGGGATTTCTAGTGTCTTGCACACGTTCCTGCTGTGTATGTGTGTGGGGGGGTTGGTTTGTGTGGAAATAAAAGATCACCTAAATGAGAACAAACAGAGGCTATGTGTTCAGAGCTGGCTATAACAAGGAATGGAGTCACCATTGGCTGGATTTGACAAAGATTCTTAGAGGCAGTGGTTAGAATGGAAAATCTCAACAGTGAAAGAAGGGAAGACTTTGGTTGTATATGATTTGATTGAAGGATGGTGGCATGGGGAAGCTGCAGGCAGGCTAACTAGAAGCAAGGCATTTTATGTGATTTGTTTTGGGGAGAATATTTGGTTTCCTTTGGTTGGTCCTGAGTTAGAAGCCAGAATAAAAAATAAGGAAGTTGGCAGTCATCGACCAAGCCTGACTGTTGCAGGCTGGTTGCAGCAGAGTTTTTGAGTCAGAATTCTATTGTTATGACCACCCATGTCCATTCGTATATTCAGTCTTTCATTTGTCTCTCTCATCATTCTTTTGCTTGTGACTTGCTGACAGTTCAGGGGAGGCTAGAGATTCATATCTTCTTCTGTCAGAAATGGTCCAGTTGTCTCCATAGACAATTGCATTGCAAGATCTTCTTGAGCTTTTTCTTATATTATTAAAGCAGTCACTTGACCACTATGATAAGAATGAAAACACTTAATAGTCCCTATAAGTTGCTTCAGAACCGGAAATACTGATTGCTTAACCTGGGCCAAGAGAACAAATTCCATAGGTTAGGAGAATCAATCTTAGAAAGGCAAGTAACTGTTTCCTTATGGCAATGTTTAGCCTATTTTGCCTTTTCTGTTTCATTGATCCATGTGTAGCAAGCAGCATTGGCAATGGCACAGACACCACTATCACTTAGCCGAAAAGAAATCTAGAGGAATGCAGTTTCATCGCTGTTTATGCCATTGAGTTGAGACTGATCTGTATTCATCTGGGGTAGGAGTGGTATTATTAATAATGTCTGCCAGAGTTAGTCATTAATTTCTTACAGATGTTTCTATTTGTAAGATTCCCATCATTGGGAGCATTGCTCTGATCATTTTCATAAACAATGAGTCAGTCATTTCCCCAGGTAGAGTCCCTGAATAATCAAGGGTGGCCTCATTTTGGAGCTCATGTCCAGCCTTAATGATATATAGAATTAGAGGCTCTATACATGTACAGGTCTTGGAATATTATTCCTAAAGTGCATGAGGTATTAGTCTGAGGCAAATGGAATCAGGCATCTTGGCTGTAGAAGGAGCGTTAGGTGCTTATGAAGATACAGGATAAAAGGAGTTGTGAAGCCTCACGTTAGTTGGGTTAGATATTTGAATTTCTCAGAGTTTCCTTCAGGTGGCAAGTCTTTGGACCCTTACTCTAGGAAATTTGTTGCATTCAAATATGAAATTACCTAAGATTGGAACAACAAATTGTAATAATTAGTTCTCCACCACCACCATCACCACCCACTCTGGAGAGAGGGTACTAGTAGAATCACAGAGTGGTTTGTTTAAGGTCATTTGGCCATTTGGCCACATAGTTGTAAGTGGAAATGGCACTGACTATAACTCCCAGTCATCTAATTTGATGAGACTGAAATTGTCCAGAGGATTATATCATGTGGATGGCAGTCAGTAACCCTGAAGCAGTGGCTACTGTTTAGGATGATCTAAGAATGAATTTTTTTCTTTCCTAACTATTACAATAGAGAGGAAAGAGAAGAGAAAAAATGGTATCATGGGTGGACAACCACCAAGAGTCTATAGAGAAAGAAAATGATTGTAAGGTGAAAAACAAAACAGGAATTAGATATGTTCTGGAAGTGGCCTTGAGTATAAGGTGTCCCCTATTTGAGGTTGTCAGCTTGTTGCAGAGGTCTTGGGTCAGCTGTCTACTTCTGAAAATCGGCTACTTCTAGAGGGTCCCAGAGAATCCTCAATCTGAGGTCTCTACGTTGGAGTAGCATCCTAATTCTGTGGAATTCTGTGTCTCTAGTTGTGAAGCATGAGCACAGGGACTGACTCAGGGATTGACTCCTTAGAGTTTCACTGCTGTATTTGTTGTTAATAGTACCAGATAATGTCTCTTTCAACAAGGTTCATGAGCAGTCTTTCTCTGATGTTTCTTCCAATTGAGAAATCTTGTTGAAGATTATGTTTAGGAAGATGTAGAAAGGAGGCCTTCACCTGTTGGAGATAGGGCTGGCTATAGTACATGAGTCCCTTGTGATTTTGCCATGTCTGCGAGCAGCAGGACAGAATCTAGTATTCAGGGTAAGATCCCTAAACAGATGGGCCTTTTAGTTATTCATTCATCCTTTGGCCAAGATGAAAGAGCCACTATTAGATCAGCACCTTCTTTAATTCCTGGATGTTGTCGACAGTTATTTTATAGCCTATTTTGAAAATCTCCTGTAGTTTCATCTTTTTTTTCATCTTTAGCATGATTGAACTATGGTCCAGTCTATTTTTATTGGAAACATTTTGGGTATACTTTTTAGAAGATTTTGTCCTATTTTTCAGGCCTTTTACTGTATTTTTTTACCCTCAGGTTTATTGTGAAAAGAGAGATCCTGTAGGTCTTTTCCTGGGACAGTCCAACTAATTTTGCTACTCAGAATTTAGATTCCAACAAACATGTGTACGAGTTGATAAAAGCCTGGTAACCCTGGCTCATATGCACTCAAAATAATTCTAAATTCTTCTGTGAATAGTTGTTGGTCTTGTCTAGATTTAGGGAAACCCTTAGTTATGGCTTTTACTCAGCTTAGGTCTGAGGTTTAAATTCTGTAGTTGCCTAAATACCAAGTTCTTGGTATTGGATGGAATGGATCTTTAGACCCAACTAGCATCTTGGGGTCATTGGGAAAAGGTAGAGGGTCTGGATAAGGGGAAGAGAAATAACAAAGGTGCAGGTAGAGCAGAAGGATAAGGGGGAAGAGGAAAAGCTGAATGTGGGGAGACAAGTGGAGGACTAAGGGGCGGGGGTTTACTAGGGACATGCCTAGTTTTTTGTTGCTTAATATTATTAAATTGTTCATTAGCTTTGGCCAAAAAAAATCTTTTAGTGGCAGTTTTTAAATCAGAATTTTGTTTGGAGGCCTCTGCCTGCCAATAAAAAATGCTACTGTATAAAGATGGCTTCTAGTACTATGGGAGCACATGGGAGGGTTGCTCAATTCTATGGGATGGACTCGGTGGGACAGGAAGCCTTCCCTGGCTGGTGGTGGTTGGAGCCCCAGTTGATGTAATTAGATGGGCCAGTGAGGGTGAGATCCATGGAGGGTGTCAGAAGCCAAGTGAGCAGAAACACTTAGTGACTAGTTAGACCTTGGGGTAAGAGGGGAAAAGGTTGGCTGGAACCTGTGTTGCCTTCACTGGGGTGAGGACTAAGAAGGAGGAACAAATCTGTATATTAGAGCCCAAAAAAGATATGTGTATTTTTCTTTCTAGTCTCTTTTTTGTTTGCATGTAAACACAAGTGCACCCACACACATGCATCAATGTACAGCATACACACACATACACTAACAAAGCCTTCCAGTGTAGGAGGTCCTCAAAAACCCAACAAATACTGGATCCTGTAATCTGGGAGGAAGTTTTAGTCTCTACATCCCTTAAATGGAGAATTCTAATCCCTACCTCCCAGCTCTGTTTATAAGATTACGTAAGGTAACATGCATACAGTGTAGCCCCTGATGTATATTAACTGCTCAACAACCATAAGTTCTCTTTGGAACTGTAGAGTGGCTTTTTTTTCTTTAAAGATTTTATTTATTTATTTGACAGAAAGAGAGAGATCACAAGTAGGCAGAGAGGCAGGCAGAGAGAGAGGGGGAAGCAGGCTCCCCGCTGAGCAGACGATGGACTCAATCCCAGGACCCTGAGATCATGACCTGAGCTGAAGGCAGAGGCTTTAACCTACTGAGCCATCCAGACGCCCTGTAGAGTAAGTGTTCTTCAACCTTAGTGATTACTCAGAACTTTTATTTTCTTCTATGTCAACTCATTAAAAAAAAATGCTGCCCATTGTGCCTGAAATATCTTATTCCCCTCCCTTTTTTTTTTTTCCCTGTGGCATCTCTCAGATAAACAGTTTTGTTTAATCAGATGTTTTCTAGATTGTCCATTGGAAGTGGCATTGGTGAAAGGAGGTGAGATGGGTGCAAGAATTAGAATTGTAAGGAAAGTTCATGTGAGGGGAAGGGGCTTTTCCTGGACGAAGAGAGGAATTCGATTTTGATGACCCCATGAGAGCTGGCAACAGCTGGTTGAAAGTGGTGCCTGTGTATTTTGTGTCTTGGACCTCAACCTGAGAGTTAGTCTGCCTTCCATTGCAGACCCGATAGTGTATGCTTCCCTAGTAGGAAGACTAGAGAGAATGATCTTTCTATATTAAAACCATACACTTAGGACCAAAAATGGAGATGGAAGGAGAATCTTTTCCAGTTTCCAAAGCTTGTTGAAATGAACACTAGTCTGGTAAGAACCACAAAAATCACCAATCTGTGAGACTGGCTCAAATAACAGGTTTATAGGGCCTAGAGTCTTTGTTCTACACTGTGATTCTTTTTATGGCAAACAATACTTTTACTTTTTTATTTTTATTTTTTAAAGATTTTATTTATTTATTTGAGCGAGAGAGAGTGAGAGAGGAGAAGCAGACTCCCCATGGAGTGGGGGGCCCCATACGGGACTTGATCCCTGGACTCTGGGATC
Organism: Nasua narica; assembly: GCA_028533885.1. Taxonomy (NCBI): domain Eukaryota; kingdom Metazoa; phylum Chordata; class Mammalia; order Carnivora; family Procyonidae; genus Nasua; species Nasua narica. Next base: position 20,663,286 of record CM052799.1, on the reverse strand, counting down.
ACGACCTGAGCCGAAGGCAGCCGCTTAACAAACTGAGCCACCCAGGCGCCCCAAACAATACTTTTAGATAGCACAATACAGAATAGAAGGATGAAAGAGGAAAAAAAAAGAGTGGCCTGATTCCTCTAAACAAATGGGAATCATTAACAAAATCTGGGTACTACCAAATGGAGAATAAATATCCAAGAACTCAATGCAAGGAAAGTGGTGTTCAGACCCAGTGTCACCACATTGACAACTGTGAGTAGCAAGGCACAAGGGACATCCTTGGGTACCACACTTGGAGGCCAGCAAACATTTTCTGTACAGGTGCAGATAGTAAATATTTTAGGCTTTTCAGGCCAGATAATCTTTGTTGCAAATGTATGAAAGTAAATACAGATAATATATAAATGTATAGGAGAGCCTGTGTTCCAGTAAAATTTTATTTATGCATGCTGGAATTTAAATTAAAAAAAAATTTTTTTATAGATTTTTATTTATTTATTTATTTATTAGAGAGCGAGAGACTGAGAATGAGAGGGGAGAAGGTCAGAGGGAGAAGCAGACTTCCCGCAGAGCCGGGAGTCCGATATGGGACTCGATCCCTGGACTCCGGGATCATGACCTGAGCTAAAGGCAGTTGCTTAAGCAACTGAGCCACCCAGGCGCCCCTGGAATTTAAATTTTATATAAATTTCCCATGTCATGAAATTTCATTCTTCTTTTGATTTTTTTTTCCAGCCATTAAAAAAATGTAAAACCTGTTTTTGGCTTATGGGCCATCCAGGTTGGATTTGGCCCTTGGGCCATACATAGTTTGCTATTCCCTGCTTAGTGGGGAATGAATAGTCACATGGATGTAATAGAGCAATAGTAACAGTAAAAATAATAGCAGCCAATAGTTGACTAAACACTTAGGTCAAAGTACTAGGTGTCAGCTGTGGTTTTAAGCATTTTATATAAGTTATCTCATTTATTCTCTTGATACATTATGAATTAGTGCCCTTATTACTCCCATTATTGTGATAAGGAAAAGGCTCAGAGAGGGGCTCAGTGAGTGGTGAAACCCTGGGAGTCTTCCTCCAGAGTCCTTGGCTGTATTTTTAGTTTTCTTGGCCACCAAGACACATCATTATGAATAGACACATTGAAGTGGTCAGCGGCTCACTCATTGAAGGAGGGTGCAGGCAGCACTAGGTGCCTAGGAACCCCCTCTGCCAAGCTACCCATGATTCCCAACAGAAGATCGCTGCTTATATCTTATTTTTATCTTGTTTAAAGTTTTAGTGGGTTTTTTAAAAAAGATTTTATTTATTTATTTTAGAGCAAGTTTGAGAGCGAGCGAGCAAGAGAGAGCGAGAGCAAGAGGGAAGGAGAGGGACAGACAGACCACCTTGAGCACAGAGCCTGATTCTGAGCTTGATTTCACAACCCTGAGATCATGATCTGAACCTAAATCAAGAGTCCAGTGCTCAACCCACTGAGCCACCCAGGCATCTGTAAAGTCACCCAGGCATCTGTAAAGGTGTTTTTAAAATGACAATTATTCTTCCTTTTTTGGATATAAAAGCAGCATGACACAAGCTCATTGTGAAAAATGGAGGGAATGTAGAAAATCTCAGAAAAGAAAATAGGATTGCCCACATCTTGCCATCCAGAATTAATTCCTGTTAGTAGTTAGGATATTTCATCCCTGTCTTTCTGTCACACTAGTATTTTATGTACATATTGTACACCTTTTTAACAGCTTTATTGTGATATACATATGATATAATTCACCCATATAAAGTGTACAATTTGGTGGGTTTTGGTATGTTACATTGTTAAATTTTAAAAAGCATGGTAAAATATATATAACACAAAATTTATCATTTTAACCTTTTTTAAGTGTATAATTCAGTGGTGTTAATTATATTCACAGTGTTGTGCAGCCATTGCCACTATTTTCCAAACTTTTTCATTGCCCCAAACTGAAACTCTGTAACCATTCCTCAATAACTATTTACTTCCCATCTCTCTAGCTTCTCCTAGCCTCCAGTCTACTTTCTGTTTCTATGGATTTGCATGTTTTAGATATTTCATATAAATGGAATCATATAATTTGTCCTTTTATGTCTGGCTTATTCACCTAGCATAATGTTTTCAAGTTTCATCCATATTGTGGCATGTGTCAGATGTAATATTGCGTTGTAGCCTACTTTTTAATTTAACAGCATGCTGTGAAAATGTTCCTGGTTAGGCAGGGACTAGACAGTAGAAGAGTGGGCTGAGTTTTATAAGCCATGCTGTAGAGAGTTTGGATTTCCTCTGGTGGGCAATGAGAGAATGGCAAAAATTTTTTTCTTGTTCTTTTCTTAAGCAGGGGGATGACATGATGAGATTTCTGTTTCAGAAGGAGCACCCTGGCACAGGTTTGGAAGAGGCCTGGGACTTGGTCATTTTGGAAGCTTTAGTTTCAAACTTGAGTAAACAGCGTTGCTCATTCTGTTTCTAAAAATGCAGATTCTCTGGCCCCACTTTGGAGTCCTCTTTCAGTGGACTGAGGGTGGGAACGGGCATTTTAAACCTGTGTCTTGGTTGATTGTTATGCAGATGTCCCTGGACTTTATTTTGAGAACTACTGGACTAAAGTTTGGAAGACTAATTTGTAGGTTTTCCCAATTTGATTTTTAAAATTTCAATAATAGATAAAAATTAAATAAAAATGCTTCTCTTTTTAAAGCAAAGCAAAAACCACTCTGTGGCTTTTTTTTTAAGGCAAGAATATTAGCACTTGGGAATTTATTTTGACTGGAAGAAGCACATGGTGCTGCAGTGTCACTGCCTGATGACTTCCACCTCTAATTGTGTAAATTCTCTTTTTCAGTAATTCAGTCACATACACCTTGCTTGTACCAACATGTGATTCAAACTACTTTGTGTAGGAGCCTGCTTCCTTCCTATGTCCCATGGTGTTTGGTTCTGGAGTTGACAGTCATGAGTATTTAATTAAGTGGTTTGAAAACAAGGGATTAAATTCTAAGGTTGAAATATTGTATATTTATTTTTCCTGCTGTGGATGGCTTGTTTAAATTGAAATTCAGCAAATCTCTTTTTTTAAAAAAATGGTCATTTTTATTCATTAGGAGTTTATTCCTAAGGTTTGACTACACATTTAATCTCTTTCTCATTATAGTCCATCCTACTCTGCTCTTTATTTTTTAATGAAACACCATCCACAAATTCAATTCCTTTTTTCCCCTGTATCATAAAAGTATCATGAAGAAATGATATTCATTATACTGCCATAGAGACTAACTACTGTTTGTTACTATATGTGGCTGTCCTAAAAACCAATTGTAACTATCCTGTTTATCTCTCATAAAGGAGACCAGGCTATGAGGAGGCAACATCCTCCATTAGGTGGGTCTGCCAATAGCTGGGCAGATTTTAGAGACACTTAAAAAGCTCAGGCTCGATACCCTGAGAAAACCCATACTGTAAGAAAGGAGAAGCCTCCTTTCCACCCAACAGCTGTGGAGCTTCCAGGGCAGGATCCCTCTGTTCCAGTGGGGCAAGCGTTCTCATGGTAGGAGGATGGCATCTGTTAGGAAGAGCCCACTGTCACCTGCTTACAGATGTAAAGAACTAATTTACAGACTAAATAACTAACCCCTTCTGAATAGGCTTGTATGCAAATGTTCCTGAATTTTTGTAGGAGAAAAAATAATTCAAGGCACACTGGAGACACACAGCAGGAACAGACTCTGAGAATGGAACTGTATGAACCATCTGTCCATCACCCAAATCAATAATTTAGAGTGGTCCAGAACTAGAGTGTGGCTGGTTTCTCTCTGATCTTTCTTTCTTCAAGAAGGGTTTGAGCCCACCAGTGTGGAAGGGGCTCATTTACCTTAGGACTTGGGTTCTGGACCTTGGGAAAAGGAACATCTTGGAGTGGAAGGTGTAAGAAGCCCTGGTTCCCAGTCCCCTCCCTCTCCACCCCCACTTTGAGGTGCTATATGAGACTGTATCTCCCGTATTTTGGTCTTTATTTTCCTGATCAATAAAGCAGGAAGAGGTTGGGCAATATGGTCTCTGAGGAACCTGGCAGCTCTAACACTAATCACTCCTTGGTTTCCTGGTAGCTTGTGGGCCTTTCTTCCTCTGTTTACTCTGGTTCTGGTTGACCAGTGTCCTTTCTTCCATTTGGCTGGAGAGAAGAGTGTTCAGTCTTTATCTTGTCTTTATTAGGAATAGGAACTCTCTTAAGTCTCCCTGACAGAGGAGTAGCTGGACCTCAAAGTTCTCTCTGCATCGGTAGAAATATATCACCTTCCTTTTTATAGAAGTGGTCTGTATAATTGAAGGAGAAGTTTTTTTTTTTTCTTCGAGACCTTTAATTTCTGAGTATGAGTCATGACTTGGAGCCAGCATCACGAGAGCATTATTGAGGATAACAAGGAAGTTGTGCTGTTATTTTAGGTCTTGCTGTTTTCTGGGTTGTACCCTGGAACCCATGCTTCTCATCTATATGTGATTTATGATTTATGAGGACAATATGGAAAACTGACCCTGTGTGAATGACCCTTGTCCCTGTAGCAATATGTACTATTTTGTACTACTCATTTTGTCTTGACTGACCATGGTTGCTCTAACTGAGAGTGCTGGATCACTTCTTGATATCTTGTGAGTATTCCATGGTCCACTGGTATCACCTCCAAACCAAACTAATTGTGTTTGTTTTTATTTTTTGGTCACTTTCAATGAAATTTCTTATTCCATTTAGTTAAGTTCCTCTTAACACATAGAATATTGAGTCTTACCTTTTACATTTTTGGTTTCTATTAATGTCTGTTGGAGACCCTGTGCTAATCTCCATCACTTTCACTTTTGAAACTTTCTCTTTTCCTTAAGGGTCTAAACCAAACATGCTATTGGATTGTTTCGTTTTCAATTCTGTATTCTAAATATCAAGAATCCTATACTGTTCTTGTTTCTCTTTTGGGGTGTTTTTGTCTGGTTAGACCTCCTTTGAGAAGGCATCATCTTTTCTTCCATGTGTTTCATGTCAGCTTTTGATATCCTTATTTCCCTTGACTCTACCCCATGAGTGTGCCTTAAATTCACCCTATTGTCCTCCTTCATCCTCTCTATTCTGTCCTTGTACAGTAGCTCCCTTGCTGGTCTCCTTATGCCTGCAACTGGTCTATAGAATTGATTCCACATTCTGGAGCATGGCTGACAAAACTTCACTGTCGGCCCTTAGGCTTCCCCTCCAGGTTGCACCCATTACCCTCACAGCTCTGTTATATACCTCTTATCTTACTACCTTCAACATGCAAGGATTTTTCCTATGTCTGTGCTTCTGTTTGCATGATAACCCCAAGCCTGGATGCCTGTTTCCTTTTTCTTTGGCTGGAAAATTCTTATTCATCCTTTAATACCCACCTCTTGACATTGCCTATTCACTCCTTACCTCCTTGGTCTCCCATAACACATTGTTTTTAGTCCTGGAAAACATGTTTTCACATTGTATCATTATTACTTGCTTCTATCTTTCCTTCCCATGAGACTATATGGACTTTGAGGACGAGAGCAAACCTTAGTTTCTTTATAGAGGGCCCCCCAGCATGTCACTGAGCTTGAAGTGGTAAGGGCTATTAGGAAGAGTTTTGTTTCCAGCAAGGGTAGAGTCTAGATCCTGACTCAATACTTACCAGCTTTGTGGCCTTGGGAAGGTCACTTCATCTGTAGAAGCCTGGCCTGACCTGTGAAATGGGAATAAGATTATGTACTTTACATGTTGACTATCAGATTAGAGACAACAACCCTAAGCAGATAGTAACTATATCTGATGTGTAGGGCAGCTCATAGTTCTCTTGTGTGAATAATCAAATGATGCTGCTCTTTGACACTTTCTCTTATATCCTCATTCTCCTAGGTCTTTCTTTTTTATTTTTACTTTTTTTTATGAACTCATTTCTTAGCTGTATATTCTTGGCATGGGTAAGCAGGTTCGTTAGTGGGAGGGTGACAAGAAGTGGAGAAAGAAAAAAGGAAATTGAGAAACTGCCTTTATTTGGGCAGTGATGATCTAATTTTAACTTGACAGTTGTTCTGTGATAGACTCCCCAGTCTGGTTAGATACATGAGGCGTGATTATCATGTGGTGGAGTTTTTAGGAACTATGCCAGAATTTGCAAAGATGTGTATATGTGCAGAATTTGCACATACACACATCTTTGCAAATTCTTGAACATGTGCGCACATGTTGAAATGAATTTCTGCCAACTGAGTCAACCCTTTGTCAGAGTGTCACCTTAGACCATCCTCCTTTCCCAGTAATTTTACTGCTCAGCATTCTTTTTTTTTTATGTTATATTAGTCACCATACAGTACATCATTAGTTTTTGATAAGTGTTCCATGATTCATTGTTTGCATATAACACCCAGTGCTCCATGTAATATATGCCCTCCTTAATACCCATCACTGGGCTCACCTATCCTCCAACCTCCTCCCCTCTAAAACCCTCAGTTTGTTTCTCGGAGTCCACAGTCTCTCACGATTCATCTCCCCTTCTGATTTCCACTCCCTTCACTTTTCCCTTCCTTCTCCTAATGTCCTCCATGCTATTCCTTATGTTCCACAAGTAAGCGAAACCGTATGATATTTGACTTTCTTTGCTTGGCTTATTTCACTCAGCATAATCTCCTCCAGTCCCATCCGGGTTGATGTAAATGTTGGGTATTCATCCTTTCTGATG
>CM052799.1:20633645-20656058 GCA_028533885.1 Nasua narica | reverse complement strand
GATTGATGGGTCATAGGGTAGCTCTATTTTCAACATTTTGAGGAACCTCCATACAGCTTTCCAGAGTGGCTGTACCAGCTTTCTTCTGCCCATTTTTTGAGGTGATTATTTGATTTTTGGGTGTTGATTTTGAGAAGTTCTTTATAGATCTTGGATATCAGCCTTTTTTTTCTCCCCAAATGTGTTTATTTTAATTTTTCAGTGTTACAAGATTGATTGTTCATGTACCACATCCAGTGCTCCGTGCAATACGTGGCTGGTGGTGGGTATCGAGAAGGGCACATATTGCATGGACATCAGCCTTTTGTCTGTAGTGTTATTTGCAAATATCTTCTCCCATTTCATGGGTTGCCTCTTTGTTTTGTTGACTGTTTCCCTTGCCATGCAGAAGGTTTTTATCTTGATGAAGTCCCAAAAGTCCATTTTTGCTTTTGTTTCCCTTGCCTTGGAGACGTGTCTTGAAAGAAGTTGCTGTGGCAAATATCAAAGAGGTTACTGCCTATGTTCTCATCTAGGTTTTTAATGGATTCCTGTCTCACATTGAGGTCTTTCATCCATTCTGAGTTTATCTTTGTGTACGGTCTAAGAGAATGGCCAAGTTTCATTCTTCTGTATATAGCTGTCTAATTTTCCCAGGACCATCTATTGAAGAGACTGTCTTTTTTTCCATTGGATATTCTTTCCGGCTTTGTTGAAGATTACTTGACCATAGAGTTGAGGGTCCATATCTTCTGTTCCATTGGTCTATGTGTCTGTTTCTGTGCTAGTACCATGCCGTCTTGGTGAACATAGCTTTGTAATATAGCTTAAATCAGGCAATGTGATGCCCCCAGCTTTGTTTTTCTTTTTCAACGTTTTGTTGGCGATATGGAGTCTTTTCTGGTTCCATACAAATTCCAAGATTATTTGCACCAGCACTTTGAAAAATACTGTTGGTATTTTGATTGGGATGGCGTTGAAAGTATAGATTGCTCTGGGCATTAAAATAGACCTTTTAACAATGTTTATTCTTCTGATCCATACTGCTCAGCATTCTCTTTGTATTCTCCTTTTGGAGCTGTGTGTTCTTTAGAATCTTCTCAATGATAACAAGCTAACAATAATAATGTTATTATCATAACCTATAGGTATTGAATCCTTACAAGGAATGAGGCAGCATATTAAATTACATTTAATATGGATTTACATGGATTTAATATGTATTTTCATGAATTTTCTCCTTCCACCCTCATAACAAACTCATGGGATGGGCATCTCCCTCCCATATTGTAGATCAAGGTAACAAGTCTCTGAGAGTCTAGTGGCTTGCTCACATCCACACTTACTAAATGTCAGAGTTGAGATGGGACCCAAGGAGGCTTGCTTTAGTTGCCATTGGCTCATGTCATTAGCTTGAGTGCACATTTACTGCACAGCTTTTTGGAAACTGAGGTGTGTCTGTCCAATTAGGTGATAGTTGTATTATATTACCTGCACTGAGTATGTAAGCTAGATTGAAGTATGCTTTCGATCTATTAACTATTTCATACACTTGATTTTAGATGAAAAACAAATCTAAGAAAACTACCACCTCAGAAAATTCCAATTTAAATATGTCACAGTATCTTTTACCTTATGCTAATAGCTCTTTGGAAGTTTAAAAGAATGTGTATGTAAAGCAAAACAATAAAAACTATGGCAGGTATTCTGTTTCATGTGGTTTAAAAAAATCCTTATGTAAGAGTGAAGAGGAGGGTGAGGAACAGTGTTTAGGCTGATTGCTTTAGAAATATTTCATTTAATCAAGAACTGGTGCCAAAGTCATTTTTGTTCTCATGTTCTAGTCGGGGAACTTGAGCATTAGAGAAGTTCAAGGTCACTCCAACAGTAAACTAATTTTCTGGCTCTAAAACTCATGTTCTCTTCACTGGATGACATATCAGCCCATGGGAGAACAAGGATTTATTCCTTTGTAATCAGGACCTATTTTCCCCTTTTCTCTGCTCAGCTAGCGTGGGGCTCGTGTTTGTATAGTATTTGCAGAATCAGGGCAGAAGAAGTCTTATGGAGGAGGGAATGTTGTATGAGGATGTGGTTTAATATGGCAGGCTGGTGCCTCAAAATAGAATCAGGCACACCTGGAGTGAGGACTATAAATGAAAGGGGTTCGGGGTAGTGATTTCCTTGGTGCTTGCAATATTTATCTATAATCTAAAAAATCACATTATGGGACATGATATATTGGATCCCTTGGATCATTCATTCTGCTGAATGTCATGGCTCATTAAAGTTTAACAATGAAATATGAAATCAGGCTTTCCGAAATGACCCTTGATCTTTAGTTTGCTGAAATGTTTTCTGTCTGTTTAAAGCAGTGAGAAGCAGCACTCTCTATGAGACTAACATAGGAAGCTAGAAGCTGCTGTGGCTTTGTAAATACCTCCTGTGGACACATATGGGTCGCAGAGCAGCCAAGATACCAGGACTCCATCTTGGGTGCTCATATTAGGAAGATGTTGGTTCCAGCTTCAGTTATCCTAATCATATACAGGTTGTGCAGGTGGAAAAATGCATCTCTGGAGTCAGCCTGAGTTTAAATCTTAGCCTACCAGCCAAGGTAAACAGCAAAGTAACTTTGTGAAATTCTTTCACTTCTCAAAGCATGTCCACTCAAATGGGAATAATATTGGCCTCTGCCTTGTGTGAGGATTATTGTAAGATCTTTAGGAAACATAGAGTCTGGCTTCCAACAAGCCCCCGGTACAGGTTGCTGTTACTGTGGGTAGCTCTAGACTGTGTATGGTGTGGGGAGGGGCATTGCCAAGGTCTTGTAGCCCGCCGCCTATATATAGGGGAGTGTTTCATACAGGCCTGTGGGCAACCTGTTTTCATAACTGCTGGTGAGCTAAATTTTTTTTTCATTTTTAAATGACTGCTTTCACATAATTGCAGGCAGAGTTGAGAGGTTGAGACAAAGAATGTGTGGCTTTTAAAGCCTAAAATATTTACTATCTGGCCATTTACCAAAATGTTCACCGAGATCTGATTTAGTGCCTAAGAAAGACATAGGTCTGAGTTCAGCTCCACCATTTCCTAGCTGTGTGATCTGGGTCAAGTTACTTTTCCTCTCTCTCTCTCTCTCTCAGTCTGTCTGTCTGTCTCTTTTTGTTTTTTTGTTTTTGTTTTTGTTTGACCTTTCCTCTCTTAACCTCAATTTTCTCATAGGTAAAGTGGGGATAATGATATGGCATAGGGAAATTAAATCAGGTCAGTTATATAAAGATTTGGGCATGGTTTCTGGAGCATCATAAGAACTTAACAAGCACTGCCCTGATACTTACTATTCAGAGACTACTGTGAGACTGTGTTGGCTGAATTTGGTCAGGGTTGGCTTCTTAGAGATGGCAGAGCTTGATTTAGGCCACTAGGTTTTGGAGAGTGTACAGAATCTGGATAAGCAGACACCAGGAAAGAAAGGGAAGGTCATAATAAATACCCAGCACGTGAGAGTAAATGCTAAGCCAGTGTAGGTGGAACGAATAAAGAGAAGGGTAGATCTTGGTAGATCTTGAGGTCCGGGCTGAGTCGTCAGATGTGAATGAATGAATGAAAGGGTATAGACAGATGTCAACTAGATGCCTACTTACACTCCAGACCAGATCATAGCCCAGGGCTGAGTCCGCCCATTTAAGCTCACCCATCCCCACAGAACCAGGCTAATGCTCAGATGAACTTTACCCCCAGGCAACCTTATTCCAGGCCCTGGTACATACCTGTATTGCTGTTTTCTGATGCTGTTTGTCATGTGCTCAGGGAACTCAGGGGTAATGTTCAAATTAGTCTAGGAAAATTATATTTGTGAAGTTAGGTCTATTCTTTCAAAAAACAATCTTCGGAGAATTCCAAATGTGACTGTTAGTGATTTTGGATTTCCCTACTGCTTTGAATCTCTCATGCTCCCATTAAAAATAATCTGTGGCTGATTGTACAAAACATCCATTGTCTTTCACATCCAGTGTGGATTTGATTCTTTGAGAGATGGGAAACAGCAGGAGCTAATGGCTTTGGTTTTCCGGCCCTGCTGACTCTGCTGGGTTGCAAGGCTGTCTGATTCACTGGGCTTCTGTGTAGGCCCTCACTAATTGGGTGTAATCAAGACACTCCTGAGGAATTTCAGAGGCAGCATTGTCCTGTCCAGTCTGATTCATCTCCCATGGAAAGTATATTGCTGGAGTAGACAGAACAATTTTTGGAGCCCTCTTAAGCAGTGTAGGCGTGGTCCCAAAGGTTTTAGGTTATTTTGGGATTCAATGGACTTGTGTTTTTGTTTATCTGAGAGTGAAAGAGGAACCAGACTGTAGCCTGAGATTGGATCACAGAGGCATGGAAATATAAAATGCAGCATTTCCTTACTTGGTAGAAAATTCATTGGGATGGTCATTTCACTGTCTGGACTGAAGGTTTAGATTTCTATATGTTGAAAGATGAAATAGTAACTCCTTCCTAGAATTATATATACACAGCTCCTACTTGTGCTAAGAAACCATGGGGACTCTTTCATCATTCAAAAAATTCATCTGACATGCTATAGAGCAATATTTGCTTCCTTCACGATGACTTGTGATTTTAAAAAAAGGATCATTTTTGGAATTTAGTCCATTTGTACATCCTTGGCTTTCATTTGTTTAAGTGTGAGTGTTTGTATAAGGAAATAAGCACCTTCTAGTCCTTGGCATTTGATGATGCTTCTGGGTCTATTTGTCTCAATCTTGCATATTGTTTTGTTTATCTAATTTTTCTAAACCAAAGATTTGTTTGCTAATACAACTATATGGGTGCTAGAGGCTGCTCTTGGTAGGGGTGTATTAATTCCAGAAGTAAATTAGCCTTCAGCAAATTCTAAGTAGAAGCTCTTAAATTGGAGGGAATGTGTTAGTCGTTGAATAAATAACTCCTGTAGAAATAAAGCCTACTATGACTTTGAAATAAATTAAGATTCAAAAAGGATTTCTTGGACCTCACCATGTTTGGATCTTAGGCATAGGCTGGAAAAGGTAAGGTGATGAGGAACTAATGAAGCCTTGCTCTGATGGCATGTAGGTTTATCTTTGGAGAGTTAGGAAAAATACATATAAGATAGAGACTTTTATGTTGATACACATCAGGGTATCTCAAACTTGACACACTATGGATACTTTGGGCTGCATAATTCCTTGTTGTGGGGGCTGCCCTGTGCATTGTAAGAGATTTAACAGCATCCCTGGCCTATACCCACTAGATGCCAGCAACACTCCCTCCCTAGTCATGACAATTAAAAATGTCTCCAGACATTGCCAAATGCCCCTCAGAGGGCAAAATCATCCCTGCTTGAGAACTGCTGATGTAGATTATAATCCAAGTACCAAGCAATGTGACGTGGACCACTGATGCCCAGCTGAGGAACCGTATAGGGAGGGCTGTGAGGCTCTGCAAATGGTTGCCAATCCACATTATCTGTGAAGAGAATAAATGTTTGCACATGTATGTACTGTGTTCTGCAAATATTTATAGATTCTATTGTGGGAAAAAATTCCAAATGTATTTAAAACTGTTACTGAACTCAAAGTAGCTTTTGGCTATTTCATATTTTCTCACTCAGAAGGTACTAAAAATGCAGCTGGTGATGTTTAAGTGCCCAGTCTGGCTTTGACTGTGGGCTCCAGAGTCAGACTGCCCAGTACCTGCCACTTAATTATCTGTCTGACTTGGAATAAGTGTCTTAGCCTCTCTGTGTCTCAATTTTCCCATCTGTCCAAAAGGAGTAATATTTACTTTTAACTTAGTATCATTGGGAAGATTAAATGAGATATTGCATATATGGTTTCCAGTATAATAAGTAGGCATTTAGGAAATGGTAGCTATTCTTTATTTTAGGAGATTTCAGGGTTTTGATGCTCAAATTCTGGAAACCATTAGTTTAGATTTTAAGTGCTATGAGACCAGAATTGGAGGGGAGGGGGATAGCCTCTTTGGGAAGCTTTTATGAAAGAAATCCAATTGAGAGAGATAGAGGGTTATAGAACTGTATTTGCATACCACTCAGTATCTACTTGCTTGCTTAGGACATGGGGCCATAGGAGGTAAGAAAGTGGGTCCAAGAGTTTCCAACTTTTGGAGATCAAATGAAATTGAGTGTGGTGGATAGACTCTAAGGTGGTCTTCATGATCCCCACTTCCTGGATCTATGCCTTTATGTGATCTTCTGAATAAGGTGGGGCATCTGTGACTTGTTTCTAACCAATAAAATATAGCAAAGGTGATGGTATGTCTGCGACCATGTGTATGTGATTTTGTTATATAAGATTGTAATGCCTGTATTGCAAGGAAGTTGCTCATTTTTGCTAGCTTTGAAAAACACTCTTATGTTGTCAGATGTCGGTGGAAAGGGCTATGTACCAAAGAGCTGCCAGTAACAAACTGAGGCCCTCACTCTGATAGTCTGCAATGAACTGAATGCTGACAATAGACATCTGAGCTAAGAAATGGAGTCTTCCCACAGCTGAGCACAGATGAGGACCCAGCCCTGGCTGACAGATTGATTGCAGTCTTGCAGTTTAGTCATACCTGGACTCTTGACCCACAGAAACTATGAGATAAATATGTGTTGCTTGAAGTTGCTAAATTTGTGCTAATATTGTTATGTAATAATAGATAACTAATACAGTGAGTGGATATAGAGATGGATGGGACTCTCACCAGATAAAGACCCTTGAAACTCAACATGTCCAAGTCTGAACTTGCTACCTTCTCCCAATCTTATCCTGTATCCCTTTCTTAGGGAATATTTCTATCATCCCAACCTCAGTACAACCAAGCTACACACTCTGAAGCTATCCTTGATTCCTTTTTTCCTCCCTTCATATACCCTTTTCAGATTGGTGCCAAATTCCTACTTATTCTCTCCCCCAAGTGTCTCTTGACTCAGTTCCCTCCTTTTCATTCTCCCCATCCTTATGCTAGTTTTGGTTTGAGTATTTCTAGCCTGAATGATAGCAATAGTCTCTTGACTTACCTCCTTGCCTCTAGTTTATATCTCTTTCCAATATGTTTCCCACATTGTCTCCAGATTTTTTATTTTTAATGCCAATCTGGACATGTAATCCCCCTGATAATGGAACACTGAATGGCTTAGCATTCTCCATAGCAGGCAAAACTCTATCCCTGATAACCTCTCTGACCCTCCTTCTACTTCTTTCTTTGGCTGTCCCTCACTTCATGACTCATGTGTCACCTCCAGAGAAGACTTCCTCAACTCCTCCTCCTAAATTGTCCTGAGGCTTCCAGATTGAGTTCCTAGATCTCTGGGACATATTCCATCATGGACATCTTCCAATTAATTGATTTATTACTAGCCTGAAATTTTCTAACAGATTGTGAGATTCTTAAGGGTATGGACTATGTCTGGTTACCTACGGTATCTTCAGCTTCTGTTGATGAACCAGGCTCATAGTAGGGGCTTGGTAAATGTTGCACGCATGCATGCATGAATGAATGAATACACATCCCAGAGCTACATCTGTGCACTAGTTCTCCAGGCACCCTGCCACCTCCTCTAACCTCCCCAAAATAGTTCTCTTGCCTTTCTGGGTGTGAACCTTCTTCCTCTTCACATCTGTCACTTCAAGTGTGATTCTGCAGAATTTGGAAGAAAGCACATGATGAGCTGTGTAGTTTTCTGGGTTGTTAGTTTTCTGTCTCTCTCTCTCTTTTTTTCTTTCCTTTATTTCAAGTGATTGTGTCCTGCAGAATTGTCACGGGCAAACTTTTTAGGGGAATGGTTTATAGACAAAGTTCTGTTGCAAAGAGAGCTATTTCCTTTATTGGTCTTACTGCAAGTTATGTTATCTCAAATATTGAAGTAAAGAGAAAGGAATAGTACAAGATGTCTGTTATTTTCCATCTCCTAGTAGTTCTGCTTTATTTTCCATCCCAGTATTCTGTCAATTGTTTTGACAAAGGCAGTCATTTGGCCTGTCAACTCTTGGTTTTATCTTTTACCAGGAAAGTTTTTTCTTCTCTTTTAGAGTGAATGCTTTAAAGAATTGCTTGGTTTCTTTAATGGTTAAATGAAGATATCAAATGAAGATTGATATAAAAAAGATATCAATCAAGATATCAATATCAATAGAGTTGTCCTATGAAAAGAATCATACCCTCATTCATTAGATATCAAGAGCACAGGCCATGTGCCAGACGCTGTGCTAGAGAGATGTGGTCTCTGCCTTCATAGAGCGGTAGTGGCTGCAGAATACGGAGAACCGGGGCATCATTGAAGAGTATCATTCTTTTTTTCTCCCCTTACCCCTGTCTCTTCTCCCCAGGGCAGGCTTTCAAAGTAGGCAGACCTGGAATTCACCTCAACTATACCCTTTCATAGTTCGGTGACATTGGGCTTGAACTCCCTAAGCCTTCGTAGCTTCATCTGTAAAATGGATGTAATACCTACTCAACAGGGTTGCTGAGAGGGTTGAGTAAGAAAAAGCAGGAGAAGTACTTGGCATCGAGTCTGAACGCCTAAGTTTACAATAAACGTCAGATGCTACTCTGACAGCTATGAGACTATAATGATATTTTTGTGCCTCTGGGCTCTTTCAAATTGGTTCCTTCCTGTCGATCCCAGTGTACTGCTTTGTTTCTGTCCTCCTTTTTCATAGTCTCTTCCAGCCTTTCAACAAGTGGCTCTGTCACTTTAGGACCCACTTTGAGCAACGGGCTATGCACTTCTCTTCGTTTCTTTAACACATCTCCCTTTCTTTTCTGCATTTGCTGTCTCTCCCTTTCTCTCCCATGTGTTCTGGCATCTCACAATATATGTGTCCTTTTCCTTCCCAAGTGCTTTTGATTGTCTTCATACTGAAATTTTCTGAGTCTGATCTCAGAAAAGTGTAAACTTTGAAATCACACAGGCTAGATAGAATTTTGTGTCAAGTAAAAGTTAATGGACTGAAGATGTAATGGGTCTCCAAGGAGTCCTTAGGGCATGGCCTTTGTGCCAACCATATGAGCTCTGCAGAGGCCTTTTATTACTCGTTTATGGCTCTTGGAGAGTGAGGTTGTGGATTTTAGATAGGTTGGTTCTCATTGTAGTTGCTAATAATCACCTATGGAGATGAAGCAAAATAAGTTGGCTATGGGAAATTGTATTTTTTTCTTTCAATAGCAGTAATACACAGGGACGTGTTGGAATAAGAAATAAGAAATTAACCCATTCTCTCCACCTCTCCCTCCACCTCTAGCATTACTGGCATTGCTTTGTCCCTCAATGGTGGATTTCATGTTGTTCTTTGCTGTTCGACATTTCAGGCAGCAGGCATCATACTGCGTTAGAGTTTGCTCTGAGGCTGATAGAGTGTGACTGGGAAATGGAGCTAAGTTTTTAAAAGGGCATGGTTTTTTTGTTCACATCTGGTAATTATAGAGCCAGTGTGCTTTTCTTTTGCAGATTGGTAATTGTACTTGGGGGGGTGGTGGTGTTGAGAGGTAAGTGGGTGTGTGGCCTTATGCGTATCCAAGTGGTCGACTTATTCAAATGACACCTTCTCCATTTTGGAGCCTTAGGTGTTGGTGAGATGAGCAGAGGGTAATTTACCACCAGATCAAGCTCTAATTTCGTTGTCACCGTTTTGGTATGCGTATACCAGGCCTACTCTATTTGTGTCATTTAGAACACTAGAACAAACTGTTCTGTAAATATTACTTAAAAAATAATGTACACTGTTATCTTCTTCTAAAATAAACTTTAAAAGCTTTACTTTAGAGAGCTTTGAAAATTTTTTTTTTTTTTTTTTTAGAATTGAATCCCATGTTTTCTGAGGGTTTACATCAAGTAGTGTCTTCTGTTACTCAATTCTTTCTTGCTTTCATTTTCATGGTAAATTAGAAAAGTGGCAGGGAAAAGAATCCTATTTTTGGTTTGCTGTTATGGCTTAGAGCTCTGTAGGTAACTATTAAAAAATAAACAGTTTTAATCATCAAATCTTGTAAAGAAAATGGAATATATTGGATGGATTTAGGGCTGACATAGGGTAGTAGTAGCAAATAGGGCAAATAGGTGGGATTGGGCAAGTTTCATTTAACCAGCACAGAGTGTTAAAGAAAACTGAACCAATGTTTAGAAACTTAGAGATTTCACATAAGAGTCTTGATTTTTTTTCAGGCTCCTTTAAAAAACTGAAGCTCTGACATATACACAGAGCACATACTTTGCAGTCCCCACAACCGCCTATTTCTCTATGAGGCTGAATGTACTTTCATTATAGTAATGTTGGTGTCGCAGAGTTCATATACCTGGCAGGCTTATCTCCTGTGTTTCCCACCTTCTCATTTCAGTCGGGGGTGGACATTTCCATTTCTAATCTCTGTTGTCAAGAAAGGGGCTCAAGTGCCCTGGACTCTAGACTTGGTTTTGCCACTCTCTGATGCTTATCCTTTTTGGAAGACTGGTCCTTGGGATTTTATGATGAAGAATTAGGAGGAAAAGGGTTGAGGAAGAAGACAAGAGACCAAAGAAGAAGCAAAGGGTAGAAGGAATTTCAGGGGAAGGGGAACTCCCGAGGAGCCAGCCTGTGAGCAGGGGTAGTCTTTGAGAGTGGCAGATGCGATTTTAAGTAAAGTTTAGAATCATGTGTCTACTTCATAGTGCTTAAGAGACACAGATTAGGATTTGAGTTATTTTGAAATTGCTGGATTGTGTTTCTGTCAGTCTAGGTTGAGTCAGAGACAGAAATCACACCAATTATTTTCAACAAAAGAATTTAATATTAAAAGTTGTCAACTTGATACTGAAGAACCAAAAAGGCAACAAGAGAACACTAAGGTGTGCATGAGGTATTTACCATTACCAGGGTTAGGATTATTAAGATTTGGAAGCTTGCAGGAGGAGCCCTGTGGGGCTGAACTCCCATCTCCAAGATGATGGTTGGTGCTGGGGCCTCTGAGCAAGGAGGAGGAAAGCTGAGGGCCTGGTACCCAGAACTCTGAAGAGGTGTTCCTATTTTGATATTGGAGTCCCTGAGCTTAGTTGTGGGGCAGCAGGCTAGGACTGGAACCTGGAGGGGGGAGGCTGGGACTGTGGTCCCTGAGGGGGCATAATAAGGTTGGTTCCAAAGAGATTGTAAACTGAATTCAGCAGTTGCCACAGGAAGGAAGTGCTTCTGTTAGAGTGAAGGAATACATCACAGGAGCTAGAAGCCAATAGGAAGCAGACAGGAAGGACTAGGCTCCACCCCTCCTCCAGTCCCATGGCTTCCATCTGGCACTCCTATGGCCCCAGCCTAACAGGCAGTAGCTGGCAAAGTGGACATGTGGTTCACAGAGCCCCAGCTCTAGCCTTGCAGAGATGGTATGGAAAGATGAGTATGGAGCTGAGAAACAGTGGCTTAATTACAGGTTCAGTGTCCCTTCAACCAATAAGGAACTTTGAGATTGAACTTGGATGGCTTTACAAGTACCACACAAAAACCCATGGTTCCAATTTCATGTATGTAATTTATGAGAGTTTGGTTGTTCTTGTGATCTCTATGTCTTCATCTTGTGTAAGACTGGTTTCCAACTTGACATTTAATTACTGATCTTTTTTTTTTTTTTAAAGATTTTATTGATTTATTTTAACAGAGAGAGAACACAAGCAGGCAGAGAGGCAGGCAGAGGCAGAGAGAGGAGCAGGCTCCCCGCCGAGCAAGAAGCCTGATGTGGGACTTGATCCCAGGACGCTGGGATCATGACCTGAGCCGAAGGCAGTCGCTCAACCAACCGAGCCACCTAGGCGTCCCTAATTACTGATCTTTTTATGATGTACCCCAAGGTAGTATTGTTATTAATTGATTTTGTCCTTTAGTAAACGGGTTGGCAAACTATAGCCCCTGGGCCAGATATGACTCACTGTTTGTTTTAATAAATTAAATTTTACTGAAATATAGCCATGTTTGTGTACTGGGAAAGCACACACTCCTTGCACACTCCTTCTCTAGTGTAAATTTCAGTTTTTTCTTAGTTCTGATTTATTTTTTTATTTTTTTTTAAAAAGATTTTATTTATTTATTTATTAGGAAAGAGAGAGAGTGAGAGAGAGAAGGTCAGAGTGAGAAGCGAACTCTCCATGGAGCTGGGAGCCCGATGTGGGACTTGATCCCGGGACTCCGGGATCATGACCTGAGCCGAAGGCAGTCGCTCAACCAACTGTGCCACCCAGGGGCCCCTTAGTTCTGATTTAAAACAGAGGACTGTGATACATAAGTTTAGAAAAGTAATTCTCACACTGTCAAAACCAAACACACAAGATAGATCTTTATTTGCAAAAATTAAGACATTGTCCAAATGTGAGTGTGTACCACCAAAATTTACCTTGGCTTTCTCAGAGAACAGGCAATTTTTTGACTTGCTAATAAAGTCAAGATAATGCCATCTTTCTTGAACAGATAATAGCTATTTGGACAGAATCTGTCCAAATAGGGCATTTCACTAGAATTGCCACTCTATCTGCACTGGAGTGGAAAGAATGTTGAGTTCAGAATCAGACTAACAAGTTGCTGGACATTGCTGCGTTTCCATAATTTGGCTATTGTAAATAATGCTGCTGTAAATATCAGGGTGCACGTATCCCTTTGAATTAGTATTTTTGCATTTTTTGGATAAATACCTAGTAGTGCAATTGCTGGATTGTAGGGTAATTCTATTTTTAACTTTTTGAGGAACCTCCATACTGTTTTCCAGAGTGGCTGCACCAGTTTGCATTCCCACCAATAGTGCAAGAGAGTTCTCTTTTCTCACATCCTTGCCAGCACCTGTTGTTTATTGTGTTGGTGATTTTAGCCATTCTGACAGGTGAGGTAATATCTCATTGTGGTTCTGATTTGTATTTCTCTGATGTTGAGCCATCTTTTCATATGTCTATTGGCCATTTCTTTGTCTTCTTTGGAAAAATATCTATTCATGTTTTCTTCCCATTTTTAATTGGATTGTTCAATTTTGGGGTATTGAATTTTTTTAAAAAGATTTGTTTATTTATTTATTAGGAAAGAGAGAGAGTGAGAGAGAGCATGAGAAGGGAGAAGGTCAGAGTGAGAAGCGGACTCCCCGTGGAGCTGGGAGCCCAATGCGGAACTCGATCCCGGGACTCCGGGATCATGACCTGAGCCGAAGGCAGTTGCTCAACCAACTGAGCCACCCAGGCGCTCGGGGTATTGAATTTTTAAAGTTCCTTATATATGTTGGATACTAACCCTTTATCAGATCTGTCCTTTGCAAATATCTTCTAGTCCATAGGTTATCTTTTATTTTTGTTGATTGTTTCTTCTGTTGTGCAGAAGTTTTTTATTTTGATGAAGTTACGATTGTTCATTTTTGCTTTTGTTTCCCTTGTCTTAGGAGACATGTCTAGAAAGAAGTTGTTACAAGCATTGCCAAAGATATGAGTGTCTGTGTTCTCCTCTAGGATTTTTATGATTTCCTGTCTCACATTTAGGTCTTCCATTTTGAATTCATTTTTTGTGAATGGTGTAAGAAAGTGGTCCAGTTTCATTTTTTTGTCTGTTGCTGTCCAGTTTTCCCAACCCTATTTGTTG
The DNA here is from genome assembly GCA_028533885.1 of Nasua narica. Lineage (NCBI taxonomy): Eukaryota > Metazoa > Chordata > Mammalia > Carnivora > Procyonidae > Nasua > Nasua narica. The sequence continues at coordinate 20,642,478 of CM052799.1, read as the reverse complement.
AAGAGACTGTCCTGCTTTGTTGTAGATTAATTGACCATACAGTTGTGGGTTCATTTCTGAGTTTTCCATTCTGTTCCATTGATCTGTGTGTCTATTTTTGTGCCAGAACCATATTGTTTTGAACATTACAGCTCTGTTAATATAACTTGAAGTCTGGGATTGTGATGCCTCTAGGTTTGTTTTTCTTTTCAATATTCCTCTGGCTATTCAGGATCTTTTGTGGTTGCATACAAATTTTGGGATTGTTTGTTCTAGCTCTGTGAAAAATACTGTTGGTATTTTGATAGGGATTGCATTAAATGTATAGACTGCGTTGAGTAGTATAGACATTTGAACAATATTTGTTCTTCCAATCCATAAGCATCGAATGTCTTTCCATTTCTTTGTGTCATCTTTAATTTCTTTCCTCAGTGTTTTATAGTTTTCAGAATATAGGTCTTTCACCTCTTTGGTTAGGTTTATTCCTAGGTATTTTATTGTTTTGGTGCAATTGTAAATGGGATTGAATCCTTAATTTCTCTTTCTGATTCTTCATTATTGGTGTATAGAAGTGCAACAGATTTCTGTACATTGATTTTTGCATCCTGAGACCTTACTGAATTTGTTTATCAGCTCTAGCAGTTTTTTGGGGGAGTCTTTTGGGTCTTTTATATAGTATATCATGTCATCTGCAATAGTGAAAGTTTTACTTCTTCCTTGCTGATTTGGATGCCTTTTATTTCTTTTTGTTCTCTGATTGCTGTGACTAGGACTTCCAGTATTATGTTAAATAACAGTGGTCATAGTGGGCATTCCTATCTTGTTCCTGACCATAGAGCTCTCAGTTTTTCCCCATTGAAGAGGATATTAGCTGTTGGTTTTTCATAGATGGCCTTTATTATGTTGAAGTATGTTCCCTCTAAACCTACTTTGTTGAGGGTTTTTATCATGAATGAATGTTGTACTTTGTCAAATACTTTTTCTGTGTCTGTTGAAATGATCATATGGTTCTTATCCTTTCTTTTATTAATGTGGTGTGTTATGTTGATTGATTTCTGAATATTGAACTACCCTTGCAACCCAGGAATAAATGCTACTTGATTTTTGTGAATTATTTTTTATTATCTTAATTTATTTTTTAATATATTGCTGGATTTGGTTTGCTAGCATTTTATTGGGGCACCTGGGTGGCTCAGTGGTTTAGTCTCTGCCTTCCGCTCAGGTCTTGATCCCAGGGTCCTGGGATTGAGCCCTGCATCAGGATCTGCTCAGCAGGGAGCCTTCTTCCCCTTCTCTCTCTGCCTGCCTCTCTGCCTACTTGTGATCTCTCTGTCAAATAAATAAAAAAATTTTTTTTTTTTTTTTGCATCCATGTTCATCAGAGATACTAGTCTGTAGTTCTGTTTTTTAGTGGATTCTGGTTTTGGTATCAGGTTAACGCTTGCCTCATAAAATGAATTTGGAAGTTTTTCTTTCTGTTTTTTGGAATAGCTTGAAAAGTATAAGTATTAACTCTTAAATGTTTGGTAGCATTTTCCTGTGAAGCCATCTGGTTCTAGACTTTTCTTTATAGGAAGTTTTTTGATTACTGATTCAATTTCTTTGCTGGTTATCAGTCTGTTCAAATTTCCTATTCCTGTTTCAGTTTTGATAGTTTCTATGTTTCTAGGAATTTATCATTTCTTCCAGGTTGTCCAATTTGTTCGTATATAGTTTTTCATAATATTCTGTTTGTATTTCTGTGGTGTTTGTTGTTATTACTCCTCTCTCATTTGTGATTTTATTTATTTGGGTCCTTTCTATTTTCTTTTTGGTAAGTCTGAATAGAGGTTTATCAGTTTTATTAATTTTTCAAAGAAGCAGTTCCTAGTATCATTGATCTGTTCTATTGTTTTTTTTTTTGTTTCTATTATCATTTACTTCTCTTTTGATCTTTATTATTTCATTCCTTCTGCTGTCTCTAGGCTTCATTTGTTATTCTTTTTCTAAGTCTTTTAGGTGTAGGGTTAGGTTATGTACTTGAGATTTTTCTTTCTTCTTGAGGTAAGCCTGTATTGCTATTTAATTCCTTTTTCAGACCACTTTTTGCTGTATCCCAAAGGTTTGGACCATTGTGTTTTCATTTTCATTTGTTTCCATGTATTTTTAAATTTTTTCTTTGATTTCCTGGTTGACCCATTCATTGTTTAACAGCATGTCATTTAATCGCTACGTATTTGTGGCCTTTCCAAATTTTTCCTGTGGTTGACTTCTAGTTTCATAGCATTGTGGTTAGAAAAGGTGCATGGTATGATCTCAGTCTATTTGTACTTGTTGAGGCCTAATTTGTGACCTAATATGTGATCTATTCTGGTGAATGTTCCATGTGCACTTGGAAAGAATGTATATTCTGCTGCTTTTGGATGGAATGTTCTGAATATGTCTGTTAAGTCCGTCTGCTGACCATTAATATTTAGTTTTCCTCTACTTCTGGGCTATTTCTGGGCTATTTCTAAAAGAATTGCAACCTCTCTGCCTCCTGAAGCTAGACACAATCTTATGTCTATTTCTGGCCAATAGATTGTTAGTGGAAGTGATGTGTGATACTTCTGGTTCAAAATGTAATTGTCATGGTGTGATTCTTTACGGCTTCCTTCTCCTGCTTTTGCATGCAGCACTGTCCAGATGGTAGGGCCTCCGTCAGTCTGGGCCCCAGAGGGAGGAAGCCTTTCGGAGCATAGGAAACATGTAGCATGAGTGACAATTTAGTCTTTGTTGTTTAAATCACTGAGATTTGGGAATTATCTGTTACCATTGTTTATCCTAATCTAGCTTGACCAGTACATCTCTAATCAGAACTTATTATTTTACTCTCCATGTCTGCCACCTCTTTATTTCTTAGGTCATGGGATAGTACAACTGTAAGTTTACTTGCCAGAAACCTGCGATTTATCTTTTTCTTTTCTATCTTCTCTTGCTCTTAATATCTAGTCTATTATCAGATCCCTTAGCTTCTATTTCCTTAATTCCACATGTATTTTACATCTCTTTTGATTCCCACCACTATTGTTTTATTTCAGAGTTGTATATAACCTCTCTCCTGAACTACTATTTTTTTTTAAAGATTTTATTTATTTTATTTTAACAGAGTGAGAACACAAGCAGGCAGAGAGGCAGGCAGAGGCAGAGAGAGGAGCAGGCTCCCCGCCGAGCAAGGAGCCCGATGTGGGACTCGATCCCAGGATGTTGGGACCATGACCTGAGCCGAAGGCAGCCGCCCAACCAACTGAGCCACCCAGGCATCCCTTGAACTACTATTTTTTAACTACTTGTTCTTTTATCATCTTATCCCAGTCTATCCCATCTCCTATAGGATACCTACATTGGATCTTGTCCCTTCATTTCTCAAGAATGGGTGCTATGCTATACCTGGGAGAAAGTCAAACTCCTCAGCATGGTGGGTGAGCTTCTCCATGATCTGCCCGGGATCGCAATATACTCTCGCTGTGCTGTCCTCCCTGACTACCTTTAGTGTCCTCTGCCAAGTGTCCTCTGTTTATTTTTGTCTGCCTTTCAATCTCTGTGTCTTCAAGTTTTAGCTCAAAAGTTACCTCTTCTATGAAGCCTTTCTGAATTTCCCAAATGTACTTAGATGTTCTTTTTCAGCATTCTCTTTGTTTTTTGTATAAAATTCTATGTGTATATTAACATGTTAAACATAATTGCTGGCATGCCTGATTCTCTTATTAGATTGTCATCTTCTGGAGGACAGTTTCTTTCTTTCTTTTCTTTTCTTTCTTTTTTTTTTTTTTAAATATTTTATCTATTTAATAGAGAAAGAGAAAGAGAGAATGAGTGGGAGGGAAGGGTAGAGGGAGAGGGAGAAGCAGACTCCCTACAGAGCAGGGAGCCCAATGCAGGGCTCTGTCCAGCACCAGAGATCACGACCTGAGCTGAAGGTAGACGCTTAACTGACTGAGCCACACATGTGCTCCTGGAGGGCAATTTTTGAATTTTGTTTCCACTCGGCCTAAGTAATTATCAGGATGTCTAGCATATAGGTGATTATAATTGTTGAATGAATCATTTATTGTTACTTTAAAATAAGGAATAAATGTTTTTACAAAATAAAGACAGGACAAACATAACTTATACAACTCAAAAAAGCAAACAAAAACAAATTGATTAAAAAATGGGCAGAGGACCTGAATAGACATTTTCCAAAGAAGACATGCAGTGGGTCAACAGATACATGAAAAGATGCTCAACATCACTAATCCTCAGGGAAATGCAAATCAAAACCATAACCATAATGAGATGTCACCTTATACCTGTTAGAATGGCTGAAATCAAAAAGACAAAAAGTATTGGTGAGGATGTGGAGAAAAAGGAACCCTCATAAACGATTGGTGGGAATGTATATTGGTACAGACACTGTGGAAACAGTATGAGGTTCCTAAAAAAATTAAAAATAGAAATATCATATGATCTAATAATTTTAGTATTGGCTATTCACCCAAAGGAAAAAAAAAACAGTAATTTGAAAAGACATATGCACCCCCATGTTTATTGCAACATTATTTACAATAACCATGATCTGGAAGCAACCCAAGTGTCCATAAATTAGACAAATGGATAAAGAAGATGTAATAATGGAATATTACACAGCCATAAGAAAGATGAGGTCATGCCATTTGAGATAGCATAGAGACAACCAGAGAGAGTTATGCTAAGTGAAATAAGTCAGACCAAGAAAGACAAGTGACATAATTTCACTTATATGTAGAATCTAAAACAAAAACAAAAAACCCAAATAAACAAAAAGCAGAATAAGACCTATAAAAACCGAGAACAAACCATAGGCGAGGGGGAAGTGGGTGGGGCAAAATGAGTCAAGGGTAGTGGGAAAAATAGGCTTGTAGTTATGAAATGAATAAGTAATGGCAATAAAAGGCACAACATAAGGATTATAGTCAGTGGTAGTGTAAATAGTAATATAAGGGATAGATGGTGGCTACACTTGTGATGAACACAGCACAGTGTATAAACTTGTTGAATCACTGTGTTGAATACCTGCAACTAATGTAACAGTGTGTGTCACCTAGACTCAAAAAAAATGACAAAAAGCAATGAGATATGACAAACAATTTTAGTTCAGTAATAAAATTTACCAAGATTATGGTTGGTATTCTTTTTGAGGGGAGGATGGCATGCATCACATCAAAGACCTTATATTTTAGCAAAGGTTTAGGTGATTAATATATTCTTTAATCAGTGCCAGTGAAAAATTAGTTATTTTTTATTGTCATGGTTTTATAAAAGGATGAGGGATATTATTTTAATAGTCACATGTAATTGGCTAATGCCAGTTTTTAAAATGTTCCAGTTAGCCAGTAGGAGTTTAAAAATGACTGACACAGTCATGAAGACAACATTTTAGTCTCTAAAACTGTGTTAGCAAATTCAGAAAGAGCAGCTCTTTTAATATACACAGTAATTTTTTTATCCCAAGTGTTTCACTGAATTCTGTTCTACAGAGATTTTTAGTAATATAAGAAGCCAAAATGAAATGAACAGAATTATCAAAAGTCTCAGAAATATTCATATCCTATGATTCAGTGATTTTTCCTCTGAAATGATATCCCTTTGGGTGGTTTTGGCCTTCCTTTATGGGGAAGGGGCAGGTCCCCAAATAATAAAGGGAATGAGGCTTTGAAAGCTGTGTGAGATTACTTTCTCTTCTTGGCTTGGCAGAGGCAGTAGGCAGGGTGAGAAGTGAGTGATGCAGAATTCCCAGCTTCCCAAAGGCCACTCAGGGCCTCATATACCTAATAAACCTTCTAAGTTCCATGATACATACTTATTGATGACTCTCCTGCATGTGCTCAACTATCTCATAGCATGAGTGTGCAGTCTTCCTCTTTTTATACATGTCTCATTATTTTTAGACAACCTTGCCTCACCTCTGTACTACCTCAATGCAAATTTTTTTTTATCCCACAAATGACTATTTCCATAGACCTATTGTTTTCATTTCCCTGCCTCAGTGGAACCAGAGCACCTGTGTTGATGAATAGAAGATAAAATGACCTTTGGCACGTAGTGGCAGTCAGTCGCTGTGGAGTGGAGGACCCACTGTCACCAGGACATGATAGAATCAACTGATGTGCCATTAGTGAAAATGTTCCAATTCTGATTTCTTACTTGTTTGGGGTTATTGGTGTGATGAGTGGCTTGGTAACAGAAAAAAAGCTACTGAGAGAATAACTAACTCATTTCCAAAATATTTTATTTTATTTATTTATTTTTTTAAAAGGATTTTATTTATTTATTTGACAGAGAGAGAGAGAGATCACAGGTAGGCAGAGAGGCAGGCAGGGGGCGGGGGAAGCAGGCTCCCCACTGAGCAGAGATGCAGTGCTCTATCCCAGGACCCTGAGATCGTGACCTGAGCCGAAGGCAGAGGCTTGAACCCTCTGAGCCACCCAGGCGCGCCTCCAAAATATTTTATTTTATTTTTTTTTAAAGATTTTATTTATTTATTTATTAGGAAAGAGAGAGAGTGAGAGAGAGCATGAGAAGGGAGAAGGTCAGAGTGAGAAGCGGACTCCCCATGGAGCTGGGAGCCCGATGTGGGACTCGATCTCGGGACTCCGGGATCATGACCTGAGCCAAAGGCAGTTGCCTAACCAACTGAGCCACCCAGGCGCCCTCCAAAATATTTTATTAAAGGATGGTATTTTTGTCCTTTTTACTTGTTAAGATTTGGTGTGGAGGGGGCGGGGTAGGGAGCAGCTCCTGGCTCTTTATTCTGACTGATGGTGCAGGCATTTATTGGAGGCAAATGTTAGGGCACTTGGTTACAGTAATTGTGAGCTTTGTGCTCCATAGACCATATGAAGGCATGTTGCTGTTAGGTTTCCTCAGTGTGCTAATCAGAGAGGGTGGAAAAGAAGAGCAGGAGGATGAAGGAAGGGCTCTTCACTGGACAATGGAGGCCTGATTGTGTTCCAGGTCTTGAAGGCTCAAATGGCCAGATCAACTCAGGTTATTAGACATTCTGAGAGGCCTTGGGTCCTTTTCTTACATTCATTTTCTTTGCCCTTTTTTCTTGCTGCTTTATCCAGGATATATGAGCAATGAAATTGTATTTATTTTACAAATGTGAAAGGATATTTTATTTTATGTAGTGTTTGAAATACCCATCTACCTCTCTGCCTTTTTACTCTGATAAGTCTTAGTAACACAGGCGTAGCTGGGTTAGGAGGCAGAGATCATGCTGTGTAGTCTCTGGGGAAAAAAGAATGTTAAATTTCAACAGATAGGATTATTGAAATAAGTAATCCTTTCTTTGTTGTTATTGAATCTTCAGTCTGGCATTATATTGTGGCTTTTGAATACAAACAGAATTTGCAAAGCTAATGACTGTAAGTCTTTGTGAGGGAAGGAAATTTATGATTAAAAAACCCAACTTTATAATAAGGAATAACAATTTAATTTAGAAAGCTTTGTTTTGGTTAGATGTTAGCTGCTTATTTATTCAGTGAACATTTCTGGAGCACTTTCTGGAATCCAGACACTTTTGGTCCCTTTATGAGCTTATAGTCTTTTGGGAGAGAAAATTATCTAAAAATTAAAATTCTGTAATTTGAACACTTATTTATTAAGTGCTTATTATATGGCAGGCATTGGAGACACAATGGTTAGCAGGACAAAGTGTTTGCTGTCATGGAGTTTGCAGTCTAGTGGGGAAATGTGTGTTTGTGTGTGTGTGTGTGTGATCTTGGAAGGCTGCCCAAAGGAGATGGTACCTCAAGGACAGATCAAGATGAACATGGTGAAATACACAAAGATAAACTCAAAATGGAAGAAAGACCTTAATGTGAGACAGGAATCCATCAAAATCCTAGAGGAGAACATAGGCAGTAACCTCTTCGATATTTGCCACAGCAACTTCTTTCAAGACACGTCTCCAAGGCAAGGGAAACAAAAGCAAAAATGGACTTTTGGGACTTCATCAAGATAAAAAGCTTCTGCACGGCAAAGGAAACAGTCAACAAAACAAAGAGGCAACCCATGAAATGGGAGAAGATATTTGCAAATAACGCTACAGACAAAAGGCTGATACCCAAGATCTATAAAGAACTTCTCAATCTCAACGCCCAGAAAATAATCAACTCAAAAAATGGGCAGAAGACATAAACAGACACTTCTCAAAAGAAGACATACACATGGCTAACAGATACATGAAAAAATGTTCATCATCATTAGCCACCAGGGAAATTCAAATCAAAACCACACTGAGATACCTAACCTTACACCAGTTAGAATGGCCAAAATCAACAAGACAGTAAACAACAAATGCTGGAGAGGGTGTGGAGAAAGGGGAACCATCTTCCACTATTGGTGGGAATGCAAGTCGGTGCAGCCACTTTGGAAAACAGTGTGGAGGTTTCTCAAAAAATTAAAAATAGTGCTACCTTATGACCCAGCAATTGTGCTACTGGCTCTTTTCCCCAAAGATACAGATGTACTGAAAAGAAGGGCCATATGCACCCCAATGTTCATAGCAGCAATGCCCACAGTAGCCAAACTGTGGAAAGAGCCGAGATGTCCTTCAACAGACAAATGGATAAAGAAGATGTGGTCCATATACACAATGGAATATTACTCAGCCATCAGAAAGGATGAATACCCAACATTTACATCAACCCGGATGGGACTGGAGGAGATTATGCTGAGTGAAATAAGCCAAGCAAAGAAAGTCAAATATCATACGGTTTCGCTTACTTGTGGAACATAAGGAATAGCATGGAGGACATTAGGAGAAGGAAGGGAAAAGTGAAGGGAGTGGAAATCAGAAGGGGAGATGAAT
>CM052799.1:20470158-20633145 GCA_028533885.1 Nasua narica | reverse complement strand
CATCAGAAAGGATGAATACCCAACATTTACATCAACCCGGATGGGACTGGAGGAGATTATGCTGAGTGAAATAAGCCAAGCAAAGAAAGTCAAATATCATACGGTTTCGCTTACTTGTGGAACATAAGGAATAGCATGGAGGACATTAGGAGAAGGAAGGGAAAAGTGAAGGGAGTGGAAATCAGAAGGGGAGATGAATTGTGAGAGACTGTGGACTCCGAGAAACAAACTGAGCGTTTTAGAGGGGAGGGGGTGGGGGGATGGGTGAGCCTGGTGGTGGGTATTAAGGAGGGCACGTATTGCATGGAGCACTGGGTGTTATACGTAAACAATGAATCTTGGAATGCTACATCAAAAACTAGTGATGTATGGTGACTAACATAACACAATTAAAAAAAAAAAAATGAACCTGGTGGAGAAGGAGCATATGGCATGAAGGCAAGAAAGCCTGGGATGGCCTGGCAAGTGCTTAGCTGTGGTAAATTTCAAAAGGAAAGGGAATGGGCAGCCCCAGGGCCTGCATGGGAACAGAGGGAAGATAAAGCACAGACAAGCCAAGGGGCTTGAACTTCATCAGAGTGAACTCTTCCTTTCTTTGAGAATTTATTTTTCCTTGTGAGCTAAAAGAAAATCCTCAGAGATGATTTCCTTATCCCACGGATAATCATTTCTTCAGATTCTTAATGACTTCTCTCTACTCCACTCTACTCAATTTTGCATTCCATTAATTCCTCTTTCTTCAATTGAGGATTGTTCTAATAAAGATGAAGTCTAGAATACATGGATGAACAATCTCTCCCTCCTTCGCAGCACCTGCCACATACCTCACAGGTGCGCTGTGATTGTTATCATCCCCTAGGGGTGTGTCAGTCCTCTGAGAGCAGAGACCAGAATCACTTCACCTGCATGCCCATCATAGTACTTGACACAGCCTGGTGATTAATGTGTGTTGAATGCTCTAGTGGGGCACACCCAAGGATTTGCCATGAGTCTTTTGGAAGTTTGCAGTTATGAAATCAGTTTTAAATGGAAATTGACACATACTTAGCACAGTAGCCAGCAAATGGAAAATGTCTAATGAATGCCAATTTCCTTCCTATTTTAATCAAATGCTACATCCCCTAGGATATTTATTATTATTATGGATTCTAACACTGAAACTTCATTACCCCACCCCCCTGTTAAAGTCTTAGTCTTACAGTTCTTACATTGGTTAGTGAATTAAGAGAGTGATAGACACTTTTGTGGTTATAGTATTTTATTATATGAACTTCTAAATTTTGTGATGTCAGTAAGTAGTATTGTTGGCTTAAACATCAGAGCAAGAAAGGGCTTGTGCAGCATTTTAAAAATGGTCTGGGACATTTGAGCTAAAATGTCTGTCAGGTTGCTCTGAGCTCAGACTGGAAGAGAATTGTATCTCTGAGAAGCTAAAGTTCTGTGTTCCTCAGATGGAGGGAAAGAGAAGGGCAGCAGGGTCAGTACTGCAGGTTTGTAGAATGCAGAGTGAAAAATGAGCAGCTTTATGATCACTGTTAATGTGACCATACCTTTGTTCCCCTTTGCCTCTCCGCCTTCCAGCCAGTGTTTGGGAATGTCTGTGTAGGTGGACAAAGGACCTACAGAAAGCACCTTCACAAGCGTCCCGGAAGGCCTTGTCCCTGAGATCTCAAACCATTTGTGCGTGGTCTACGGGTGTGTGATGACTTGCTTAGGAAGCAAATTAGTTAACAGAAAGTTTACCTTGTGATTTCAGGACAATTAATTAGGAGCCAAGAGGTTGCAATTAAGGATATTTCCCTTGTGGGACAATGTTCTGGGGGCTGAACAAATGATTCAGGATTGCTAACGGGATTAGAGAACCCTCTTGGACATGGCTATTGGGATGATACTTCATGATAGGTATCTAGGTAGCCTCATAGGCTACCTATAGACTACCTAATCCAAATAGGATTCATCTACCTTGTTCTTTTCCTTCAGATTTTTCTTCTGAAAGGTTGATGACCTCATGTCACAAGCCCTTCTCAAATGGTCACTCTTATCTGTGGTGGGTGTTGCAAATGAGAATAAATACACTCTTCCTAACAGGTAGCTCTCTCTTATGCTCACAGGAAACTGGGCCCTTTGAGGATTATCTATCGCTCTGTACAATCTCTGCTTTTTCAAAATGGAAGGTTTGGCTCCCAGGGGCTTAGGCCCAGAGCGCTCTGTTTTTAATTGGCAGAAATATCCCTTAACACAGCAGTGATGCATTGTGTCTGTTCCTAGAATGACTTTCATTATAGGTTCCTAGAGCTCATGCCAGCCTGGGCCAGTTCACCTTAGTATAGCCTCTGTAAGATGGAAGAGGATGGAGGGTATAGGAAGGAGAAAGTCTCCTATAATAGATCTCATTTTTTTAAAATAACTGTGACCTGTTACATTAAGTATTAATTGCAGATCTGTCTCAATTTTTAAATAACATTCAGCTCTTTAAAGATTTACAATGGCTCATCTAAGCTCAATCAAATAAAATGTAAAACAAAGGAGAGAATGATCAACTTCTGGGTATTATTAAGTATATTAAATTAGCTTTAGGATTTTTTCCCCAGTAAGAAGTGGGACATTTATTTTTAGGACTTAAATACTTTTTTTTTTCTGCTGAAAACTCTGCACAGAAGTAGAACAGTTCTATCTTGAAAGGAGAAGGTCTGTCTACTTTTAAAGTTTTCTTATAGTTGGCAGTAGTTTTAACTTTTGTATCATATAGGGATAAGGGGAAGCTAATACCTATAAATCTGGCTCATTGTTTGAACATAAGCTATAAAAGAAATCGTCTGTCGAGTGGTATTTGGAACTTCTGCTTTACAATTAAAAAAAAAATTCCCTTGGTTGTCTTCTGAACATGAATTTGGTGCCATCTTGTGGGCAATTGTCAGACTATTTTGCATACCATTAAAAGAAAACTTGCCCCTAGACAATTAATAATGCTTGAAAAATATGCTCTGTAAATTAGTTAGATTTAAAAAACCCAAAGCCTCAATGATTCTCCCACTAGGTTTGTGTAGCTTCATCTTAGAGGCAAAATTGCTACCTAATTTCAGGAAACATTTTGTTCTTCCTAAGGGATATTGATACCCTGCTGAGGTACCAGTGTTTTATTACCTGTGGAGAACTTTGTCTGGTTATCTGTGTTCTTTTATAGGACTTCTGTTTTCAACATATATTAACATGTTATTGTTTTCTTTTTTTTTTTTTTTACCTTGAGCTAAATACTAGGTATCTGTCAATTTGCTTAGTGGGAGTATTTAATGCTCTGCTTTAGAGAGAAAATTATTAATAAAGTCAAAATAGATTGCTACAAATAGAATATTGGATACCTACAGGTCTGAGAAGTCTTTGTTAAGTTATTTTAAATAAAACCTAGATGCCATGTTTGTACATATTTACCAAGTGATAGGATTTACTTTTTTTAAATAAGAAAACAAAAGTATGCTATGTAATGCTATTCTGCATCAAGATGCTACTTTTGCCAAAGTTCTCTGGCAGATTCAGAGATGCTGGGGATGTGATTTTTGACCCACTTTATCACACATCTCATAATAACTCTTTGAGGTGTATACAACTGATTTCGTTACTCCTCATTTTGCCTATGGAGAATATGGTGCCAAAGGCGTGGGTGGCTTGCTGCAACTCACAGGGCCTGGTAGTGGTGGAGCAGGATTAGAACTCGGCTCTCAAGACAGTTGGTCTGATACTCTTATGCTGTCCCTATTGCTTACATAATAGGGTGACAGTTGCAAGAAAAGAACATTGTGGCTGATGGGAGTTTTAGAGATTTGGGCCACTGGGGAGGGAAGAGGGAGGGAAGGAGGGAAGAGGGAAGGTGCGAAGGAGGAGAGATAGAGATAGAGATAGAAGGGGGAGGGGGGGGGGGAGGATATCTTCTTGCTCTCAGTGGCCTTAGGAAACATCTTGCTCTTTCTAAAAGGGAAATTGGACCCCATTTTTCTCCTGATTAAAGTTTTTCAAAGGCTTCCTTTTCCACATGACAAAGTCCACACTCCATTAAGTGCTCTCAGCTCCCTTATGATCCATCTCTCTGGCTTCTCCTGCCAACCTCACCTCACTCCGTCAATGCCGAAGTGCTCTTGGTTACTGCTAAATTCCTTTTCTTACTCCTCACCTTTGCTCAAGCTGCACCCCTGCCCCTTTCCCATTGTCTTGACCGCCTTTTCTCCTCTCTTCCCTGATGAACCCAAAGCATTCTCAGCCAACAGGTCACTTCCTTTAAAATCCTCCCCTGACCCTTTCCTCTCCTTTCCCAATCTGGTTAAGATGTTCCACATCCCTATGACTCTCATAGTGCTATTGGGCTGTCTGTTGATATCTGTTTTCCTAATTAAACTGAGACCTCCTTAAGAGGAGTTCCTGTCTATTACTTACCTCTGTGTTATGAGAATTGAGTACAAGAGCTGACCAATGTTGTCTCTGTGTAGTTGGGAAGGACAGAATTGAGGTTAATTTTGCAGAAATCAGCATCAGTAGTGGAACTGAGGACTCAGGGTTTCCAAACTTTTTCAACTTTTGCTGGCTTCTCTTCCTCTTAGCATGAGGCCTCATTCTCAGGGCCTTGACTTACCTCTCCTCAGCTCTCAGCCCTCCTTCCCTCTTTCAGCATTATTTTTCTACTTACAGACATGGCTTCCCCTATAGGGTTGGGGAAAGTGGCCTTCAGAATCTTCAAACTCATTCTGGAAGCTTGGCAGCCTCAGAGAAAGGTGCTTCTTTCCCCCAATAAATCTATGTGAATTTTAGGGGACTTTGGGTCTGCTTGGATAATAATCCCTGGAATAATGACTGTGACCTGACACTTTGTATGTGTTGAATGAATAGTCCATCCATGTGGCATTATTCCTTGTGTCCCTAATTCCTTGCTTATGCTGATTGCAGGCTTTCTCATTCACTTTTCTTTGTTTCACATCTTAAAAGTGACATAATACAGGACAGGGGCTGACCCTGGGAGTATCCCTAAACACTGGGATGGAAAGGTTAGACAGTTCTATCAAGATAGTCCTTGGTGGTGGGCTCACCTCCTCACCTCTCTTGCATCCTCCCTGCCTGTCAACCCCCACTAAGACTTTGACACAAGTAGATGGGATTCAGAAATTCAGAACTAGCCGCATAAGCCACAGTCCCCAGTCTTCTGACACTCCTGAAAAGAAGGCATGGATTAGATGGGGCAGGCAGATTAGTTTTTCAGCTATTGTACAATATCAAAAACATATAGGAAGTATATAAAACGTAAACATTCAGCTTGATGAGCCAATATAACTCACACATAACCATTATCCAGGTCAAGAAATAGAACCTCAGAAGCTCTATGTTCTTCCCAATCATGAGCCCCATAACTCCCCAAAGCCAACTATTACCCTGACTTCACAGTTATCTCCTTTTTTTTATTCTTTTACTACCTTAGTCTTTGTTCTTAAATGCTAGAGTTAATAATTTACTTGGCTTTGAACTTTATGCAAATCTATCCTATCTTGTCTGATTCTTTTGTGTTTGGCTTCTTTCATTTAGGACTGGATTTGAGAGAGTCATCCTTATGTTGAGTATAGCCAGAATTTCTTCATTTTTGGCACCATGTGATATTCTCTTATGTAGATATACCATCATTTCATCATTTATTTTTCCATTTTACTGTTGATGGACATTTGAATTTTATCCAGCTTTGGGCTATTATGAATGCTACTCCTGTGAGCTTTCTCATTCTTGTCTCGTGGTGCACATGGGATGGACTTCAGTTGGGTGCCCACTTAGCAGTGGAAGTACTGGGGCATGGGGTTTGGTATATCTTCGCCATTAGTTGATATGCCACTTTTCCAAAACAGGTGACCAGTTTACCCGCAGTATTTTCTTTCTCTATCTCTTCTAATCCCCAGTTTTGGTGGCATCACAGGAACTACAGATGGATAATAATCATAACTGCCATTTACTAAGTGCTTACTCTGTATGAGAATCTATGCTAAGTGCTTTATAAATAGTATATTAAGTCATCCTTTCAGCAGTCCTTGGAGACAGGTGAAATCGCTTTCTCCATTTTGCAGATGAGGACCCTGAGGATTAGAGAGAGGTTAAGTAATTTATTTAGGGTCATGTAACAGTGTGTGGTAGAACCAGGTCCTAAACCTGGGTTCTGAGCTCCTTGATTCCAAAACCTGAGCACTTATCTCTATGCTGAAAGGCTGATGTTTACCTGGTAGTGAGAGTGGGAACTGTGGTTTGGCATGCTGGACATGTGCCTTCCATGTGCCTTCTACAGATGTGGGTCAACCTGTTGGCAGTCATTCCTTTAAAGAAAGATCCTATTTTCCAGAAGGAAAAAACATGGAAGAAAATGAGACAGCTGGGAGTTTGAAGCATTTATTGTCTTCTTTGGTTGATGTACCATTAGGGTCAGGCTCAGCTGGGCTTGGGCCTCAGACTTTATCTCAAGTACTGATCCCTTCAAATTTGTTTTGTTTTGTTTTTTGGAGTGTCATAACTTGAATACCTCCCAAGCCCCTATTAAGATTCTGAGGTTATAAAATATGCATGAAATTTTCTAACAGGAATTAGAGTAATAAATGTTTGATGGGAGGCTCCTGGGTGCTCAGTTGGTTAAGCATCTGACACTTGATTTTGGTTCAGGTCCTGAGATTGAGCCCTGCATCAGGCTTACCACTCAGCATGTAGTCGGCTTCAGATTCTCTCTCTCTGCCCCTCACCCTGCTTGAGTTCTCTCTCTCAAATAAGTAAGTAAGTAAATAAGTAAGTAAATAAATAAATGCTTTAAAAAAATAAATGATCAGTGGTTTGGTATTTGGCTTTTCTATTAAGTTTTTTTAATTAGTGATAAAATCTAAAGCTTAGACATATAGAGTAATGATGTACAAACATTATCCAAAGCCTCAGCACTGTTTACATTGACCTTTTCTTTTTTTAAGCCACATACCACAGAAACTTTCTTACTGGCTGGCTGGTAGGTCTTCATTCATCATCACACCCCCACCAGTCATCCTTTTTACAGCCAATGGGATCTTTAAAAAGATCTAGTCTGCTTATGTTTCTTCTCACCAAGGCTCTGTGTGACTTGGCCCCAGCTACCCTTCCCTAGCCTCATGCTACTCTCCCGTTTTGTCTGTGTTCCAACCACAATACTCAACACTTTTCCATGTGCCAGGCCCTGTTCTAATAATTCTATTGTATAGAAATTGTTATTCTTATTTTAAACAGGAAACACAGAGAGGTTAAGTTACTTGTGCAGGGTCACACAGCTAGTAAATGTCAGGCAGAACTGGGATTCAAACCACATGTACTGGCTCCAGAGTCTATAATCTCACCCACTGCACTGTGTTGTCTCTCTTTCCTAAACTTCTCTAAGTACCTTTAGTACACCCTATTCCTCTCCTCAGGGATTTTGCACTTGGTATTCCTTTTATCTGAGCTGCTCTTCCCTCACCATTCCTTACTTAACTAATATTTCTTCTCAAGAACCCAGCTTCAGGGCACCTGGGTGGCTCAGTTGGTTGAGCAACTGCCTTCGGCTCAGGTCATGATCCTTGAGTTCTGGGATCGAGTCCCACATCGGGCTTCCAGCTCCACGGGGAGTCTGCTTCTTCCTTAACCTTCTCTCCTCTCGTGCTCTCTCTCACTTTCTCTGTCTCTCAAATAAATAAATAAATAAATAAATAAAATCTTTAAAAAAAAATAAAAAGAACCCAGCTTCAGGGGTGATTGGGTGGCTCAGTGGGTTAAAGCCTCTGCCTTTGGCTCAGGTCATGATCTCAGGGTCCTGGGATCGAGTCCCACATCAGGCTCTCTGCTCAGCAGGGAGCCTGCTTCCCCTTCTTTCTCTGCCTGCCTCTCTGCCTACTTGTGATCTCTCTCTCTCTGTCAAATAAATGAATAAAATCTTAAAAGAAAAAAAAAAAGAACCCAGCTTCAGTATACTTGCTTGAATTGCCTGTGAGCTAAAGTAGATCCTTCTTTTTTTAAAGAAATACTTGGTGCCATTATAATTCCTTGTCGACTGTTTTGCTTTCCCTTGTAGACTGTTTTGCTTTCCCTTGTAGACTATAAGCTCCATGAGAGCTGAGACCCATCCAGTGTTTATCCAGGTCTCCTATGCAGTTGTGTAACTGCATACTGGAGGTGTTCATTCAGTGAGTGGAAGAATGAATGGAAGGATGGCTCACAGCAGAGTAACAAAGACAGAATTGTCTGTCTATTCCCATATATAGTTTTCAAGTAAGCCCTAACTTAAATGAACATAGCTTCTAATTATTGTTTAGATGGCTTTTTGGTCTGATGCCCGATTGATCTGAATTTTTAATATGTATTTTTAGTTCTCAATCTACTTTTCTTCAGGCAATGCCTTCTAATTTACAAGACTCCATTAGCTTAAGGTATCCTGTCCATGGTTTTGCATTTCATCTTATGGTTTATGGGTCATTAATAACACTTAGGCAGAATGTTCTAATCTGTATATAGTGCACACTGGAGCTTCCGCCTATCAGAATATACTACCTTTTTTTTTTTTTTTTTAATGACAACTTTCTCAGTTGATTTAAAACAATCCTTTTAGTCATGTACTGTGAAAATCCTGACCTCTTAGAGGAGAAATCTTGGAAGAATTGCAGCTGACATCTATATGTCCCATGTGGTACTTTATAGGCTAACTTGAGAAAAGATGGGACTCCGGAATGATATGGGTTTTCAGTTGGTTCATTAATTGTGAGCATGTTAACTGGTCTTCTTAGATTAACTAATTGAGTAGAGAATCTACCAGTTGTTTAGAAATCACATTTTAATCTAATGTGCTAGTATAAATGCCTTCCATCTATAAATATGTAGGTTTTTATATTCCAATCCTATAAGCTTTGTCTTACATTTAAATTTTTTTATGAGAGATTTTATCATCAACTTTATAATTCGTATCAATCAACTTGGGAACTCTTCAAATGTTTTCAGCTATTTTAATAAGTAAGTTTATCAGGCATGGCCTTTCCCTCATCTCTTAGAAAAAAACCAGTATTTTTTTCTCCTATGTAATATTTCTTAAGGTTTCTAACTTAATATTACATGTTTATGACTTTTAGAGACACAAAGAAGTTAGGCTAGTTTTTGTTACAAACACAGACACCGAAACCAAATCAGCTTATGAAAAATGGGAATTTATTGTCTTACCATAGCTGGGAAAGGCAGAATTGATGTTAAATTGCAGGAATGGGGTCATCAGGCCTGGAACTGTGTTCTCAGGGCTTCCAGAACTCTCTCTCTGTGCCATTTTTGCTTTCAGTTCCTCTTGGCCTATGGCATCGTTCTCCAGCTCTTCCCTTGTCTCTCTTCATTCGTGGCCCTCCTTCCCTCTACCTTTTGGTCTCCTTTTGTTCTCCTGCTGACATGGCTTCCTTCATGTGGCTGGAGAAAGTGTCCCTCAGTTGCTCCAGGCACCTTCTCACACTTTGGCACCTGTGGCATGTTGGGAGGTAGTACTTCTCTCCCTTAGAATCCCCATGTGTATTTTTAGGGAAGAATTTGATGCTGCTTGGCCCATATTTCCTCTCCCTGAACAGTCCCTATGTCTGGTCAGGGGGCTAGGAATAACTGATAGGCTCATCAGAGCCCATCAGAGAGGAGGGATTATGAACTAGCCAGAACAAAGGGGCACCATTGCTTGTAGAAGGACAAGAACATTTGAGGAAATGATGAAACCATGATTTTCACACTTCACTGGTGGTTGTTCTTGAGATTAAATAAACATTTATTTTCTCTGTGTCAAGTTCTTATCTCTGTGTCAGGCACTGTGCTCTACGGATTCAAAGACTAATAATGAGATTACAAATCAAGTTAAATGGCATAAATTACAGTGGGAGAGAATGGGTTAAATGTATGGAAAAGCCTCCTGACAGTGGTTGGAATTATATTTTAGAATGTGTGTCATGTTATTCTTTTTTTTAAAAAAAGACTTATTTTTTTAATTATATATGCATTTTCTTTATTCTTTTAAAATTAAATTTAATTAACATTTGGTATATTATTAGTTTCAGAGGTAGAGTTTAGTCATCTTATTCTTTAGATTTTTCTGTTTTGTTGTGTTTTAATGAATTGTCACTTCTCTGGGGTGATTTGACTATTACAGATATCATAAATCAATTTCCTGAAAGGTGAACATAGATTTTAAAATTTATTATTTTTTAAATTCAATTAGCCAACATATGGCACATCATTAGTTTCAGATGTAGTGTTCAATAATTTATCAGTTGTGTATAACACCCAGTGCTCAATTTATCATGCGCCCTCCTTAGTGTCCATCACCCAATTACCCCCCACGCACTACCCTTCCAGCAACCCTCAGTTTGCTTTCTATAGTTAAGAGTCTCTCATGTTTTTTCTCCCTCTCCGATGACTTCCCATTCAATTTTTCCTCCCTTTCCCTATGATCCTCTGTATTGTTTCTTGTATTTCACATGAGTGAAATCATATGATAATTGTCTTTCCCTGATTGACTGATTTTGCTCAGTATAATACCCTCCAGTTCAATCCACATCTATGTAAATGATAAGTATTTGTCTTTTCTGATGCCTGAGTACTGTTGATGGACATCTTAGCTCTTTCTACATTTTGGCTATTGGGGACATTTCTGCTATGAATATGGTCCCTTTGGATCACTTCATTTGTATCTTTGGGGTAAATACCTAGTAAAGCAATTGCTGGGTTCTAGGGTAGCTCTATTTTTAACTTCTTAAGGAACCTTCATAATGTTTTCAGAGTGACTGTACCAGCTTGCATTCCCACCAATAGTGTAAGATGGTTCTCCTTTTTCCGCATCCTTGCTAACGTTTGTTGTTTCCTGTCTTGTTAATTTTAGTCATTCTGACAGGTGTGAGGTGGTATCTCACTGTGGCTTTGATTTGTATTTCCCTGATGCCAGGTGATATGGAGCCTTTTTTCATGATCTGTTGGCCATTTGTATATCTTTTGGAGAAATGTCCGTTCATGTCTTCTGCCCACTTCTTGACTAGATTATTTGTTTTTTGGGTGTTGAGTTTGATAAGTTCTTTATAGATCTTGGGTACTAGCCCTTTATCTGATATGTCATTTACAAATATCTTCTCCCATTCTGTAGGTTGCCTTTTAGTTTTGCTGACTGTTTCCTTTGCTGTGCAAAAGCTTTTTACCTTGACGAAGTCCCAGTAGTTCATTTTTGCCTTTGGGGAGGCATGTTTTGGAAGAAGTTGCTGCAGCTGAGGTCAAAAAGGTTGCTGCCTGTGCTCTCCTCTAGGATTTTGATGAATTCCTGTCTCACATTTAGGTCTTTCATCCATTTTGAGTTTATCTTTGTGTATGGTGTAAGAAAATGGTCCAGTTTCATTCTTCTATATGTAGCTGTCCATTTTTCCCAGCACCATTTATTGAAGATACTCTCCTTTTTCCATTGGTTATTCTTTTCTACTTTGTTGAAGACTAGTTGACCGTAGAGTTGAGGGTCCATTTCTGGGTTCTCTAATCTGTTCCCTTTATCTATGTCTGTTTTTGTGCTAGTACCATATTGTCTTGATGATTAGAGCTTTGTAATAGAGCTTGAAGTCTAGCATTGTAATACCACCAGCTTTGATTTTCTTTTTTTAGTATTCCTCTGGCTATTCAGAGTCTTTTCTGGTTCCATACAAATTTTAGGATTATTTGTTTCAGCTCTGTGAAAAATGTCAATAGTATTTTGATAGGGATTGGCATTAAATGTGTAGGTTGCTCTGGGAAGCATAGACATTTTAACAGTATTTATTCTTCAAATCTGTGAGCACGGGATGTTTTTCTATTTCTTTGTGTCTTTCTCAATTTCTTTCATTAAGTGTTCTGTAGTTTTAGAGTATAGATCCTTTACCTCTTTTTTTAAATTTTTTTTTTTAAGATTTTATTTATTTGACAGAGAGAGACACAGCGAGAGAGGGAACACAAGCAGAGGGAGTGGGAGAGGGAGAAGCAGGCTCCCTGCTGAGCAGAGAGCCCGATGCGGGGCTCGATCCCAGGACTCTGGGATCATGACCTGAGCCGAAGGCAGCCGCTTAACGACTGAGCCACCCAGGTGCCCCTTAATTTTTAAAAATATAATTTATTATTATAATTTTTTGTAGTGTTCAGAGATTCATTAGTTGTGTATAATGCCCAGTGGATCCTTTACCTCTGGTTATGTTTATTCCTAGGTATTTTATAGTTTTTGGTGTAATTGTGAATGGAATTGATTCCTTAATTTCTCTCACTTTTGTCTCATTGTTAGTGTATAGAAATGCAACTGATTTCTGTGCATTGATTTTGTATCCTGCCACTTTGCTGAATTCCTGTATGAGTTCTAGCAATTTCGGAGTGGAGTCTTTTGGGTTTTCCACATAAAATTTATTCTTTGAAGAAGTTCCTTTTCTTCTGACGATGAAAAGAATATATGTTCATTTGGAAAAGATAAAGTATATGAAAGAAAATGAAAAATCTAATAGCTGGATATAGCATCCTGATTAATTACTTAGCATTTTGGAGCATATATGTCTTTAGAGCCTTTTATATGCATATATATAAAGATAAAATAATTTGTTATTTTTTTAGACAAACTGGCTTAATACTGTTTATGTAGTTTTGAATCTGGCTTTTTATTTAGTGTTTTCTTATGAACATTTTCCCTTACCATGAAATATTTGTTAGAGATAGGATTTTTTATTATTCTCTGCTTCATAGTCCACTGAATGGCTGAACCACAGTTTATTTAACCATTTTTCCAGTATTGCATATTGAAGTTGTTTGCTAAATTTTGTCAGAATGAGAAATGCAAAGAATGCGCTGGCACCTAAATTCTTGTCTGCCTTTTGGATGACTTCCTTGGGTTTCATTCCTAGGAGTGGATTCAGGAGATCAAAGGAAAGATGTGCATTTAAGTTTCTGGAACCAGATGGCCACTTTGCACTTTGAGAGGTTGTTTTGGTTTATGTTCTTACCAGCTGTAGAAGAGAGAGAGCATACGAATGTAATGGCCTATCTCTAACAATTAGCTCATGTGTCTAGTTAACTGATTTTATCCTGTCTGTGAGGGGCTACTACGTGTGAACCATGTGATCACGTGTTGGATACTGGAAAAGGGTCTGGCAGCATGAACTGAAGATCTTAACCTTTAAGTGAGAAATGAAAATATGAATTCCTCCAAATGATTCATTTCTTGGTTCAAAAATGCTGTATTTTTACTGTTAAAAATAACAGTTTTACTACTGTTAAAGCCAAGTAAATGAAAAGTCCAGTCTCCACATTTTTCTTTTCTTTTCCTCCTTGTTCCTTCTTCTTCTTTGTCTCTGTCTGTCAAAATAAAGGAGCCTCTCGATTATCCTTTTGGGTCTGATTCCTGGGAGTGCAAGTATGGGATCATGGTTGAGGCTGCTATAACAGAATACCATAGACGTGGCTTATAAACAACAGAAATTTATTTCTCACAGTTCTGGAAGCTAGAAGTCTGAGATCAGGGTGCCAGCATGGTCAGGGTTTAGTGAGGAACCTCTTCTGGGTTGTAGATGGCTGTTTTCTTTTTTTCTTTTTTCTTTTTTTAATTTTTTATTAACATATATTATTTGCCCCAGGGTACATGTCTGTGAATCATCAGGCTTACACATTTCACAGCATTTGCCATAGCACATACCCTCCCCAATGTCCATAACCCTACCCCCCCACCTCCCAGTCACCCTTAGTTTGTTTTGTGAGTTTAGGAGTCTCTTATGGTTTGTCTCCTTCCCCATCCCATCTTGTTTCATTTCTCTTCCCCACCCCCCACAACCTCCTGCCCTGCCTCTCAAATTCTTCATATCAGAGCGATCATGTGATAATTGTCTTTCTCTGACTGACTTATTTCGCTTATGATAATACCCTCTAGTTCCATCCATGTCTTTGCAAATGGCAAGATTTCGTTTCCCTTGATGGCTGCATAGTATTCCATTGTATATATATACCACATCTTCTTTATCCATTCATCTGTTGATGGACATCTAGGTTCTTTCCATAGTTTGGCTATTGTGGACATTGCTGCTATAAACATTCGGGTGCATGTGACCCTTCGGATCACTACATTTGCATCTTGAGGGTAAATACCCAGTAGTGCGATTGCTGGGTCGTAGGGTAGCTCTATTTTCAACATTTTGAGGAACCTCCATACAGTTTTCC
Source organism: Nasua narica (assembly GCA_028533885.1). Lineage (NCBI taxonomy): Eukaryota > Metazoa > Chordata > Mammalia > Carnivora > Procyonidae > Nasua > Nasua narica. The sequence continues at coordinate 20,618,931 of CM052799.1, read as the reverse complement.
AGAGTGGTTGTACCAGCTTCCATTCCCACCAGCAGTGTAGGAGGGTTCCCCTTTCTCCGTATCCTCGCTGTCATCTGTCATTCCCTGACTTGCTAATTTTAGTAGATGGCTGTTTTCTTGTTTTACCCTTACATGGCAGAGAGAGAGAGAGCGAGCGAGCAAGAGAGATCTCTGGGGTCTCTTTAATCAGGTCCCATTCATGAGAGAGATTGAGAGAGCGAGCAAGAGAGATCTCTTGGGTCTCTTTAATCAGGTCCCATTCATGAGAAAGAGAGAGAGAGCGAGCAAGAGAGATCTCTGGGGTCTCTTTAATCAGGTCCCATTCATGAGTGTTCGCCTCCCATGACCTAATCATCTCCTAAAGTCCCTTCCTCCTAATGCCATCACATTGAGGGTTAAATTTCAACATATGAATTTTGGGGAGACACAAACATTCAGTCCATAACAAAACGACGCAATAGTTTCCATTGTTGACCAACAAAAGCAGTGAAATCTGATAAGGACCCTGAAGTGAAAGTTATAGCCCGCAATAAACTGGAAGTATGGTTTAAGAAATAAAAGAGATTCTTTCATTCAGCAAATATTTAACAAGTACCTACTTTGTGGCTGTAGTATGTTGTCGTGTGAAATTAATTGGCTCATGAAAGGATTGGACTCTGAGATATTGGGTATTGTGTCCTGCCCACTTATTTGATGGAAATGATTACTGATGTGAAGTTATGGGTGAAGTGGTAGGTGCACTGGCTTGGAATCAGATAGATCTGGGTAGAAATCTTGGCTGTGCTGGGTGCAATTGCACACATTACTTTAACTCTCAATTTCCTCATTGGGAAATCTAGCCAACTCAGAGGGGCATGAGGAGTACACACAATGATTCAATTTACTAGTACATTAATGGCACCAGTAGGTGTTCAGTAACTGGCAGCTGCTCTTATATTTTTATGATTATTATTGTTATGATGATGACTCAGGTGTTATATGAACTTGGATGCTTTGACAGTAGTTCCTAATACCTCCCCAAGCACCTTTCCTCATAGAGCAAAATCATCTCTGTACATTAATGTATGTGCATGTATATATGTGTGCTTGTGTGTACAGTCTGGCAAGTCTCTCCCTTGAAATCACTCCCCAGAGCCTGTATCAGAATTCTTATAAGCAGCTGTTAGATTCTCACCCTCTCTGTTCTACTTCCTGAACCCTCAGAGCTCCTCAGGGTGGAGACACATGAGAGTGAGAGCTCCTCAGTGAACCTTTAGCATGAGGTCAGGCCTTGCATAATCTGGGCTTTGACATTCAGTGCCTGGGAGTAGAGTGCCTGGCTCTGAAAATCTAGATGTGTAGTTTCTTCTTTTCCATCCCCATGACTTTTGGGTCCAGAAGGCAAGCCTTGGTGATGAGGGAGAGTGAGGAGGTGATGTGCCTCAAAGCCACATGCCCGCAAAACACTAGCTGGATTGGTGGAGGCAGTGGGATGGCTACTGGAGTGTGATTGAATCCATATGCATCCACCAGCTATGACCTCCCGTGTTTAGGTTCTTGGTGCTTTTATATTCTCTTGTACTTCTTCCCCCCATCAGGTCAAATACTGATTTAAAATATGTTTGAATATTCTTCTATGTACAGACTTCAGAGCTTTCTGGGTGGTAGAAACTTAGTTCTAGAAGCTCCAAAGCTCAAGAACTGTTAATTTGTTGGAGTGTCATTCTTGTGTTCAAGGAAATAATTATTGATAGTTGTTAAACTAGTTAGGAAGACTTTATTCAGGATTATTGCAGCAGAAGCATTGTAATAGAGGAGAGAAATCCGGGTTCAACTCCAATTAAAGCAAAGACAGCTAGGGATTATAGCCAATGAGCAGAATGAGGGGCTCAGTGAATGGAAAATTACCAAGAAAAGACATCAAGGATAGGGGGAATCTTGCTAAACTGACCTAACAGAATTCATGTGAAAAGTAGGCTAAGGACTTAGGCGTTAAAAGTTGGGGATGAAGAACATCATCAGATATTTAGGGTTGGGGATTTGCTCTGAACTGACAAGATTCTTCCTAAGACGGGGCTCTCAAGCTTGGCAAGGAGAGAGAATAGGCTAAGGTGAGGACTGGTGAACAAGAGGGCTCAGAGGACCCTAAGAAAGTTTGGTCCAGGTGACAGTCTTTGTCACCTGCCATGATTAGAATGAACCACAAGTGGCAAGTGAGAAATGGACACATAAATGCCTCCAAATGATTCATTTCTTGCTTGATGTGCAATCTTAGGCAAGTTACTTGGCCTCTAGATACTGAATCCCTTTCCAGAAAACGGACCAAATGGTACCTCACTTATAAGGAAAGCAGTGAGCACTCAATGAGATAATGCACAGGAAAGGCTTGTCCCAGTGCCTGTCCTAAAGAAAGGGCTCAATAAATGGAATTAACAGTATAAGTTGGGGACTGTTAGTTTTGATCCAATAAACTTAATTTAGTGAACCTTTCTAATCTATAAGTAATACAGAAGATGTGGTTTAGTAAAAACTGATTTGGCCTGAGTGTCTGAATAGCTGGATTTAAAATCTGGCTCCACCAAAGTTTAACATCCTTTTGGAGTCTTAGTTTCTTATCTATAAAATGGGACAATTTCCTCTTCTTTTCCTGTCCCACAGGTTGAATGAAGTGAGAAAATATACGTGAAAGTAACTAGAGAACTTAAAAAGGACTGTATTTTGCACTTAACCAATATTTGTCTAATGTTGTTTTCTTTTTTTTAAAAAAATAATTAACATATAATGTATTATTTGTCCCAAGGGTACAGGTTTGTGAATCATCAGGCTTACACATTTCACAGCATTCACCATACACATACCCTCCCCAATGTCCATAACCTAGCCACCCTATCCCTATCTCCTCCCCCCCCCACCCCAGCAATCCTCAGTTTGTTTCATGAGATTAAGAGTCTCTTATGGTTTGTCTCCCTCCTGGTTCCATCTTGTTTTATTTTTTCCTTCCCTACCCCCCACAACCCCCTGCCCTGCTTCTCAAATTCTATATATCAGAGAGATCATATGATAGTCGTCTTTCTCTGGTTAAATTATTTTGCTCAGAATAATACCCTCTAGTTCCATCCACATCATTGCAAATGGCAAGATTTCAATTTTTTGCTGGCTGCATAGTATTCCATTGTGTATATTTAACCACATCTTCTTTATCCATTTATCTGTTGATGGGCATCTAGGTTCTTTCCATAGTTTGGCTATTGTGGACATTGCTGCTATAAACATTCGGGTGCATGTGCACCTTTGGATCACTACATTCGTATCTTTAGGGTAAATACCCAGTAGTGCAATTGCTGGGTTATAGGGTAGCTCTATTTTCAACTTTTTGAGGAACCTCCATACTGTTTTCCAGACTGGCTGTAACAGCTTGCATTCCCAGCAACAGTGTAGGAGGGTTCCCCTTTCTCCATACCCTCGCCAACGTCTCTCATTTTCTAATTTGTTAATTTTAGCCATTCTGACTGGTGTGAGGTGGTATCTCATTATGATTTTGATTTGTATTTCTCTGATGCCAAGTGATGTTGAACACTTTTTCATGTGTCTGTTGGCCATTTGGATGTCTTCTTTGCAGAAATGTCTGTTCATGTGTTCTGCCCATTTCTTGATTGAATTATTTGTTCTTTGGGTGTTGAGTTTGATAAGTTCTTTATAGATTTTGGATATTAGCCGTTTATCTGATATGTCATTTGTAAATATCTTCTCCCATTTCGTCAGTTGTCCTTTGGTTTTATTGACTGTTTGCTATACAAAAGCTTTAGATCTTGATGAAGTTCCAATAGCTCATTTTTGCCCTTGCTTCCCCTGCTTTTGGTGATGTTTCTAGGAAGAAGTTGCTGTAACTGAGGTCAAAGAGGATGCTGCCTGTGTTCTCCTCAAGGATTTTGATGGATTCTTATCTCACATTGAGGCCTTTCATCCATTTTCAGTCTATTTTTGTATGTGGTGTAAGGAAATGGTCCAGTTTCATTCTTCAGCATGTGGCTGTCCAATTTTCCCAGCATCATTTGTTGAAGAGACTGTCTTTTTTCCATTGGACATTCTTCCCTGCTTTGTCGAAGATTAGTTGACCATAGAGTTGGGTCCATTTCTGGGCTCTGTATTCTGTTGCATTTATCTATGTGTCCGTTTTTGTGCCAGTACCATACTGTCTTGATGATTACAGCTTTGTAATAGAGTTTGAAGTCTAGCATTGTACTGCTACCAGCTTTGATTTTCTTTTTTAGTATTCCTCTGGCTATTCATGGTCTTTTCTGGTTCCGTATAAATCTTAGGATTATTTGTTCATTTCCTTGAAAAAAATTGATGGTATTTTGATAGAGATTGTGTTAAATGTGTAGATTGCTCTAGGTAGCATAGACATTTTCACAATATTTGTTCTTGCAGTCCATGAGCATGGAACATTTTTCCATTTCTTTGTGTCTTCCTCAGTATTTTTATGAGTACTTTCTAGTTTTCTGAGTACAGATTCTTTGCCTCTTTGGTTAGGTTTATTCCTGCATCTTATGGTTTTGGATGCTGTTGTAAATGGGGTCGACTCCTTAATTTCTCTTTCTTCTCTCTTGTTGGTGTATAGAAATGCAACTGATTTCTGTGCATTGATTTTATATCCTGACACTTCACTGAATTCCTGTATGAGTTCTAGCAGTTTTGGAGTGGAGTCTTTTTGGGTTTTCCACATAAAGTATCATATCATCTGCAAAGAGTGAGAGTTTGACTTCTTTGCTGATTTCAATGCCTTTAATTTCTTCTTGTTGTCTGATTGCTGAGGCTAGGACTTCTAGTACTATGTTGAATAGCAGTGGAGATAGTGTATATCCTTGCTGTGTTCCTGATCTTAGGGAAAAAGCTCTCAGTTTTTCCCCATTGAGAATGATATTCGCTGTTGGTTTTTCATAGATGGCTTTGAGAGAGAGAGAGAGTGCATGAGCACACATGTGCATGAGAGTAGGAACGAGAGGCAGTGAGAGGGGGAGAGAATCTTGAGCAGACTCCCTGCTGAGCACGGAGCCCTACTTGGGCCTTGATCTCACGACTCTTTGATTATGACCTTAGCTGAAATCATAAGTCAGATGCTCACTCACTGTGTCACCCAGGCAGGCCTAATTGTTGGACATTTTATATAACTGGGTTTGTTTCTGATTTATGTTCTAAATAAAGTTAGGTTAAAAGAGTAAAAGATAAATTTGTAACTCTTCCACAATTTATACTCAGTCTTTTTATAATAAAATATTTTATTTTTTATTTTTTAAAGATTTTATTTAATTGATATAGTGAGCAATAGAGCGAGAGAGACCACAAGTGGAGTGGGGGCAGAGGGAGAGGGAAAAGCAGACTCCCCTGCGGAGCAGAGAGCCTGAATAAAGGTTGGAGCCCCACTCAGGGTTGGAGCCCAACATGGCATTTGATCCCAGGACCACTGGATCATGACCTGAGCCAAGGGAAGATGCTGAACTGACTGACCCACCTAGCTATCTCTTTAATAAAGTCTTTTAAATTTCAGAAGTCCATGTCCCCATGTTGTAATTTGCAAAAATATTTTGCTTTTAATTATTTTCAGGATTCGTAAGTGTCCTGTTATTGGGAAATAAAAGAAGGTGACCAAGTGTGGGGAGGGGTGGGTACGGTGGGAAGAAATAGGAAAGTATCTAAGCTCCAGTGTCCATTGACTTGTCCATTGCTCTGTTCTTTCACCTTTTCTTGAATTACTTTTAGGGTGTGATGGCTGGGGCTGCATCTTTAAAGAAGCAACTCTCAGAGAAGATGATCTTGTACTTTTCCATATACCAAATTTAGGCTTCTTTCTCTCTCATCTTATAAAGTCTACTTATTCTTTTCCAAATTCAGTGTCAGATGGTGATGGAGAGTTCAGCTTCTGAGATCAAACTTGCTGGGTTTCAGCCTGGCCCCTACTCTTCAGCATGTGACCCTGGTCAATTACTTGATCTCTCTATACCCTGGTTTCCTTGTCCCTAAAACAGGTAAAATTATATTACCTTCCTCCTTGAGTGGTCGGGAGGATTACATAGGGTAATCCAGGTGCAGGCCTTGTTGAGAGGATTTGGTGAATGTTAGTTGATGCTATTATTATGTTACCCTTTCCTTTGTCCCTTCTCTCTTCTCCTTTCTTACTTCTTTGCCTTTAGAAGCAGACTATTCTGAAAATTCCCATTTGTACCTTCTCCTTCTTTAGTGTGAGTATAGAATAACCTACTGATTTCTAGGTCAGTTTCATTTAATACACACACACGTGCACACACACATATTTCTTTACTAGTACCTGGAGTGTGAAAAGCACTCTGGTAGGTACTGAGGGTAAGATTCCTGATTTTATGGCATTTGCATCTTGTGAGAAAAACATAGAAGAAAATGAGTCAGTTATGTAAGTGGAAGAAAGTTCAGAGTGCTGTGGGGTTGTATAGCCAGGGGAGAAACCCAGCCTGTGATGTCATGGAAGGCTCTGTGAGGATGGAACATTCTAGGTGAATCTGGAATCATGAGGAGGGCCTTCAAAGATTAACCAAGATTCTATATTCTCCCTGGAACCCTTCCTGATCACATTTTTTTCTTTGACACCCCTGACCTAGGTTACTGTAACACTTTATTTTTGCCTCAGGTAGAGCATGTGCAAATGCCTATCTTGTCATATAAACATGTGAGTCAATCTTCTTCCACTGAGTTGCAAATACCTTAAAGAAGAAAATTAGACCTTATTATCTTTGTGTGGTCAGTGCTTCCTATATAACAGTGTTTGAACTGCTCTTCAGTTAGTGTTTTCCAAACTTGACCAGTTGTGCTTTGAGGAGGGTAGATCCTACAAAGGAATTCTCCTTACTCACACTTCACTAATTTGGGTCTAAGTTTCCTCTTTGCCTTGTGACTTGGTTTCATCATATGCCAACAGGAAGGATTGAATTAGGGTCCTTCTAGTTAGGGTTTCTTTGATTCCCTTGAGGAAATCTGGAGGGAGATATATATTGTGTAGATGTCTGCGTGAATGAGTGCTTATCGTCGTGGTGTGTAAATATGGGTCCATTATCTTTCAGTGGTCTTCTAAGGGTGTATTTTGACTGGAACCAAATTGAAAGTGTTCAGCAGGTGTGGCAGCAGCACCCCCTCCCCTTTGTATGCTCTGAGGTCTTCCAGATGTCATGGAACATTTGTGGGAAAGAACTTAAGCTCTTAATGAATATAAGTGGAATCCAGGCATAGGTAGTCCTGTTTTGATAGACTGAGGAGCCACAAAGAAAGCCAGATTGCTTTTTGAGAGATATCTGACAGATCTTTCTGAGAGAGATTGTGGGACTTTTGAGAAAAGAAATCAAGAATGAGGAGAATTCACAGAGACCAAAGGAGTAGTGGAGTGGTGGGGTGGGTGCCTAATTGTGGTCCCACAGCCTCTAGTGTGCTGCTTCCTGGGAATGAGAGGACTAGGGATAAAGAAAGAGAAATGAGTCATTTGGAGCCTACCAGTCCTGCTGAGGAAATGGCCAGGAGGAGCAGAATTTGGTGACTTGGGGAAAGTCAGTGGTGGGAGAGAAAGAAAAACCTGAAATCTGGATCTCAGCACTCACTCCTGCATGTCCAGGATTAGTTAGTAATTCAAGGTGGTTCTCAGTAACAGGTTCAGATAGGTCCTATTGGACAAGAATTTCTCATCCTATACTTTGTTTTGGTCTAATCAATCTATTGCAGTATGGTTGATTATGTGGGTTGAGAAAGCCAGGGATTAACTGGAACTGAAACTGAAACACTATTGTGATCTAAGTCAGCTTCACTCTTAGGGTATTTCTATAGATTTCCTGCTCTGCTCTCTCTTTACGATCTATTTCGATAGCCTTCTCCATGTCCATTTTGCTTCCTCGGAACTTAGGCTTCCCTGGGGTTTTGGTTCGCCAAGGCCTATATCCTCCTGAGGAATTTTTTGCAACTTTGCTTCATCTATTGATTTGCTCAGGCTCTCAGTTTCCAATTCAAATTTTCTGAGAGGGACCTCACAGCCCAGTCAGGCCATGGGTAAGAGGCCCATCTCTTGGTCTTTTTGGCTCCTGGAATAGGAAGAACCAGGAACAAGGCCTTTTGACATGGAACATGACTGTGGATAGAGTGTCTTGGAGTAGGCTGCAACCAGAACAAGTCCTGATGGACATCTCTAGTTCATAATCCAGTCATTCACTCATTCCATTTCTTACTTGGCAGTGTAGATTGGGGTTAAGAGCCCAGTTTCCAGAGTCAGACTCAAATCATGGTTTGACCGTGAGCAGGTGACCTCTCTCTGAGGCTTACTTTCCTCATCTATAAAAAGGGAATGGTAATTATACTTAGTTTATGAAGCTGCTTCAAAGAAGACATGAGAAAATGCATATGAAGACTTAGCATAGGGTCATTATAGAGTATGCACTTTGTAAATGTTAGTTATTATTTTTTACATATGGTCCATAAGTGAATAAAACATATAAAGTATCTGTCTATAGGGATTTTAGTCTAACAAGGAAATAATTTTCATGAGCTGGTCACATCGAGCACTCTTGGTAACACATTTACAGTGCATAGAAGACCTCTTATAGTTAGAAAACTAATTTACTGAACAAATGTTTATTGACCGTCTACCAGGTATGTGGTATTGTTGGCACTGCATGTACAGTTTTTTAACAAATAGTCAAATTCTTGCCCTTCTGGAGCTCACATTATAGTTAGAAGATAAACATACACTAATTAAACATAGATAGGTGGATAGATAGGTAAATGGATAGATAGATAGATAGATAGATAGATAGATAGATAGATAGATAGATAGATAGAGTTTGGTGATGCTATGTACTATGAGGAAAAAAAGCAAGGTAAGGTGATAGAAAATGACAGAGTGTATATAATTTAGATGGAGTGGCCCAGGATGATCTCTCTAAGGAAGTGACATTTGAGCAGAGAACTACATAAAGTGAGGGAGGGACCCATTCAAACGTGTGGCAGAAGAGCATTGCAGGCAGAGGGAAGAGTCAAGGCATAGCTCCTAAGCAGGCATGTACTTGGTATTCTTGAGGAGCAACAAGAATGCTGGGGTGACTGGAGCCTAGTGAGTGAAGGTGAGAGCAATGAGAATTGAGGTCTCCAAGGAAGCCAGAGGCCAGAGGTGATTTCCAACGGTTCAGTTATATCTGGCGTCTGTGGCTCATCTGGTCTTCTCAGATCAGCCTGACCTCCTGGCTTGTCAGTTTCCTCTATGATCAAGGACAGCAGACAGATGTCCATTTTGAAGCAGCTTGACTTTGGAGATGCAGGAAGCCTCATTAGAGTTTTGAACTATGTTGTAGGCTCTTGGCTCTTGAGACTTGAGACTGTGCTTGGCATTTCTCCCTACCAGGGTGGGGTGAGTCATGTATAGAGGGAGATCTGATAAAGTTAAAGCCAGCTCCCTCTGTCATCACTACTATAGAGCTGCTTCCTTAGTCATCCTTTAATCCTGTCTCTGTGTTCTGACCTCTTTCTCCAGGATTAAAATAGCCCAGCATGCTGCATCCAGTGTAGTTATGTTTAGGGCCAGAAACTGGGCTGAGTGACTCACCATGAGTAAGAGGTGAACTGCTTAGCTGTGCCTGGGACCAGGTGCTACTGAGGATCCATAAAATACACTGACATAGGTGCCACATCAGGGCTATCCTTAGTGTGCCATAGAAGCAAGCAGGAAGAAGTGGGTATTTCCCTCAGCAGAATCTTGGGAATGTTTCACGGTTGTTGTGACATCTGAGCTCTGATATTTCAGGATTCTCCAATTCAAAACATGTTTCCACAATGGTTCTAACTTCCTTCAAGTGAAGAAGGCTGTGACTCTTGCTTCATTGGGGCTGGCTGCCCTTAGGTATTGGTTTTTCTGGTGGGTGGCAGGGATGGGCCATTTACTGAATATTTATTGCTCATTTTCTATTATACAACATTGTTTTAGACATCTTATGTATCAGCTCTCTATTGCAGTGTAATAAATCATTCCAAAACTTGGTGACTTAATGCAACTTTTTATTTGCTTGTAATTCTGAGAATCATTAGTTTTGGCTGGCCTTGGCTGGGTTCAGCTGGGCTGTTCTGCTGATCTCTTCTAGGGTTATTCATGGGCTGCAGTCATCTGATTTGATAGAGGCTGTTTGGTTTAAGATGGGTTCTTTCACATTTCTGGTGGTTGATATTGGGTTTTGGATAGGTCTCTCTTCTCATGGTCTGTTATCTTCAAATAGGGTAGCTTGAGCTTCTTCATATCAAGAGGGCTAAAGTGTAGTCCAAGTATGGTTTCCTGTATCCTTTTGGGTAGTTCTTTCCCTGGTGTTAGGCAGTTTTTTCACATGCATGTGAAGATTAATAGCTAAATACTCAAGGGGGACCCTCTGAAGCTCTATGCCCATGAACACCAGTTAACCTGCTCTCTTCAGACTCCCAGCTTCATTCCTCAAATCAGGCAGACCATACATCTTTGCCTGGGATTCTCCTCCCTCTGTTGGAGCCTGGACATTGTCACCAGGCAGTAGGCTGTGGAGTTATAGTGCTCACCATATTTGGTTTTTGTCTCTCAATGTTCTTGAAACCCTTGTTTCATATATATTGTCCATTTTGTTAGTTGTTTCAGGAAAAGAAGTTATTCTGTCTCTCTAACTCCATCTTGGCTGGAAGTAGAAGTCTCAAGAGGATAGTAGTAGCAGTCTCAAGAGGATAGAAGTAGAAGTGGCATGGTGTCTTGAGGCCTAGGCTTGGAATGCACAGATGTCACCTCTGAATTCTATTAGTCAGAACAAGCCCAGGACCAGCCCAGATTCAAAGGGTGAAGATATAAACTGAACTTGATAGGAATAGTAGCAAAGTGGCATGTGGAAAGGGATGGGGGGAGTGTTCGAAGCCCTGTTTACAAACATTCTACCCCATTATACGGGCAGATAGGGTAATTATAAGATGATAGATATCATTTGTCAAGCTGCTGCTGTGAACCAGACCTTGTATGAAGCATTTTACACACAGTGCATCTAAGGTTTTTTATTTATTAATTTATTTGAGAGAGAGAGCACACGTGCAAGAGCATGAGCGGGGGGAGGAGCAGAGGGAGAGGGAGAGCAGACTCCCCCCTAAGCAGGGAGCCTGATGTGGGGATCTATCCAGGACCTTGAGATCATGACCTGAGCTGAAGGCAGATGCTTAACTGACTGAGCCACCCAGGTACCCCCACACAGTACATCTAAACTGAATAACATTGTAAAGTATTGTGAGTGTTGTATAACATTGTTCATGTGTGGAACAAGTGTAACATTGTAAAGCTCATTTTATAGATGAGGAAACTGCCACTCTTCGGGGATTAAGTAATTTGTTTGAGGTTATACCTAGGATGTGTGACTTCCATGCCTGTGTGATATGCCTGTGCTCAAATCTATCCTTTTACTTTCAACTTTTCTATGCCCTGAAGTTTTAGGTATGTTTCCTATAAGTAAATATAGGAGCATTAAAAAGAATACAAACAGATGATTTCTATCCTCTATGTGGTAAGTTTATTCCATTTACATTTGTTGTAATTACTGATATATTTGGATTTCTTTCTTTTTTTTTTTTTAAAGATTTTGTTTATTTATTTTATTAGGAAAGAGAATGAGAGAGAGCATGAGAAGGGAGAAGGTCAGAGTGAGAAGCGGACTCCCCATGGAGCTGGGAGCCCGATGCGGGACTTGATCTCGGGACTCCGGGATCATGACCTGAGCCGTAGGCAGTTGCTCAACCAACTGAGCCACCCAGGCGCCCTGGATTTATTTCTAATGTTTATTTTGTGCTTCCTACTTACCTGGCCTTTTCTAGGCTTATTTACTCTTTTTTGATTATATTTTCTTTATTCTCCTTTTCTATAGATTTGAAAGTCGTAACTCTACTCCTTATTGTTTTAGTTTTTCCCCTTAAAATTTTAACATATCCACTTGCATTTGTCTAAAGTTAATCTATTTATCTCTGTTTTCTAAAAACAAAAAAATAAAAAACAAAACAAAAAAAACCCCTGATGAATTTAGAACATTTTAACATTAATAATTTGCTTCTCATCTTATGAGTTTTTGTTTTTACATCCCCCTAGGGATATAGTAGTATTGTACTTTCCTATTTCCTTTTGAAATTAGGCATGGCCATGTGACTGGCTTTGACCTGTGAAGTATGAGAAACAGGAAGCTTAAAGAACTAGTCTATAATTCACTATGTGACTTATGGTAGTCGTTGAAGAAGGTTATGAGGTCACATCCTTTAGGGGCTACAGTGTGTAGAGTCCCCAGCCAACCCCTGAAAGATATTTAACATGAGTGGACATAAACATTTATTGTTTTAACCACAGAGATTTTGGGATTGTACCACAGCATACAGTGATCACCTAATGGATAAACTCCTGATTCTTCAAGTTAGTTGTCCTTATTATTGTCTTATAATTATTCACACAATTAATGCTTATTTAGAATTATAACTCTCACCATATTTATTTGCTTACCTTTCATTCAGATCAACTCTTCCTTCTAGATTCATTTTTCTTTTTTCTTGAAGTATATATTCTAGAAAAAAAGTCTGATTTTTAATGTTTGCTGATTTCCATGGTGTAAATATCCCCACCAAGTTCAATTGCAGTTACCAGCGTGTTGTCAACGGACTCAAAATTCCTGAAAATTTGACTCTTTTTTAAAAAAAAGGTTTTATTTATTTATTTGAGAGAGAGAGAGAAAGAGAGCATGAGAAGGGAGAGTTCAGAGGCAGAAGCAGATTTTCCGCCGAGCAGGGAGCCCAATGCGGGACTCAATCCTGGGACTCCAGGATCATGACCTGAGCTGAAGGTAGTTGCTTAACCAACTGAGCCATCCAGACATCCCGAAAATTTTGCTCTTATCAGCCAATATAGGCAAACTGTTATTTCAGGTGGCTTATGTTAGTGGTAAACTGTTTTTGTCTGGAGATAATCTTTATTTCATCCTCATTTTTGAATGGCAGATTAACTGGGAATAAAATTCTAAGGTTGAGAGATACTTTTCTTTTAGCACTTTCAAGCTATTGTTGAAATAATGTTGTTGATTCCTTGAGAAGTCCATTGTCATTGTATGTTGTCCTTTTGTAGTTAATCTGTTCCTTTTCTCTGGTTGCTTTTAAAATCTTCTCTTTGTATTTAGCATTTTGTAGTTTTACTTTGCTGTACTTAGTCATGAGTTTAATTTTTCTTATCCATTTTGCTCCCCTAACCTTTAATGAGTTTTTCAGATTTTTTAGACATTCTCTCATTGAATATCATTTGATTTCTGGCATTCCGTGTGGTCTGGGTTGGGAGACTGTTCCTTTACAGCACTTTTGTGTTTGTTTTTGCCAGGTATCATTGGCATTTTTGGGATTATTTTTATATATAATTTCATTTCTCTTTTTGCATGTTTTCAGATCTTTAGGCACTATAAAATGAATCCCAAGTTCACATGAAGGTAGATCTTGAAGGAACTAGTTGTATCTTATCCTGAGCCAAGAATTCAGGCTATCATCTTTTTGTGTCCATCATTTCACTGATTTGGTTTTATGGAAAGGTCTATCTCTAACTTGCTTAGAGCCTGCCGGTTCTGACCTACTTCCAAGGCTATTAATCTAAGCTACCTCCTTCTGCCCCCATATATTATCTTGATAGCCAAACCTTTAGCTCCTCTCGCCTGACTTTTAGTTTTCTTTTTTGTTTTTGGCCCTTGAGGATCTCTCTTATTTTCATGCACGCACATCTATGCATACAAAGTGATATTGTTGTATTTTCTCAACATTTCCGGTTGATTATAGTTATCTTTTTTGCCATATTGCTAGAAACCAAAGTGCAGGTTACATTTTGGGTCCTCACTGTCCTTTATTTCCCTTGGATTATTCTAATACCTTTCTCATTTGTTTCTCTGCCTCTTAATTGCCCACCCTTCCATGCTATCTTTCAGTTCTAAAATACCCTTTCCCTGTTTTTCTACCAGACTTTAGTTTGGTCTATCCTGTATAAAATTAACACCATCTCACCATGTTTATGTTTTATTAATCTGTGTATCACTGTTTCCTGATATGCTGTACTTTTGTTTATTGATTGTCTCCCCTTATGAGACTTTAAGTTCCATAAATCAGGTACTCTTTCCTTTTGCTCATTGTTATATCCCCAATGCTTAGGGTTGTGCCTGGCATATAGTAGATATTCAGTAGATATTTTTTGAACAAATTAATGAAATATAAATTATTAGTACAAATAAAAGTTGTATCTTAATTTCCAGGTAACTTTATTTTTAAATTATCGTTAAAATTTAAAAAAAATTCAAATTTTTATAAAACTCGAAGACCTCTCAGAATGTATTCATAAGCCCAGTTTGCAATGTGCAGTACTACACACTCCACTTATATCACTCTCTGCTTAATGAAGTTCACATCTTTTCTATGGCATTTGGGTCCTTTTCTGATGAGCATTACCACCTTTGTAGCTTCCTCTTTCCACTCTTGATCTTATATTTGACTCTTAAACTCCATATTCTTTTCCCACCCAACATGTCATGATATTTAATACTTCTATTCCTTTGACTAAGCTCTATATTCTTTTCCCACCTAACATGTCATGATTTTTTCACACTTCTATGCTTTTGGCCATTCCCTTTAACCTGCCTGGAATACCTTCCCTTTTTGCCTTTAGGAAATTCTTTGTTCTAGGCCCCCCTCAAAGTTTGCATCCTCTGTGGAGTTATTGCTTGTGCACAGACCAGATTGATGCCTCCCTCCTTTCTGCTGCCTCAGCATGTTGAACGTGCTTCTTTATGTTCACATTCCTTTCTGTTGTGATTATTGGTCTTCACATTTGTCACTTTCTCTTGACTTAGAGCATCCCAAGGCCAAGGACAGTGTCTCATGCTTTTTCTGTCCTTATATCCTTGATGCTTTATCAAAGTGCTTAGCATATGATGAGCTGAGTGAACGTTGTCTGGGAGTGGTTATGGCAGAGATGAATGACTAGTTTATACTTTCAAACTCTCTGAGTGACCTCAAATGAAAGAATTCTTTGTAGCATAATGGTTGTATGATAGGGGGCTTGAGGGGAGATTGTGTCATAGAAGTTTTTAATAAAACTTCTTTCAAAAAAAAGAAAAAGCCTTCTTTCCGAGGAAGTAAGCAAATGTTATCTGGCCTAGAGTTCATTGAATGAGTTGCGAAATAACTTTTAAAGATACATGCCAGCGTAATGTGGTTTTGTTATTACTAATTATAACATTAAGAGAAGTTGTTTATTGAATTCATAGACTATAATAAGCTATGTGTCTATTTATTTATGAGTATATTTTTATATATTCCTATATGTAAGTTTACTCATAACTATAATTGTATCATCCTCGGTTTACAGTGGAAGAAACTGAGGGCAAATAATTTGCCAGGGGTTAAACAGTATAGAAAAACGGTGGTAGGACCAATTCTTGCTTGAGTATAGGACTCAGCTCTTAACTAGTCTCCCATACTGGATTTCAGCAATTGCTATAATAACAGAGTTTTCTTTGCCCCTTTAAAAGGTGATTGAAAAGTTTATTTAAAGGAATAAATGGTGGAGGAGGCTCTTCACAGACTACAAACTGTAAACTCATCCTAAGTTTATTTTTTCCTCCTTTATAAAATCATAAAGCCTGTTTGTAATTCTTTCCACTCTTACCTCTCTTTGAATTTTTTTTAATTAAAAATTTTTTTTAAAAAAGATTTTATTTATTTATTTATTTGACAGCGATAGAGAGAGAACACAAGCAGGCAGAGTAATAGGCAGAGGGAGAGGGAGAAGCAGGCTCTCTGCAGAGCTGGGAGCCTGGCGCGGGGATTGATCCCAGGACCCTGGGATCATGACCCGAGCCGAAGGCAGACGCTTAACCGACTGAGCCACCCAGGCGCCCCTTCCCTTTGACTTCTTAAAGTAAAGAAAGAAAACCTTCAAAGATGCAGCAAAAGACTCCACTCATTTTGTGGACCCCTGTCTCCACTGGTTTTGTATGGTCCACAGTTAAGGACCCAGATCATGGTGAGAGGGACAATCATGTTTTAAATAGTGTTACAGTTGTTGTATGGACTCGCGGGCTATCGGCCTCCCTGTAGTTTGCTGAGGGCCCTGGTATTTTGAAATTTATGTAAACCAGGACTAATAGCTCATCATATTAGGAAAAATGACAGTAGGACCTAGAGTTACCAAGGTATTACATTAGGGTTTGCTTCAATTTAAATTCTTCTTCCATTCAATAATGGTTTTGTTCCAGGCACCAGCAGTGTCTGCGCTATTAGATACTTTCTTTATATCCCTGTTGGACTTGATAGGTTAGCTCTGTTCCAGACTCAAATTTGAGAGCCATTTTTTTTTCTCCCAGACTTTAAAAGTCTCAAATGAATTATAAAACAAAATAAATATCTAGGGATGAAAAAAGCACTTTGCAGTCCTTGTTTAAAAATACTTTTTACTGTTCTTTTGGAGAAAACTCTATTCTCTTTCACTGGTTTAAAGATTTGAGAAAGAATCTTAAAGCATATGAAATGTATCTATACGCTCATGAATGCATATGTGGGTTTCTGAGTCTTTGCTAAGGAAACTCTTATTCTTAATAATATATCCAAAATTATCCAGATAAAATGAAAATAATCTCAAATTGATTTTATTGAGGATTGGTACCAAGGGATCTTCTTTCTTTTTTTTTTTTTTTAAAGATTTTATTTATTTATTTGACAGAGAGAGAGAGAGATCACAAGGAGGCAGAGAGGCAGCCAGAGAGAGAGGGGGAAGCAGGCTCCCCGCTGAGCAGAGAGCCCGATGCGGGGCTCGATCCCAGGACCCTGAGATCATGACCAAAGGCAGAGGCTTTAACCCACTGAGCCACCCAGGAGCCCCAGGGATCTTATTTCTCAGCCATATAACATATTCTTCCAGTGATGGTATCTGCAAAAGAACTATTCCTTCCTTCTGGTTTTTGCTTTGGCTTGCCCAACGATAGCATGAATCTCCTGTGACTTATCTTTTCCAGGTTTCTGAGTGGCCCCCTTAATTCTTGACATTTATCCCACATACATTTTTGGGGAAAAATTTCCTCTAAACCCTTTTCAAAGTCTTTTAAGCTCTCAGGTTGAAGAATGCTAAATCTTTCAAAATTTGCTAAAGGTGTTCTTTAAGAAGTCCTTTCAGAGAGAAGAGTTACTTCATCCTGGTTGGAATTATTCATTTGTTCCAACTCCTGAAGTCTTGGAGCCGCTGGGGTATGGAATGTGGTTACAGCAGCTGTGCCATCGGTGGTGTGTGGTGGATGGGATGCGTCTGGGCCAAACATGTTTGACTCCAGTGTGGAAATCTGGCTCGTGGCAGCTGCTGCACATACCCTTACACTAATTATGTGGTAACAGAATCCTTTTGCAGTTTAGTGACTGGTGCATGGGGTTAGAAGGGAAAGACTGGGACACAGCAGTGTGCTGAGAGTTTGGTGTCTGGGCTTTATAACAAGCAGTGCTGCCATCTCTGCTGTGGCTTCAGGCGACAAGAGGCCCCCACTTTGGATCTCAGTTTATCCTCCTCTAAAAAGTAGCAAAGATGACTATCTTTCTGATCCCTTTCATCACCAGCGTTTAGTGATTTTTGTTATTCAATATTTGCAGTGTCTTTAAAATGCATATACCAGCTTGTAGAAAATCTTGGGTGGTTCTTTCAAAGTAGTTTATTTGCTATTAAAAGGTTAGCATACAAAGTGGCCAAGCCAGAAAGTTCCTCTGGGTTAAAGGATTTTTTCTGTATATTATACAGGCAAACATAATTTTCCATTTTTTCCCCTACCTTACTTTAATTTCTTTCCATTGCATTTGGGGAGGGTTTGCAACCTGGGTTTGTATATTCATAACAGTGGCTTTTAAAAATGATGGCTTCCTCTGGGCTGAAGTAGGACTTGCTAAGTATCTGATATGCACTATCTGTTTAACCTTATCATGGTTTTATAAGATGTTTGTATTTTTAGCAGCTTTTAAAAGAGCTGGAAACTGAGACCTAGAAAACAGAAGTAACTTGTTAGTGCCATATAGCCCTCCCAAGGCTGTGGAACCCTGTCGCTAGTGTGTGATCAGATCAACCCCACAGCTACTGAGTGATCAAGCTGGAGATCAGCCCAAGGCCTGTGACATCAAAGAGAGGGTTTTCAATTGGAGATATTATTCTCAATAAGATATTTAGGACTTTCACTGCAAAACTCATTATTTTTGTATTTCCAAAGTCTTATTAATCTCTAATTCTCTTTAAAATTTCCAGTGGTCATTGCTGGATATCAGAAACTTGAACTTGCAGTGGTTATGTCTGTACCATGAAGTTCACTTGAGTCTTGTATATATTGCTCTTTTGGAATGCCTTACCTTGAATAAACATAACCATAGCACTTTTATATTTTGCATATGTTGCTTCTTTTAAAATCTTTAATTATAAGAGCAATTGTAGTAGACTCTTCTTGGGATCTCTACTTACTTTTAAAGAACATTTCTTCCCCTTTGAGTAGCTCCTGGTGGGCAGGGTCAGCTGCCACAACTGATTGATTCACGGTGGATACCTGGCTCATGTCAGGACAATTCTACCTTCTGTCCTGGATATTTATGATTTTGATCAAGGAGTTGTTGAAACCAAGTTGCAAACCTTTCACAAAGGTTCCCTGCTGTGTCCTGCTTTCTTCTTTTTCTGGGTTTTGTTTTTTAAAGTGCTGCTTTGATGCAGGGAGATACCCTGATATCTTCTCCTGCATTCCTTTTTTTTTTTTTTTTTTGGCTTAAGGCAGGTCAAGTCAATTTCTGTTGCTTGCAACTCAAAGAATATTAACTAGCCTAGAAGTGATGAGGCCCATGTCTTAGTCTATTAAAGCTGCTAGAAAAAAATGCCATAGCCTGTATGGCTTATAAACAGCCGACATTTATTTCTCACAGTTCCGGAGTCTGGAGTCCAAGATCAAGGTGCTGGCAGATTTGATGTCTAATGAAGGCCTACTTCCTGGTTCATAGAGAACTCTTTTCTCACTGTGTCCTCATGGTGGAAGGGGCCTGGTTCTCTTTTGGGGTTCTCTTTTGGGGTTTTCTCAACCCCCAAAACCCTCCTCTTTTGGGGTTTGAGAACCCCAGAGCAGTTCTCTGGGGCTTGTTTTATAAGGGCATCATTCCCATTCCTGAGGTCTCCACTTTCATGACTTAATCACCTCTTAAAGGTACCACCTTCAAATATCATCACAGTGGGGACTGGGTTTCAACATATGCATTTTGGGGAGACATAAACATTTAGTCTATAGCAGTAGGAATTCAAAAATTATTCTTGGAAAAAATATTTGCTAAATGAAAATGGGAAATACACAGAAAGGCGTCCTTTTTTTTAGTGAAAATTTTAAAAAGATTTATTTATTTTAGAGAGAGAGAGGGCAAGTGAGTAAGAGTTGGGGAAGGAGGAGAAGGGGAGGAAGAGGGAGAGAGAGAATCCCAAGGTGACTCTTCACAGTGTGTGGACCCTGACACGGGGTTTGATCCCATGACCTCAAAATCATGACCTGAGCCAAAATCAAGAGTCAGATGCTTAACCAACTGAGCCATTCAGGTGCCCCAAGAAAAGCATCTTTAATGCTCCCACCTCCTATCATTTTTAATAGCTTGACTGAGGTATAACTCATGTGTCATAAAATTTACTCTTTAAAAGTATGCAATTCAGTGATTTTTAGTATATACATTTAAAACATTTTCATCATCTCCTAAAGAAACCTCATATTCTTTAGCAGTCATTCCTCATTCCCCTCTCCTTAGCAACGATCATTATGATGTATTTTTTTCTAGTTTCTTTTTTTCTTGTCTAGTCATACTACTTTCCTATGGTATGTTGGCCATTTTTTGTTTGTGGATTATGGAATATTCATTCATTATTCATTCATTCATTCATTCTCTCTCTCTCTACACACACACACACACACTTTTTACATAATATTAAAGACCATAGACATTGTCTGTATACAGTGGGTATCTCACCTACACACCGGAGAAAGAAATGAAGGTCCAGACTTTTGATTCTAGTGCACTGAAATACTTAGAGAATTTGAGTGATTAGGGTACTTAGGAAGCAATATATTCACATTTTCTCTGTAGTGTTCAAGTTCCCTATATTGTTCAAGTTATAATATGAAAAAGAAGGTTCATCTCAGATTGCTTATTGTTTTCCCAGTCATTTAAAATTTCACCAAGAGCACAGACATGCATATGGAAATGCTATTTAAAACTAAAAATGAATTAAACAGTTGATTGTAAAGCCTAGTTTTGTCGTTTCAGATGACTTTTGTAAGTTTCCCTTAGATCCTTTTAAATAATAATGGTAAATAACAGTAGAAAATTAAAATTCAGATATTATATTATATCTCTTAAAAGTAAATAGTATATATAGCAATATGTATTATTTATAATACTATATTTTATATATATAATAAAATATGTGTATAATGTTTACTTATATTTAAGCTGGCAGGATTTCTTTTTTGACTTGGAGAGGACACTTTGTATGTATGTCTATTAAATAGCACATAGCTCAATAATGGTTGAGTGAATGAACAAATCCTGTTTTGTCTGCTTTATCTAGTACTGTCTTATATTGGGGAGCACTACTCATAGTTTACTTAGATTTTGTGAATCACACAAATTAGGTGTTCAATACACTTCTTAGGACTATACTACAGTACTCTTTTCATGATGTTTTCCTTCCCCACCTTTCTATTACCAAATAATCATTTCTTAAAGCAGTAGTAAGGCTGAAACTTTTTTTTTTTGTTAAGTGTAGGGAAGTGCTTCTTAAACCTTATGTTTATGTTTGTGCCTCAGATTATGTGCCTCAGATTACCTGGCATTCTTGCTAAAAATGCGGATTCTGATACTGCAGGGCTGAGGTGTGGGACCTGAAATCCCACCTTTCTTAAAAGATGCTGATGCTGCTGGTCCAAGGACCACATTCTGAATTTTGTGGAGGTCAGTTATCCTCTTTCCTGAGTGACACAAGAAACAGAGAGAAGCAGGAGAGTAAAGTATTAGGAAAAATCTCCCTTGTGAAAATTTTGAATAAAAAGGACTACAGTTTGGCTGAGAGAACCATGTAGCTCAAAATAGGGAAAAATTAATAGTTCAGTGCATGCCACTCAGCTATTTGACATGATAATAATTTAGGTAAAACTTCTTAGCTGTTTTGAAGATATATAGATTAGCAATTTTGCTAAATAAACGTGGACAGAGTTTATGTAATCAAGAGTTTATGTAATCAGAATATTAAAATGTCATTTACACTAAAGATTTGATAAGTAATGAAAATGAACGTGCTGTCTTCTAATTGTGTGTGGTTATAAATAGTAGAAAAGTTCCAATTTTAACTATTGTTTCCATGTTTACATATTTTGGGTTGTTTCTGTAGACATGTTTAAAAAATATCAATGTTTCTTAAACTTTTTTTTTATTCATTCATTCATTTATTCATTTATTCATCCTATAACAAGTTGAGTGGTATCAACAGCAGGGGATGCCACTGTCCTATAGTTGCTTATGTGTTACTGGCTACTAGTAGGGAAAAAACCCTGACTTTCAAAACAGAAATGTTGTTATTCCCGAGAGCCCCTTGTAGAGTTATTTATAGACTAGTTAATGGGAAATCAATTTTAGCCATCTTTAAGTTGGTCTTAAAACAACTGTTTCCTGTTTCCCTTATTTAAAAAAATGCCAAAGTGCTTAGCATTTTGTTTCCCACTGTTGCATTTATTTGATGATCAAAAATTTATGTTCATTATACTCATTTCTTTTCCTTGCCCAAACGGGAGGAAGGAGAGAAATTTTAATTCTGGGCCTCTAGCCACCACCACTGACTGTGTCAATAGTAATAATAGTGAACATTTACTAAGTGTTCATTCTGTGCCAGGCCCGGTGCTTTATGCTTTATGGGAACCTGTTCACTGATGTGAGGAACATCTCATGTGGTCTTTGTGTGAAACCTGTACATTGGTTACAATTATTATTTCCTGTTTATGCATGAATAATTCAATGCTCAAAGTACTTTAGTAATTTGTCCAAGGTGACATAGGCTATAATAGGTAGATCCAGGACTCAAAACCCCGCTCATCACCACTGTTCTTGGAAGCCCAGACAAATTTACTGATTTCCCCCAGATCATATGATTGGTTAGTAGCAAAGCTACTCAGCAAAGCTAAGTCCTTAGCTCTTAGCTCAGTACAGTATTCCAATACTGTACCCCCTTATAGTATTGTTCTGTATGAGAACCAGAACTCCTTGCTTACAAAAGCAACTGCCAAAGGGTCTTTTCCATGTATACTGTTCCTAGTGTTATGAATCTTGGCAAAATGTCACATTATTGACCAAAGTGGGTTCTGCCGTTATCACTGATGTGTCTGTGTGAGGATCCCAGGATCCTGGCACTGTGGTGATTTTTAAAAATTGCCTATCAATATTCTCAATTAGCTGTATGTGCTTATTCTATCTATCCTAAAGGAGATAGCCTAGGACCATATGTCTAAATATTAATCTTTTTATACTGTTTTTAAGTAGAGCAACCCTTCCACAGCACACTGGGGCCACATGTTTTTAGCCAGCATCTGCTGTTTGTCTTTTCACACACATGACACAGTCTGTGGAAGGTTTGAAGCCATGAGGAGTGCTGTACATCCTGCACATGGGATTATGGAAACAGGGATCAGAGAACCTGCCCTTAAAATTTGATTAGAGACAAACTCAAAAATGATAAATAGGAAAATAAAGTCACAGGAGAAGCAGAGCAGGCCAAGTTGTCTGCAAAGAGATTCTGTTTTCTTTGAAAGAGTTATGTTAAGCCCTTGCTTGAGAAGGAGTATGGCTTTATTAAAAAAAAGTTCAAGACTTTTGGATATAAGCCAATTCATATTTTTATATAGCTCAGAGACGGTTTTCATAGCAATGAAATCCTAAACTGCTTTATAGTACAAAACTTTATCATTTTTTTTTTATTTTTCCCCATAGTGTGGAAAAGAGCTTAAGGTCACAAATTTTTTCAAATTTGCCAGGAACTCATATTTTCCATGTTTGGGGATAAGACACAGTAGATTCTAAACATCTGGCTAGTCCCTATTTAAATAATTGTGTGTTCCATGCACATCATACATATATAATTATAGTTTCATTCTATTTACCTTTTTGTGTTTTAGACAGTCAGAAATCTGGATTAGATTCTGACTCCAGTAGCTATTGGAAGTCATTCTTCTGAATGTTGGCTAAGGCAAAGTATATTTTCCCCCCTTTTCCATATAAACTCAAGTACGGCTTAGTTTCTTATATTTTTATTGTCTGCTTTTTTTTTTTTCAAGATTAAGTGGCTATGGGAGCTTATAAGAATTGTGCATAATGAAGTTCTCTATATTTTTTATAGCAGGGGTGACTTTAGAATTGGCTGGAGGAAACCTCAGTTTTAGACACTGGCCCATATCTGCTAACAATGTGATTTCAGTCAAATCCCTTAAGCCAGCCCAATTTATCCTCTTGTGAAGTGGACGTAGTGCTGGCAGCATCAGAGCAGTCTTGCCAGATGAGTGAGTTGGTGGACGTGAGGCATTTTGAGTTTTGGAGGCAAGAATAGGACAGAGTAATCTGAGGTCAAGGACACCCCTTCCCTTCCCACCCACCCGCCCCACACTCTCCCACCCCTAGTCTAAGTACAGCAAAGCAAAGAGGAATGGAAACCTATTAGCTCTCACAGTGTTCCCTGTGCCGACCATGTGGTGAGACAATTTCCCTTCTGGTCCTCTCATCTTTCTGTCCATATTTCACTATTTATCGAAACCTATTTTGTGATAGATTTGGGGGTATAATGCAAATTTGGCCCAGAATGTGCCCTTGAAAAGCTCACTTTCTTTCAATCTTTCTCTTTCTTGGAGATATTCTTTACTTTCTTGTAAGCACAGCAATGCTTTGAAAGATATATTTGCTTTCATCTCGCTGTATTATAGGAAGAGGGCTTATCAGAAAACATAGCCTGCCATAATGCCAGAAACAGAAGTCATTATAACCTCCTTTATTGTCTGAGACTTGGAATCAATTGGATAGACTAATCTTTTTAAGCTTCCATTTTTACCTGTTTTTTGTTTGTTTGTTTGTTTTTGTTTTTTTTAATAAGACAGACCAGTGATTTCAAACTTTTGTTTTCCCTTTGTGGACTGGAGATGGGGATAGCCTTTGCTATTCAGAGCAGATTTCAAAGTATGCAGTTAAGTGTCAGGGGGAAAAGGTTAAAAAGAACTGGGTTGAAGGCCAGGTATCAGGATAAACACAATGCATTCTATGTGTCCTCTTAGCGGAGTGACTATGAAGAGTAGTCTGGATGAGATTGTGACACCTGCTTTGCTTCTCTCTGTGGTGTCCTCAGTGGCAGGCTGTGGAGAAGGGAGTTTGCCTTTTGAGCTTTGATTATTTGAGAACAACTGGAGAATGTTCCCAGAATTAGGGTGGGGAGTAAAAAGCTTTCTGAATGCCCATCCACTTACAGACTCATTTTTTTAAAAGATTTTATTTATTTATTTATTAGGAAAGAGAGAGAGTGAGAGAGAGCATGAGAAGGGAGAAAGTTAGACTGAGAAGTGGACTCCCCATGGAGCTGGGAGCCCGATGTGGGACTCGATCCTGGGACTCCGGGATCATGACCTGAGCCGAAGGCAGTTGCTCAACCAACTGAGCCACCCAGGCGCCCTACAGACTTATTTTTGTACTTAAAGGGAATTAGCAGTTTTGCCACCTGTTGCACTTGTACCATAAGTGCTAAATTGACAACAGTTGGACTGGGACCCAGGTATGAGTTTGGATCACCTGGTGATGTTTTATCCCAATGCAGGTGGACATTGGAAGGGCTCCCCTCTCCAGATATGCAGTAGAATGGAAGTCATAGAAGGAGGGGTTGAGGTTTTGGGAAGCTGAGACCACAGTGATGACTGGGAGTTTCCGAAGAGATGGCCCTAGAATACAACCTTATAGGTTACTGGTTTGTAGGTAGCTACCTGATGTAGGTAGCAAACTGAAATGAATGCTCTTGATTGATCCAGTAGGGTTTGGGTGACAGCCTTGAAAGAAATGTGCTTTCCTATTTGAGAAGGGGAAGGTGATTCAGTCCGAAGGAATTTAATAATCTGGGAAGGGCGCAATTGAAAACTGTGCATTGTTTTTCTTACTTTTTGGCCCTTAGAGAAGGTGTTTGGCTTTGCTAGAGATTTCATTTGTATTGTATCTGTATCTTTGAGAGCTAGTTTTTATTGAGCTTGTACACTAATAGCCAATTTTAATTAGCTAATAGTCTAATTTCAAAGATGTAGAAAGGAAGTCTCAGTAAATTATTCTTGGGAGTGTCCTATGCTATTAAACTATTGGGTGGGACCCAGTAAGTAAGTGAAATGATTTAGGTCATCTTTCAGCCTCCCTGTAGGAGATACCATTGCCATTTCCTAAGCTGTTAAAGTAGAGAGCCACCCCCTTTTGGTCTACTCTTAGGGTTACCAGAATATTTACAAGGTTAGAGTTCAGGAACCTAGAAACTGAGATTCCATGCTCCCAGAACCTGAAATTCTGGCTTTGACAATGTGATTGCTCTTTTGGGTCTGTCATTTAACCTCTGTGATCTGATTTTCTTGTTTGTAAAATGAGGTAAACAGGCTAACCTTTAAGGTCTCTTTGAACTCTTAGAGTTCTGACTCCATGTCATCAGTGTCTCAAGTGGATTATGTCTTTCAGAATATTGTTTTTTGGCAGCATATCCTGGCTTATCCTGACTGATATAAGTGATTACTCTGTACTTGGTACTTTCTATAGCTAGATATGTATTAACTCATTTAATTTTCACAACATTCTTGTGTGTTTGGAATTATTACTTTCCTCCCCCTTTTACAAATGAGGAAACTGAGACCAAGAGAGGATATTCTTTTCAATAGATTATTACATGTGGTTTTATACTTTAAAATAAAATTGCCTATGTTAAATATCTAATTAGAAATGGCTATGTGGTAAATGAATTTTGAAACTTGATTGATTTGAATTTCTTAAAAGTAGAACAGTGAGGGAGGAGAGGGGCAGATAGATGGAGGGGTTGCTTCAGATCCCCTCCCCATCCTCCTGTATATGATGCAGAAAGATGATCAGGACTCTTTAAGGTACATGCCTTTTGCTCAAGAATTCCTTTTCAGGAACAGAGCTCTGCTTAATTTTAAATATTTTAAAAGAGAATGAAAACTAAATGGCACATGAATTTGAGAAAGTTTTGAACACTAAATTTTAGGTTGATTATCAGATTGTGTTTGATCATGCTGAAGTCATTTAGTTACTATTGAAATGGCTACCTAGAAAGTAGATTTTGCTTATTAATAAATATATAACCTGGAAGCATCTGTCATGACAACCTTTGAATGAGGACAGTCTAAATGGTTAACTTTAAATTTTAAGAATTGCTGTAACTGTCATAATTGCCTGCCTGTCTTCTCTCACAGCTTCTACCCTCTGCCCTACATCCTTTTTTTCCAGCATCCTGAAGTATTTGTGCCGGTTCAGAGGCTAGATGATATAGTGGTTTAAGCAGGGAAATTGGTATCAGACAACCTAGATAAACATCTGGCTAACCACTTACCTAGCTGGATGACCTGGAGCAAGTTACTTAACTACTTTGCATCTCCATTTTCTCATCAATTAAATGGAGACCTTAAACAGTGGCTACCTCAGGTGGCGGTTGTGAGGATTAAAAAAGCTTAGAACATTGTGTGGCATGTGGCAAGCACTATCTAGATTTTTGCTATTACTATTCCATAATAGGTCTGGTGTGTCTTTGCTTCTGGGTTTTTATCCTTTCTCGTCTCTTTCCATCATTTTTCATGGGGCTGGCTCTCAATTGCTCTTAAAGATGCAACTCAGTGGTGGCTCTTTGGGATGTTTTCCCACATGTCTCCAGGCTGGGTGACATCCTTTCTGAATTTCTAGCCACCTCGCTATGACTTCTGTTATGACTCTCATAACATAGTAAAGCTACTACCAGTTTACTTATCTACATGTACCATGAACATGGACCTACCTTCTTCCTTCCTTCCTTCCTTCCTTCCTTCCTTCCTTCCTTCCTTCCTTCCTTCTTTCCTTTCCTTTCCTTTCCTTTCCTTTCCTTTCCTTTCCTTTTCTTTCCTTTTCTTTCTTTCTTTCTTTCTTTCTTTCTTTCTTTCTTTCTTTCTTTCTTTCTTTCTTTCTTTCTTTCTTTCTTTCTTTCTTTCTTTCTTTCTTTCTTTCTTTCCCCTTCTTCCTTCCTTCCTTTCATTTTTGTGAGTATAAGGGAGATACTGGGTAAATGTATATTGAATGGGTCAGTGGATCAATTTTCCCTCCATTTCTCTCTCCTTTCTTTCTTCTTCCTTCCCTCTCATTCTTCTTTTCTACTTTCTTTCCTTCTTCCTTCTTTTCTACCAAACTTCCTCTCTTCCTTCACTCTCAAACCTGGTCCTTGATGTATATTATCTTCATTATTCCTCACAGGAACTCTGTGAGATAAGCATTATGATTATCCCCATCTTGCAGGTGTGGAAACAGGATCAGGGTGATAGGCAACTTGCCCATCCAGAAGGGCAGACCCCTTACAGAGTTGTCTTCCAATGTTACTGTCTCGGCTCAAAACATTTTGGCAATTTTTCCTTGGAATTCCCTTTTGGCTAGTCTATGAGCCACATAAAAAAACCAGTCAGTTTTGGCCCATCCTTTTCTCAGAAAGGATGGTTTCCAGTCTGATCATCCCAATATGTTTGTTTCCAAATAAACCTAGATCATCTCATAAATCTGTTTTGATCTGGTCTCAGTTTATCAATAACCAGTATTATGGTTGGATTATCCCTTGTGGTTCTTAGTATGATTGCAAGATGCCCTTCAACAATAACCATCAAGAAACTTTGAAAAAAATAGAGGTTTATCATTTAAAGAACCTGGAAATTGCACAGCAGAGCTGGGGCCATACAGTGAGGTCATGGGTAGAGTATGGATGGGCCTGGTTCTGCTTTTATTGGGGTAAGGATGGGGGGTTTTGTGGACTCCTTCTTTATTCGTGAATTTAAACCATAAAAGGGGAGATTTAAAGTATGGGAAGAGAAAAAACAAGTGGCTCAAAAGGTCATTTATTGAAATCAACCAGGATTTCTAAAACAGAGGAGCCTCAGTTGGGGCAGGCAGTCTGTCTCTTGTCTAGTTGTGTGGTTGATAATGTGTTTATTCAAGGTAGCCATCATTGAAGTGGGTGACTCTTTAAAGTGGATGTCTTGGCAATCAAATCTTAAGTCAGGCACTTTCATTGCAAAAAAGAAAGAAAACAGTTGTCAAGGCTTATGCAAAGATGCCTACTCTTGCTACTTTTATTCCATATATTATTAGAATATATACTCAACATATAATTACCACAGTAATTAGGTAAGAAAAAGAGATAAAAGGCATCCAAATTGGTAAGGAGGTGGTAAAACGGTAATCATTTGCAGATGATGTGATATTATAAATAGAAAAAAAGAAAAACCTATTAGAACTAATAAATGAATTCAATAAAGTTGCAGGATACAAAATTAACATGCAGAAATCAATTGCTTTTCTATACACTAATAATCTATCAGAGAAATTAAGAGAATAATTTAATTTATAATTGCATCAAAACTAATAAAATAACTAGGATAAAATTTAATCAAGGAGGTGAAAGTCCTGTAGTTTGAAAACTGTAAGATACTGATGAAAGATACTTCAGATGACACCAGCAGATAGAAAGATTTGCCATACTCATGGATTGGAAGAATTAATATTGTTAAATTAATATTGCTCAAGTGTCCATACCCAAAGCAATCTACAGATTCAGTGCAGTCTCCATCATAATACCAATATCATTTTTCATAGAACTAGAACAAAGAATCCTAAAATTTGTGTGGAACCACAGAAGACCCCAAATAGCCAAAACAGTCTTGAGAAAGAACGAAGCTGGAGGCATCATACTTCCTGATTTAAAACTATATTGCAAAGCTATAACACTCAAAACTATATGGTACTGACATGGAAACAGACACATAGCTTAATAGAATAAAATGGAGTACAGAAATAAACCCATACATGTATGATCAGCTAATCTATTCCAAAGGAGGCCAGAATAAAAATGGGGAAGAGACAGACTCTTCAAAAAAATGATGTTGGGAAAACTGGACAGCTACATGCCGGACTGAAACTAGACCATCTTACAGCATATATAAAAATAAATTCAAAATGGATTAAAGACTTAATCCTTAAGACTTGTAAGGCCTAAAATCATAAAACTCTTAGAAGAAAACATAGTCAATAAGCTCTTTGACATCAGTCTTAGCAATATTTTTCAGGTCAGTCTCCTCAGACATGGGTAACAAAAGGTAAAATAAACAAATGAGATTCTATCATAATAAAGAGCTTTTACACAGCAAAAGAGACCAGCAACAAAATGAAAAGGCAACCTACTTCATGGGAGAAGATAATTGCAAATCATATATCTGATAGGGGGTTAATATCAAAATATATAAATAACTTACATAAATTACTAGCAAAAAAAACAAACAACTTGATTAAAAAATGGGCAGAGGACATGAATAAACATTTTTCTAAGGAAGACATACAGATGATCAATAGCACATGAAAAGATGCTCAACGTCACTGATTGTCAGAGAAATGCAAATCAAAACCACACTGAGATATCGCCTCATACCAGTACACCGGCTATTATCAAAAAGACGAAAAAAATAAGTGTTGCTAAGGATACAGAGAAAAGGGAACCCTTCTGCTCTGTTGGTGGGAACGTAAATTGGTGGAACCACTATGGGAAACAGTATGGAAGTTCTTCAGTTTCATTCTTCTGCATATAGGTATCCAATTTTCCCAACACCATTTATTTATAGGGAAAACTATTTTAAATTCTTGCCTCCTTTGTCATAGAACAGTTGACCATATAAGCATTGGTTTATTTCTGAGCTCTCTGTCTCGTTCAGTTGGTCTATATGGCTATTTTTTTTTAAAGATTTTATTTATTTATTTGACAGAGAGGAGGGAGATCACAAGTAGGCAGAGAGGGAGGCAGAGAGA
Source organism: Nasua narica (assembly GCA_028533885.1). Lineage (NCBI taxonomy): Eukaryota > Metazoa > Chordata > Mammalia > Carnivora > Procyonidae > Nasua > Nasua narica. The sequence goes on along the minus strand of CM052799.1, from coordinate 20,588,766 downwards.
GAGGGGGATGCAGGTTCCCTGCTGAGCAGAGAGCTCGATGTGGGGCTCGATCCCAGGACCCTGAGATCGTGACCTGAGCCGAAGGCAGAGGCTTTAACCCACTGAGCCACCCAGGTGCTCCTATATGGCTGTTTTTGTGCCAATACCATACTATTTTGATTACTATAGCTTTGGAGTATATCTTGAAATCTGGGATTGTGATATTTCCAGTTTTGTTCATCTTTTTCAAGATTACTTTGGCTATTAGAGGTCTCTTGTAGTTCCACATAAATTTTAGAATAATTAGTTCTAGTTCTGAGAAAAAAGTACTATTGAAAATTTGATAGGGATTGCACTGAATCTAGATTGCTTTGGGTGGAATGGACGTTTTGACAAATCCTGGGGCACCTGGGTGGCTTAGTCAGTTAAGTGTACAACTCTTGATTTTGGCTCAGGTTGTGATCTCAGGGTTGTGAGATCGTTCCCTGTGCTGGGCTCCGCATTGGGTGTGGAGCCTGCTTAAGATTCTCTCTCTTCCTCTCTAAAACAAACAAACAAACAAACAAACAAACGAACAAACAATATTAATTCTTCCAATTCATGGGCATGGACTATCTTTCTATTTGTGTTGTCTTCAGTTTCTCTCATCAGTGTCTTAGAGTTTTCAGTGTAGAGAACTTTTACTTCCTTGGTTAAACTTATTCCTAGGTATTTTATTCTTCCTGGCGCAATTCTAGATGGGATTGTTTTCTTAATTTCTCTTTCTTTTATTTCATTATTAGTCTAAAGAAATGCAACGTATTTCTTTTTTGGGAGGGAGAGAGTGAGAGAAAGTAAGGAGGGTTGTGGGGGAAGAGGAAGAGAGAGAGGGAGAAAGAGAATCTTAAATAGGCTTCACTCCCAGTCCAGTGCCTGATGTGGGGCTTGATCTCATGACCCTGAGATCATGACCTGAGCCAAAATCAAGATTCAGATGCTTAACCAACTGATCCACCCAGGCGCCCCACAACAGATTTCTTTATATTAATTTTGTATCCTGCCCCTTCTTTTGGAATGATGAAAATGTTCTAAAAATGTGTTGTGTACATGGTTGCACAACTCTGTGAATATACTAAAAACCACTGAATTTTATACTTTACAGGAGTGGATTTTGTGTAAAAAATTCATAACTGCCATCATTAAATACATACCAGTTGCTCACTCCCAGTCACTGTTTTGTGAGGCACTGTGGCACATGGATGAGAAAGAGAACACTTGTTCTTGGTGCTCTGGGAATGTCTCAGTGGATGTTCTCAAATGGAAAGATGAAATGGATCCACAAATAGTTTAATCAAGGTGTTGCAATACTCAGTGCTAATCTCTGGGCATAGACCACACTCAGAAAGATCTCAACACCTCTGGGTGCCAGCTATAGGAATTCAAAAAGATTTAAAAATGTGGGCCACTCCAATATTTATATAACTTAGACATAGTATTGTTTATGGCCTACAGTACTGTGAGGTACTTGGGGGCAGGAGCTGTGCCTTATGTTCATTTTATTTCCCTTGCTTAGCGTTATGTCTGGTCTACTGGCAGGAGTGTGTGTTTGGTGATTGAATGAGGAACTGCTGTTTTGGGAGTGTCCTGGTTTGTTCCTAGGACAAAAATGCCTTCACGCTTATGGCTGCCTGTTCTGACCAGCCTGAGGGTTGGCCCTGTGGGGAAGGTGTTGCAGAATTCACCAACTGTCCTCATGCAACTGTTTCTTTTCTCATAACCGGTAACTATTTTGTTTCTTTGGTGTTTTCACTCTGATTTTGATTGAAATGGTGACTTGGAATACTATGTGCGTACTTCTGGAGTATTTTTCTTTCTTCCCTGGTAGTATACTGAAGACTTTGGGTTCCTGGGTCAGTGAGATTTAGGAAAACAAAAAGTGAAATTAACCTCACTTTCTTCTGCTTCTCCTTCTCTTTCTCTTTCTCCTTCTCCTCCTCCCCCCTTCCTCCTCTTCCCTCCCTTCCTCCTCTTCCCCCTTCTCCTCCTCCCCCTCTCCTCCTCCTTCTTCTTCGTCTTCTTCTGATATTTATCAAACAGCAGTGCTATAGATTTTGTGTAGCTTATGGATCTTTGCTGTAATAAATTGTTTTTCTTTTTTCTTTTTTTTCTCTGTGAAGGTACTTTATGTTGATTCTTTCTGTTAAATATCCTTTGCTTGCACTGGACTTTTCTTTGTCTTGATTTTTTGCTTCATTTTTTTTTTTTCCATTTCCCATGCTGTTCAGTTACTGGATGCCAGAAGAACCAAGGTTTGTCCACTCTTTGCAGCTTGTTTGTTTTGCTCTGCACAGCCTCACCTCCTTGTGTGTTTGTGTCTGTCCCTGTCTGCATTTGTTCCCTTTTGCTTGCAGATGCAGTAATCCTGTTTACTAAACCCGTTCACAGCTTTATTTGTAAAAAATAAAGTCCTCGTTTGTGTCTACTTGTAGTGGATGCTATTATTTTCATTTTTTAAATGGAAATGCATTTATCATGGAAAGTATGGATAGTAGAATAAAGAACACCTTAGGAAACAAGGAATACTGAGTCTGGAGCATTGCGGGCGTAAAGAAGGTGTGTTTGTGAGACTTTCCCTTCTAACCCTTTCCACTTCCTCAATTAAAACTCTGTAGATGTATAATTTCCCTTGTGACTGACACTAATATATTGTTTCTGTGTATGTGTACATTTCTTTTCTCCTGAGACATTCAGAAAGCATCATTGAATTAATTTCCCCCTCTCCATGTGCTGTCCCATGCTTCTGAAGTCACCCTGGAAGACTTCACGGCTGGCCCTCTGGACCTACCTCATGATTAACATTCCATCTTCATAGTCTGGTAGTAGCAAATAGTGCTTGGCATTTCCATTGACTTTTTTCCCCTTCTTTCTCCTCTCCTGCTCCATCTTTCTCATCACAGCACCTGCAGTTGACAATCCAAGCCCTTCAGGATGAGCTTCGGACCCAGAGAGACCTCAATCACCTCCTGCAGCAAGAAAGTGGCAATCGTGGCGCTGAGCACTTCACCATTGAGCTGACTGAGGAGAACTTCCGGCGACTGCAAGCTGAGCATGACAGACAAGCTAAAGAGCTCTTCCTTTTAAGGAAGACCTTGGAGGAAATGGAGCTGAGAATTGAAACGCAGAAACAGACCCTCAATGCCCGAGACGAGTCGATTAAAAAGCTGCTCGAAATGTTACAAAGTAAAGGTTTGCCTTCTAAAAGTCTCGAGGATGACAATGAGCGAACACGGCGGATGGCAGAGGCTGAGTCTCAAGTCAGCCACTTAGAAGTGATTTTAGACCAGAAAGAGAAGGAGAACATACATCTTAGAGAGGTAAGGACATTCACTCTGTTTCCCCAAAGCCATATTTTGCAAGTTAAAGTATGTTACCAAGTTATTTTCACAGGTTGGAAGATATCTGCAGCCTTAACAAAATTTCCTGGCATCCGTTTTATAATCTTCCTGTCTGCTTATCACCTTTAAGCTAGAACTTTGGATTAGATTTTTTTCTCTCCTCACTACACATATGTTGCATTGTTACTCGAGGATTCAGGATCCAAGTGTGTGCAGCACATGCCAACTCTAAGGTGGTTTATAATTTCTTTCCCACAGATGGCCATAGTTTCAGGGTTTTTTAAGTACAGTACTAAGTTTTAGATGTTTATCAAATACATCTCTCTATAGGAGCAAAACAAATAGGTGATTAGCAAAACAATGAACCTAAATATTTTTATAGCTGAATTGGGGCAGCATTTGCAGAAAGTAAAGCATATGGATATTTCTGGGAAGAAATGTGCAGATCAATTTTGAACATTTAAGTTTAAGATAATCTTTTTTTTTTTTTTAAGATATTGTTTATTTATTTATTAGGAAAGAGAGAGAGTGAGAGAGAGCATGAGAAGGGAGAAGGTCAGAGTGAGAAGCGGACTCCCCATGGAGCTGGGAGACTGATGTGGGACTCGATCTTGGGGCTCCGGGATCATGACCTGAGCCGCAGGCATTTGCTTAACCACCCAGGTGCCCCAAGTTTAAGATAATCTTGTCTGCATTTCTTTTGGCTAGGAAAAACTGTCCCAGGTTTTCTGAATATGCATTTTGGCACTTAGTGGATTAAATAATTTGAAGTCCTTCAGAGGCTCTCCGGCCTACCACCACTATTGAATATTGGGATGCTCAGATATCTGAGGATATGCAGTTTAAAGCTTAGAAAAAATGTGGGTGATAGCCAAGTTTGAAATTTTTACAGCAGTTCCTTGCTGCTATGGTGGATGTGGATCTCAAAAGTACCATGTAGGCAAAATGTTGAGGGAGACACAGATCCTCAGAAAATAAGAAGCAATAAAATGGCATTAAGTATATTTTAAAAATACTCTATTGGAATAGATAAAAATTCCAAAAGATATTTGCTTTCAGACCAAATTAGATTTCTTGGCATTATATACCTTTTTGGGTGGGGAGTTGTGAGTCTTTTTTTTGGTTTTTCATAAAACATGGCTTCCATGATGGGGCTTGATGCTCCCAGAAGTTTTCTTTGATATAGATTGTATTTGCTTAGGACATTTGAACAGACTTTTGTATCTCCAGACTTAATGTCCACCGTGCTTATTCTCCCTTGTTTTACTTTCACAAGACATTAACAGCATGCTAGGGATACCACATGGCTTAGTTTTGGATTGAGATGCTTTGGATTGAGTTTTGGATTGGATTGAGATGCTTTGTTGGGACTAGGTCTTCCCATCCATATTCGAAGAGGCTGAATATCATGGTTAGGCTTCTAAGATGGCCCTAATGATTTATAATTTTTGGAAATCATACCCTTGTGTAAATCCATGTCCTTGAGTATGGGCTGAACCTAGTGACTTGATTCTAAATAATAGAATATGGTGAAGGTAATGGGACACCAATATAACTTCCATGATTGGCTTATATATAAGACTGTTATCTTCATCTTATTAGCAGGCTCTATTGTATTCTCAACTTACCTACTTTGATGAAGCAAGCTACCATGTGAGAGAGGCCCATGTAGTAAGGACTGAGAGTCGCCTCCAGTGAGGAACTGAGACCCTCGCTCAAAGAACTGAAAACTGACAACAACCACTTAGTGCACTTGGAAGTGTCTGACACATAAGCATCTATCCAGATGCCGTTATGAAAACTTCTACTGAATGATGAGTGGTTAAGACACTCATAATTCTTGGACTATTTAACTTGCCTCTTCTTGCTGTATTGTGGGTAAACACTTCATGGCATTTATTTAGAGATGTGTTGGTAAATCGACTTTAGGGATGGGGTGGCAGGGGCATAGGCCCTGGGGGTAGCATTTGCTGATTTCCATGGTGTAAATACTCCCACCGTGACTAATTTCAAGTTATCGATGGTTTAAAAGCAGGCTCACAAAATTCCACAAAATGGATAAGTGCATTAAATCCTTCCCCAGTGCAACCTTCAGATAATATAAAAGGCCCTGCAATCTTTGTTGCAGCTTTGTGAGGGACTGAAGCAAAGGACCCAGCTAAGCTGTGCCTGGATTTTTGACCCACAGAATCTGTGAGCTAATAAATGTGTGTTGTTTTAAGCTGGTGAATTGCAGGTAATTTGTTACACAGCAATAAATATCCAATAGAGTGGATCAGAGACTAATCTCTTCCTGCCTTACTCCATAGACTTTATATTTAGTTTACAGAAGAGAAACAATAACTACTGGCAGTAATGACTTGCATGTAAAGCAACCGTGGATTTTGAAATTTTGGTTACGTTATCTTAGAACTGTGGCTGGAGATTGCCATAGTTGAAAAAACCTGCTGCTTTATTTTGGGTGCCAAGGGATCATGTTGCATGTACAGCAGGGCAGCGATGCCAGAGAAACCTCCATCTGCACCGTTGACCTTCACTTCATGTTGGGGTCTTGTGGTCAGGGCAGAGTCACTCTTTTTCTCTTATTAGATTCTGCTCACTGGTAGCACTAAGTAGATGGTGCCTTGATTCTGTTGTGTGGATGCCTCCACTTAAATGAATCTAAACAAAATTCAGTTTGTGTTTTACAAGATTAGTTTGCCCTCACAGTGGTCTGGCCTGGAAATAGATCATATTCAGAGCCTGAACCATCAGTCTGAGAGCCCACAGGGAGTGCTACAGAGAATTCAGCCCAACATACCCAGCTAGTTTCCTTGAGCATCAGATGAAAGTCAGTGGATTGCCTTTTTCTTGGCTTATCAAGAAGGTGCATGTGGAAAAGTTGTCTCTATAAAAAAATACCATTTTAAAATTAATTCAACAAAAAGACTTAGAGGCCTGCAAAGACGTTCCCCAAGAGAAAGATTGTACTACTTCTGAGAGCCATTTGTTACATTTTGTGGAATTTTGTGAGCCTGCTTTTAAACCATCGATAACTTAAAATTAGTCACGGTGGGAGTATTTACACCATGGAAATCAGCAAATGCTACCCCCAGGGCCTACGCCCCTGCCACCCCATCCCTAAAGTCCATTTACCAACACATCTCTAAATAAATGCCATGAAGTGTTTACCCACAATACAGCAAGAAGAGACAAGTTAAATAGTGCGAGAATTATGAGTGTCTTAACCACTCATCATTGAGTAGAAGTTTTCATAACGGCATCTGGATAGATGCTTATGTGTCAGACACTTTGAAGAATGGTTTTCATTGATTCATATTTATTTAACTCTCAAGACTACCTCATGCTTTCAGTTGTCCCTCCATTCAGTGAGCATTTACTGAGGATCTGTTTTGGGATAAAGCAATTGTAACTAGTAAAATTTGACTTCATCATGCTTGTATTCTTTGGGGGTGAAACATAATTTCATAGTTAGAGAAGTAACATGAAGAAAAGAAGAGGATGAAGATCTAGTGACCTGGGTGGGGCCAACTTGGTATTGGGTGATCAGGGAAGGCCTCTTCGAGGGGGTGATACTGTGAACTGAGACCTGAATGACAAGAAGGAACTGGCCATGTGAAGCTCTCAGAATACTGTTCCAGTTATGTGGAAAGACCCATACCAGGGAGGTAGGTGCTATTATTTGGCCCAATTTACCTGGGGAAACTGAAGAATGGGTGACACTAAGAGGCTTATTCAGCCTCCCAGTGGTGGAGGTTGGTATTCGAATTGGGGTGACTCCAGAGTTTCAGCCATTAAATCATTTCATGAAATCCCTTTTCTAGAGGATTCGTTCCCAAAATGTGCTCTGCAGAACAGCCGTTTTGTGGGATGCTAATAATGTGCTATGAGAGAAAAAGGGCTGCAGTGCAAAGGAACTTGGGAAAATGCTGAATTCCACAAAGTTTACTGTAGGACTCCTCAGACTCCTTAATATGCAAGTGTGCACCAGTCATTCCCAGGAAGGGGAAGGTTCTCAAGCTTATTTAACTTACTTTTGTCTTGCTGCACTGGTGTTCTTCATAAAGCACGTTGGAAAAAAGCTGTGCTAGAAAATAAAAGTGTGCTTTTAACTTGTGACCTGCAAAATATGTAAAAATATACAAATAGTTGTTTCCCATGGCCAAATAATTGGGTAATTTCTTCCATTAGTTATTCTAGAAGGCAAAGTTTATTGTTAGCTGTTTCCATATTCTCTACTGAGTTTTAGAATGTTCTTCTGTCAGGTTTTTTTTTTTTTTTTTTTTTTTTTTTTGCTTTTTTGGTGGAAAAATGTGGCTGACTGCTTTTGGTATTAAAGCAGTAAAAATAGCCCAGCTTGAATAAAGAAGTAGCCTGACCTCTGTTAATTTAAATGAATCTAAAACAAGATTTAAAATGTACTTGAGGTTTAAGTTCAGTGTGTTCCTTATTTCTTTTTTCATTTTGCACGGTTCAACCCAGTTTGGGGCTCGATGGTGTAATGTTGGAGAATAGAGTGCTAGTGGTTTTATGATTCATTCTCAGGCAGAGGTGTTGGGCCTCGTATAAACCCCATCTCTTGGAATACTGGTCTTATTGAGCCTTTGTTTGAGGAGATTTTGAGTTGGCAGGAGTTCCACATGGGGAGGGTCGGGTTGCTTTAGTGTCTTGTTATCTTTCGGTGGTCTGGAAAAGGCTGAGGGCGAAACCACGTTTTTGCCTGGCAGGAAACAACAACAAAAAGACTATGATCTCAACTTATTTGGAAGACCAAAAGCATTGCCCAAGAATGACAACTGATGTGCTAATGTGAGCTGAAGTCTTGGCTGAAACACAACATTACTCACTAGTGTTGTGGGATGCTTTTGGATACAGGTTGATTTGATAAGACATTATTGGATGTAGTAATAGTTTACCTTGTTCTCTGGGTTTTTCTGCACAGAACATATTGTTCTCTGTAAAGGTTTTGGTAATCAAGTACCCAAAATACTATTGATTTCATTAAAGAAAAAGTGGGTTTATATCCCAGATCCTCCTATATTCACTCTCCTTAATATTTTCTTGGCTGATCCTTAGAAGAGAGTCAGGAGTCTCTGTCTCATTGCACTGTAGAGTATTTGAAGGGAAGGGTATATGTTCTGCTGACATGTCTGTTGATTTCCTATGCTAATCCCTTTGGGCAGCTTGCCCATCTTTGATAGCGAAGGCTGAAGAGCAATCAAGTCATTGGGGGCCTCAATTGCTACTAACCCAGGAGACTGGGCCTGGGCTTCCCACCATGCTGTGGTTGGGGCAGGGAGGAGAAGGGTAAGGCAACATGAATTCTTGCTTTCCTCATTTATTTACCAAGATCCACCAAGGCAGAGTCAGTGACCTAGAAGTTCTTGAGCTCATAAACCTTTTACTGATGGCTCAAACCTCCACTACGTGATCTTTGGCCAAACTTTTAAACTCCACCATAGTCTCCCCATCTCAAAACCAAATGGCCTCTTTCTTTGTAACATGAATTTGTCTTCAGTTCCGCTGGCTGAACCTTAATTTTGCTGAAGCAGGCATTTCTAATTCTGATTCTACAGATTTAACTTGTCTATTTCTACCAACAAAGCTTATCACAGAAATTATTCCTAAACATGAGTGACCACATTAACATAACATTACATATTCTCTCTTGCCAGAGTTATTTCCTACATATATTATAGAACCTAACAATTGCTCCTTTTTTTTTAATAAAGTCAGTTTCTTACCTGATCAGTATATTCCATCCATATTCCCAGGCCTCATATATTGCCTGCAGGTGCTCAGTAAATATTTGAGAATGAAAAAATAGTTAAAAAGCAATAAAGAATTTCTCGGTGATTTATTTTGCTACTATTGGAAGGGTGGTTCATAATGATTATAGTGATAGGCTCTTTTATGTTTTCTCTATCATTGCTCTGTGTTTGGTGTGGAGCAGGAACTTGAGTGTAACCCTAACTGGAAGTTTTCTTCCATTTTTTTTGAAACCATGTTGGATGTCATGGAACACATGCTGAACATCTATATGCAGGATGCTGTGGGAGCACCCTTGGCAAGTTTGTGGTCTTGTTCAAGAATTCAGGTGGGCAGTAAGAGAAATAGCTCACATTTACCAAGGCTTATTTTTTGTCAGGTTCTGTACTACATAAATACTGTTGTCATCATCCCCATCACACAGATGAAGAAACAGAGGCACAAAGAAGCAAGTAATTATTTCTAGTCACACAAAGCAAATGCTGGAGCAAAGATCAGAACCTGGGAAATCTGGGTACAGAGTCTATACCTGTCACCATCACATGCTACTACTTCTCAGGATGGTGTACTAAGAGAACATCGAATGGCACTTAAGTGGTGTACAACTTAGAGGTAGGAGGCTGACCACTGAATTCATCCATGACAGAGCTGTTTTTCAAAGGCAGGAAAAATTTCAACACACAGTGATGATAGTGAAGTATGATTAGAAAACAGACAGCTGAGCCAAACCTTAGAGGTGGGAACTGTGCTGTGTTTAGTGGGTGCCATGAGTTTGGCGCAGTTGACACTCCACCTGCCAGGAGGGAAAGGAAATAAGGCTGAAAAGGTGGTTTGAGGTCAGATCACTCAAGGCCCTGATCATGTGACACAGGATTGGCTTTTACTCGGTAGATTCTGGGCAGCCTTTGAAGGAATTTTCCCAGGAGAATGGCACTATCAGAAAACCTTGGTCGTGCTAATTGGTAGTGCATTGGGAGGAAGAGGCATGGAGACAACTTAGAAGGATACCATGGTTGTTCAGGTCACCAAGAGTCTGAATCTGGGTGGTAGTCACAGGAGTTGAAGAGAAAGTTCATCTTCACCTTGACCTTGACAACTGGGAACTGAGTTCTGGGAGCGGGGAGGAGCAGACAGCCTCTGCGGGCCTGGGCGCAGACAGATGGTGGGATAGTGGGCCAGGGGAGTGGTAAGAGGCTTGAGGAAAGACTTTGAATGTGTTGAGTTTGATGAAATCCTGGTGGAGCTGTCCAGCCAGGGTTGAAAACGTGGCTGAGGAAATGACTATGAAGTTCTGCCCAAGTGCACAAGGCATTTCTGACTATTGGTCACATTGTCGTTGCTGTTGTTTGCATTCACACTTGATCATTTGTGGCCACCAAGTCCCCAGTTTGTGTGATCATTCCAAAGTTTGCCTTGTCACTCACCCCTACTGTTGTCTAAGAGGTGACCTTAGGGACTGCATACTTCTCTTTCATGCCTCTTTTCTGAGTAAGCATGTCATTTAGACTCTGGTATATTCTTTGAAATTACAAAAATTTTTCACTGACTGATGCCAACTTGATACAGATTCCCTTTGTTCTCACTGGGTTCCATTTTCTCCAAGCACTCCATACAGGATGAATGCCAATGAAACATCTTTATAGGAAAGTACTCTCTCTGAACCCTGATTAACATTACACTTTCAAAAGCAGGATTTCATGACTTTTATCCACACATTTCTGATGACAAAGGGAATGTACCTATTCCTGTTTCTGTTTAGTATTATTTGCCTTATCTTTAAATTCTAATACATTCTTTAAAGATTGAACACTGCATGCTAATTTGAAATGGTTCAGGTTTTACCCCATATTGATTTTAATGAGTGCCACTGATTGCTTTTTAAGTTAAAGAGACTGGTGGAGCCCCAGGGAGCCATTAGGCACAAGGCATTTTGGAACCTGCTGAGTAAAGAAAGTGGCAGGGTAGAGGGAGGTGAGGGGAGGTGATAGGGACTGGGGAGAATGTCAGGTGGTTATGCTGGGAGAGACTCTCATTATTGTTCTCGCTGCTCTATCCTCTTGCTATATCTTGGGTGTGACTGCTTTTTGAAAAATATTCTTTTGATAGCTGACATAATTTATTATTATTACATTTAGTAAGACCATGCACCACAAATGAAACCTCAGTGTCAAGGAAGTACTCCAAGTACCAGGACTGTGGCTACTTCAGTATGTCACAAACTGTGGCAATGGGAAGTTGAGACAGTTTAACTATACCAAGGCCTACCTGTCTCGGATGGAACATCAGCTAATACCTTACATATGAAGGAGGCTTCATAGTTTATAGAATACACTATTTTAATGCTTTCCTCTAATGCTCCTGGTAACCCTGTGAAGAAACAGGGTCAGAGAGATTAAGAAGTAATGACAAATAACTTTTACTGCGCACTTAAGAACCTGTGCTAATCAATTTCTAGGGAGTGCTACTTGATCTTCCCAAGAATACTCTGGGGTGGATGGTGGTTTCCTGCCTCTTGGATGAGGAAGCTATGGCCCAAAGGGGTGATGTGTCTGGTCTAGCTTCTTAGAGCAAGTAGTGATGGACCTGGAATTCAAATTTAGGCCTGCTGTTTTCAGGTACCTGCTCCTAACCACTCATTGACATTGCCAGGGATGATGCCTGAGTAGAGCAGAGACTAGAATTCTGGTCTTTTGACTTCTTGCTCAGGGATATTTTCTTGATCAATGCAAAAAAGGAAAAAAATAATGAAAAGGCTCTGTTTTGTTTTTTTTTTTTTCTCTTGCTACATCTTATCAGGGCCTGTTGAATCCAGGACTATAAATCTACATACGAGGTCACTGAGCAGTAGAAGGGTTAAATAGTGCCATGCAGAATGTAGCATCACAGCCAGATCTCCTCAGCCAATTTGTTGCTCATGAAAATTAAAGTACTGGATTAAAATACAAAGAATGGTACTGTACATCTAGGCCCTCCATGAATTCCTAGGGAATAGATGAATTTTTGTGAACAGAGAATAAGGAAAAACAGGAGGTGCTAAGAGCTGGACCTTCCCCATTTTATCTGTTCAAAGTTAGCCTTCTTTTTCAATTTATTTTTTATTTTTTTATTTTTGAAGATTTTATTTATTTATTTGAGATAGAGACAGTGAGAGAGAGCATGAGAGGGGAGAAGGTCAGAGGGAGAAGCAGATTCCCCGTGGAGCTGGGAGCCCGATGTGGGACTCGATCCCAGGACTCCGGGATCATGACCTGAGCCGAAGGCAGTTGCTTAACCAACTGAGCCACTCAGGCGCCCTCAATTTTTTTTTTTAGCTCTATCATTATTTCATTGCCTAAAAGAAATGCTTTGTTTTCCCAAATTGACTTTACTTTTTATTTAGTTTTTGTTGGGTATTTTGGATTTCTATGTCAGTGTGAGACATTAAAACTGTATTTATAACCTCCAATAAGTGCCCCATTTCATTGTTCTTCTAGGTGGCTAAACTTTGGAAAAGCAGAATCTGCTTTCCCACCCACTCTGGCTTGGATGTGAAAGGGGAAACTTTATTTGTGTTTTTAGTCTGGCACATATATTAAGAGTATTTTAAATGTTTTGAGTAGAAGGTTAAATAAGGCAATGTCAGTGCTTGCTGGGTGATTTCCTATGATTGGCTTATTGTTAGAGCAGTTGTGACTTACACAAAGAAGGAATCAAATCCTCCTTAATAAAGGAAAGATATAGTTACATATGAATGGTTTATAGAGAAAGGAAAAAGAAAGATGAGTGAGCCTTTAGAATAAACATAAAGACTTACTACTCAGCTAGATCAAGAGTGAGCACACTAGAGCTTGTGGGGCAAGCGTGCCTCACCATCTGTTTGTTTATGACCTGGGAACTAAGAATGGGCTTTTACCTTTTTAGATGGTTATATTTGAAATGGTTATGTAAGTATATAATATCCTAAGTATACATACATATGTATATACTGTCTAAATAGTTGGTAAAAAGAAAACCTCTTTCGATTTTACCTTCTGACCCTCAAAACCTAAAATATTTACTACTTGGCCCTTTAAGAAAAAGTGTGGTGACTCCTGAATTAGATGATAAACAGTTTTTGAACCAAGATGTTTAGTAAAAAGCGTATATGCAATTAGTTATATTTAGAGTATCAAATCTGATTATTTTTGTATAGCTTTTGAGTATTTTTTTTAAATGAGGAGGCAATATTTTTTTGTCATTTCTGCCCGTATTTCCGTTACAACGATTAGGCTGGTGATTTTCATCTTCAGAGTTGTAGCACCTTGGGCATTGCCAGTTATCATGAAAGTCTGCAGCTCTCAGGAGTGGTGGGTGTTGGGGAGGTGACTTATGGGTTACAAAGGGACTGTGTGGGAAGAATTCACTAACCTATTAAGATGCCGGAGAAATGGAGATTGCCATTCAAACTCCAAAGGAACCAGGAATTCCTGACCTAATTAAAACACAGCTTCCAAGTCCTCCTCCTTTTATTATTATTATTTTTTTAGATGCCTGTACTTACTGACACTTTTTAGGCCTATACAATGCTTTATTAAATCTGTGGCTGCTTTGAAGGAACTGGTCTGAAAAAGAAACTGTCCATATATATATATATATAAATCGTGGTAAAAGATACTTTACATGTAGCAATCATTGGTGTGCCATAGATTTGCTAGGTTTTCCTATGGAAAGTATTCTTAATCAGATAAAGCCAGGGCCTGCTCAGAATGACAACCGGAAATCCCCTTACCACCCTCTGCCCTTCCTTCAGCCTCTAAGGCAGTAATATCCATTCTGGTAACGGGGGTTCAATTGTCAGCTTCTTGAGCATATTTAGTGTTGGGGGAGACCCGGCCTGTTGCTGAAATTTTGCTTCCTTGGTGTAGCTCAGGGTCTTTCAATCTTAGCACTATTGGCATTTGGGACAGGATGTGTCTTTGTTGCGGGGGTTGTCCTGTGCACTATAGGATGTGTAGCAGTACCCTGGGCTTCTCTCCACTAGGTGCAAGTAGTACCTTTCCCCTTCTCCCAGTTGTGACAACCCAGAATGTCTCCAGACATTGAAAAATGTCTCCTGGGGGTGGGGAGCAAAATCATACAGGTTGTGAACTGCTGGTGTAAAGTGATTGACACATCCTTCTGGTGGCTGGCCTGTGGCCGTGGCAAAATACAGTAATTCCCAGCCCCACCTGCTTGAAACTCGTTTTACTGAGGAAGGGCAGCTCAGTCACGATAATTCTTGACCCAAAGACTGCCTGCAGGGGATTGAACTAGGAAACAGATGTGCTGAGGAGGGGTGGGGGCTTGAGTCTGAAAAGAAACAGAAGTGGGATGTGTGTGTGTGTGTGTGTGTGTGTGTGTGTGTGTGAGAGAGAGAGAGAGAGAGAGAGAGAGAGTCAAAAGAGAGAGAGATTGAAAGAGAAGCTACTTCTGACTACCCCCTCTTCCCTTCCAGGAAAGGTAGGACTGGAAATTAGGCAAGTCCTAGAAAATAAATCTAAGGGAGGGGTTGGGGGTAGTGTTCTGATCTTAGATACCACGTGGGAAAGCTGGGCTTCATGAAAATAAAAGATGTTTGATTCTCAGGAGTATTTATGGAGGTAATAATTATGGATCTGCGAAGACACATAACTTCACTTTTTGACTACTGGACTCTCACTATTAATCAGCGGTTCTATTTTACGGTAAAGGTTGTCGTCCCTGCTTTCCCCAAAATGGCCTCTTAGTCTCCCTTTCTGTTTTTTCAGTAAACATTTCTCTATATGAACTGCTATCCGCCCCTTCCCCAGCTCCACTAAACTTCAGAATAATTTTGGAGTGTGGTAGTTTTATCGTGTGGAAATGTAGTACAGATGTTCAGAATTACCTTTTCTTTCTCTCCTTTAAAACATCATGACCACACATGCTTTTCTCTAAGTACTATTAAGTATTTTTATTATTACTATTAAAAAATCTTGCCTCAGGCAGATTCTTACTAAATCTCAAGTAAAGGCAAATATTAAAATAGCAGCAAGTATTTATGTATATCACACTAAAAAGTCTGAACTCATATTTGGCTTTTTATGCAACTGAAACCTTTATTTTTTGACCCACTTGACCAAGTTCTCTAGTTTTGCCCTCTTTTCCTGACTCTAAAACTTTAAGTTTAGACTATAGGATTTTGTTCACCATCATTCCCCCCTCCCCAATTTTCTCTAGACTTGAGTTTTTCTCTTTATCCTGCATGTATGTTTGAACTCAGTCTGATCACTTAATGAAGTTTGATGGGAGGATTTGGACTGTCAGCATGAATTAGTGCATGTTTTTAAAAGTTATTAATGGAGGAAAGTTCTCCTCCCAGAGAATTCCACTGATGAGTGGCAGAGTTTCTGTGTTCTCCAAGTGCCACACGTTGGGTCCAGTGATCATATACAAAGGAAATGCTTTATCAACACTCAACACCTCCCCCACTCAGAAACCTATTTATGGAGATTAGCTGCTTCTCTAACCTTAGGTTCTTTTGGGTTTATTAATGCCACTTTCTTTTTATATTCCTTGGCCGGACTTAAACATATTTCTCTAAATAGTTGCAAAAAAGAAAACCTCTTTAGATTTAATCACTTGAACCTGGAATCAAGAGTTCCCTCACCACCTGTGAGCACGTTTAGCCTGCTGGAGATTAATCCTGGTTCAGACAAATGATTTTTAAAGCATGGCTTTTTCCATCCACATCCAAACAGGAATGCGTGGTGATTTTCTTTTAAAGGGCAGTGGAGATCTTTTTCCTTCTGTCAGAGTCCATACAGCAAGGAAGAGGCAGAACCTGACTGTGCCTGAGACAGCAGAAATAACACTTACTGTAGGTATTGCACCATGGCTTCATGAGACCCAACGGTGTTCCTGCCAACAGTCTCTGTTGGCAATACTTTTATGATGCATGTCAAGATTTAGCTGGTTTTAAGGACTCAAGCTTTAGTTGCTTTAAAAGACAGAATGTTGTACATGATTGGATCTTTGCCAGTTCCGCACTGGAAGCTTGAGACGCCTGAAAAACCTGCCAGGTGCTAACCTCAATGGCTATTCTTAGGCTGCTTCTTGAGCAACTGTTACGGGGAGAGGGATCACGGGAATTTAGTGTAGAGTTAAGGATGCTTATGCTGAGTGGGGACTTCTGACACATGATGACACAGGATTCTTCAGAAGACATGAAATCTCTTTGAAGAACTCATTATGATTTCCCTTTTTGTAGGCTGTGGTTATCTTTGCATGCTGGCTCTTTGCTTGGTTGCCTCATAGATACAAATGTGAGAGGACTCAAGGAGAATGGTCTAAAATGACCACATTTTCTGAAATCATGGAGACCTCTTGAGAAATCTGTGTGGCATGGTCTGTCTGAGGGCTATCACATGGAGAGAGAGAAAGGTTGATGGGAGTGACATTGTGGGAGGCCCTGGCAGGATGCTGTATATAGCATAAATCATTGTTGTTGCCGCCATTGTAAAAAATAGAAGACTCTCTGGTGCAGACACAGAGCTGAGTGCTGTACTCAGTTACTCCTCACAGCAACCCTGTGAGGTGGAGGTGCTGACATTGTCCCGTTACTTCATCAGGGCAGCTAAGTAGCTTGCCTAAGACCTCACAGGGAACTTGACCTCAGAGATGAGAATCATTGTATCTGCTGTTCTGTAGAAAGTCAAAATAACTTCTAGTCATTTTTTCCCACCCAGTTCCTCTCTATCCTTGATTTGTTTTCTTTGAAACTTTCCTTTCCTATTTAGGTTTCTGATCTGGGTCATATTATGACTTCATTTATAATCTTCATATAAACTCTTTCTTTTAATATATCAGTTTCCTTCTCTTTTATTTTAACCTCAATCATTTTCTTCCCTTTGTGTTTTCATCTGCTTTGTTTTATGGGGTTAATTGTCTTTCTTGTTGTGTTCCAAGTAGACGTTCTGGGCTTTTGCAAGAGACTTAATAACGCTAGTGAAATTTACAGGAGACTTCTGGCCTAATATAATTTTAATCAGCAGTTTTTTCTGCTTCCTGTAAAACCTTTTCATCCACCTGTGCAAGTTTATTCTTTGGTCTCAAATGAAATGACCTATACAAAGCACTTTGCACAAGGCTTGGCTCAACAAATGTCATTTATATTTCTTTGAAGAAAGGTGAGGAGAGGATAAACAGGAATTACAGAGTTACGGTCACATCAGTTGGTCTCCTTGTAAAGCAAGTCCATGCTCCCTTTATAAATCTTTGAGTTCTTTCTTCAGAATAAAACCTCACCTGGTGGCATTTTATAGGTCACTTGTCAGGGCATAGATTTTTGTACTGAGCTGTGCAAACTCCAGAGTGACCTTCTCTTCACCATCCCAGGTTCACTTTGTAATTGCTCCAGAATGTTATGGAGTAGATTATATTGTATAGTAAGTAACTAGTTCACAAGGTTTGAATAAACTTAAATGTAATGCATGTAATAGGTAACTTACATGTAATGCATGAATACATATAAAGGCTGGCACATAGTAGGTGCTCAATGAATGTTAGTTTACTTATATTTATATATTTATCTCTATATATCTATATGTCTATCCACCTATCTATATCTCCTCTCAAGACTGCATTCCTTGAGAGTAGGAATCACATCTTACTCATCTTTAATATTATCAGCACCTGGCACACAGTAGAAGCTGACAGATCAGGTTTATCATTATTGATACACATCTGTTTCTTGTGAGGAGAGATCCTCTTATATATCTTTAATGTAATATAATAGATGACCAAAGTGTTTGATGTATCTAGAGAATGACTAGGGAAAGAAAGCATGAAATAATTAGAACTTTTTACAACTTTTGGGATGACACAAAAATTCTTATGATTCATCAAAATATTTTTAATGAGTTATGCATATGTAATACTTATAATAGCTACCCTTTATTGAGCACTTACTTTGTGCTTGACACTCAACTAAGTGCCAGTTACTCATTATACATTCCATCTCAGGACTTATCCTCCCTTTATAGATGATGAAACTGAGGCACAGAATAGGTGTGACTTTTGCAGGGTCACATAGCTACCATGTTAGAGTTAGAATTTGAATAGAGTTCTTTCCACTATCCTGTTCTTTTTTTTTTCCCCACTATTCTGTTCTTGTCTGTAGAAATAATTACTTTTCATAGTATATCTTATATTCATTAGAATAGGAGTGGTAATTTTCTGCAGCTAACCTTATTATCAAAAGAAGATGAAAATCCAATAGATTTAATTAAATGTATACTGAGTACCACATTTGTGGAAAATTCCATCCCTAATCTGGACCCCTTTCCTGAGCATCAGGGCCATACATGTAACTTTCTAGTGAGCACCTTGTGGGTTGCAGAGACATCTTAAGTTTAGCCTGTCCAGAATGGAACTTCTTGTCTTCCTCCCAATTGATGTTCCCCTGTGTCTCTGTCCCGCTGACTGCCCCCACTGTGTAGCTCCCTACCCAATCCAGATACTGGGAGTTTTCATCAATTTCTCTTTCTCCATCACTCCTGTATTAGTTTCCTATTGCTGCTGTAACGTATTACCGCAGACTTAGTGGTTTACAACGTAAATTTATTCTCATACAGTTCTGGGGGTCAGAAGTCTGAAATCAATTTCACTGTGCTAAGATCAGTGTGTTGGCAAGCCTGTGTCCTTTCTGGAGGTTCTAGGGGAGAATTCATTTCCTTGCCTTTCAGAGCTTTTAGAGGCCAGTTGCAATCCTTGGCTCGTGGCCCCTTCCTAGAGCCTTAAATCTCTCTCTCTCTGACCTCTGCTTTTGTTGTTACATTTCCTTCCCTCTGATTGACCCTCCCACCTCCCTCTTAGAGGAGTATCCACCCAGATAATCTGGGATAATCTTCCCATCCCAAGATCCTTAACAATCATATCTTTAGAGTCCTTTTTGCCATGTAAGGTAACATATACACAAGTTTTGGGGATGAGGATGTGGCCATCTTTAGGGGACTATTGTTCAGCCTACCACATCCCCGATCTCCATTATATCACTAAATCTTGTTCATTCTCTCTACAGACTTTTAGATCTGCCTGTGGCTTCTCTTTTCCATTGTTCTTACCTTTGGACTCGTCCTCTTAACTAGTCTCCCCGCTTTGTATGTCTTGGAGTTCCTTCTTCACACTGTTATCATAATCATCTTTGGAAAATGCAGGTCTGTCCTTTCCATATCTTCCATTGCCAGGAGGACAAAGTACAAACTCTTGAACGTGGCTTACAAGGCCCCTCCCTGTTTTTCCAGTCTTGTTTCTTCTTCTTTCTCTCTCTTCTGCTCCAGTCACCTCAAACTCCAACTGCTTTGCTCAGTAACTGGTCTCTGGGCTCTGTGCCTGTGTTTGTGCAGCCCCCCTTAGTGTCTGGGGCACCTTTCCTCCTCCATCTTTACCTACCAACCTTTATTTGTCCTGCATTATTCAGCCCAGGCATTACCTTCTCAGAAGTCCTCACTTTTACTCTCTCTCACCCTAGACTGAATTAGGGTCCCTGCCTGTGCTTATTTCTTATAGAGATTATTAAATATCTGTTTACTTGACTGTGAATATCCACATGAAGAACATCCATAGGATCTAGCACTGTTCTTGGTGTATGGTAGGAACCCCATAAAATGTGACCCATATCATATTCTTTCATAGACTTCCCCCTTCTCTCCCCAAAAGCTATATGATTTTAACTATACCTTAATTTATATTCAACCCCCCATTATATTTAAACATACAGTTTTCTTAAAGCATATGCTATAATCAAACAAAATGACAGTTGAAGACAATAAAGTATAGCTATTTCAGTAAAAAAATACTAAAATTGAACTAGTTTTTTGGTGCCATAAATATTAAAGATCTAGATGAATGACTGGTTTCTTTACTGAGTTTTGGGAATTGAATGTGTCCCAGCAATGTTGATGGTCGGTTGCAATAACTAATGCTGAATAGTAAGAGATGTTTTCATGTGATCCTTGTCAACAGGGTAAATGTTTGAACTGTCAGAACAGGAAATTATAAAATTTGTATCTAAAAATAACCTTATCTTTTGGTTCTTCAATTGTGAACTCTAGTGCTATGAAACAAGGACCTTACAGAAACTCGAGGCAGTTTGTGAAACCCTTCTTTGTAACCAGCTGATCTGATTTTCTTCAGTGTGATGGTGGAATATTTGTGAGGAAATTAAACTTCGTCAGACTCTAGCCATCAGTTGCATGGTATCAACTTTTCTATCAGACTTTAAGGAGAATTTTTGAAATACTGGAGCAACTTTTGACCCCAGTGCAAGTTTGCAAAACTACAGCAGCTTTGGAAGAAGTTTAAATGAACTTGGGACCTCTAAAGCAGAGTTTCTCAAATGAGTTACTGTTGACATTCTGGGATGGATAATTCTTTGTTGGGAGGGAGGGCATCCTGTATGTTGTAGAATGTTTAGCAACATCCCTGACCTCCACCTACAAAATTCAGTAGCATCACCACCCCTAGATGTGACAATCAAAAATGTCCCCACACATTGCCAGATGTCTCCTGGGGGGCAAAATTGTCCCTAGTTGAGAACCGCTGGTCAAAAACCTTGCTACTCAAAATGTGGCCCAACAACCATAATTAGAAATACAGCATCTCAGGCTCTGCCCCAGGCCACTGGAATCAGAATCTTTTTGTAACAAAATCTACAGGAGACCTGTGAGCACATGAAGGTTTTGAGAAGTACTGACCTAAAACTCTGCTCAGAGCAGTGTGGGATAGCAAAAAGGCAGGAGGCTATGGAGTCAGACATGGCTTACCAGTAATAGCGGTGTAACCCTAGGCAAGTTGTTCAACCTCTCTGAGACTCAGCTTGCTCCTCTGTAAAATGGGACTAAGAAAACCTTCTGTGTTGTGAGAATAAAGGGAGAGAATCCAAATGAAGCAGGGAAAAGGGCACCTGGCCATTACTAGAATCTCACTGGGTTGGCTTCCCTCCCTTTATAAAGCTGTTTTTCTTGGCCTTGCGGCATTTACTGTTACTTGTATTGATGATACAAGAGGATGAGGAAAAGCAATATATGTCTGAGTCAGTGCTCTGCAAGTAGAGCAGGCCATAAAAAATCTGCCTGTTTACAGATTTTTATTTTTGAATTATTTACTTTGTTTAAGCTGTGGCTCTTGTGGTCTGGCCTTCCCGTTGCTTGGGAAACTGGGATCCCATTTCTGGAAAACCCATTATCCTGGGCCTTGTGAACTCTTAATGGTCTCATTTAGAGGCCAACATGTAAAGGTGGGAAAGGTGAAGTTGATGGCAGCTTAATGTAAAACTATTTAAAGAAGAAGAAGCTCACATGGTAAAATTTATTCCTGTGCTATATAACAAGTGTATTTTGAAATGGGGTAATTATTTTTATGACTGTTAGTAAAATTTTTGATCATTCATGGTAAGAATAAATATTTTTGCCTTGGGAATAAATTGATTGCTATGGGACTCCTGATTTTTCCCCTTTCCTCTTTCTCCCACCATGATACTGCCTTAATATAAAAGCATGTATTTTTAAATTTCTTATCCTTATATATCAAGAATAGCTGTTCTCATAGTTTTGGGCCAGTAATCTAACCTGACAGACAATTCTCTCTCTCTTTTTTTGCAAAATTCATTAAAAAATAATATATAACATGGGTACATACATGCACACATGCAATCACATACTCACACAAGTACTATGTAAATTTGACTTGTCAGGACAATTTTTAGGCAGATCACAAGTAGTTTATCTGAAGTACTCTGATTTAGTGAAGATAAAGGGATGTTGTCCAGAATTAATGTACAGTTGTGTAGATTAGGCACAGCACAACTCTGGGGGTGCCATGTATATCATGGACAGTATAGATTTGCATATATATTATGAGTTTGTTAAAAGATGGCAACGCAACCCCTTGTTCCAACAAAAGCATATTGCAACAGTTTTTTCTGGCAGTCAGACGTAAAGTGTCTTGAGGAAGGGACTTCCTTTTAAAATTTATACAAAGGTGCTATATGAGCTAATGAGAGCCCTGCCATCTCACCCTTCTTTGGAAGCTTCTACTCTGGTGTGCAAAACAATATAAATCATTATCCCAGAAGTCATAACGTGGCTGAGAGCCATAAGAAAAGTACAACTTGTTTAATTTCCACATTTCATGCATATGAAAAAAAAATCTCCCCGTAAAAGAGGTCTTTGAACATCACTTTCATCTTGAAGTTATCACGAATGCCTGTGTGTATGTTGCCATCCTTTCCATGTGAAGGAAAAATAACTTAAGAAGTTAAGAAAGGTGTGACACAGTGTTTGTGCTAGAGAGATGGGGATGGAGATAGTCCTTTCATACATGAGACTCTACCTAGTGTATGTTTTTTCTTCAGGACTTTGCTTCTTGGACTTGAGGGCTGTTCACATAACTTGGCACTGGTCATGTGAGCATTGTTGGCTATCTAGTGTCATGCCTTGAGTTAATACATTTTATTCTACTTTTCTTTTTATTCTGTTTATTTTATTCTACTTTTATTCTCATCTAGAGATAGTCTGCTGTTTTACATGAACAGGGAAGAGGGAAAAAATGTTTAACTTGGCCTCTTTATTTGTTCAAGTATAGTTGACATACAGTGTTATATTAGTTTCAGGGGTACAGTTTAATGATTCAACAAATCTTTTTTTTTTTTTAAAGATTTTATTTATTTATTTGACAGAGAGAGATCACAAGTAGGCAGAGAGGCAGGCAGAGAGAGGGGGAAGCAGGCTCCCTGCTGAGCAGAGAGCTCAGAGCTTGATTTCAGGACCCTGAGATTATGACCTGAGCTGAAGGCAGAGGCTTTAACCCATTGAGCCATCCAGGCACCCCGTGATTTAGCAATTCTATACATCACTCAGTGCTCATCAAGACGAGTGTATGCCTAATCCCCTTCACCTATTTCACCCATCCCCATATACCTGCCTCCCCTCTAGTGAATGCCCATTTATTCTCTGTATTTAGGTGTCCATTTTTTCCTCTTTTTTAACTCGTTTGTTTGTTTTGTTTCTGAAATTCCACATATGAGTGAAATCATATGGAATTTGTTTTTCTCTGACTTACTTCACTTAGCATTGTACCCTCTAGGTTGTCCCAAATGGCAAGATCTTATTCTTTTTTATGGCTGGGTAATACTCCATTATCTACCTACCTATCTATCATCCCACATTTTATTTATCCATTCATCTGTGGATGAACACTTAGGTTGCTTCTATGCTTCCATATCTTGGCAGCAGTGTTGATGATGCAGATAACAGAGAGCTCTTCTGGATAGGCAGAGCAGAAAAGAGAGAATGCAGTTATTGACAGGGAACCAGTGGAAGAAAATCTACTTTTTTGTTCAAGTGGTAAACTTCTGGGTTATTTATTTATTTATTTTTGGGGTCCATATGTGCCCAAATTGGTCAGTTTGAATTGCCAAGAAGGGTCTCACCTGGATTTTTGGGCGGTGATGTCATTTTTTTTGGTTATTAATACTAGAGTTTTTTTTCTTTTTTAAGATTTTATTTATTTATTTTTGCAGAGAGAGAGAGCAAGAGAGAGAGAGAATATAAGCAGGAGGAGTGGCAGGCAGAGGGAGAGCAGGGTTCCTGCTGAGTAAGGAGCCCCATGCAAGACTTCATCCCAGAACTTGGGATCATGACCTGAGCCTAAGGCAGATGTTTCAGTAACTGGGCCACTCACGCATCCCTAATGCTAGAATTCTTTACTGTGTGTCTAAGTTGTGAGCCTTGCGGGAAATGATTTGTTCTTGGTAGTTAAAATCATGAAATATGCAAATAATTTGTTAAAATTAAATTTTATGGTTATGATATAAAATAAAATAATGATATAACTAAGAGATTCAATATTAGATAGCTTATATAATGGAAAGCTTAGTTTGGCCTCATAGTTCTCTGAGGAGGTTTCCATTATTATCTGTATCTTGTAAGTGTAGAAACGGGCTTAGAGAGGTTAACTTCACAATGCTGCAAAGTGGAAGGAATGGGATTTGAACCCAAGTCTGAATGGTAGACTCCCACTCACAGTTATATGTCCCTGAACTAAAAAGCCAAGGGGTTGTGTGTAACCACATTTCTGGACTGCCATGGGATATGTGAATGTCACTGTTTCCGTGTAGGATGACTGACTGCTCCAGTTGCCCAGGAGTGAGGGGGTCTGGGATGTGGGACTTGCAGTTTAAAAACTGAAAAGTGCTGGGAAAATCAGGAGGAGTTGGCCACTCTACTCCTCTATGCTATGGTGGGGACAAGGTGAGGATAAGGTGGGAATCACTGGATTGCTTAATCCTTCTTGCTATCATTACGTGTATTCTGGACAGTTTGGATGAGTGTGGTTTTTCCATTAAACTTTTTCAGGATGTAAAGTAAATGTGTGAAGAAATTGCAGGGCTGGTCTTTTAGGCAGTTCATCAGCCGGGATCCTCAGGGTATTTCTAGAAGCAGGTGAAGAAGTTATAAATAAATACATAAGTAAATAGCCTACTATGATGGTGGGAACACACTTATGACACTTCAGGGTTGGCCACAGTGGTTGCATTTCAGCCAGATGTCTTAGTCCTAAGTTGCTAAGGTTGCTAAGTTGCTAAGTGCCTAACTAAGCACTAAGTTGATGGATTTTAGTAATTTGTATTTAGTATTTAGTAATACCATTTAGTAATGGTACGAGGGGCCGGAAGTGGAGGATTCATACCCTCACCTGACCCTACCCTGAATGTGGGCTGTTTTGCCTCCATTACAAGATTTAGAAACTAGAATTTAGTATTTAACAGCCATTCACATTTTTATAACTGGAGAAAATAGCATTAAATATGCTTATTTTAAAATGGAAATTTGCTACTTGGAAGTGTGTACTCCCCTGAGGAAGTTCTTCAGGTTTCATCATCTCATAGTGGGAGAGCTGTCTCTGGGCCTGGCATTTATACAAAGGGAAATTTATTCGGTTCCTTCTTTGTAAAAATGGAAAAATGAGAATGATTTTTTTTTCTTTTCTTTCTCTCTTTCTTTCTTTCTCTTTCTCTCTCTTTTTCTTTCTTTCTCTCTTTCTCTTTCTCTCTTTCTTTCTCTCTTTCTTTCTTTCTCTCTTTCTCTTTCTCTCTTTCTTTCTCTCTCTTTCTTTCTCTCTGTCTTTCTCTCTCTTTCTTTTCTTTTCTTTCTTTCTCTCTCTCTCTCTTTCTTTCTCTCTCTCTCTTTCTTTCTTTCTCTCTCTTTCTTTCTTTCTTTCGTTCCTTCCTTCCTTCATTGGAAACTTGAAATTTTGTTTTTCAACTCCTTGATAGTTTGCTTATCTGGTCACACTTTTTTTTTTTTGTCTATTTATTCCCCCCTCCTTAGACAGTTTGGGTGTGGGGAAGAAGTATCTGTGCCTTTTCAGGACATCTGTTGTTTGTTGTTATAGCTGACTTTGGAATGCTGTCCTTGGAACGGCTTCCGACATGGAGTGTATATATGCAGTGCTTCATTAACTGATGGTGTGGGAGAAGGGAGCTTTTCTTATAAGACAGCTCCCCAAGTGACCAGAGCCTCGCCCTCTATGTGTCAACACTTTCAAAAATGATTAACCACTTTGAGGAAAGTCTTTATAGATTACAACTATTTGAATATTTCCTGGCTTTCTTATACAGAGTGTCCCCAGCAGATTGGAGACTTTTCTTCATAGCTCAGAGTCAAGATTAGCAGTGTCTATTATTATTCTTCCCTGTGAAGGGGTGATTGCCTTGGGATGGCCTTAGGAATATAGGGTTATTTGCCACTCTCCTTAGTGGTCTCAGATTATCTCGTTTTCATGTCTACTTTGGTGTTTTTTAGAGTTCCTTCTATGGTGCTAAAGGACATCTATCCCTGTAAACAATATTGGTGTCTCTAGTACTTGATTCACATTCCATCTTTTTACTGTTAATTATCTGGAGAATGGGAATTAGAATGCCAAGCTTGTTAGAAGTGTACAGAGTAAATAGGGTTTGAACAGATTCACCTATGAGTAAGTTGAGTGTCTAAGTGTGTTGAACTTGAATTATCTAAGATAGGACTTCTAGATAATTTTAGTGCAAGTGTGTTTAGATATCTCCTGTGGGTTTTGACAATGGTGAAATAAAGCTTGTGGAGAACTTGAGATCAGATCCAGGAAGTATCTTATGCCTCAGAATGTTAACTTGACTTCACTACTTTTTAGTGAAGATGGTTTTGGGAACTTTCAACGTTTCATTTTTTTTTTTTTTTTAAGATTTCATTTATTTATTTGAGAGGGAGGAGGGAGAGAGAGAGAGGGCTCCCAAGCGCACAAGCAGTGAGGTAGGGACAGAGGGAGAAGCAGGCTGCCCGCAGAGCAGGGAGCCTGATGCAGGGATAAATCACACCCTGGGATCATGACCTGAGCTGAAGGCAGATGCTTAACTGACTGAACCACACTGTTGCCCCTCTCAACTCTTTTCAGATACCCTTTCTTTCATCGGGGTGTATAACAGAGTGTTATTTGCACTGTTTGGATCTTACATGTTTATTATGTTAGCCAAAGTAGTCAAAGATTTATGAAATCTCCCTTGTTTTCTTGCAAATGACAGATCCTGAATTTTTGTTTTAATCTTTAATAACTTAGCCTTTTATTTACATCTTTATTCTCAACCAAGCTGGGTGTAACTTGGAAATAGGAATGGCATCACATTAAGTAACCAAATTTGGAGAAGCTGCACAGCAGGTTAAAATTCATACTCCTTAATACCTAGACGAAGTCAACTGCTTATAGTGTGGAAGAGTCTAGGAGAAGACAGATGAAAATTAAACTTTTTAAGCAGTATGTTTCCCTCAGCTCGTTTTATTAGACTCTGAGAGTAAGTTTTGTCAAGTTGCCAGCCTGTCCGTTTTGGTCTTTCAATGTTTGTTTGAAATTTAAAAGTAGTTAGAGTTGCTTTGGATTAAGTGGGAAAGTTAAGTCATTTATACAAGTTAGGCTTAATATAATATAGCAAATTAGAAGCTGTTTTAGTTTTCAATTACAAACTAAAAATTCTGTATTATTCTGACCTACTGAAAATTTCTCAAGTTTTCACTTTGTGAGATGTAGGGGGCTAAAACAAATATGCATGTTAGAAATCTCTTGTATTTCTGAGTCAGAAAATCAAAAGCTGATTGGATTAATAGGCTAAAAATAAAAATCACTTTGAACTTGGTAGTGTCTTATAAATTACACAAAGCCTGAGAGTAAAAGGTTAAAGGCTCTTCTATCTGAAAGACCATAAAATGAATAGAAATGGACTAGTATTGTCTTTTTCTTTTTGCTACTATGATTTGTTGTTGTTCTGAAAAATGCCTTCTCTTGTTAGTCTCCTTGTGGGTAGTAATAGGATAATTTTGTTTTAGGGCAATTAGCTCATGGCTCTTAAGACATTTATGGGGTTATAACTTACGTAGCACAAATGTAAGACCAAAGAAGTGACAGTCTTTGGAATGTGAACTTTTCACAGAGAATTAGTGAGATTGTACTCTTATGAAGGAGATTCTCCTTACATGAGGATGTCCATATTGAAGCCAAATTAGGATCAAAATTTGTATAAATAATGAGTAAAGTTAATAAATTTAATATGGACTTCAATCTTCAAGCAAATAGAATTAAATGCTACTTAATTAAAGGAAAATGGTGACTCTCACACTTGACAAAATGTAGGTGACAAGTGTAGGTAATTTTTAGAAAGAACAGAGGATGAAACCCAAATATCAATTCTGATTTGGTATCAAATTTTTCTGATGAAATCGACAGCTAGCATGATATAATATCTGTCAGCCAATGTTTGACCTTCACATTGCCATTTTAAAAAAACAGCCATTTTGCCAAAAGTATATTAGAAAGCTTCTTAACATTTCCCAGCAGCCTCTTTAATCTGTTGTTATTCAGATTTTCTTTTGAAATTCCTATCTTGCTATCATCCTTGTTAATCATCCCAGCTCATACATTGTCACTTGTTGGTGGCTCTGAGATTCAATGTTTCCCCACCACCTTACCTTCACTGAATGTAAGATGTGTACCAGAGTAGTGGGTGGTAGGATGATATAGACTTTCTAGTCATACAGCAGACACGTGAAGAGTAGTAATACCAAACATGTTCTACAAAAGGCAGAAAG
Source organism: Nasua narica (assembly GCA_028533885.1). Taxonomy (NCBI): domain Eukaryota; kingdom Metazoa; phylum Chordata; class Mammalia; order Carnivora; family Procyonidae; genus Nasua; species Nasua narica. The sequence continues at coordinate 20,560,517 of CM052799.1, read as the reverse complement.
AATGATCAATTTCCATTAAATATTGAGAACCCCTATAGGAAGTAGAATTTGAAAGGGAACAGATTTCAAGGAATGAAATGGGATGGGATAGTAAGACAGGGCACAATGAAGAAAAAACTCAAGGGTAGGAACATACAGGACAAGTCCAGAGGGCAGTGGGTTGTGTAATTTGGCTAGAGCATAGCAAAGGCATTGAGAATCAGAGGCAGTTTGGGATGTAAGGTTGGTGAGGTTTTCCCTTCTTGCAAGGTGTTATATGCTAGAATGAAGTTAGTAGGTGGAAGTCATTACTAACTACCCACCAGCCACTATAGATAAAGCTGTTCATAAAATAGATAGTGATCCTTATGGGAAATAGCAGATTACACGCGGTTAAATCATTTTGATTATTAAATATTCCTGGGAGTGTTTAACAGAATTACTTAGAGGAGGCAAAGAAGGACTCTCTGGATCAGTGATGTTTAAGCTAAGACTTGAAGGAGCAAAAGAAAGTCAAAGAGGGGATGAGGAGGGGATGGTGGGCATGAATTGGAGGCAAAGGGCATAGTTTGGTCAAATCTGGAGGCTTCAGGGAGCTGAGTTCATAGTAGGAACCAGGGAAAGTCTAGAGTTGTGCCATCTGCTATAGTAGCCATAGTCACATGTTACTATGAGCACTTGAAATGTGGGTCTTGCAACCAAGGGACTGAATTAATTAGCCATTCCTGGCTAGTGGTTACCATAGTGGATGGCAGAAGTCTAGAATACCTATAACAGAGTTTTAGAGGTTTTCATGCTGAAGAGGACCATCAGAGAGGGATTTTGTGAGTATGGTAAACCATGGTGAGCAGTTGACTTTATTCTAGAACTTTAAGTAATTACTAAAAGATTTTATGAAAGGCTGGGGCATAATCAAATTGGCATTCTGCAGTTGGCCCGAGAACAAGATACTGCTGCTAGATTTGAGCAAGGAAGTGGTAGTAATAAAGCTGTCCCTAAGGAAAATTGATCTGGACTGGGGTGTGGGATGGACTAGACGGGATGGAGGGAGGTGCTGAGGTCGGAGGGGGAAGAGGTACAGCATAGTGGTTAATAATGCAGCCTCTAGAGCCTAATTGCCAGAGCCAAAATCTGGGTCTGCCATCTTCAATTTGACAAGGATGCTTCAACTCTGCGAGCAGTACTTGGCGGTAGAGCTGGCCTCAGTCACACAGCTATAGGGAGATTGGAAGGGGGGCTATCTGAGCTTGCAGATAGCCTCTGGGAGCCATTGTGAGTTGCCATTCTGGGGGTGGGGCACGGGGGCGATGTTCTCTTGTTTTTTGTTTCACTTGGTGCAAAAATTAAGGGCCCTTGGTGACATCTTATTCAATCTTCTTTTACCTTATTTGGTGAGCTTTTCACTAAACTTTTATGGAAAGTCTGTTATTCTCATCTGCTTCCCATAAGAAAGTGTTTGGCAGTGGCAGAGAGTCCCTGGACTTACTAGAGAGGAGTGGTTTCCTGAAGGTCCCCCACAATATTCTCATAGAGCTTGCTTTCCCCAATTGCAGACCAAATAGACTGATGGAGCAAATTTGCTCTCTGGAGCAGACTGAGAGGTGTGGCTGGGAAGGTGGAATGAGAATTGGAACAGGCAGCATATGTGGAAATTAAGATTCTGTTGCAAAAAACTCTAGCTAGCACAATTAGGAAAGGAGTCTTTTTTTTTTTTCTTTAAAGATTCCACCCATCCACTTGACACAGAGAGAGAGATCACAGGTAGGCAGAGAGGCAGGCAGAGAGAGAAGGGGAAGCAGGCTCCCCGCTGAACAGAGAGCCCGATACGGGGCTCGATCCCAGGACCCTGAGATCATGACCCGAGCCGAAGGCAGAGCGTCTGCCGACTGAGCCACTCAGGTGCTTCAGAAAAGGAGTCTTTACTGAAAAGGCAGTGTGTGGAATCCGAGTGCTGGCTGAGGATGTCTGGCGGTAGGAGTGGGGCGGGGAGACCTGAGGGTTGAAAGAATGATCCAGTTCCTCTGAGCACAGGCTTTACCTGTGCTGCGTCTTGGTCCATATGGTCAATCAGCCAACCCTAGGCCCTTGAATTTACCTTTGATAGATCCAACTGGAACCTGTGAGAAGGCCCAGCTTAGGTTTTCATCCTTGCTCCAGTCGAGCCTGACTTGCTAGGAATGACTTCCTGGAACAAGTACAGCTTCTGGGCATTCTTTTCCTGATGCTTACGACAGGAGTTCTGCTTGGTTGTTGTCAGAATGGTGTTACTATAGTATCATATCATATAATAAGTATATACTATAAACACATACATAAATAATGGTTTCCTAAGCAGTGCCAGAGATATTATATTAAAAATTACTCCAAAATCCATTTTTCCCCTATATTTATTACATCCTCAGCCACTATGGTATAATGTTTATTATAAGAGAACTCTTGATTTTGCCTTGTTTTTTATAATATCAGTTATTTATACATGAGGGAAGAAGGGCAAAACCTAATTTTATATGATACTTATATGAGATGTAGTTTTTTGGGGAGGAAGAATTTCAGGGAACATCTTCCAAGAATTAAAATTCACTATGTATGAAAGATCACATTTGAGATGATCATGATTCATAGAATTAAAAAATCGTTTTAAAGCCCTAAACAGCTATGTGGTAAATGAGTGAGACAGGTTTTTGATATGGAGAAAGAAAGGATTGATGAAATCTGATTGCAGCACAGGAAGAAGGTTAGCATCTCTACCTATAAAAAGGGAAAACAGCCTGCCAGAGACTGAAAAGCAATTTCTAACAAGTCAGTAATTACAGAGGTCCACCTCAGTGTCCAAATTCCCATCAAGGGATTTTTGTTTTTTGTTTTTTTTAAGTTGAAGACATGTTTTCAAGGCAATGATCAATTCAGCTCACAATGAAATAATTAAGACATTCTCAGAGAGACCCTCTCTCTGTTCTGAATGCCTTCCTGGGCTTTCAGATCAGTAGCTTTGATAGCATTTTGAAGCAGGACAATCCTTTCTTTCTCCATATCACATTTTACACAGAAGCCCAACAAAGCCAAACTACTCTGGATGAAAACAGGACTAGAGGCCCAGATTCCTTGCTCTGCTAGGTCTCACTCCTTGGCTGATCCCAGCCTGCCTCACAGAACTCTAAGACCTCTCACTGCCACTTTAAAAAAGCCACTGTCAGAGACGATCTAAACCAGGGGTCAGCAAACTTTGTTTATAAAGGGCCAGATAACACACATTTTCTGCTTTGCAGACCATAAATGGTCTCTTGTTGCAACTACTCAACTCTGCTATTGTAGCATAGAAACAGCCAGGGATAATATGCAAACAAATGGCCATGCCAGTCCTCTGATAATAGTTTATCTAAAAAAAGAAGTGACCAGCTAGATTTGGCCCATGGGCTGTAGTTTACCAGTCCTAAGCTAAACTAAAGACATATTTTTTACTTGTCTCTTCGTTCAACATGTTATTCAAGATGGAGAAGTGGAATATATCACAGAAAGCACCAGAAACTCCACTTTGTACAACTTGAACACTGATTTATTTTCATTTTACCTGCAATATTTACCAAAGTTGTTAAAACAAAAATTCTGTCTTAGGGGCAGGTGGCTTAGTCAGTTAATTGTCCGACTCTTAGTTTGGTCTCAGGTCATAATCTCAGGGTTGTGAGATTGAGTCCCAAGTCAGGCTCCGTACATGCTTAAGATTCTCTTGCTTCCCCTCCCTCTGACCACCTACTCTCTCCCCTTCTCTTTAAAAATAAAATTAAATTAAAAAACCTGTTTCATCAGCTGATGAAGGGATGAAGTTCATACTCACAAAGCTATGGCTGAAAAGTAGAATGTGCCAAATCCTCCAATTTGGCTCTAATTCTTAAAACATCAACATATCAATTTGGCCTTGAACTTGATGCCATGGAAAATGGCCTTTAACTTAGCTAATTTCCTCAAGTTTTTTTATTTTTGTAACTTAGGTGAAAATCTAAATATGAGTTGCAAGAGTTATGTGGGGTGAGAAATGGAGCCTTGGGATTGGGGCAATAAGGATAAGGCCATTTGGTTTAGTTTAGGTTAAACCACATAAACTGCAGCTGGTTATCAAGCTTGCCATGCTTGATGGAAGATTTTAAACTATGATGCATTAAGATATATGATATGCCAAGAAGTGCAAAGTTTTGCCAATTTTTTTTAAAGATTTTATTTATTTATTTGACAGAGGGAGAGAGATCACAAGTAGGCAGAGACTCAGGCAGAGAGAGGGGGAAGCAGGCTCCCTGCTGAGCGGAGAGCCCAGTGCGGGGCTCGATCCCAGGACCCTGAGATCATGACCTGAACCAAAGACAGAGGCTTTAACCCACTGAGCCACTCAGGTGCCCCAAAGTTTTGCCAATTTATATGGACAGAAACTGGGGGCATATGTTTGCAAATGAATTTTTAGGGTGTTAGATCAAGAAGAATGGGATTTATTATTGGAACAAGCACAATTTATATATATGGTGCAGTCACCTGAGGTCATGTAGAAGGGAAAATCTAGAAAGGGTGGTAGGGGTTGGGTAGCACTTGGTTCATTCCAGAGATTTTACATATATTATTACCTCATTTAATCCTCACAGTGTCCCTGTGAGATGGCTACTATTATCCTTATCTTACAGATATGGAAACTGTTAATTAAGCACTTCTCAAGGTCACACAACCAACAAGTACTTAAGCATATTGGCCTAGTGTTTTTCCAAGGGGGTGTGGTTTGAATTGGAAAGCGAATGGGTGTCTGGGAAGAGTGCCCCTGCACCTAGCCCCATTTCATGAGAAGGAAGGGAGAATTAGATATGGTCTCCTCAGATCCAGAAGTTTCTGAGGATAATTCAGGAGGAATCTAAAGCAGTAGAGGAACTTAGCTTACTTCCCAGAGCAGCAGGAGACTCAATGATGCACATTCAACTGGTCTTGTGAGTGGAGAAGTGGCAGTGGGCTGAGGACAGCCCTATGAGACCCAAGCTCCAGTGTGGTATGGGAAAAGCAGCAGAGAGGTCCTGAACACTCTTGGGAAGCCGTGGCAGATGCTGAGAGGACTGGAAGACTTGGGGAGACCTAGGGCAGGGACAGGAAGGGCTCAGAGTATGTGGATCTTGTTGAAGTCCATGGCAGGGGTTCCAGTCATCAATTGACGCCAGACATCAACACCCAAATCCAAGGTGGCACAGCCACTCAGACACTACCTGTAGATAGCAAATATGCCCCAGAGACTGCTTTCCCATTTAGAAACTTAAGGATAAATGAGAAGATGGGGAAAGAAGAGAATCTTAAAAGATAGATGTTTAAGTAGTGGTGACTGAGTTACTTCTCATTGCCCAGATTAAGTTACTGTACCTTTGTTCTTTACTAGGAGTTGTAATTAGGAATTTGGAGGCTACTTTGAAATTCAGATGTAGTGATATAACATTATATTTTTGTACATCAAATGTAAGGTTATATTTTGCACATTGTCTCTTAGTTGCCATGATAATTTTTAACCAAAATCAACTAAATTAATTACGCTTTTAATTTTGTTCACATTAATGACTAAGGTATAGTTTTTGAATATTTAATGGGGGTTGGCCACCATGTTCATTATGTATATTATTTGGGCATGTATAGTTATTTAATATTGTGAGACAGGCCCATTATTATCCCATATTTTACAGTTAAGGAAACTGAGGCTCAGAGAAATGAGCTTACTTGGCCAAGGTCACACAGCTGGTAAATGAATGAAGCTAGAATTATTGATTCAACATCCATTTTGGACTCTCAGAACCTGGCATGGGGCCTGACACATAACAAGAGCACAATAAATATTTGAATGAAAGAATGATTACTCTGTTGTGTGGCAGAGTCAGCTGGCCAGTTGGTATGTCGGGAATTCTGTTTGGAGCAAGGTAACGAAAGAAAAATTAATCGGAGCTGGGTCCTCCTCTTAGTGAATTAGCTGTCCCTAATGTGCTGTGCGTTCTACTCCTAGCCAAGCCTTTGGAAATACTCATGGGTCCTGTCAGGAGATACACAGAAAGCAAAAGAGTTTTAGAAGTGAAAAAAAAAAAAAAAGTTTTGTGGTTTAGAGACTGCTGAGGAAAGTTTTCTCTTGGGCTGAGTATAGTATGGGGGAATATGTGAAGGGCCAAGAAAAGTATTTCATATCAGTTCATGCCTCTTAAAATTGTTTTACAATATCCCATCACATTGCTGTAATCCATGAGCAAAATAAGAGTGGATAGCTTCCAGGGCAAATATAAATAAATTACGGCTAGTTCTCTGGTGCAAAGTAGTGCCAATTTCAAATTTGGGCACCAGGCTTCTCTCAACCTGTTCGACCAAACTGACAGTACTTTTATCCGTTTCCACTTTGCATGTAGGTTTCTGTTAATCTGGTTAAGACACCAATTCTAAATCTTTTGTTAGCACCTTAACGTTAGTTGGGGTCCTAATTGAGAGCTTTTTTTTCACCTACTGGAAGCATAAGTCCTTTTGAAAACTTACGGTTTTTGAGTTTTGGAAATTTTTAGAATTTGCGTTTCATATATGGGAGAGGGTTCTTTTTTTTTTTAAAGATTTTTATTTATTTATTTATTAGAGAGAGAGACTGAGAATGAGAGGAGAGAAGGTCAGAGGGAGAAGCAGACTTCCCGCAGAGCCGGGAGTCCGATATGGGACTCGATCCCGGGACTCCGGGATCATGACCTGAGCCGACGGCAGTCGGCTGACTGACCTGAGCCACCCAGGCGCCCTGGGAGAGGGTTCTTTACATTAAAGTCTGAGTGTGTGTGGAAACAAGTGAGCATTTCCAGAGCCTTTCAAATGCTATGTACATTCCGCCTGGAATGTATTGAGAGTGGTCTGCACCCCTACAGTTATCTCTCAAGGCTCTTATTTATAATTGAGTGATGAGAAGTCTCATATTTGGTGTAAATTACTAGGACAATCATATTGGGGAGAAAAGCTTGTCAATGTAAATGAGTCTTACCCTTTGATTCTGTAATTCTACTTCTGGAATCTATTCTTTAGAGATAATTCTTAGTACAGAAAAAGTTTTTTTTTTTTTTTAAAGATTTTTATTTATTTGACAGAGAGAGAGATGACAAGTAGGCAGAGAGGCAGGCAGAGAGAGAGAGAAGGGGAAGCAGGCTCCCTGCTGAGCAGAGAGCCCAGTGCGGGGCTCGATACCAGGACCCTGGGATCATGACCTGAGCCAAAGGCAGAGGCTTTAACCCACTGAGTCACCCAGGCGCCCCAGTATAGAAAAAGTTTTATGCCCAAAGATATTGAGAGCAATTTCGCCCTTTGAAAAATTTTTTTATTTTTATTTTTTGAAAGATTTTACTTATTTCAGAGAGAGAGAGAGAGTGTGAGTGAGCCAGAGAGAAAGAGCAGGGTGAAAGGGGCAAGCAGACTCCCTGCTGAGCGGGAACCCTCCGTGGGGCTCGATCCCAGAACCCCAGGATCATGACCTGAGCTGAAGGTAGATGCTTAACCGACTGAGCCAGACAGGTGCCCCAATAAGAGAAAACTTTTAAATAAGATAAAATAATAATTTCCAAATAGAAAACTAGTAGTGATGTTATATAACCACCAAAATGATTCGAAAATTACCAAATTAGAAGCGCCTGGGTGGGTCAATTGGTTAAGTGTCTGACTCTTGATCTCAGCTCAGGTCTTGATCTCAGGGTCATGAGTTCAAGCCCTTCATTGGGCTCCATGCTAGGTTTGAAGCTTACTTTAAAAAACAACAACAGTACCAAAGGTACTTTATTATTTACTACTTGTGTTTACTCTATAATCTTCATGCAAGTTATTATTATCCCATTTTTCAGTCTTGTGAGCACATAATTCCTTCTTAGAATAACCAGCTTGTAAGGTATAGCAGTGACAAACACTGAAACAGGTAAACGGAGTACTCTGAGAAGAACTGTGAGGCTGGCACTTCATTGATTCCTTGGGATGCCCATAAACATAACAGCCACAATTGTTTTTTTGTTGTTGTTCTTGAAAATTTAATTTTATTTATAAATGAAAATATATTTTAGTTTTTCCGGGTAATTTATAGCAAAAATCCTTGAAAGCTGCTTTTGTAACCCATTGTTATTATCCTATGTAATATTTTCTGTAGTTGGGGAAGGGGAGGCATATAAAGTCTGCCTTTGAGTTTATTTTTCTAGCCTCTAATTCTTTAACTTTTGATTTCCATAATCACTACTAGGTATTGCGATTGTCCTTTAGGCTCATACTCAAATGGGACTTTAGGCCCATACTCAGATGGGACATATGTGGGAGATATCAGACATAACTTTTATACTCTGAAATTGTTTCTGCAAAAATATAACTATAAAAATAACAAAATTTATAAAGAACTACCATCCATATTGATACATAACATTAAGATCAATCCATAGCCAGATTTAAAAAATAATAACCATGAGAACATGAAAGGAGAATATTATTTTAGATTTTTAAGTCAATACTTAGTATTATTTTTAAATCAATACTTAGTATTATCTAAGGGCAGTAGGGTGTCCTTCAGCCTCATCGGCACTTAAAATGAAACCTCCAGATCTTCCACAGTAGAATTTTAATGCTAGAGGAGAGGGGCAGAGGAAAATGTTCTGTAGTCTACTTCCTTCAGGTCACTTGTGTTTGACAGGCTACAGGCAGTACTGGGAACCAGGACAAGTTACTTAAATTGCTGGAAACCTTATGTGTAAAACATGGAGGCAGGAGTTGGATTAAATCAGCATTTCCTAAACTGTTTTGAGAAACTCCAGTGCTCTCTCAGGAGTTCAGAGGTGACCACAAGTAAAGAGTTTCCTTGATCAAATACGTGGGACAAATGCCACATTCCCCTTTGGAGATTCCCAATGTATGTGAGTTTATTCTAGGCTGTGAGATATTCTGCAGTGAAGACATATTTTCCAATGTTTCACCCAGCATGACTTAAATACATTTGATGACAGAATCCTGTTAGCAAGGAACATATTTGGGAAACACGGAACTACGTTTTTTCCAAGCTTCAAGATTCTGGGGTTTTAAACATGTCTTCCAGAGGTTGCTTAGCAACGTGATAGTCACCTGATTTTCCCACTAGATGGCACCCTTGAATGAGATTTACTTTTTATTTTCAACTAGTTTCTCTTTGAACCTTTTTGTACATCGCTTTTCCCATGTACTAGGAGAGAAGAGTTATGAAATTGATTTTAAGGCCATTCTGGTAACATTTTACCAGCTATTTAAAATAAAACAGTTGTGCCAACTGTAGGGATAAATAACAACCAAGTTTGAAATAATATATGGTTTTTATCTCACTAGAGCAAATAACTTTGTTTTTTTATAATTATTTTTTTATTAACATATATTATTTGTTTCAGGGGTACAGGTCTGTGATTCATCAGTCTTAACACAATTCACAGTGTAGAGCAAATAACTTTGTAAAAAAATATGAGTTGAATAATACTGATGTGTCTTATTTTTTCACATTTTAAGTCAGAGACTTTAGCCAAATAAAGTTTAATTGGACATTTGGGTTTTTCTACCGATAAACTTGAAATCTGGAACTGTGAGGCTGTCAGGGAATCTGGTGGCAGTTGGGGACTTTCTTTAGTTTTTCTGATGGGTAAAAAGTGTCTTCAGCTGTGACACGTGCATATTTTGTTAGAGATCACTGAAATATTATCGTGCTTAAATGGCAGTCCAACGTCAGAAGGTCTGACTCTCTAGGCAGGCTGTGTTAAGTGGTCTCTTAAAGTCTCCTTCATGTTCTAGTAAATTTTTGATTGGTTCTTTATTAAAAATGATTTGCTATTAGGCATTAAGATTTTGCTGGTCTGTGGGTTAGTCAGTCTGTCTGTCACTGGGTCTCACTGTTGTAAGGTTAAGCATATTAGCATCCGCTGCACCCCTTCCCTGGAGTTCATGGAATTTCACACGTTGGTTTAAATGTGCCCAGGAGTTTTGGAAAATGAAAGTAACTTTACTTTGGAATAGTCATGCTTCGAGTTTGTTCAACTGAAGGATGTTTACCTATTAGAAATGTGTGCCTTTTTAATGATGGAAAGGGAGCTTTTAAAAGTATAATGAAGAGGCTTCCTGAACAGCTTCCTGAATTACCTGAAATATGTGTGTATATTGGGGGTAGGGGTGACAAGCCAAACTCTGTGACTGGAGTTTCATCTTGCTCTTTCAATGCTCCTTTTTGGAAGTGAAATCTTTGTAAGGCCCTTAGATCTTATTCCAGTGAAAGATTCTTTCTGAACCCCAAATAGCACCCTGAAGACATTAAAATTCTTACACTTCCCAAAGGTAAGTTGTCTGAATTGGGATTTTTCTTAGCTTTACTATCAGACCTGCTACCACCTCTTGCTTCATGTTTTGTGTTTTTTCTTAGCTTTTTGCTCCACAGCATTCAGCATGGCACAGACCCTAGTTTTTAGCTAATCTTTGGGTCTTAGATTTTTAGCATAGTTTGTGTGTTGCACTCTTACTTTGTTACAGTATCTGAGAATTTCGATGCAGATTTTGTAAGTGTGGTTTATAATGAAAATGTCAGTTAAATACAATAATAACCATAATTTGTGTGTATTGACTGCTTATTGTTCCAGGCACTGTGCCAAGCAAGCATTTTACATGTATTAGCTCATTTAATCTTCAGAGCAACCTGAGGGGGATAGATGTCCTTTCTATGGCATTCTCAGATGAAAATGGGGGATAGATGTCCTTTCTATGGCATTTTCTCATGGCTTATGTTTTTACCACCACATGGAAGATAGGAAATATTTTTGTCCCAATATTTTGTGGAATGTGCATATGAATCTTTGTAAGGTAGAGATAGGTTGGGCCAAGTGGCCACAAGTTAGTAAGAAATCTCCTGATAATGGGAACTCAACTGCCAATTTTGTTCTCAGCTCTAGACACCAAGATTTCTTGGCCCGATGGCTTCATATTCAAATATGTTTGGCCATGTTTCTCAAAACACTGAGTTACTATACTTTGCATTAACAGTGCTTGGCTTTGTCTTTTATGCAGAAAGCCCCTCCAGGCCTCTGTAATGTGCTAAAAAAGATCTTGTCTAAAACTCATGAAAATAAATAACATAAAACTGTTCTGAATAAATTTGAGTTAAGTGAACAGAACCCTTTTCTGTGTATGTGTATTGCGTACATACAGTTGTGTGCCCCGTGAACACATGTTCTGTCGTTGGGCCTACGACCAATATCCTCCACAGTGAAGGACATCTCATAATTTCCATTATAAATTATTTTAGGGGTTTATAACTAATACTGTAAAAAATTCAGTCCTGCCTGGAACTTACTTTATTGTGTTTGTAGAATTAGTTATTGCAAAGAAGCACGTAGATGAGAACACATCTTTGTCTTAGCAGTTGGAGGTGGTGCAAATATTTTTGTAATTGTTGTAATGGGAGGGATGTCAGAAATATTTCAGGGACCTCAAAGATTCAAGTGGCAAAGAGTAACAACACATCAGTTGGATTCTGGTTGCCTGAAGGGCAAATACAAAGTTTGACCATTAACTTGTATGCCAATTATAAACAGGAAGTCCACACAGCATAGCACTGAATTCTGTGAATCTCTTTCTTTTTAAAGAAATTAATTGGTAGGAATGAGTGCATTATTAGAGGCATATAAGTTTATTTTTATCTTAAGGCCAAGACTCAACTCAAAAGTCACTTCTTTGGAATGACTGCAATAATTTCTAAAATACACTGAGCACATTAAGGAAGTGTGCTAAGCTCTTTACATTTGTTTTCTCATTTATCCCATTAAACATCTTTATTTTACAGATGAAGAAACCAAAGATCAGAGAGACACAGTAACCAACTCAAGGTCACAGAGTAGGAGTTGGTAGAAGAGTTGATAGACTCTGGTGTGCAAGAGCCTGCTGTCTGTACTGCACTGTGCCTTGTGTTTTCTGATTCTCCCTTGTCTCTGACATTCCTTTAACACAGTTCTCAGCTTTGGGGCTTATTAGGACAAACCAAGGAGCTTAAAAATGCCAACACACAAGTCCCACCCAGATCAATTAAGTCAGAATCACTGGCCCAGATGATTTTACTGTGCAGAGAAGACTGACTGAGACTTTCTTTATTCCTGGTCAGCTTTTATAGTTGTGAGGTCAATTATTTCTCATGTAAAAGCTTAATTAATTCATAACCCACTCATTTAAAATTTGTACCAGTTTGTAGGGGCTGAGCAAAAAGTTTGCCTTTGCAAAGGATTTGCTAAGTGAACAGATGACACTGGAGCATAAAGGAAACATTTATCCTGTTAAAGAGCACAAATAGCTTTCATGTGTAATTGAAAACTGTATTCATTATAAACAAATTGATGGGTGAATTTCGGGTCATTGTAATGTCTGTTAAATAAACTTAAGTACTACGTAAGTCATCTACTATATTTTATTACCTGATTGATTACTAGCTTTAGAAAAATGTTTTTAAGAAAAATATTTTGTAATTCTAACTTTTTTTTAAAAGATTTTATTTTATTTATTTGACACACAGAGAGAGATCACAAGTAGGCAGAGAGGCAGGCAGAGAGAGGGGGGAAGCAGGGTCTCTGCTTAGCAGGGATGCGGGGTTCGATCCCAGGACCCTGAGATCATGACCTGAGCCCAAGGCAGAGGCCTTAACCCACTGAGCCACCCAGGTGCCCCTGTAATTCTAACTTTTGATGTAGTCAGTTTGAGGTTTTCTCACCTTTAGTTGAAATTAGCTTTTGCTGTGTGATATACTGTAATGTCATTTTGTAGCTGGGTGTTTTGCCTAACCCATGAGATTTCAGATTTCTTAAAGATCTCATCTCTTACTTTTTTGGGGAACTTACGCCCATTTTTTCCTAAGGGTTTATTTATTTATTTTTTAGGGGTGGGGTGGGGGAGGGGCAGAGGGTGAGGGAGAGAGAATCTTAGGCAGACTCTGCACTCAGCATGGAGCATAATGCGGGGCTCAATTTAACAACCCTGAGATCACCAGCTGAGCTGAAACCAAGAGCTGGACACTTAACTGACTGCACCACCCAGCTGCCCCTACTTATGCCCATTTTTTTAGTGCTCTACACCTTGCGGGTGCTCTCTGAATGCATGCTCATGACTAAGACAGTGCCTGCTTGGGCAAAACAAAACTTCAGTTGAGGAAAATGTAGAGCTCACATTCATCCTGTAGACATCAGATGGCTAGTCATACTCATATAGCTTATTTATGAGCCACATCTGTAGGATTGGTCCATGCCCAAGCCACACTAGTTGTCATTGAATTTTTACTCCTGGGAAGATGCAAGAGCTCCTGCCATGCAAATGATGTATTCTTAAATGTGTGGTAGAACTCCTGGATGGCTCTGGATCATAAAATAGGGGAGTCATGGAGAGAGACCGTACCTGGTCTACTCCTGTCAATTTTGTGCCTTTCCAGAAAGGCAAAATGGTGCAGTAGTAGTTAAGAGCTAAGGATCTGACATCAGTGGACACAGGTTCAATAAAAGGTTCTACTACTTAGTAACAGTGTGACCTTAGACAAGCCACTTATCTTCTGTGAGTATTTTCTCATCTTTAAAATAGGATATTGTGAGGACTGAGTTAACTTATAAACATGATTGAAATAGTGGATGGCCAGTTGTAAATCTAAATATATATTACCTCTTAGTATTAATATCAAATGGAACTAATCAATTTAGAGCAGTAGCTATTAATAGGGAGTACTCTGCCTCCCTGGAGGATTTGGCAATGACTGGAGATAGTGTTGGTTATCACAATGTGGCAGGTGTGAGTGTGCATGTACTACTGGCATTTAGTGGATATAGGCTAGGGATACTGCTAACCGTCCTACAATACACAGGGCAGCTCCCACAACACAGAATCATTTGACCTCCAATGTCAATGGTGTCAAGGTCGAGAAACCCTAGTTTAGAGCCTAATACGTACAAGTAAGTGAAGATAAATTAGCCTTGAGTTGAAATATTAAACTACCCTGGTGTATTAAGGGAAGGCAATTCATGAAGATAAATGTTTCATTTAAGAATCTAGGGAATAGGGGCGCCTGGGTGGCTCCATCGGTTAAGCGTCTGTCTTTGGCTCAGGTTGTGATCCCAGGATCCTGGGATCAAGCCCCACTTCAGGGTCCCTGCTCAGTGGGATAAAAATAAAAAGTGCTTCCCTTTTTCCCTCTGCCGCTCCTCCTGCTTGTGCTCTCTCACTCTCTCTCTCTCAAATAAATAAAATCTTAAAAAAACCCCAAAACTCTAGGGAATAGATTTACTGTGATGGCTAGGGAAGAAATGCCACCCAGAAACAGTAAGGAAGGTTTGCTTTTAGGAAATAGGACACAAGACAATGGTGAAATAAGCTTGAGAAAGCCATGGGGACGCTATTTAGGGATTAAGCTGCTAAAAGGCATGTTCTTCCTGCTACTTCTGGAGCTATCTTATAAAGAAGCATTCAGGTAATGGAGGAACTTTTGTTGCTTTTAAAATAAAACCAAAGGTAATGTGTTCATTAATACACACAAATGTGCACATACATAAATATATGGCTGGTAAATTATGTGGAGTATTAAGGTTATTTGGAAATAACCTCTAATTCATAGCCAGCAGTAATTAGCTGTGTATTAACATCTACTAGGTCCCTTCTATATGTCTTAAAACAATTAATTTCAACCATTTAAGAATGAGTAGTGGAATTTTTCTTGAGTTGAATTCACATTCTGCTGTGTACTTTGCTATGAATACAATTGGTTTAGAAGACTAATCTAGTGTTAGAATGATCTCTAATGCCCTAGAACATATGCAGAACTTATAATGTATTAAATATATATTTACATAATTTATTATATGTTTTTTATAAATTTTTAAAAAGACTTTATTTGAGATAGAGAGCACTCGTGAATGAGTGAGCACAAGCAGGGGAGAAGGGCAGTCTGAGGGGGAGAAATGGACACCCCGCTGAGCAGGGAGCCCGATTTGGGGCTCGATCCCAGGACCCTGAGATTATGACCTGAGCCAAAGGCAGAGGCTTCATTCACTGAGCCACCCAGGCTCCTCTTATTATATAAATATTTTGAAAATCTTATATTCTTTAAAATAGAATCCAACTTCTCTGACATGGTATCCCAGGTATCAGGTATCCCTATCTGTTGAACTTTGTCTCCCACCATATTCCTAACCCGCAGCGTGCTCTCCTTATACCAGAGTGTTGATAATATGAAGCCAACTTTAGGGGCAGTTTTTTTGTTTGTTTTGCCTCTAAAGAGAACTTGTTTTACTCCCAGGTATATCACTTAGCACAGAATGGGCACTCAATAAATAAACATTTGGTTAATACATAATAATAGCTCTCTTTGTCAACCAAGTACAGACATACTAGGCACTGTGCTGCCTTATCTTTGTGCCTTTATTCCTCCCTCATCCCAAAAGATTTTCTTATAGAAATATATCTTCTCTTTTAAAATCTACTCAAAAACTTTCTTCACAAGATCTTCTTTTATTTCTTTTTCAACCCAGTTCTATCAGAACTAATCTCTCCCTCTTGAGGGGCCCAGAGGATTGTGTTCTTCTTCCATTTGCCTTTTGTTGGATCTGGTCACAGCAATATCCTTGTCCTTGTATTGTATACAGCTCAAGGTAAGAAGCCATGACTGTGCATTCTTCTATCTGCCACAGGGCTTTTGCACAATGTACCCAAGTTCTGATTAAATAACTCAGTGGGTCTTCCCCTTGTCATCAACTTGAGGTTCTGTTTGCTATCATGTTATTATAATGTATTTACTTTGAAATAAGACTAAGGAGATGAAATCTCAGTAGACTTTCAGCTCCCTGAGGGTAGGGTTGTATCTAATTCTATTTGGTAGTTCCTTATCTAGAGTAGCATAGAGAGCATGCTCAACAGATGTCTTGGAAATGACTGATGCCTTGATTTGATGTTAGGTGGTTAATGATTTTTTGTTGTATGTTGTTTGTTATGTGAAAGGCAATTGATGGTCCTCAAAGTGTCTGTGTAATGAACTTAATCAGGGAGGTAAATGGAGTTACTCTATTAGTCATATAGATAATGTGGGATTGATTTATAGACTAGATCTTAACTTGTAAAAAAAAGTAAAATAGAGGGCAAAGAGTTTCCTCTAGAGATGGAAATTAGCTTTTAGAAGACCTTTTAGCTTGATTTAGAGGTATGCTCCCCTTAGATTTCTAAAATCTCTGACACTAAGCATACATTAACTATTTTTCACTTGGTGCCAGAGGGTACTGGGAGAGTAAGACCAGTTTATAATATAGCCCCTGTCCTCTAGGTCCTTATGCTCTAATGTGCAGAAAAGCAAACTTTTTCTTATAGGGGCAGATAATAAATATTTTAGGCTTTGCTGGCCATTCAGTCTCTTTTAGTTACTCAGTTCTGCCATTGTAGTGTGGTTGTAGCAGCCATAGACGATACATAAATAAGTAAGCATGACTGTGTTCAAATAAAACTTTATTAGCAAAACCGGTGGCCTGGTTTAGCTTGTGTATCACAGTTTGCTGACCGACCCCTGGTCTAGAATGTGGGTGAGTGTATATATACGTGGATATGTGTATGCATATAAAGCTAGTTGTTCAAGTGTGTGCTTTTTACTGTCAACATTATAGGAACTGTTGTAGGAACTGAGGTTGGAGGGAAGACTGGCCAGGGTAGTAGGGGAGAGGCTTGATTACGGAAGATTACCTGTTGGTCTCTATGATCACATATTTAGAACTGTTTTTTGTTCCACTTTCCTATCAAGAAAGTTGTTTTTGAAGTTATTAATTTTTTCATGTATTTTACAAATATTTGCTAAGTGGTCATTATAGACAAATGTTCCTTCTCACTTTTTCCAGTATAAGAGTTGAATGTATTTTCCATATTTTGATGACTTATTTTACATGTTAGCATCTCTGAAATTGGATGCATCTCATAGTTGATGGTGTTATTATAAGATTTTCCTTTCTCTGAAGGTATGAATTAAGATGTGCCTTATAATTGTTGGTGGCTTGGGTTCAGAAGAAATATGATAGCTACTTTAGCACTGCTTTATAGTGTTTTCTAAAACAGGGTCATTTACTATATATATTTTAGTTTTTACTTTTATGTTTACCCAGCAACTTATTAGACGTAAAGATCCTGAGAGCATTTTAAATAAAGATTGAAATGCATTTTTTAAGCTAATACTTTAAGTCCTGAAAGAGATTGACTACTTCACATGTTTTAGGTAACTTTCTATTAAATAAACTTCTCATGTCAAGCACAGCTTTTCCTGTGCTCTTTGATAACTTTGGCTTGTTTCGGAGATTCCCTTCATAAAGGTAAAATATGGACCAAAATTTCAGAAATATCATTCTGTGGTCTAGTGTGGAACCTGGTCATAGCCCGCTGTGTCTATTACCTATAACATTCCCTTTGTTAGAAGCACAGAATTTGAGAACAGGTGTTGGAATATATGTGTTTTTTCCCCCAATTTATCTCATTTTTATTTCATTGCTCTCAGATTCTCTAAAACTACGAAGTTCTTTATGGAGGATTGGCCTAATTAGGAGAGCTTGGGAAGGTTTGTAAAAGGTTTAATGTTCCCCCTCTTTCCTGTCTGTATAAATCAATTAAAATGGACTATGAAGAAACTCACACTCAAATCATGTGTAACTCTGGATTTTATTGCTGTGTGCTTATTTTCTACATTCGAGGAGGAGTTTCCGCTTAACTGTATTTATGATTTACGGTAGCTAGAGATACATTTCAACCAGTTTCATGATATACGGGAACACAACATAATATAGAAACATTATTTATGCCCCCATCAGAAGAGGAAAGCTGTTTCTTACACTGTGCTTATAGTTTAGTCAGCGTACATAGTAAGCACATCTGTCTTTGTAATTAGTATAAAAAATCAGAAAAATTAAAATTCAGATTAGTATTTCACAACTGACATTTCTAAATATTTCTAAGTTAATCCTCCTAAGTAATAATAGTAAATACTCTCCAGTGTTAGTGATCTTTGGCTCCTTTTGGCATGGCTTTCATTTATTTGTTCTCTTTAAAGTTATTGTTTAAATGCTGAGTCTTGAAATCTCTACATAGTTTTTTTCTCTTGCGTATTTTAGAAAAGGTCTTCAGTGCAAGATGGTGGTTAAATATTAATTGCCAGTTGGTCATTAGAGAGAGATAAACTGTGATTCTTATACCACATGGAGAATTTTACAGTGTGGTATTTGTGGTATTTTGTGTGTGTGTGTGTGTGTGTGTGTGTGTGTGTGTGTGTATTCCAAGGTATTTCAAACTACTTTTACTTAATGACATTCTTTTCATAAGGCATGCAACCTGAGAGGTAGGAAAGGGCAAGCTAGAAGCTGCAATTCATTCAAAGGTTTCTTCTTGAAATAACTGGAAAAATAAATTTTATTATTTTTTTCTGACATCTCGAATTGCCTTTTTTTTAACCTTGCTTTACCTTAAAGTACTTAAGTGAAAAATAAAATGACTTTTTAGAACAGGCCCAAACTGAAGAGCAATTTAGTTGAGTCTTCTTATTTTTACACAGGAACCAGAGTCAGACAGCCCCTACCCTTTGTGGGGCCAGGGCAAATTTAGTTGAGACCCGCAGACCAAATGTCTAAATACGGTTAAGGTCTAATCAAGCTCTGCCTGCTTTCTGCCCTGAGGGCTGCATCCTGTGCATCCTCCCAGTGCTTGGAGGCAGCTGGGACCTCAGTCCCTCCAGGGCTGCCCTGTGGATCTGCAAGAGCAGGATAGGGTAAGAGCTGGGGTCAGGCCTAAGACTCCTGGACCCTCTGATCTCCAAATGGGGATGACCTGCTTGAGCTGTCCAGGGAGGTGTGTTGGGCAGCTAATCTACCTCCAGGCCTTGCTTGTCTGACTCAGGCCTTCCAGGGGTTTCTAAGTGCCTCAGATTATATCCTCTGAGCAAGGGGAATAGAGGGAACAGAGTTATCTGGGAGACACTTATTTTGTCCTTGGTTTCCAAGGGCAGAGTCTGTGGTTCATCCTCTTAGGGGCTCTCATCTCAGTATCCTTTGGCCTGGGGACCAAGTTCAGCTAAGGAGTCCTCCTGTAGGCTTGGGCAGTTACCAAATAAAAAAACAAACAAAACCTCTTTATAATATTGAAAAGAAAAAAATTGCATTTTGGAGTTTGTCCTGTGTGGAGCCCTCTAGCGTGTGGCCCAGAAACAGGGCCCCTCTGTCCTAGGTCTAAGAGAGGTCTAGGGGCTTGGACAACATTACACAGCTAACTAGTAGTACAAGCATTATGATCTTCAGAAATTACAAATTTGTTCCATCTTCCTCATGACTTACAAACATACTTGCTTCTGATAAAGTACAAAAAAGAGGAAAAATGGAAAGACAGAAAAAGACAGAAATCATTTAAATAATGTGTTATTCACATTATCATTACCCCATCTTGTGTTTTCTTTCTCTGTTAAGGAACCTTTAAAAACTCACACGTACATCGTGACTTCGAAAGAAAGAAAAGCTATCAAAACACTCTTCTGTGAGAAATTTTCCATTTCAGGGAATTCAGGTGTGTGAATCACTTCCTTCTGTCCTGTCATAGAAGAAAAAAAAAGCAACATGACTTTATAGTTCAGCTGAGGCGGCCAGGGTTGGCGTTTTCCAGGGAAGATTGCTTATCATGGAGTAAAACTATATACTGAAATGGATTTCTGCATAGACCTTACAGGAACAGTTTGCAGATGTGGACGGCATTCCCAAGAAAAGATTTTTACAGTGACTGACATCCCCAAAACCTTCCCAGAAAAAGGAAAACGTGTCCTTTCTCAATTTCACGTATGCTTTCTCCTTGATCAAAAGGCCGATTTATCCATGGTGGCACCTGAAAAATAAATTTTTTAACAAGGTTGCTTCACAGTAAAGATGAAAGTATAAGCAAGTATTAGACAGGCCAACTGGAAGGGCTTGAGTTTGGAGGATTTTATATTTCTTCTTGCAATAAACACATATGGAGTCCAGGAAGGGTGATGCCGTCATCTGGTGGGGTGATGGAGATCCCCACTGACGCTGGAAAAATACCAGGTTAATGAAGTATGAAATGTAGCGTTAGGCACAGGCAGGTATTTTGTGGGTTTGGGAGTCTTTTGAGGGGAATAAAATCTTAAATCCTGTTGGTCTGAAGGATCTGGGAGAAGCAATTGGGCAGAAGGGCTTACACTGGGGAGTGACAGGTTGGGTTTGTTTTTGCCTCAAATAACCGCACCTGGATGTTCTGTGAGAGGACCAGTGGAAGAACTGTCTGAGAGATTGTTCCCCTGTAGGTTTCGTATGTTGACTCACCTTCATGCTTTTCCAAGGTGTGTGTTGGTTGTTCATTTAACACCTGTAACATATATCTATTTTTTCATTGATTGGAGGGATTATGCTTGTTTACATGTCTGGCTTTACCCCTGGGCTGTGAGCTTTTCAGGACAGTGCTTAGTCTTCTGTTTTTCTCCCTATTCCCAAAAGAACTAATGAAACTTTGGACAAGTTGTTATTTAGTAGAGGTTGGTTCCATGAAACCAGGAAGGCAAGGTCTCCTTCAGTGGAAAGATCCGAACTGCTTCTATATTCTTATCAGCCAAGAGTCCAGAAATTCCTCAAATAATAAATAGACCCTAGCACTTGAGAAGCTGTTGGCAAAAACTTGGCTTTCAGTGACAGGAGATCTAAAACAACCCCCAAAGCACATCATTTTTCTCAATGCAAATTCTTAAAAAAATGCAAGATGCAAGTTCTAAGAAAATTGAAGATGCCTTCCTCTACAGAGAAGTCACTGTGCTATAGAACAGAAAAGCATCACAGTGCAATCCACTGCAGAAGAACATTTGCTGTTCCCCTGGAAACAGCCTGCTCAGCAGATGGCCTTCACATTTAGGGCCATGATAGTCTCAGGATTGGAAACTATCATCCTGAAACAGAGAGGAAGAAAATTTGATTTTCTGGGTATGTGCTCTTCAGACGAGGTTGGTTTCTCAAGTGTTTCTTGGGGAGAAAAAGTATGGCAATATTATCTGAAGCTCTGAATTTATATATGGCCCTCTATTGCTTAGATATGTGCTAACCAAGGATATTTTTTATTATGGAGACATGAAGTGAGCTGAGATCATCAGGAAAGATTTCTATAAGGATAAATGCCCACCTTACATTTCCTTATACATTTTCCTCTCTGTCCAGATCACTTTTCTTCCACCTTCAGACAACAATATTGGTACATTTTTCAGATCCCAGCTTTGTGGTCACTTCCACTGGGGAGCCTTCCTTGAATTCCTAGATCCAATTTGGTTCTCCTCTTTTTCCTTTTTATAAAGATTTATTTGGGGGTGTGGGGGGAAGGGCAGAGGGAGAGAGAGTCTCAAGTAGACTCCACACTGAGTGCAGTGCCCAACATGGGGCATGATCTAATGACCCCGAGATCATGACCCGAGCCAAAACCAAGAGTTGGATGCTTAACTCACACCTGCCACCCAGGTGCTCCACTTTTCCTCTTTAAACAATTTCATATCATCCTACAGCAGGGCTTGCAAATTGCTATGCCTGTTGGAGCCAAGGATGAAATGGACTGTTGATAGCAGAATCTTCTGTGATGATGGATGTGTTCTATATCTTCCTAGTTCGTTATGGTAGCTACTAGCCACATGTGGCTTTTGAGTAATTAATGTGACTAGTGCAACTGAAGACCTAGACTTTTAGGTATTATTTAGTTTTCAATTAATTTAAATTTAAATTTAAATAATTACGTGTAGGTAGTGGCTGCTATAGTAGACTAGCACAGGCAGATCTATAGGGAAAAAAAGCAGCATAAATATGGTGATAGTGACTAGAACTTGGGCTCAGTGTCAGGGAGACAGAAAGGAGTACTGGGAATGGTGGAAAACCAGAAACCATGTACCTTATCAAAAAGGGATAGCTGTTGCTCAGCTCTAGCTAATTTTTAAGAAGTATAACAGAAAATCCTTATTTTATTGTGAAATTTCTTTATTTTAAAAAAATGTTGGCAGCTGTCCAAAATTCTTGGTCAGAGTTTGCCCAGGTGTAGCCATTTTGTGACTTCTGTGATTTCTCCATGGCAAGTATTATTATTACAACTGTTAGTATAGTTTTTGCCTAGTTTTGTCTCCCCAGTAGACTGTAAACTCCATGTAGACAGGGTCCATACCTATCTTGTTCACTGTTATGACTCAGTCTTCAGTTTGGTATTGAATAGGCACTCAGCGATATTTGTTGAATGATTTTTGAATGCATAAGGTAAGAATAAATTAAAAGAGAAGGAAAAAAGCCAAACCTTAGAAATAAAAGACAGGGAATGTGGTCTTTGGATGAAGTCCAGCTTGCTTTTCTGCATGGATAAGCAATTGCCTGGATGGGAGAAAGTCTTCTGGATATAACTCACTACATGGCAGTGGGTTTAAGGAAAGAGATCAGATCTTAGTAGAACACAGTATGTGACTTGAGTATGCCTTGTTGCTTGAGAAGAGAGGAGGAGTGGAATAGACCAAAGGATTCTGGACAGGGGAGGCTATTTGTGAAAGCACTTACTTCCCTGTAAACGCTAAAGGACAACAAGAAGAATCATTTGTTTCAAGACTATAGGGAAAATGCTGCTGCTGCTATGTGTCATGGTATCCGTACCCTAACTGAAACTATTCTGTCTTCATATCTCAAACTACCTGAATATCCTAGAAATTCCAGGGTTCATGGTCTGAAATTTATTAAGAACCATGGGTCAAGACCTTTGATGTTAGTAATAGTCTATCTCATGGAATTGCATTTGTGGAGTGTTGGTATAAAACTTAGGAAGTTTAACTGAATTAAATTATCTGCAGTCCAATTATCCAGTTGAGTTTATAAAAAAGCCCACTCAAAGGAAAGTATCCTCTTCAGTTGTGTGTGTCGTTTTCCTATATTCCACCTTTGGTTATTAAGGCAATTGCTTTAAATTGAACAAATCGTTTGAGATGAGAAATTATTCCAAGAGAGCAAATTGTGTTTATTTTCATGCTGCTACTCTTTTCTTTGCCTATAAATGACTTTTCATAATGATTCTCTAAGATGTAGAGCTGTAAGAGATTCTCATTCCTGTTATTGTTTTTGTTATTAATATTCTTACAAGGAAAGAGGTACATTTAAAGCCAATTATAGGCTGATTAATGCCCCCCCCCCAAGATGTGGACATCCTAACCCTGAAACCTGTGACTATGTTGCCTTACATGGCAAAAGGAGCTTGCAGGTATGATTGAATAAGGATCTTGTGATGGAGTGATTATCCTGGATTATCTGTGTGAGCCCACCGTAATCACAAGGAGGCAAGAGAGTTAGAGTCAGAGGAGATGGTATGATGGAGGAAGAGCTCAGAGTACCGTGATTGCTGGCTTTGAAGATGGAATGTGCCCACGAACCTAGGAATTCAGCTAGCCTCTAGAAGCTGGAAAAGGCAAGGGAAGGTATTCTCTCTCAGAGTCTTCAGATGAAATGTGGTTCTGCTGATACCTTCCTTTACCCAACGAGGTCCATTTTGGATTTCTTACCTCTAGAAGTATAGTATAGAAAATTTGCATCATTTTTTAGTTCATTATATTTGTAGGAATTTGTAGCAGTAGCACTGGGAAATTACTATACCAGTGAACAAAATGCAAGATGTTTACAAGTGAAAGCTTTATTTTTCACACCAGTAATTGTGACTTATGATCTGATAAGTGAATTCATTTATCCAGTAGTATTAACTAAGCACCTACCATATGGAGGACACTGTTCAAGGCACTTGGAAATTCAGTGGTGAGCAAACCCCATCATAGTCCCTGCCCTCAGAGACCTGTGTTCCATGGAGACAGACATTAAACAAGAAGACATGCGAGTATTTAGTCATACAGTGTTATAAATAGAAGTGCATGTGAGTAATCTGAATAGTTAATCAGGGAGGGCTTTTCAGAGGAAGTGATCTTTTTGGTTGAGCTCCAAACACTGAGTGAGAATTGGCAAGGAAAAGAAGATGATGGGGAAGAGGATTCCTGGTAGCAGGAACAGCATGTGTGAGGATCCCAGGCAGAAGTCTTTGGTGTCCTTGGGGAACAAAAGAATTTTGAAGTGGATAGAAGGGAGGTTCAGGAATGAGCCTAGAAGGGTAGGCCTTGGACGTCAGCACAGTAGAAGCCAAGGAAGATTTTTAAACTGGAAGGATTCAAGGGCTATAGTAGTGTAGTATCATTTTGCTTGTGATGGGGAGAAAGAATTGAAGTGAGGTGGGAGTAAATGAGAAGTGACCATACTTCATCCAAACTGGGATGTTTCTGAGAGTGAGATGAAGTGCTTTTAATACTTGCTGGGACAACATCAACAAGGGCTGACCAAGCAAATGGCACTAGGAGGATATTGTAGTCTCAAGGTGAGCCAGAGTGGTGGTAGCCTGGACCAGGTGGTGGCTAAGAAGATGGCCCCTTGAGAACCTCATTAGAATATATTTTTTCCTTGGCCCTTTATCTTCATTTGATACTAGAGTAAAACTTGTAGGTAAATAATCTTAAATAGGTGTGGTTGTTTTGTACATTGGCCTCTGTAAACAAGCTTGTTTGTTTCCACCCCACCTGTTTCCTTCGTCCTACTGCCACAGCATACATGGGTCTCATCTCTGAAGAGATACCACGTGCAAGCAGGCCACAAAGTGGCAACAAAGGTATATGCCATGGAACTTGACAACCTGGTTTCCTGGGTGGAAGCCATGATTTCTTAAGCCTATGCTTAAGTTTTCATTGTCTTTCCCACCAGTATTGGATAATGTTGAGCAGTTTGCTGGTTTTTGGCAGTGATTTCCAATAGGGGGCACCATATTAAAATCCCCTGTAACTCAAACCAGAGAGTCTCATCTGGTGATCTTCCACGGACTCTTGCCTAGTGCCTGATTATGGGGAAAGAGTAAGAATATTTGCAATAAAAAAAATTTGATTTCTGTTGCTACCTGTTCTAGCATTTTGTGTGAACCTCAAGAAAGGTTTTATACTTGACATCTGGTATCACTACATTTTGCATTCTGATAGGGATGCTCTAGTTCCTGTCTAGGCTAAAGTTTTATTCATTTAGTGCTGTTAAATGTGATGCAAAGGCATCTTATAGGCTACCTTTGGGGGGGGGGTCTCACATGGGCATGCCTTCCCATTCCCACTTTTATAGTCTCACCCTTCACTATAATCCCAAGCGCCTTTTCTACTTTTGGCACATTTTATAAGCTTTCCTCAATATTCTGAGCTATTTCTGCTTCTAGAACTTGGTGTTTGCCATGTTCTCACCTGGGATGCCCTTCCATTCTTACAGGTCCAGCTCAAAACTAACTTCCCCAGTGTATGGTCTGTTTTCCTTCTGTGTTCAGTATGATATTTATTTTCCTATTATGATACTTATCAGCTCATGCTGTGGATATCCTTGAGTCCATGAGGGGTATATTTCATTACAATAGTGCCTTGCCCAGAGTATACTTTCAACAAATATTTATTTGGCACAAAGTATTATTTGAACTATGAATGCAAATCTTTTTGAGTAGTTGATATAATTCTGAATTTTTATTTGTATTTTATAATGTTGAGCAATTTTAACTGCCTTTTCCTCTTTTTTCCTATCAGTCCTCAATTGTGGTATAGTTTTTAAAAGGAGTACTAAGATTTACTTAAAAAAATTTTTTTCCCCACAGTTTGGCTGGGTCATCTTACTTTTTCCTGAATTACTTAGATTTTGCTGTGTAGTCAATTTCTAGTATATTTCATATGGCCTTTGGTTATGTCAAGGTTTGATAATATTGCCATGAAGTAATTGTTGAATTTATTTTTGAATGTCTTTACTTCACATCCTCTGGGCTTCTCTTAAGCTTTCCTTTTAGGGAAGGCTTTTAGAAGTATGTGGTTTGGTGTCCATGAATTCCTGGAAGTTCTGGATGGTTGGAAAATGATTCATATAGTAAATATCTAGGGCTGGATTTGCAAATCATATGCTAAAATCTTGCAGGCATCACTGGCTATCAATCATTATTCTGCTGGAAATAAATAAAAGAGATTAGTGTCCATATAAATCTAAGCTATGGCTTTGACATAATAGGCATTCTTTAGGGCAGTGGTTATCAAAGTGTGGTCCTTAGACAAGCAGCATCAGCATCACTTAGGAATTTGTTAGAAATCCAAAGTTGCAGGGCCCACCCTGGACCTAGTGAATCAGAAACTCTGAGGTAGGGCCCAGCAATCTATGTTTTAACAAGTCATCCAGTTGATTCTGATTTACATACACTAAAGCTTGATAGCCACTCCTTAAGAAGATGGAGGAAAAAAATCTTTGTAATTGCCCTGTCTCCTGTATGTACTTGTTATGTAAGACCTGGAATAAGCCTTGGTTTTTCTCTTTAGCTCCTTTTCTGAGCTTCCTCTAAGAAGGTCATCATCCTGGGATTTTGTTCATTTATTTATTTATTTATTTAGAATCTGAGAATTGCAAATCTCAATGCTATATCCGAAAGAAGGATTTTATTCTTTATTAGGAAGGAAGCTCCTAGAATATAGGCATTTGAACAAATTATTATAAATAGTTGCTTGTGACATTAATTAGTTCTCTCACACCTCTTTCCCTAATTGAAAGAGAATTGCTTGTAGGAAGATTTATTTTTGTTCTGTGTTGGATAGCATTGCATTAAAATTGCAGCTGACCAAGAATCTTGGGCATAGCACTGTGCATAGGGCTTCAGTGCATTAGAAGAAGAACTTGTGCTGAGAAGCAAGCAGAGGCTTGGGTGGGGAGCCACTCATTCAGGGTTCTGTAGCTAATAAGTGGCTGAGCTGGGGCACATCCATGCCCCTTCTAAAGTCTCTGCTCTTAACCACCACGTGTTCACCTCACCCGTGTCACTGGGCCATGAGGCAGCACCAAGTAATTGCTGCTCTCTGGACCTCTTTGCTGTCAGAGAATCCATGCTCTTGAACTCCTTAAAATCATGCCTCCCCTCTCCTCTCCAGAGTATAAACTTTCAGTCCAAGAAAAGGCTGCTTTCCAGGAAAATCTTTGAAAAATTGCTAAGGATAGCAAAGGGAGCTGGAGATATTATTTAGACTTAAGGTCCTCAGAACTCTAGAGTAAAAAACTAGATACACTAAAATAAGCAAATACATGTGTATTTATTCACATGTATACCACCAAGCCTTTGATGGTCGCTATGGGGTTGCTAGCTTTTAACTTTTCCAATTTAGGAAATTGAACAAAAAAAATCAGCTATCATCAGCTACCGTTATCATTTTCAGCTTCAGATTTTTCCTTTTCTTAGTATTCAGTGAGATGAATACTCAGAGATTCAGTTAGATTCAGATAGATGAGATTCATGATCTTATTATCCTGTTTACGGTTCTAGATACCATCTGTTTATTGATGATTTCCAAATTTATATCTTTGACCTCAACCTCACCTTTGAATTCTAGAATCATCTGTTCAATCACTACTCCACCTCTCTGCTTGTATGTCTAGTAGGCATTGCAAATGCAGTGAGTCCAGCCTAGATTCTAGTTCTCTCCATTCCCTTGGTCTTCTTTCAGTATTTCCCACCTGATGTGCAGTACAAAAACCTGATTCTTATCTTTTGGCCTCTCTCTAACGTCTCACATCCAATTCATGAGGAAATCTTGTTGGTTTTACTTTCAGCATATGTCTGGAGTGCATCCCTTTCTTACCACCTCACCTGCCACTATTCTAGCCTAAAATACCATGATCACCTCTCACCTGAATCCAATTCAGTAGTTTCCTGATTGGTCCACATGCTTTTTGCCTGTTCTCTACACAGGCTCCAGTATGATCCTTTTAGAAGTGAGGACAATGTCTCTCCTCTGCTCAAAACTCTCCCATCGCTCCCATATCATTCAGAGTAAAAGCCAGAGTCCAGCCTTCACCAGTAATAAATCATGTGGATATGATATGAACACCTGATAGGATGTGATGGCAAGGACACTCCAGCTCTGTGGTATTCTTCCCCAAACTTATAACCCTAGGCTAAACATGAGGAAAATACCAGAGAAATCGATATTGGGGATAATCTACAAAACACTTGTTCGATACTCTTTACAAAAGCAAGTGCATGAGGAACAAGGAAGGACTGAGAAATTGTCACAGAGTGGAAGAGACTAAAAACACATATTTACATACAATGTGGGATCCTGGATAGGATCTTGGAAAAGAAAAAAAAGACATCAGTGGGAAAACTGGCGACATCTGAATAAAGTCTAGAGTTTAATAAATACTATTGTATAGATGTTATTTTCTTAGTTCTGATAAGTATATCATAGTTGTGTAAGATGTTCAACATTTAGGGAAACTGGCTGAGAGATTACTTTCTGAACTATTTTTGAAACTATTCTACAAACCTAAAATTATTTCAAAATTAAAATTTTAATTAAGAGATAAAAAGCCAAATGAGGCCCTATGTGAACTGGTTCTGATAAGTGCTCTATCCCTATCTTTTGTAACTTACCTGCATCAGCCACACTAAACTCTCTCTCGGATCTGCCAAATTTGTTTTTGCTTCCCAATCTTTGTACGTGCTGTGTCTTATGCATGGAGTGTTCTTTCTTTAGTACATGGTTGGCTCTGTCACTTCCTTTGCTATTTACTGAAATGATACAGTAGGGGAATGGGCTTCCCCCTGCCCTACTCTCTATTATCTTGCTTTCTTTTTCTTTGTAGAGGGGTGTGTGTGTGTGTGTGTGTGTGTGTGTGTGTGTGGTTGTTGTTGTTGTTGTTGTTGTTGTCTTTCTCCCTTCTCTAGAATGTAAGCTCCATGAGGCAGGGAATCTTTTATTTATTCTGTATCTCTAGAATAATGCCTGACATATAGAGAGGACTTACAATAGACATTTGTTGAATGAATGACTAAATTTCATAAAAAATTTAGATCGAATAATCAATTTCGAAAGGAGCAATAATCCTTTAGATGGAATGGATTTGGCTTTATTAAAAAATTCATAGACTTGAACTTTTCTGGTTTGTTTTGCTGTAGACTAGTGAAAATTTGAGGGCAGATTGGCACTGGTCTATGAGCTAGGATTTTAGACCCATAGGGCTAGGTCATTCTCCCTTCAAAAGAAAGTGGTATTATAGATATTCTAAACTCATGCTATTCAATACAGTAGCCACTAGCCACGTGTGGCTGTTTACATTTAAATTAATCAGAGTTAGGTAAAATCAAAAATCCAGTTCTTCCATTGGACTAGCTATATTTCAAGTGCTCAGTAGCCACTTGTGGCTAGTAACTACCACATTGGACAGCACAGCCATAGAACATTTAAGTCATCACAAAATGTGTTGGCAGAACAGTTTTAGACAGACAAGTCTATATTTTAATGTCTTCATATAATAAAAATCAAATGATGATAGCAGCAGCTATAATTTTTGGCATTTGTTATGTGGCAGGCACTGTGCTATTGGCATTCTAAGTGTTCTCTCAATCCCCAGATCCTTGGAAGAGGTATTATTTTTATGTTTTAGATGAGGGAGTTGAAGGTCAAGGAGAGTAAGTAAGGTTCCCAAGACCACAGAGCTGGTAAGCCAGGTTTCAAACTGAAGACTGCTACCAAAGTAAGACTTGTAAATACTGTGATTTAGAGAAGCAATGTTTACAACCATGAGGCATTACCCTGTTTTGGTGTGTCTTTGGATTACCTTCTCTCATTGTCAGGCAGCGTGTTTCTTCCTTTCTTTTCTTTGCAATCTCATCAATAAACTTCAATTTTATTCCGCAGTCTAAATTTTATTCCTAAATGTCTCCTCACCACTCTCATTTTGCAAGTATCTGTCCCCTATGTCCATTGTAAATGTTGGTTGTAGGCACTGCTCACTAATGATGGGTAGAGGTCCTCCTTGCAATGTATGATAAAAGATAGCCTTGGCCATTTCACTTTCATTTTTCTCTTTGGGTTGCTGGTTGAGTATTTTAAAAAATGTTTTATTTGAGTGTAGCTGACATACAATGTTACATTAGTTTCAGGTGTACAACAATACAGCTTCTCTAAATGTGCTATGCTCCCCACAAATATAGTTACTGTCTGTTGTTATATAAGGCTATTACAATACCATTGGCTACATTCCTTGAAGATTCCATCAAAAGACTACTAGAAGTAATTAATGAATTCAGTAAAGTTGCAGGATACAAAATTAATACCCAGAAATCAATAGTGTTTCTATACACCAATAGCAAAGTAGCAGAAAGGGAAATTAAGAAAACAATTCCATTTACTATCGCACCAAAAAGAGTAAGCTATCTAAGAATAAACTTAGCCAAGGAGGTGGAAGACCTGTACCCTAAAAACTATAAAACATTGATAAAAAAAATTGAAGATGACACAAACAAATGGAAAGATGTTCTGTGCTTATGGATTGGAAGAATTAATATTGTTCAAATTTCTATAATACCCAAAGCAATCTACAGATTGAATGCAATCCCTATTAAAATACCAGCAGCATCTTTCACAGAACTAGGACAAATAATATGAAAATTTGTATGGAACCACAAAAGACCCCAAAGAGAAAAAGCAGTCCTGAGAAAGAAGAACAAAGCTGGAGGTATCACAATCCCAGATTCAAGATATACTACAAAGCTGTAGTAATCAAAACAGTATGGTACTGGCACAAAAATAGACACGTAGATCAATGAAACAGAACAGAGAGTCCAGAAATAAACCTACACGTATATGGTCAATTAATCAGTGACAAAGGAGACAAGAATATACAATGGTTGAGCATTTTATCAATGCTTGTGCTCCATTGGGATTGTAAGTTGTTGCACAAGTGTAAAGTCCCAAGCATTGTAACACTGAAAAAATAAAATAAACATATTTGGGGGGAAAAAAAGTCCCAAGCATTAATAAAGCTGATAATTGCACGTGGCTTCTCTGGAATGGAGGTCATTGGAGCATGGGAGGATGTTTCCTGAAAGATAAAAGGAGGGAAATTCTAGATTGTTAGGAGAAAGTCTTCTGAGAGTGACCCTGCTTGATTTGGGAAATAATCCTGAAACTAGGCTTTTTAATCTCATGTATCTAGATTAGGGAGAATTTTTGTTTCTTATTTTGGTTGTCTTAGTTTACAATTAAGGAATATGTCTGATCTTATATTCTATAAAGAAAGAACTTTTTGCTAGTGTATATTGTATAATGATTATTTTGTGTGGCCAAAGGGTATTTTTAGGGTGAAGAGTTAATTTATTTAGAATGATTTTCCCTTTCTTATTTAGGCATTCTCTGAGAGAAATGGTCTGATATGCAGTAACTAGGCTATGTGTCTGTTACTGAGGTCACTGTTGACAATTTGAATGATATTATTTTTTTCCAATTAATTTAATTTTATTTTTTCCAGTGTTCCAAGATTCATTGTTTATGTACCACACTCAGTGCTCCATGCAGTATGTGCCCTTCTCAATACCCACCACCAGGCTCACCCAACCCCCTCACCTGAATAATATTGTTCTTGAAGAGAAGAGCTAATGGTGGTGATTGACTGCAAAATTCAGCCTGTCAGGTCTGACCTGGTTCTCTGTGGCTCAAAAAAGATAGAGAAATATGTCAAATGCAGATAAATGCGTCATAATTCTAACCCTTGCATAACTACCTCAAGCTCAACCTCTTTAATTTATAATGTATTGTGTCCAGTTTTACACATAGACTCTCATAGAGTTTTTTGACTGGAACAGATTAATTGGTGGGGCCTTCCTAAGAGAAGAGTGTGTACACAGGTAAAGGCCTTGAAAAGTCTGTTATGTATTGAGTAAAGAATGTTCAGTTCAATGACTTAAGAGACAGCTCTTAAAAGATAGTTACGGGGTTAGGGCATGAAGGGCTTTGATGACTTAATAAAATAATTTTTTTCTTAATGAAGGAGACAGTCAAATTATTGGAGCAACATGCTTTAAAAAGCTTTGAATTTGAATTCAGAGTGTATGTATATAGTATGATGCTTAATGGCATGCGCCCTGAAATCAGACTGTCCTGATTTGAATTCCAAATAACTTAAGTATGCCTAAACTTCAGTTTCTACATCTATAAAATGGGTTTAGTAATAGTTCCTACCTCTTAAGGTTGTCTTGAGGATTAAAAGAAGATAAACAAAACTCATGTCACAGTGATTTGCCTTTAGTCAGCAAGTGACACATGTTATCTTATTTTTAATCTTGTTCTTATCACTTAGGTAAAATGTGCCTAAAAACTATTGCAATAATTGATGTAAAAGGTAGTACATGTCCTGAAGATGCTGGGAGAACTGGTAAAGAACATTTGAATGCCATTGGTACTATTTTAATTTTTTTAAAGATTTTTATTTATTTAAGAGAGAAAGACACAGAGAGAGCGAGCAGTGGGAAGGGCAGAGGGAGAGGGAGACAAGCAGGCTCCCTACTGAGCAGGGACCCAGGACCTGAGAACATGCTCTGAGTTGAAGTCAGGAGTCGGACACTCAACCGACTGAACCACCCAGGCTATTTTAATTTTATGACATAATCTTTAGTTCACCTTTCTTTTCTTACTTTAGCGACAAGATGCTTAAAAAATCACAAATACTAATTATTTTAGCTTTATAAAGAAGCCAATATTTTATGACACTTATAATTCTGGCCTACATAATTTATGTAAAGTATTTTCTTTTTCCTGCCTTAATGACTTTGAATTGAAGGATCTTAAGGGAACATCCTATTCCTCTATCATAATTTGGATAATTTCAAACCACTTTGCTATGGTGACTTATGGCTGGTGTCTTGCCTTATTCAAATTGCCTTTATTCACTCTTTCAAATGGTGGGTATGATAAATTATTTTATTTAACAAAAGTAAAGCTGAACAATGTACTAAGAACTATTTAAAATGATGAAGCTTGGGACACCTGGGTGGCTCAATGGGTTAAAGCCTCTGCCTTCGGCTCAGGTCATGATATCAGGGTCCTGGGATCGAGCCCCACACTGGGCTCTCTGCTCGGTGGGGAGCCTGCTTCCCCCTCTCTCTCTGCCTGCCTCTCTACCTACTTGTGATCTCTCCCTCTCTGTAAAATAAATAAAATCTTTAAAAGAAATAAAATGATGAAGCTTATTCTCATTTTCTATTTATCATTGGAGATATCTTAATATCATGTGTTCTGCTTAAGTTATTAATAAGCATTATAATAAAGTTAGGAATACTCTGGGGAAATGGCAAGGACTGCCTCATCTTCCTTGAATGTTTTAGCTTGTTACTGTTTTTTGTTTTTCTTCTTAGATGATTCTTTGGCAATGACAAATCACTTCAGACTTTGTACCTAAATATTTTTTTTTTCCTAAATATTATACTCAAGTACCTTTAGTTCTTATAGTTTGTCCTGTACTGAAAAAGTTCTAGAGGAGGAAATGGAGACCCAAATTCTATTCAGTTTGATACTAACAGTGTCACTTGGGAGGCTATTGTCATTTCTCTGAAACCACCTCTTTCTAGGCATAAAATCTGAAGCATGTGTCTTCCAAGGTTTTAAGAATGGTAGAAGTGACTTCTGTGTGTTTTATACTATGCTTGGGGCTGAACAGTGGACAGACCTTGCCCTCATGGAATTTATAGTGCAGTTGGGGAACTGGTGATAAATCAACACATGAGTATCTCCACCAATTATCCCATTTAAAAAATCTATCTGTATATTTATATGTGAACTCCTGAAAAGTAGGGACTTTTTTGGGTCTGTTTTGTTCACTGCTATCTCCTCATTAAATGGAAACCATCCCTGGTACATGGTAGGCACTTGGTAAACATATACTACATAAACATGTTACAAATATTGTCAAGTAATATAACATATACATACAGTCTTGAAAATTGCACTTTATAAAATCATACATTAAAAGTATTGGGGCTTATGGGAAAAATAGATTGATATAGACCCTTCAATACCTATACACATTTGTAGTCAAAGCACTAGAAAAAACAGTAGTTGGTGTCTTTTTTCCCCACCCCAGGAAGACATAGATAGCCCAAGCAGACATCTGAGTCTTGCTGGAGGCTGTTTCAGGGGACCTCTTTTTGTTGATGTTTAGGTTCTTTTACACTTTCATAATGTATAGTGCACAAATCATGTATACACATCTTAAACATATAGTTTCATGGATTTTTAAAAATTTTTGTACCCTTTATGTATGTACCTAAAAGAATTAAAAGAAGGAACTCAAACAGATATTTGTATACCATGTTCATAGCAGCAATATTCACATCATTCACAGACAAAGGTAGAAACAACACAAGTGTCCTTCGACAGGTGAATGGATAGACAAATGTGGAGTTCACATAGTGGGTATTATTCAGCCTTAAAAAGTAAGGGACTACTGATACACACTACAACATGGACAAACTTGAAGACACTGAGCTAAGTGATGTGAACCAGTTACAAAAAGACAATCCCTATGTGATTCTTTTTTTTTTAAAATTTTATTTATTTATTTGAGATAGAGACAGTGAGAGAGAGAATGAGAGGGGAGAACGTCAGAGGGAGAAGCAGACCCCCCCCCCCCGTGGAACTGGGAGCCTGATGTGGGACTCGATCCCAGGACTCCGGGATCATGACCTGAGCAGAAGGCAGTTGCTTAACCAACTGAGCCACCCAGGCGCCCCCTATGTGATTCTTATATGAAGTACCTACGATAGTCCAGTTCACAGAGGCAGAAAGTAGAATGGTAGGTGCCATGGGCTGAGGGTGTGGGGGTATGAGAGTTTTTGTTTAATGAGTTGGAATTTCAACTTGGGTTGATAAAAAAGTTCTGGAAATGGATGGTGAGGTGATGTGGCATAGTAATGTGAATGTACTTAATGCCACTGAACTGTACACTTAAAATGGTTAGGAGGGTAAGTTTTATGTTATGTGTATTTTACCACAATTAAAAAAAAAGGAAAATGTTTACAGTCATATAATCACCACTCAAATCAAGAGTCTTCTGCCTCCAGAAGACCCCTTGTGCCTCTCCCTGTCAGCTGTGTTCCCTGGAGGTAATCCCGTCAGTCAGTAAAGCTCATGTAAATGGACTTAAATTTTATGTACTCTTGTGTTTGGCTTCTTTTGTCATCATCACGTCTGTACAATTCTTCCATATCATTGTACCTATTAGTAGTTTGTTCTGTTTCATTGTTGTGTAATATTCCATTGTATGAATGTACTTGTTTACCCAGTCTGTTGTTGATGACATTTTGGTTGTTTTCAGCTTTTGTTTATTATAAGCAAACTGCTGTGAGCATCCTTGTATGTATCTTATGGTGGACATCTTTGCTCATTTCTCTTGAGTAGACTTGCTTGGTCACAAGGTAGTTTAGTAGATACTGCCCAATAATTTTCCAAAGTGATTTTATCAATTTATACTCCCACCAGTATTGTATGAACACTCCAATTGGGCCACCTGCTCACCAACTCTTGGTATTGTTGGTGACTTAGGAAATAAAAATACATAAAAGACTAGGGTGGAAAGGCACATTTTGCAGTTCTGATTTGTGCAGTGGAAATAGAGCTGAGTTGATGGGGCTTCTGTTAAGGAGGGTATAGGGAAGAGTACAACTTGCTACAACCTGAGCACCAGGTAGGGCTTGGGTGTGACTCTGGATAGGGAGCCCAGATACAGGAGGAGGTTTTTTTTTTTTTTAATTTTTTAATAATAGACCTGAAAAGGCTTCAGTCAAACTGAGAGCTGTTTCTTTCCTGCTGGAGGTTGTAAATTGACTCCTGTATTCGTACTCCTTATCATCTCAGAAAAATTGCTTATGAACCAACACTGAATTCATTACCCTTTTCACCAATCACATCTAGCTCATTGGTTTATGAAAACATATATTGTAGCAAAATACACCTATATGTATAGAAAATTAAGAATGGCAATGAATGCTATGGGATGGGAGGAGCAAAGGATCTGAGGGTGTTTGCAAAGGAACGGTTATGAGTGATTTGGACTCTAAGCAGGGAAAGTGGGGAAATGACTATGGAGGGCTAATGACAGAGTGGTGAGTCCTGTGGATTAGCGATTAGGACGAGGTGGAAGTTATTGAGCAAGGAAGATGGAGGGTGGAAGGTGAGGTGAAAGAGCAGGATGTTACCATATATATTTTAAAAGGGGGCAGTTTTTGGTGCTAACAAGGTCTGAAGAGTAATCATAGGCATATTGCCATAGAACAAATGGATAGATATTTGGTGATGAAGAGGTGAAGAGTAAGAGGCCAGGGCATTTGGTTGAGTCCACAAGAAGATGGGAGTTGCCAGAAAGTATGTGAGGAGTTGGGATGGAGAAGAGAACCGTGAGCCTAGGACCTCCAGGTGGAACCGTTTGCAGACTCTCCCTGACCACCAGCTGGGAGAGTGGCCTGAGAGTGGGATGGAGACCCTTTTCATATTCTCACAGTGCCTCAGGCTATCTTCTCATCCCTGCAGACTTTCAGCTTTTCACATCTCTTTTCTGTCTTAAAAAAATAACCACTTCCCATGAACTTTTAATTTTGTATAGCTACAAAATGTTAGAAATATTTTGAGCCTCAATTATGTTCTAAGCATGGTGCTAGGTGCTGGGGAAATGATGATAAACAAAACAAACTTCCAGGGATCTTGCAGAGGATGAAGTTAAAACTAAACAAAACAGAAACAGTCTTCTTGCACATAGGCTGGAGGTATCTGCTCTAATTTAGCACGTGAGACTTCATTGCTCATGGGAACAATCATAAGTGAAATACAGATCATGAAATCTTTTGTAGGTAGGTAATTTGTATCTGGGAGCAAATTACAAATAATATCTCTTGATTAGGATCTTAGGCACTTTAACTGCTAACTATCAATTTAACTGAAATAGTGATATATTTTCATTGAAAAATAGTAGAAAGCATCTCAGTTGCAATAGTTGTTCAATATCAGAAAGTTGATGCAATTGTATGAGGCATAGTTTCCATTCTTCATAAATGCTGGTGCCTGAGGAGGGAGACTGCTGGATCCAAGGAGGTGAAATTCTGGCCAGAGCCCAGTGAGTTAGGGGCCAGGGCCTGTCTACCCCTTGGTCGATGGGCTGGAAGCATCAATAGGATGATATCTTATTTCCTTTCAGAACATAGAGCTTGGTTTCCTTTGATATTAGTGTTAGTGCCATCCAGCCAGTGACTACCAGGAATATACTTGTTGAACGTAACTGGATTTATTATTCATTGCTGCAAGGGAGAATAGGCACTATGGGGAAACTTGGTGTGTTTCAATACGAGGGTGTTAGAGAAAAATTTATTATAGGATTTGGGCTTGGGTTGAGTGATTGAGGGAAGGGGGTTTTGCTCTAGATTGGATGCCACGAGAAAGTGTGTGCAATTCTGTGATTGAATAGCTCAATAAATCTTATTTCTAGAGGGGGCAGACTAGAACAAAGATAAATATTGTCATTGGTAAATAAGCAACAGTCACTCATTTTAGCCAAGAGAAGGTGTCTGGTATTTTGTTGGTAGCATAGTGACCTTGTTATTATTTCTGCTTAGGCAAAATTATAACATGGTCTTGTTTTCACTCTCTCTCTCTTTTTAAAAATATTTTATTTATTTATTTGACGCACACAGAGAGAGAGACAGCAAGAGAGGGAACAAAAGCAGGGGGAGTGGAAGAGGGAGAAGCAGGCTCCCCGTGGAGCAGGGAGTCTGATGCGGGTTTGGATCCCAGGACCCTGGGATCGTGACCTGAGCTGAAGGCAGATGCTCAATGACTGAGCCGCCTTGGGGCCCCTTGTCTCTATCATAGTCTCAGAGTAAGCTTGTCTGATGTTGGTGTTCTGAGAGGTCATTTATGTCCAACAGGAGGTTAATCTGGTCCAACTACAAGTGCCAGGCCAGCTTCTGAATGTCAGACAATGCTTTTTCCCCCTCATTAGCATACTAATAATTTCAGGTTTCCTCCTGAAGCAGCTAGCTAATAAATGGGAAAAAAAGAGGGGGTGTGCAGAAGTAGGGGCTGAATCTGAAGAGAGACATTTTACTAAAAAACCTAGTAGAGGGTGGAAGACCGACGAGAAGGTGGAAGAATGGACAGATCTGGTGATCATGAGAGAGAGATTGTCTGAGGAGAGATTAATGGGATACACAACGGACAGACAGGGAAGAGTGAAAGGAAAGGTTGCATTTCCCTTCCCACCAGAGGCCACGAAAAGAGATAATGGTAAGAAATATATGTTGAGTTAATTCTCTGGGTGGCCCGCTGGCCATTGTGTTGGTGGACACGTAAAGCCCTTAGCTTGTGCCTGGCTCATAGTGAGTGCACAAATTCTTATTTTTATCAGTATATCTGGGCCTCCCATAGAATGATGTAAGAGGGTTTCCCCATAGTTTGTATGAAGAACACGTGTGTGTCTGTGGATTGAGTTTGTAATCTTGGGTATACATGCATATGAAAACCTCTGTGTATTTGTGTGTGTGTGTGCACGCATGTGCCTGTTTTTTCGTTTTTGTTTTTTTTTTCTTTTTAAAGGGCCTAGACCTATGTGGTCCACTCTTCGCATGGTAACTCTGTCTAGCAACTGCAATAATAATTTCAAAGTAGCTCAAAGTTCTGTAGTTAAATTTCTCAAATATGACAAGAAGCATAAGATTGCAGCAATACTTCCCTTATAATAATAACAGTGAGATACCACTTCACACCTACTGCCTGATCTGTGTTTCTCTTGCGCCACTATCCGTATTCCTATTACCATGAAAAACCCCTCACCCAAGCCAAGCCATAGCTCTAAGATTTTTGATCTTTTTTACCTTTCTTGTTTCCTCTTTATTCTGGATTTGGACATTTGGGTGTTTTTTAAAAAAACTTTTTGGTCATAAATAATGCTACTTCAGATGTGTTTTTACATAAACACTAAGGTCCTTGTGTAAATAAATCCATTGGGCAAATTCCTAGCAGGAATTTGCAGTGGGATTGGTGGGTAAGTCAATTAAAATTTGCCACATTACCTTATAAATGAGTTGTGCCTGTTTAGACACTCACCAATAAGATTTAAGAGGGCTTGTTTTACCACACTCTGGCCAGTGGTGGCTAGGCTAAAGCTTTGCATTTTTGCTGATCTGAATCTAAAAATATGATTATATGCAAACCTTTGTTTGTATATGTATATATGACCTAGTAAATATAATTGACATGTAATGAACATGCAAAAACTTTAAATCT
This sequence comes from Nasua narica, assembly GCA_028533885.1. NCBI lineage: Eukaryota > Metazoa > Chordata > Mammalia > Carnivora > Procyonidae > Nasua > Nasua narica. The sequence goes on along the minus strand of CM052799.1, from coordinate 20,521,327 downwards.
ATGTATCACTTTGCATTCTTCATATTCTAAGCTGGTGTGGATATCTTTTTAACTACTATTGACATAAGGTTATTTAAAAATAATAATACCAAAATATATGGGTGAATTAACATGTATATTTGGAAGCTTTTATCCTTTAGAGATGACATTTTATAGAATTCTTTTAAGAAGTTATTTGGGGGAGAGGAAACACTGCAAATAAATTTTAACATAGAAATGGTCACTCAAGGGGTAAAGATTCTTAGAGAAAGTCAACTACTGGGGCTGGGACATGATTACTTACTACAGGGAGATCCCCAAAAGAGCATTAGTAGCTAAGGTGCAGGTGCCAAGAAACAGGGGATTGAAAAAACGAGAGAGAGAGAGAGAGATTTACATAAATTGCAGGGTTAAAGTGTCAGCAGAAATAGTATGGTTATCCCGCCAAATCAACTACTGGTTGTTATTTTTCAACTATTTTTCTTTCATGGCCTTTGTGTTTGTTGTCCCTCTCTTAGTTTGTCCCCTGTCTATTTGACAAACATGGATACCATTTCCTAGCATATTTGTGTGCCATCTTGGTTTTGGAGAAAATGTTTTCCCATCCAAGAAGCATAATTTAGTCAGTGTGGTGTGAAATGGGGACAGTGGTTAACAGGGGTCCCACCACAATGCTGACAAGTCTTGTCCTCCCAGCAAAAGGAATCTCCTCAAATGGGATCATTCATACTGACCTACTTGGATGCTCTATTTCTGGTTTCCAAAATGTTCATTTTAGTCACAAAGATTCCTTTGAAAAATAAAATGTGAAGAGGTGAGGACAGTCCAGATTCCACAGAGCCCCGTTTGTCAACAGACATGGACGGCTGCCTTGTGTTTGGGAGGGAACCAGTTAAATTCCTCCCTCTGAGCTTGGTCTGTGGTGGTGCACTGTGTGTCTTCATTCCTAGCATGGCAAAATGCACCCAACTGGGAGATGGCTGCTTATTGGGAAAATATGAGGGAGAGGAGAAGTATGATGGCCTCAATCAGAAGCCAACTTGTTTTGGGAACTGGTGGTTCCCGATATGGAAGAAAGGTTTAGGCATTGCTGGCAGCTCAGTTAGGGAGAAGTCTTTCTTAGTCTCTTGAAGGAGTCTGTCCTTAGGTCTCCTTTTTTCCATTTGACATGTCAGACCAGGGGGCTTTTGTTTGGTTATTTGAACCTCATAAACAATATGACTGCGATGTATTTGGCATCCCTCTATAGCTGCTATTCATCCAATCTATCCATCCATGCATTCATCCATCTATTCAGTATTTGTTGATCTTTAATTATAGGTGAGGTATAGAGAATTTATTGCTGAAGAAGATCTCCATGGTGCCTGAACTTTGACCTCCCATTCTAGGGGGAGCCAAAAACTAATTAAATAGTTAAATAGTGGTGTTGGTTCAGAAATGGGAAGGATAGAGTATATGGGGAGAGTTTTGTGAAGACACCTAAATTTATTTTAAATAGGCAATGCCTTCAAAAGCAAGTGATGCTGCAGTTGAAAACTGAGGGAGGAATTACAGTTGGCCAATGAATGATGGAGGAAGCTGGTGGTGGCAGTGGTCTGTTTGTGTCCATGATGTTTCATGCAGAGTGGCATCATCTGTAAAAAGTCAGGGAAAAGGAGAGAAATTATTTGTATAGAAAACTTTTGGCTGTAGCTAAGAGAACTCAGGTCCCTGGTTTAAACCGTACATTGTGCATATTTCTACAAATATGAAACAATATAATCTGTGACCATAACCTGATATATTCTTCCAATAAACCAGGATACCTTTTGTATTATCTGCAATTCTTAGCAAAGAGAGGTTTTATTTGGGCTTGGCATCCTCGATAATTTTTAGCCTCTCCAGTCCCACCATGGGTTGTTAGTAACACTGTCTTTGATTACTAAAACATTTCAGTATGCTGTTGACAGTAAATGACAAAGTAATATGGTACCTCTCCTTATACCAGTGAGTGAGGTATCTAAGCTTCTATGATTCATCATCATAACTTTTTGTGTCCTCAAATTTTTTTAAATCAGAAGGTTTCAGAGCTTCTCACTGAACTGTTGTGCAGATTGTTTCAGGAATTTTGAAATGCTTCTTAGATTTTTTGCAAAAATGACAGGTATTGCCATAGAGGTAGGTAGCAAGCCTTGGAATGGAGCGTGGCTTTGCGCAAGTTCATAACCTGATGGGTGGCTCTTGGTTTTTTCTTCTTTAACAGAATGTGAAGCAGCTGAGCTGAACTCCACATAAGGCGCTTAATATTCTATAGGGAATGCTACATAGTAGGTTCTCAATAAACAAGAGTCACCTTTTTTTTTGATGAGCTGATAACTTTTGTAGGCTCTGAAATAATATCCCTTGACTTCTGTAACCAAAGTCAGCAGAATAACATTGTTTGAACTCACTTTTCAGTTTTGCAGAAGTGGGTGGCTTCTTTGTTATTGTCACTTGCTAATGCTTAGTCAGTACCTAATGTTAGCCTGACAAGAGGCAGAGAAAAAGAGAATCTTAGTAACAGCTGCCAAATTGCCAAAATAAATTATGGACTTTGAAGTTCCTTACCTCACTGAGTATCTCTAACAGATACTTGTTGATGTGTGTGACTTCCAAAAGGTTGCTTAGCCAATATAATATTAGAATATTATGTAAACTTAATATATATATATATATATATATATATGTACAAGCAAGTGACTCAGCCAATCAGATGCATTAATTCTGGAATTGGAACAGAAGCTAGGGACAGATACTTTCTGTGGCAGTGGTAAAGTCTGAAGCATATAGGCTCTTGGGATAATTATCAGGGAGCCAATGGCAATGCGTACTGGTCAGTGCATAGTCGTGGTTGGGATAGCCGTGCTAAATATATAGTGATGCTTTGGGTTGAGATCCTAGCTCTGAGGCATCCCAGTGATCCTGGAGCTGCCCCATATAACTTTTCAATACATTTCCACTCAGTGAACCAATTTTTGGCTTACAACCCAAACCACAGGTAACCTACATTGTAGAGAGTGTTTCCAAAACCATTTGTCCACAAACCTGTTTTTCATTGAGCATTTCATTGGATTACTATGTATACATACTATGTATGGGTTACTATATTGTGAAATATAGAATTGCATGATATAGCAAAGCCTGGGGATAGTGCCAAATTATTAAAAGGACTCTGATTAGAAAGTCCTTGTGTGTGTCCGCAGCTAGTCATACCTGCAGAAAGTTTTATAATCACAATTTAAGGTATTGCAGGGGGTAAATAGGTAAGCAATTACTAGTATCTGCAAATTGATGCCAGACCAAGTTTTGTTCTTGAGCCATCCAGTGGAGTCTGCTTTTGTTTGTTATATTATTCTATTTATAATAGTAATAATAAATAATCATAGTAGACAACCATTTTTTTATGCTTGTACCATAGTTTGCATTTTAATCCTCATAATCATCATGTGTGGGCAATGTTATCCTTATTTGTCAATCATGAAAAAGGAGGCACAACAAGATGAAATAAATTGTCCGAGATTACCAGAAGTAAAGCTGTGGAGTCCACACTCTTTGACCCTTAAGCTTTTGATGCGTCTCTCAAATCAGAGAGCATAGACTCTCTTACCTTCTTTGTTTTTTAGGCATTATGGTGGTTGTTCTGGCTGGTTCTGTAAGCCCAGCACTCAATCTCAACATTCTTTGGCTCATTTGAATTTTCTTACCTTTTAAATCTCAACCTAAAGTCACTTCTTGAAAATTCTGCAATTTCTGGTCTTTCAGTCATTTTCCCAGAACCCTTCTTCTATCAGAGTACTCTTCATGGTTTTGAATGGTATCTTTCCTTGTGTGGTTTACTTGGTTTGTATTCATGTCCCCCTTGGGGCTATAAGCTTTGGTAACCTTGTGTCTGTGTCTGCTCTGTTCAACACTGTTAACCTAGTCCTTGCACAGTGCCTAGCCCATAGATACTTCCTAATTATCACTTAATAAATGAATGGCTCCGTCACTTACTAGAGGTTATGCCAGTGTTTTTCTTTTTCTTTTCTTTATGGCTCCACCTAAAAAGAAAAATTAAATTTGAATTCTCCCTAATGAGAGAAATCAAATAATAGTGAGTAAGATTTTATGGGATAGGGTTGGGCTTTGGAGGGCTACCAACCATTGTAATATCTAAGCTTTTCTAACTACCTAAGGACAGATTTTTACCTCCTTGGTGACATTATCAATCCATCGAGAATGAATGGTTTAAGCCTTTGGCTTCTTCGTTTCCACTTCTATAAAATAGAACTAGGAACATCTAATTTATAGGGTTTCTGTGAAGATTAAAGCATCAGTATGTAAAGTTCTTGTTGTATTATAGATGCTCAAATATGGGTTCAGGGTATCATCTATTAAATGTTAATTGAATATCAAGAATGACTTCAGTTGGTCAAATAATTTTCATGTTAATGTTACAGTGTATATAATATGCAAATCTGAAAGATGAGACAGGTTTATCCGAGATTTCTTTATTTAATGGAGATTTCTGGCCTTTACGTTGCTTAATTCAATTTTGTATCTTCATTGTGGAATTTCCTAAGGAATGCCTGATAGTGTAACTTAAACACAAAGTAAAAGCCCACACCTACAATGTGGATGCATTATTCATTCTAGAGGATAAAATGCAATGTTTAGTACAAAGCACACCTACATGAATTCTCTTAAGAATATACCATTAGGCAATAATTAAATTACATAAAAAACAGTTTAACCCTGTTACATATGCATTCTCCAGGCTTCAAAACAGATTTTGAGTCATAAATATTAAAATGTGTCATTTTTGGCATGTTCCCTTCTTTTCAGTTACATAGGTTCAACAAATTATCTTTCCCATAGATAATAACTTTTAGTAAAGGAAACACCACAAATGCACATCTCCATGGCAACTGATTAGAATCCCTTGCCAAGTTCTCCTTAGATGTCTGATTTATCAGCCCCTAGGTAGTTCATTATAGCACAAAAGAAAACTATTGTCAGTTAATTAGGAGAAAGAAAGAAGATCATAAGATCAGGAACTTGCAGTTTAATTAGCTACAATGTCCTACTGATGCTATTGGGAAAATGTCTGTTGATCCTAAAACTACTCTTAAAGTTTGCGCTCGGGGGGTGCCTGGGTGGCTCAGTGGGTTAAGCCTCTGCCTTTGGCTCGGGTCATGATCTCGGGGTCCTGGGATTGAGCCCCGCATCGGGCTCTCTATTCAGTGGGGAGCCTGCTTCCCCCTCTCTCTCTGCCTGCCTCTCTGCCTACTTGTGATCTCTCTTTCTCTCTCTGTCAAATAAATAAATAAAATCTTAAAAAAAAAAGTTCGTGCTTGGGATTTCTAAGGTATATGTTTTTATGCTGCAGTATGTTGTTAAGAATGAAGTAAAGAAGGGAAATATACTCCCCCTCAACTCCATGGAACAGTGCTCCTCTGTCTGTAGGGACTGAGTGCATGACTTTATGGAAATTTCAGTTGTATTTTTCATGGTCAGCTCACTTGAGAATTCTCTGAGGCCTGGACCTGGTGCTTGCATATAGGTTGAAAATAAGGAGGATGATCCTTGGGCTTACTGACACCATTCATTCCGGTAAGAGTAAGCCTGGGCCCCCAAACAGACTCATCTTGTTTCTGCCTATGAGAGGATTTGGGGGCTACCCTCACCAAGCAAGACTTCATAGTCTTCCTTTTGAGTTCCTTTGAAAGAGGAACAACATAGTTTATTTTTCCACTTTTTAAAAGAATATTTCTTGAACACTGGTTATGTACTGCACACTCTGCTAGGAATTGGAAATAGAGTAGTGAATTGACAAAAGTTGTCTGTGTCCTCATGGGAAAGTCTAAAAGGCACCTCAAAGGAAACTTCCAGAATGAGGAATGAAATCAAGAGGAAGTGTGCTGGATAGCACTCCACAGCCGAGTCTGGGACGCCTGACAAAGCATCTTGGAGATCTGAACACAGACTGGAAGTAGGCCAGGTAGAGAAGGGGAGAAGTATGTAGGAGGGAGGCAGCACAGGGATAAAGATTTGAGACAGGGAAGAGGAGCATGAATGATGTTCTCCAGGAACTGAAAGCAGTCAAGTTCTCTCCTCTAATGAGAGGGTGGTGGTGGTGGGGTGGGTGCTGCTGGTGGTGGTGGTGGTGGTTTGAGAGGAGGCTCAGCAGGTCAGCAAAAGGCCTCAAATGTTGCCTTAAGTTGCTTGCACATCAAGCACCCATTGGGCACTGGGGAGCCGTTGAAGGGTTTAAGCAGGGGGTTGATGAGTGATCAAGTCACCGCTATGGCTGCTCTGTGGGAACTGGATGGAGGGTGAGAGTGGAGTCTGGGGCCCAGCTCCATCACCAAGCACCTCATTTTCTGAGACTGAGTCCTTAAGGCAGCTATGGCTGTGGCCATCCTGTAATTTCCTAGCCTGTCTATTCTAGACCCCGTTTCCCCTGGCAACTTCAGTGGAAGCCATTGTAACTTCAGTTTTTGCAGAGAGGTCCTAATGTTCTTTTCAACATTCCAATTCTTTGGAATGGATGATGTCCTCCTTAACTCTGTATCACCAAGCTGGGCTTGTATATATTCTTTTTTTTTTTTTTTTAAGAATTTATTTATTTAGTTGACAGAGAGAGAGAGATCACAAGTAGGCAGAAAGGCAAAGAGAGAGGGAGAAATAGGCTCCATGCTGAGCAGAGAGCCCTATGTGGGGCTCAATCCCAGGGCCGAGATCATGACCTGAGCCGAAGGCAGAGGCTTTAACCCACTGAGCCACCCGGGTGCCCCTGCTTATATACATTCTTATGCCCTATACTTTCTTTCCTGCTTGAAAGCTTAGAATCTACTGTTTGCCTGTTTCTAATGTCCTTTGCCACTGAGTCAGCTCAACTTCTGAATAGTTGTCAGTTCCTGGTCACACAGTCCAAGGACAAGAAAGTTTTTAAGGGTGAGGAACAGCATATATTTTCCCTTTCCTCAGATGTTGCTCCTTCTTGTTAGCTGCTCTGAACGTTGGTGATTTGTAGTATTTTAAAATGCACTGTGTTTGACATTATATCTGCAAAATGGTAAAATACAGTGAATTAGTACTTTAAAACTACAATTTGAGATAAGTATATGTAAAATGAGCAGGTGTTCTGAATTCCTGACCTGTCGAGTGAAGCAGAACTTGCTAGAATTAACTCTCTTTAAATTGTGAGCAACATCAATCTTACTTTTAAATATTTGGTCGGAATTTCTCTATGAATTTTGGAATTGCCATCTTTTCAGTCAGAAAAAACGAAAAATGAACTTAGTATTCCTGGCAACAGTTAATGATCCATTTGTGGCAGTCCCTTTGCCATCTTTATGATTTGATAGGCTGAATCATGGAAATTCTATCCTGCCCAAGCTGACATCCCAGAAGAGATTGATTGGAAAATCTGCTTGAAGATGCGTCAGTTTATTCTCACATTGTCTGGATCTGATAAACCCTTATGCATTTTGGAATCAAATTACCACAATTGACTTTGCTGTGTTGCCAGCTAGTTTGCATGCTGCAAAATGGAAGCAGTTTACACTTAGTAAAAATGCCATCTATGAAACAGTAAAACATAATTATGTGTGCAAGCTCTTTACTTCTTGAGCTTCACTTAATCTAGTGGAGGCTCACAGTGATTGAGGAATTGAGTTTTCTAGAAACCTCAAGTGTATGACTCTCTTAAGTATAACCTCCAGGCTCTAATACCTAGCCCCCAGCATTTTTCCTCCCTTTAAATAAATGTTTATTGTGCCAGGTACTCTTCCAGGCCCTAGATATCATGATGTGGATAACACAGGAATGTCCCTAATCTCATGGTGCCTTGGTCAGGATGTATTCTTTTGTTTGCTCTTTACTGAGTAACTGAACACCATAAAAATAATTTTTTAAAAGCTTTTTTCTTTGAGAAAATTTATGTTCTTCCAACCCTGTAATCAAATTGCTAAATGTTAATAAAAGGTAATTATGATCTTTAAGATCTTTTAGGTCTGTGAGATGGAACATTCTAATGCCACTGCATATAATATTTTTGAAGAATATTTAGTGGAAAATACCTTACGACATAATGCTAAATGAAAGAAGCAGGATATAAGCTTAATATATCATATGATCCCTGTTTTATTTTATAAAAAGCTACAGAAATATAAATAGATCTATAATTTTAAAAATAAATAAACATATAGATAAGAGGATGGGTGGAAGTACAGAAAAATGTGTAGATATTGGCATAGTGATTTTCCCCTATTCTATAATTTTCCTATTTTCAAAAATAACATGTCTTTTATAATCAGGCAAAAAGTTATTTAAAATAATCTTAGTCTCAAATCCCTATGAAATAGACATTTTATTGTCATAGAGATGCCTGTAGCAAACATCTTGGGGTTTTTTGTAACGAGGAGAACAGCAACTGATGAGAATTCTCCTGTCTCCTATTGCCTGTATTCTAAACACTATACTTCCCTCCTTGAAGCTGTCCTTCACTTTGCTTATCTCCATCCAGTTCTTCTGATTATATTTAACTGGATTATTATTGGTATATGGAAGAAATTATTATAGTTCAGGTATAGGCTGACTTATCTAGCTGAATTGCATCTACCTAAACCCAGCCTAGGCAAGAACTTTACATCTGTTGAGAGTGGTGAAATTAAGTAAAGATAATGCATGGTGTGAAAATTCACTTGGAGTGTCTTTGGAGGTATAGGATACTATGAATACACTGTTCACTAATGGGAGGGAGAGGATTGCTAGAGGTTCTGGAATGCCACTCAGAGAAAAGTTGGGATCTCAAGAAGTGTTCTGAATCTGGCTTGTTTGCATATGTGTGTGTGTTTGTGCATGTGTGTGTGTTCTGTGTATACATATGTGCTGTGTATTTTTTAAATGTTTTTATAGGTATTATTTATACTTATAAATCATATCTTTTATATATCAGTACTTTACTTTTTCAGGTGAATGTAAATGCTATTATAATGGGTATGAAATTTATTCATTAGCATCATCATCAGTGCATCCGAAAAAGTAGTTACTATTCTGAGTCCTTCATAATAATACTAATGGTAGTAACACAGCTAACATTTCTTGAGTGTTTAGTATGTGTCAAACTCTGCTCTAAGCTCTTCATTACATATTAATCTTATGAAATGTTGTTTTGTCATTGGAAAGGTATCTTCATCCTTGGATAATTTGGAACTGCTGGTTGAGATTTCTAGTGTAAGTTCTAAGACTCCAACGTTTTTGAGGCAGTATAGTGTCATGGTTAAGAACCCGAATCCTATAAAGAAGATATGGTCCATATAAATAATGGAATATTACTCAGCCATCAGAGAGGATAAATAAGCACCATTTGCATCTATATAGATGGGACTGGAGGGGATTATGCTGAGTGAAATAACTCAAGCAGAGAAAGACAATTTTCATATGGTTTCAGTCATACGTGGAACATAGGAATAGCATGGAGGATCACAGGGGAAGGGAGGGAAAATTGAATGGGAGGAAATCAGAGAGGGAGACAAACCATGAGAGACTCTGGACTCTGGGAAACAAACTGAGGGTTACAGAAGGGAGAGGGATGGGAGGAGGTAACTGGATGATGGGTATTAAGAAGGGCATGTGTGATGATGAGCACTAGGTGTTATATGCAACTAATGAATTGCTGAACACTACATCAAAAACTAATGTAGTACTGTATGTTGGCTAACTGAACATAAAAAAATAGGAACCTGAATCCTAGTGTCAGGGAGACCTGGGTTCAAACCCTGGCTCTGTCATTTTCTGGCTGTGTGACTTTGAGAAAGTCATTTATCATTCCTTGACACCATTCCACATTTGTGAAACAGAAATTATTGTTATAAGATTAAATAATACAGGCAAAATCCTTCACAGTGCCTGAAAAGTAGAGAGGGCTCAACAATGATACCTATTCCATAACAAGTGTATGGTCATGGGTTAAATTGAAAGAACAGCATAAGTAGCAGTTGCTGTAAGAAACTGCATATGTGATTTTTGTAGAATTAACTATTATGGCTAGAAAAAAAAATAAAATTTATCCAAGATTTGAAAGCTTTAAGCCTCGTCCAAGGTGAAATTTGACAAGAAAGGAGATAGAATTTAAGATATCAACTAGAGCTAGGCAAAGAAATTGGGATTCTGTCATTATTGGGAGATAGCTGTATTGCCAGCTATTGATTCTCCATACCCATGGAATATGGTGCCCTTTGGGAAAACAAGTGGAACTGTTTTCTTAAATGTGCGCTCCTTCTGTCTTAGTCTTGTTCCTGGCATCTGTTGTATCTGGCCTTGTGACCTGCTGGTAGTTTTGGTGGCCATGCCCACAGCTGGCAAAGCTGTCGTTATGCCTTTAAATAGTCTGTCTGAACCACAGTCCTTGGATACCAAAAATCAACATTATAAAAGATAATGGGCCCTAATGATGTGGGTTGTTAGGTGGTTAGCTGAGTTACAGAGGGTCTTGTTACTGGGCAAGAGTTTGGACAGACATTAATCAGATGCTGGGTAATTGGGGTCCTGCTCAGAATACAATGTACTCCAAATGACTCAAATTGTAAGAAGATACTCCCCTTTTCTAAGAGAGCACCCTGTACGTGGGGACAACGATTTGGAGATGGGCTTAATGAGGAAAATTTCCATAGCAATTGTAAGTATTGTCATACATAGCTATGGAACAGAGGTTCCTGCTTGCTTTAATTAAGTATTTAGTTGTCTGCAGTCTGAAAAATAAAATCTGAGGGCAGACGGAACCTGGTTACCATATTCCCTGATAATTTCTTCAACGGAGGAGATGTTGATGCCTGCGTGGCGGATAGTAAGGAATTGGGTTTTTTTTTGTTGTTGTTGCTGTTGTTCAAAGAAATGGAGAATTCTATAAGAGGCAAGCAGTTATGTTAAGAGAGGGCAGGGTTTTATGGAGTGTTAAAAGACTTATGTGCAAATACTTTTGAAGAAACAGAATTCAAAGACAACCTCAATCTAACTTAGTGGCTTCATAATGAGACACACACACACACACACACACGCACACACACACACACACACACTTGCACACATGCGCGTGCAGGCATGCATAAGCACATGCACACATGCCATTCTTTTTTTTTTTTTTAAAGATTTTATTTATTTATTTGAGATAGAGACAGTGAGAGAGAGCATGAGAGGGGAGAAGGTCAGAGGGAGAAGCAGACTCCCTGTGGAGCTGGGAGCCCGATATGGGACTCGATCCCAGGACTCTGGGACCATGACCTGAGCCGAAGGCAGTTGCTTAACCAACTGAGCCACCCAGGCGCCCCACACATGCCATTCTTCAATAAAAAACCTGTCATACTGAGTGTAAGTTGGGGGGCATATTATTATATTATTATGTCTTTTTTATGTAACTGGAAGATTTTTTGATGCTTTCTAAATACATATCTGAATAAATGTATATGTCACTTTAAAAACTTCAGGGGATCTAATTACAAAAGTTTGCGTGTCTCTTAATAAAAATGAGACTTTAAGTAGAGTTAGGAGAGCAAAAGTAACATTAAATCATGCATCCTCTGCACAAATATATTCTGAATGCTGACTCTGTGCCATGCCCAATTTTGAGGGATCGGGCACAATGGTGTAAACGATTGTGATAGGCCATTGCTACCTTCATGAGACTTAGAACGATCTGATTAATACACCCAAGGTTGCATGTGAGTGTTTCTTGAAGGCAATAAAAATACCTCCCATCAGGTCCTCTATACAAGGTTGTTCTTTGGGTTAGTCTATGAGCTTATCATGAGATGGAATTTCCTTGGCACTTACCAAGCTCATTGTAAATAAATATGATAGTTCTTATTCCCAAGGTCTTGATGTTTTTCTTGGAGAATAGTCACAAAGTAATTGGGATGATTCAGGTGGTGCTCATTCTTGATGTGATGTAGACACAGTATTGATAGGAGAATGTGCCTTTTCCTCATATCTGGAACATTTTCAGTTGGTACTTTACTTATTAAGTCATTGAAAAAAAAGTCTTGATGCAGATTTTAAGAAAGAAAGAAATTGCTATAAAGAGGTGCCTGGGTGGCTCAGTCATTGGTTCATGTCTGACTCTTGGCTTTGGCTCAGGTCATGATCTCAGGGTTGTGGGATCAAGCCCTGTATCAGGCTCCATGCTAGGTGTGGAGCCTACTTAAGATTCTCTCTCTCTCCTTCTCCAAAAAGGAAAAAAAAAAAAAAACCGAATTGCTGTAAAATTATGTACAATTCAAGAGTATACCATAACTTGATAATTGGGTTTTCCTCAAGTAAGAAATAATTCTTCTTTTTGTCCTGATTAGGGTAAGTAGGACTTAATTGTACCTCTTTTAAGCTAGAAATCAAGAAATACAAAAGTGGCTAGAAAAATCTGGCCTTCTCCAGCTACCACAAATAGCTCTTAGAGTTACTTAAGGTCAGAGGCTGTAAGGCTACTCTCCTTCTCTCAGGCACTTAATCATAGTTTAATCAAGTCAAGAAGGAGATGCTGGGTGATCCCATTCTTGATGGACTCTGATAAGCTAGTAATGGGCAGAAGAGGTTTAGGTTTCAACTGTACAAAGAAACTTCTACACTGTCTTTCAGGAAATATGAGTCCAGGTGCAATATCAACTTGTCTTTTGCTCAAGTGCTTTCTTACCTTGAAGGCCTAAGATGATGATTTGGATCTAAGAAACATGGGTGACTTTAGTGTCAGTGGTTGAGAAATGCATTTTCTTTTTCTAAACCAATTAATAGCATAGGCTCGATTGCTTCTTAAGGGCTTGAGCTTAGAGACACTCAAAATTCTCTATTATGGTTGTCAACTGTTTTTCACTCAAGATTGCAGTACGATTACATATGAGTTCCTCAATTAGGACATTTCTTGAGGCTTTATACAGACACAAAATCATTATAATAAGATTTTGTAATTTTAATTTACCTTTGCAGCTATTTATAAGAGTATATAATGTGTTTGGGATAATTAAGAGAAACCAATTTTGATCCTCAATATGAATCATTTTTATGTTCCCCTACAATGCACTGCAAGTCATGGATAAGGTAACTTGAGGTTTCAAAACCCAAATGGAATTTTCACCTGAGGACATTCTTGGTTGCAAGTGGTTATTATGGAAAGTGACTGCAGACTTTGGATATTAGCAGTAGGCTAAAACCTTCTTCTTCACTCATGGCCTGTGGTATCCTGCCTAATGGTGGAATACCAAACCAACATTCTGATGACTATTTTGATCCAGGCATTGGAAGAAGTTATGTTTTTGTGATTTGACTGTGAGTTAATGGCAACATTTGCTTCTTGTGTAGCCAAGCATGTTAATATAGCATCCTTTCTGAGAGCAGTCCAGAGAACAGGCTTCCGGAAGCAAGGAGGAACTCTCTAGAAACATATTAAGGCATTATATTCCTAATGTTGAAAAGGAGAAATTGTTCCACAAGAACTAATTTATTGTGAATAAGAGCATATTCTTAAACTTTTATTCTTTGCTGATAGCAAAATGTATGTATCTGATGCTTAGATATTGTCTTAGTGTTTTTGTTTTGTTTTGTTTTAAAGAAGTCACTTAACAAACTGGGCTTCTACTGAGAGTATAACCTGTTGTACCACTGAAGCAAATGGCTTTTCATCAATCCTTCCCTGCTGGCTGGGCTGTGTATGTATAGATAGAGGATTGCTGAGTTGGGAATGGACACTTTGCTAAATTCATGTTTTAATGAGATGCTTAGAATTGCTTCATGTCTCTTTTACTGATTCTACTTCCAGTTCCTTAAAAAGGAAAAGAAAATTAAGGAAAAAGGGGTTGGAGTGTGCTCATTTCTCATACTTCTGGAATAAAGTTTTGATTTGTATCTTAATTCTTCGAAGAAGAGCAGACTAACTCCAAAATGACTCCATCCAATGTTTTGTAAGTAAAAAAAAAAAAATGAGCATTTTCATATATTCAAATAATAATGGTGATGAACTTCCAAAATATAAACTTCCATGAGAGATGTCTGTACATGCACAGAAGGAACACAGAAGGAGTAACAATTCCATTTGCTTGGTTCGTGGTAGGTGGTTTGCTGAATTTAATTCCTGAGTGATCCAGCAAAGGTTTCATGAGGATTATCAAGCCAGATGTTAGCGAGATGGTAGTGAAGGTGGGGTGAAGTGAGAAGGGAAAGGAGGCAGAAAGACTGAGGACAGTTTAGGCAGGAGGAATGAGACAGCAAGATGAGTGACAGGAGCTCTGACAAGTTTGGTGTCCTGTCTGATGGTTACTGAGCCGAGTGACGTAACTAGAGTAAGGCACTTAGCTCAGTGCCTGGTACACAGCAAGTGCCTATTAAATGGTACCTTAAAAACAATAACTGCTTCCAGCAGTGTGCTAGTAAATGTTTAACAACTGGGTCTTAAAAGGGAGGAAAACTCCTGATTTGTATCATTTGCAGGGGTCTGCAGTGTAATTACCTTCACCATGGCTGATTTCGGTCTACCAGTGTGATGTCTTTGAACTCAAGAGTTGAGAAGGGATGCGCAATTTCAAGCTGGTTAATAAGCTGATTCTAGCACACCACTGACTGCTTCCTCCTCCTCCTCCTTCTTTTTTTTTTTTTTGAGATTTTATTTATTTCTTTGAGAGAGAGAGAACATGAGTGGGGGTGGGAGGATTGGGGGTAGGAGGAGGGGCCAAGGGAGAGGGAGAAGCAGATTCCTGGCCAAGCAGGTGCCCAATGTGGGGTTCAGTCCCAGGATCCTGAGATCATGACCTGAGCCAAAGGCAGATGCTTAACCTACTGAGCCACCCAGGCACCCCTGACTCCTTCCTTCTTATGTGTAATGGTTGAGATCTTTGCAGCCCCTCTTTTTATCTGAAGGATATTCTCTCATTAATCCTGGCCTAAGCAGCAGAAAGTTAACTCAGCTACTAAAAGATAAATGGTATTAATGTGAGCTGTATTATTGGAAATAATTGCTAGCCTCTGGGATATGAATTTTGCTCGAAGGAATTTCTAGATTGACATCTTTGGCCAAGAGCCACTTGAAGTTTTAGACATGAGAATAGGGATGGTTTTTGATTCTCAGCTGGATGAGGGTGGCCCTGGTGGGAGGAACTGACTAATGTGAGTCACTTGTTAGAGCTGGGAAGAAAGTTAAGATGGGAGGAAGGATATTTTTGTGAGCAAAAATATACTAAGTTTTAATTTTTTTTTCTCCTGATGAGGGTTTGAGTAAATAAAATGTATGGGAAAGAAGTTAAGGGAACAGTCCAGGGTTCTACGTGGTGGAAGGAGTAGGAAATGAAGACAGGGCAATCCTGAAACCTGGTTTTGGGTGGGGGTCTGTCATGTGGGAAGAGTAATGATGTGGAAGACACCTGTTTATAGCTGCTCACCTACTGTGCTGGCCTTGGTGCTGAGTGATGGACACATGTTATTTCTTCATCCCTCATCATAAACTTGAGAGAGAAATATTTAAATCCACTCAGCTGCTCAAGCTGGAAACTTAGGAATCATCTTTGATTGTTCCACTCACCCACTCTATCCTATTTATAACCAAGTCCTGATGATTATCCCTCCAGTTATATTTCAAAGCCATTTGACTCCTCCTCATGTTCCCAACTCACCTCATGGTCTAGACCACCATTGGTGTTCACTTCTGATCGGGTGCCCCTGAGTCCAAGTTCCTTCTTCATCCATTTTCTATGTGGCACATAGAGTGATGTTCTTAAAAGTATGTGTCTTATCATGTTATTCCCCTGCTTAAAACAACTTTGATAGCTCTCTATTACCTTTCGGTTGAAATCCAAACTCCTTCCCATGACCTAACCCTTATTCATCATGCTCCCTTGTTTTCTAAGCTTCAGAACACTGATCTGTCAGTTTTTCAAACTTCCAGTATCTTTGCTTTACCCTTGTCTAAAGCCCAGTTCCCTCTGTTTCCCTTCTCCTCACTGGGTTCTTTCTCATTCTTGAGGTCTCCATATAAATGCTACCTATTAAGAGAAGACTTCTCTGATCTTATAATTCAAGTAGGTCCTTCCCCTTCCCTGATATTCCCAGTTTCAGCACCCCATTTTCTTCATGGCATGTGCTATTGATTTTTTATTTGCTTCCTTGTTTTCAGCTTCCTTGCCCATGAGACCATGGGTATGTACCAGCTCTCTCTTGTTTACCATGGTTTCTTCAGTCCCTGGCCCAGTGCCTCTCATATAGTAGAGGCTCAATAAACAGCTGGTGAGTGAATAAATAAGTTGAACCATAGTCCATGGTCACTTGGGTGTTATGCCTCTTCTGTCTGTTAAGCACTCAAGTTCTTCTCATTCCTCATCCTTCTGTCCACCATCCACCATCACACCTTCTGTATGTGGTGGGCTGGTGACACTGAGGGTGGGGAGTTGGCCTGTGGTGTCTTACAGTTAGATCCAGTTTCAGGATGACCCCCTGATTTTAACCATCATTCATTTGCTGATAGTTCCCAAATCTGGGTCTCCACAGCAGTCTTATCTCACTTTTAGCTCATTTCCAATGCTGACTGGGCATCTTTTAATTGAGCCTCAAGTGCCTCAAACATAACTTGTGCAAAGTTGAATTAATCAAATTCCCTGTTTTCTCTGTGTTCCTCATCTCACCAAACGGTACTTTATCTACTCAGTTGTCCAAGTCAGAAGGCTGTGCTTCCTCTTTGGAGACTTTTCTTATCTGTAAATCAGTCACAGAATTTACCAGTTTGAACCTCTGTGTATCCTCTGATTCAGGGCACTTCTTTCTCTACCTATCATCCTTACCTTAGCTCAGGCCACTGCCTACTCCGACTACAGCAACCTCTTCACTGTCTCCCTGCTTCAAGTCAGGCTAACACCAGTATATCCCAAGGTAGTCATCTGAAATACATATCTGATTATGTCATACCTTTTTTGACTTCTTACATAGCCTCCCATGACTATTGAGAGGAAGTTGAAATCCCTTAGTACATTATAAGGGCTGGGGGAGAACATAGTACTAACTTATGCAAATATTGTGAGGACTTAATAGGACAAGGATATGAAGAGCAAGACCTGGTGTACCACTTGTGGACTCATGGATAAAGCGGTAGCTCCGTCCTTGCTGTTGTGTATTCAGAGAGGACAAATGTCTCTTTTTCTTGTCAGAGCTCTTTCTTCTTTATGTATTATCCCATCTCTTTTTAGTGGTAATTTTTCACTTCTGTGTGCACATGTGTTTGTATGTATACATGTTTATTTCTTTTAGTTTTTACCATGTATGATTGTAATTAGTTATGTGTTCCAAAGGCAGCCTGGGCTCTAAGAATTGATCAGTATTTCTAGATGTATGTTTCAGACTCCTAGTACCTGAAGTCATAATGCAAGCATGTCATCATTGTAGTCTTGTCGATCCAAATACCAAGAATTTTCTGAAAAATTCAAAAGCATCTAATTTGCCCATTTGCTCGCTGCCACTGCCACCACCATAACAACAACTAACACTGAGCAAAATATTAGTGGATTGTGGCAATCAACTGACTGGTCATGACCAACATGTTTGAAATGAAAAAGATTAGAATTAAGTGGAGTGGAATAGAAATATCAGAGTTTCTCATGTTTAGTAAGTACAGGAAATGTTTCATGAAATTTTCTTTTCTGTGAAACCCATTTTGTATGGGCAGCTGTTGTCACGAGTACCCTATTCCCCTGTTCTTCATGGGCACAGTACTGGACTCCATTTTCCAGATGCCTTTCGTGTATAGCCAGCCATATGACCAAGTTCTGGCCAGTATGAGTAAAAATGAATATTCCACTTTCAGGCATGGCCTACAAAACCTCTACTCAACTTATCACTCAAGTTCTTTGTTATTAAGTAGGAGGCCTATTCTAAAGGATATTTCAGAAAATTTTTGGAAGCCTTTGTATTATTACATTCATTTCTCATAACCATGTGAAGCAAGTACTATTACCATTCCCACTGCACAGATACCAAAGCTGAGATACAGAGAGGTTATTTGTCCAAGGTCATATAGCTAGCAACTACTGGAGCCAGGATTTGAATTCAGGCCACTGGGCTGCAGAGGCTGGTTGTCCATCGTTTCATTTTGCTGTCTCTCGTGATGATTCCTGTATTTCATGCACTGACACAGCCAACATCACACCTGAGGTGGCTGGAGCTCAGTTTCTGGTTATCTTTTTGTTGTTGTTTTTTTGAATATGTTTTTACAAACGTGATCTCTCCAGATACTGTGAAAATACCATTGTGAAATATGACCCTGAAGTCTTCAAAGTGTCATGTTGGGGATTAGCAGTGTTATTCCCAAGGATTCGAACGTGTGTCTGGCTGCCAAAAATCCCCTCCACTGTTTTGGAAAAGACAGAGGGGGGTATAGTCCCATTTATAGGGGCATAGGGTAATTTCTAACATATGGTTCATGATTTACTATCTTGAAGAAACTTTTATCTGTGGCTCAGTAGCTAGCCCTCGTCAAGCCAAAGATGATGAAAGTGTTTATGAGGAATGGATTTGCCAGTTCAATTATTATTTTAAGGGAATGGCCAACAGGAAAATTATACCATTATAGTTTTTAGAAACTAAACTCCAATTGTGTCTGTGTGGACAGCTGGATTGTTTTTAGAGCAGTTTATTCTGTTTCTCTTACATCTTCTCAATAACTCATCTCAAGTAGTTTTGGTCTCTGATGTGTTAAAAAAAAAAAAGAAAGAAAGACTAAAGAAGGAGAAGAAAGAAAGTCATCTGTCTTGCTACTCAGCAGTGAATTTAGAGGGGAAATGCCTGACTGTGGATGAGTTGCCAGGACTCCATTGAAGATGGGCTGTCTTTTTAATATACTTTAAATTGACCTTTTCTTATATTTTCCCGCTCAAGATCACAAAGAACATGGTGGGTATTGCTAGTATGTTTCCTCAAGATCTCCATGAGGAGAGAATAGGGATAGTTTTCCTACTTGTCTAACAAGAGCATGGTGTGTGCCTTTCATTATGTGGCACAGCCAGTGAACCATCCCTGTTTCTGAGAACTGCCACTCCTCACCAAGTCCCCATCTTCCCTAGTGCAGCAGCTTGCCAAAGGGGCCAGGACAGTAGATACTACCCCTTCTAGGCACAGGTGATTGCAGAGTAGTTTTTGGAGGATTTAGAAACAATAACAAGTAGACTAAAAATCAGTGTGCTTTTATTCACAGTGCTCTGGTGTTCATAAGCAATACCAGTGATAAATTCTCTTACCCATAGGATGGACCACTGTTACTGTCTCTCTGGCTGCCTTTACTCATTATTGTGCTGCTGGTCAAGTTTATGTAAAAGACCAGGTTATTGGGATTTTATGTTAAGTGCATATAGCAGACTTCTCACAGCATGTATAGCATTGTCCTCTTTTAATTAAAGAGAACACATTTGTGCATGAGCATGTGTGCACACACACACACCTACATATACACACGTGTCCATATTCATAGAGAAAAAGTCTGGAAATCATGTTTATGCCAGACTGTTGAAAGCAATTATCTCTCATAGTGGGATTATAGGTAAATTCATTGTTTTCTAAGCATTATTAAAAAAAAAAAGAAAAAAGAAACCACCCACTATTTTTGGTGGTGTCTCTTCTGATTAGCATTTTTTTAACCTATGCCCCTTCCTGTGGAAGCTGCTTACCAATTATTGTATGTGTAGTCACATCTTCTGTTGGACCATGTGGGTGCCCAAGTCAGGTATTCAAGGCCTGCCTTCTCTGCTCCAAGCTGGGTAACCTTAGACAAGCTCCTTAATTTCCCAATTCTCATTTTAAAATGGGAGTGATGCCTGTTACCTTGTGAGGATTAGAAGTACAGTAATGTCTGTCAGCAGTTAGCATGGGACCTGGCCTAGAGTAGGGGTTCAGTAAACAGCAGCTATTGTTACTTTTCTGGACACATCAGTGTGGCTGCTTGTCTCTCTCCTCTCCACACTCATAGTCCCTGCAGGCCTCCATGTCCTTGGTTATTGAAAGAGCTCCTTTCAACGGTCTGCCTTCTTTGAACTCCCCATGATCGGAGTGCTGACTGGTTCATCTTCATTGAACATATTTCTCCTCTTGTGATTCCTGAAACCCATCAGCAATTTTGAGCAACTCAGTCTGGCATTTAAGACTCATGAGAATTGGTCACCTCTTTACCATCACTGCACCCCTACATTTTCCCCTGTGCCAGGAAAATTCCAACTACTTCTTGTTCATTGTGCTGATCTGAAACACGGGTCAAATGACCTTGCATTTCCCTGCAGCTGTGGTGAAGGCCAGGTGAAGTAATGTGTGTGAAGATGTATTACACACCCGAATTGCTGTTAGTAGTGCTGTGTATTAGTTTTCTAGGGCTGCTATAACAAATTGCCACAAACTGGGAGGCTTAAATGACAGAAATTTATTCTTTGACAGTTCTGGAGTCCAGAAGTCTGAAATCAAAGTATCAGCAGGACTATGCTCCCTCTGGAGACCTGAGGGGAGAATTTGTTTCTTACTTCTTCCAGCCTCTGGTGGCTCCAGGCATTTCTTGGCTTGTAGTCATATTCCCTGCAATCTCTGTGGGCATCTTTATATTGCCTTCTCCTCTGTATGACTGTGTCTTCCCTTCTTCTCTCTGTCTTAAATATCTCCCTCTGTCTTTCTCTTATAAGGACACTGACACTTTTCATTGGATTTAGGGCCCAGCCAGGTAATCCAGGGTGATCTCATCTCAAGATCCTTAACTTAATTATATCTACAAGGATACTTTTCCCATATGGTATAACATTCGTAGGTTCCAAGGAGATACACCTTTTCTTGGGGGTAGAGGGAGGATGGGCACCATTTAACCTATCATATGCTATTTTCTGAACTTCATTCTTTCACTCTTCAAACAAATCTTTATTGGATGCCTACTGTTTGCTATGTACTTGCTATGTGTTAGAATATAGCTGTGACCATAACGGATGCTTCACTTACCTTAGGAACCATATGGGCCTGGTAGAAGATGTAGATACTAGGCAATTAATAATTTGACCAGACCTGATGGCTATCTTGTTGGGTGCTCTTTCCAAGGTAATTAAGCTCCTGGAGTCTCAGTTTAGTGGTCTGCATAATGGGGGAAAAGGTGGTAGCCCTGCCTAATTCACAAGAAAATTACAAGGATCAAAGAAGACCATAGGTGCAGAATTGTCTTGACCTGGTTATTTTATTGCTCTGACTTCTCTTTGAGCCCCAAAGTTTGGCCCTGGATTTTTGGGTCCTAGATTCAAATTCTGACTGTGTTATCATAAGATTCTGGGACTCTGGGCAAGTGACTTAACTTCTCTGAGCCTCAGTTTCCTAAGCTACAAAATGGGGATAGTAATAGTGCCTCATTGGGTTAGAACCCTGATTGGGTTCTTGTTGCAATTAAAATGAGCTTATACATTGGCAGTTTTAAGATAAGTATGTATAAATTCTTATTCTTAGGCAATTTAGAAAGTGTAGATACACAAAAGTATGTACTGTTTTGTAAACAACTATTCTCGTTTAATTTGTGAACATTTTCCTGTATTAGGAAATTTTCTTCCCTAAGTCAACTATCATATACCAGTTTTGTAAATTAATTAAATAATTATACACAGAGGTGAATCAAAATGGGGTAGTTTTACAAGCAGCTCAAAGGATATCCCTGCTGCTTGGGCCCCTTCCTTTGGGAGGTAGCTGCTGACGTTGACTGTACTGCTTAGTGGGAGACCTTAGGGGAACCTCTCTGACACTCAATGTCAAATGAGTGTGTTTCCTGGAGTCTAGGTTTGGGGTCTGCCTGTATCCCAGTTTCTAAAGCTCTCCAATTCCCCATTGAGCCATTGCTGAGGCCAGTAGGTAACCTTCTTCAGGCTCAGCACCATCCCAAGTTAAGACCTCATAGCCCCTTTCATTGAAGGGAAGTCATCTGATTCAGGTAACACACTATCAAGTCCACCTTGAAGTGATTCCCTCTCCAGTCCCAAGCCTGAGCATCATATAAAAGAAAAGCATGGTGTCTGCATGTAAGGAAGCCTGGATTCAAATTATCTCAGCTGCTCACCAGCCCCGTGACCTGAGTAAAGGTTCATGAATTCTCTGATCCTCAGTTTTTGTAGTTGTTAGATGGAAATAATAATGCAGCATTAGTATAAGGGTTAAATGTTACCTTAAATCTCTCCTGGAACAATGCTGAGTAGAAACAAATGGATAGAATATAACTGAGATTATGTATAACATCTCTCATGGAGTCAGTTTACTTGCTTATTTGTGTATATTATTTCATCTTATCATATATGCCAGGTCCTGTTACAAATATTAACCTTATTTTAAAAATTATTTTATGTTAGTTAACATACAGTACATCGTTAGTTTTTGATGTAGTGTTCTATGATTCATTGTTTGTGTATAATGCCCAGTGCTCCATGCAATCCGTGCCCTCCTTAATACCCATTACTGGGCTCACCCATCCCTCCACACCCTTCCCTTCTAAAACCCTTAGTTTGTTTCTCAATGTCCATAGTCTCTCATGGTTCGTCTCCCCCTCCGATTTCCCCCCCTTCATTTTCCCCTTCCTTCTCCTAATGTTCTCCATGCTGTTCCTTATGGTCCACAAGTAAGGGAAACCATATGATAATTGGCTTTCTCTGCTTGACTTATTTCAATTAGCATAATCTCCTCCAGTCCCATCCATGTTAATGCAAATGGTGCTTATTCATCCTTTCTGATGGCTGAATAATATTCTGTTGTGTATGTGGACCACATCTTCTTTATCCATTCATCTGTTGAAGGGCATCTCGGCTCTTTCCACAGTTTGGCTATTGTGGACATTGCTACTATGAACATTGGGGTGCATATGGCGCTTCTTTTCACTACATCTATATCTTCGGGGTAAATACCCAGTAGTGCAATTGCTGAATTATAGGATAGCTCTATTTTTAATTTTTTGAGGAACCTCCACACTGTTTTCTGAAGTGGCTGAGCCATCTTTCATTCCCACCAATAGTGTAAGAGGGTTCCCCTTTCTCCACAACCTCTCCAACACTTGCTATTTCTTACCTTGTCAATTTTTGCCATTCTAACTGGTATAAGGTGGTATCTCAATTGGTTTTGATTTGAATTTCCCTGATGGCTAATGATGATGAAAATTTTTTCAGATGTCTGTTGGCCATTCGTATGTCTTCTTTTGAGAAGTGCTGTTCATGTCTTTACTCATTTTTTTTAAAGATTTTATTTACTTGACAGAAAGAGAGAGAGAGAGAGAGATAACAAGTAGGCAGGCAGAGAGAGAGAGAGAGAGGAGGGGAAGCAGGCTCCCTGCTGAGCAGAGAGCACAATGTGGAGCTTGATCCCAGGAACCTGAGATCATGACCTGAGCCAAAGGCAGAGGCTTAACCCACTGAGCCACCCAGGTGCCCCTCTTTACTCATTTTTTGACTTGATTATTTGCCACATTCTACCCCACCCTTCATGGCCCTTTGTGGAAGACATACACATATACATGCATGAAGACTTTTGGAAAGATCTGAATACTAATGGATAAGATCACAGGCTATGGATTGAATCAGAACTGTATTCTCTTAGGCCACTTGGTTCCTTAGTTTCCTGACCTATATGATGGAAACACTTGTGAAGATTGAAGGATGTAGAACCTATACAGGTTTAGAGGCTACTTGAAAATGTTGGCTGTCGTGGTCAGTGTTCTAATGGAAATAAAAGCAAAATGCAGGGTGAGAGGGAAGAATTAATAGGGGTATGTGTGTGTATGTGTAGCCTTTTGCAGTAGATGAGATTTGAACTGGGCTTCTGAGACAGTGCAGTGAATAAGGAAATGTAATGGTAAGGACTATCTGGGGACTCTGTTGGAGTGTGGATGGATGAGCATGACCTGTGGCGGGGGATGAGATTGGGCGGGGGGTGATGTGAAACTTTTTTCTAGGAAATGCTTTTTGCCTTAGGTTGGAGACCACGTTGCCAGCTTATTCCATCTTTCTATTCATTATCCCTTCCTCATCTGAGCATTGAGCCTATTCATTTCACCTCACTGGGCCTTAATTCCCTTATCTAAAAAATGAGAATAATCATAGGACCTTGGGAGCTGTCGGAGAGGATTGTGTGAGAGAGTTCATGAAGGGGGATCTAAACTGGCTCAGTACAGAGAAAGCACTTTGCAGTGGATGTTAGGTTTTCTTGTTTACCCATGTGCTGAAGGGTGTCCTGGGTGCTGAGGGGCTAGATTGTGACTCAGAGCTTGCGCATAGACAGTTTATCGTATAGCTCCTAGCTTGGCATCCTATCCCCCTTTGCTCCTAGACTGGGACCTGGGGTTTTTGGTTTTTGATTTTTTCCCTCTGGACCTCCTGAGGACTAGATCTTGTCCCAGGGCTTCCTCCCGCTGCCAGCTTGTCCAACCAGGTCTCTGCCAAGGCCTTCCATTGACCAGTTCTGCCTGCGTCTGAATCCACATGAGACCCATCATTGTCCTTCTGCCTAGACTGCCTCTCATCTATTACACTTTTGCAAAGGGACAATCTGTTATCCTGAGAGCATTCTCTTTTTGTAACCATTCCTGCCCCCCCTCCAGAGTGCACGAGCCTTTTCCATCTCCCTGCTGTTCCTGCATTGGCTTGTCATAATGCCCTCTGAATTCCAGATAGAGGGTACAAGCTCTTCACTTGAGTCATATTATTAAATAAATGTTAAATAGCCAACATTTATTGAACTATATTCCAGGTACTATCTAGGAACCATTGTATACCGGCTTTATATCTGTTAACCATTTCATGTCCTTATAACAAATGGGGTGGGTGCAGCTACTGTCGCCATTTATAGATGAGACCATTTGGCACAGAGAGGTCTAGTGTCTTGTCCAAGATTTCGCAGCTGGCTGGTGGTAAAGCCAGAAGTAATTTGCAAATCAGATTTCACTTACATGTGTACAAGAAGAAGGGAACACTGTTCCCATAAATGTGAAAATAATCTTAAAATCTTATTTTTCATTTTTTAGACACAATCTTTAGGGATCTCTTTCTGGCAGCATTAATTGTTTTATTACTTAGCTTCATACTCAAAAGGAAAATTTCTGGCTAAAGTGTCCGATTTCCTGGTAAAGATGAGCCATTTTGAGCTGCAAAATGCACTGGTGCCACCTGTCTTAGTCCTTTGGCTTGTGCTTGTTGTCACTTATGTCAATCCTTTTGCTTCAGTTTCCCACTAATTTTTAGTAAAATAATAAGGGCAAATGCAATAAGAACATTCCAGAGTTGCATAGACTCTGCTGTAAGGATTAGATGGTAAGGATTTTGAGCAAGTTTAGGGCTGGCTTGCAAATAGCACCAACAGTTTTTGTTCACCATCTGAAACCTTAAAGTTACAGTTCAGTGTACGGATGATGGTTTAAAAGGCTCCATCTGTGGTTCCCAAAAGCCAGATGTTTGCAAGAACCACTTATATATGGGGCACTTCTCTGGGAGATTGGCCCCAGGCTCAGCATGTGGGACCCCTTCCTTGTCCCACAGCTTTATAGTCACATTTCTGATTCAGAAACATCTTCATTTGATGCAGAAAAGTATCAGCTTGCAGGTGCCTGGGTGGCTGGGTTGGTTAAGTGACTGCCTTCAGCTCAGGTCATGATCCTGGAGTTCTGGGATCGCGTCCCACATCGGGCTCCCAGCTCTGCGGGGAGCCTGCTTCTCCCTCTGACCTTCTCCCCTCTCATGCTCTCTCTCTCTTTCTCTCTCTCTCTCAAATAAATAAATAAAATCTTAAAAAAAAAAATTGTCAGCTTGCAGCTGCTGAAATGGCTGACCCAATTTTTGTCTATTTATTAAGATGTGTAAGGATGGACTCTACTGTTGCTACTGTAGAGGCTGTGTATGGAATGGCCAGTTCTTTGCATCCTATTTTAGAAAAGAGATTAGAACCTGGAACCTTTTAAAGAAGGGCCACCAGGATGGTTCTTATTTTGGCTCTTATGTTCTATCACGAATGGCTGAAGGACCTGGACATCCTTCAGGTAGAAAGAAAAGTCCGTAGGAGAGAAAGGCTTCTTTACTTGGAGTACCATCTTATGACAAAGAGGTGAATTTGTTGAGTGGAGGCTGCACGTCAGGAGCTTGGCTGAGCTTTTGGAGAATGACAGCTAAGGATCTAAATCTCAGCTTTGCTTCTCAGTGGTTTGGACTTGGGCTACTCCATTATCCACTCTGAGACTTAGGTCTCCTCCTGAAAAGTGGGGATAAAATTAGTGCTTGCTTCCCAAGTGTGGGGGATTAGATGAGATATTTCATGTCAAGTACTTAGCACAATGAAGAACAGACCAAATGGAAGAGTTAGAGGGAGCAGATTTGGACATAACATCTGGAAGGAGAGAACTTCCCAACTATCAGAATTGTTTCTTGGAGATGTGATTGCCCAGATCTGAGACTGTTCACACTTCAGCTCAGTGACCCATGTCAGGGAAAGGAAGGAATACATGCTGTGAGTGAGAAGCTGCTCCAACTAGTCCTTCAGGGCTTTCAAATTCTATGAGCCTTTGGTATTTTACACTATAAGATTTTACTACAGATGGGTGTTTGAAATGAAAATTTGCAGCGAAAGAAAGACCGTGGCCTTTTTTTTTTGGTGAAAATGTCACCATGACTACCACAGTGTGTTCCTTCATGGCCTAAAGTGTGGTGCATATCTCAGCCAGGGAAGTTGTCTGCGTAGGAGCTGCCCTCCGCTTCTGGGATGTGTAGCCATCTGGACTGTGGGGGTGTGCAGGGAACACACTGTTGATTCATATGCCATCCCCTGCTGGCATCTCTAAAATGGGCCTTCTGGCTGGAGGTGTGAAGCAGCCAGGCCCTCCCTCTTCCGCAACTTCTCCAAGTACTCGAGAGAGAAAGGAACATGAGGAAAAATGTGTAAAGATCCAGGAATGTGGAATGATGGCTGGGTGGCCCCTGTGGGCGACTGGGAAGGTGTCCCCATCTTCCAGTGGCTGTAGGTGCTGCTGCCAACAACTCACATTTGTGATCTTTATTGGGAGGTGTGCTTTTGGATGACTAGGGTTGCCAAACTTCCTCTTGCCCAGAAGTGCCGGGCAACCCACAGGGAGCGACTGACTAGAATAGGGAGGGATATGGGGGGCTGACCCTCTTGCCTCCAGTGGTGCGACAGATTCTGCGGCACAGTTTAGCCTCTAGAGCTCCCTGCAGGCTCTAGGTCAGGCTAAATTTTCTGTACAGGAACATCCTTGCTTAATTTCCTTCTCTTCTTTATATGATTTATTTTATTCTCGTATGGGTTCTCCTGTGAGCCCTCCATTAATAAATTACTTGCATAAGAGTCCCTGTTTCAGGCTCGGGCTGTCAGGAATATGACCTAAGACATAGAAATAGACTAAGGTAAGTGGCCTGGGTGCTGCCCAGAGCACCTGATACCATGCTTTATAAGAAACAGTGGATAGAATAGGATTCTTTAGTAAGAAAGACTTTGAACCATGAAGCTGTCATCATGTGAGAGGAACATGATTTATTCTTTTGTCCTTGAATGAATAGAACGAAGATCTGTATATAGTAGCTTCAGAGGCATGTGTGTCACCTCGGTGTAGGAAGAGCTGTGTAATAGGGGAGTCCAAAGGTTAGTGAAAGATTAACCACCTTATATTAGTTTTCTATTCCTGCCATAACAAATGACTGTACATTTAACAGCTTAAAACAACACAAATTTAGGAGTTCACAGATCGGCAGTCCTGGTACAGCATGGCTTAATTGGATTCTTTGTTTTGAGGCTCCTGAGGCCAAAACCAAGCTGTTGTTAGGACTCTGCTCCTTTCTAGAGGCTTTTGAGATCAATCTGCTTCCAAGTTTATTCAGGTTGTTGGCCAAATTTAGTTCCTTGTATTTTTAAGATTAAGTCCCCATTTCTGTGTTGACTATCATTAGAGAGGACCATCCTTATTCCCTAGAGACCTCCTTTGGTGCTTGCACATGACCCGTATATCTCAGAACCAACAATGGCACATTGACTTCTTCTCATACTTAGGATTTCTTCCTCATCTGCTGCATCTTTTTTCTGCCTCTAGTCACAGGAGCTTCTGAGCTTTGAAAGGGCTCAAGTGATTAGGTTGTACCCACCCAAATTATCTAGGATAATTTTCCTATTTAAACATCTATAACCCTAATTACATCTGCAAAGTCCCCTTTGCCATGCAATGTAACGTATTCACAGAATATAGGAGTGGATATCTTTGGTAGAGGGCATTATTCTACTGACTACAGTCCACCACCTGGCCCCCACAGACGCACCTCTCTCTCAAACAAAAAATGCATTCTCCCCATTCCGAGGTCTCCAAAATTCTTATCCCCTGACAGCATCAACTCAAAGCCCCAAATCTCATCTAAATCTCATCAGTTCAAAAATCCCATCATCTAAATCATCTAAATTATGTATGGATGAGGCTCTGGGTGTAATCTATTAAGTACAACTCCTGAGGCACAATTCCTTGTCATCAATGGACCTGTGACACTAAAGAAACAATTTATTTGCTCCCAATAGACAATGATGGGATGGGCAAATATAACAGTTACAGTCATTCCAGTTCAGATGGGAGAAATGGAAGGTAAAATGGAGTCAGTAGTGCAATGCAGTTTCAAAATCCAGCTGGCCAAACTCCACTAGATTTCAAGGCTTGGGTATAATCTATGGTTCTTAGTTCCACACTAAAAGATCATAGCATCCAATTTTCTCAGGTACTCTTCCATCTATGTACAAACCAGGCCCAATCTTGCTTAGCTTCCAAGAGTAGGTAAGATCAGTGTGTAAGGCTAGGGTGAATGACCAGGATGCTGCTGACAGCCTCAGACACTGTGCCATATACATAGTGGACAGAATAATGACTGTCTACAACGAAAGACCCACATGTACTCTTGCATGAAGTTTTCCACAGTCATCCTTCCCTCTTCAGGGAGTGGATGATTGGCTCTCATTCTCCCCCCTAACATATTGTTCAGAACTGGTGGGGTACTAAAAGGGAACTAAGAAACAAGCTAGAAGTTAGATTTATTTACCTAGTAAAATCTTAGTTGTTTGTCGAGCATGAAGGGGCCACAAATAGCAATATAAACCAAGTGTTAGGTTAAACCAGGTGTCAGATACCATTGTTACACTCTCAAGTCTTACTACACTGTAATCTTGGGCGTGTTACTTACCCCTCTGAGTCTGACTGCTTACAGATTTCCCATGGGGGTGGTAATTCCTACCTGTAGAGATGCTGTACAGATCCAGTTGGACTAGATGGGAAGCATGAGGCTTGGCATATGGTAAGCACTCTGTGAGTGGGGGCTGCTGTTATTAATTGCAGTCTTGTGTTCTAGATCTGTAATCCCTCTTCCACCAGAAAATCAAGTTCCTTGAGACCTGGCATGATATTTCATTTATCTTTCTTAACTCTGCATTGTCTAGTATGTATTAGGTACTTAGTAATTATTGAATTAAATAACTAAACTCTGTTGTTACTCCAAGGCCATTGTTAATGCCACTGGCCAAATATTTGGAACCCGGTATCTTATTCTATTACTTTCTATGGTTCCCAGGATCATATCATCCAAAAGACCAAGATAAATCTGCTAATTAAAGATTTTTAGTGCAAATTTAGGAAAAGGAGTGGGTTATGTATTAAAACAAACTAAGGGAAATGTGTGTATGTGTTCCCAAATGTCTATTTTTTGGTGAAGACTAAAAAAATAATTTAATGCTAAGTTTTATATTATATTTATGTATTTCCATAGAAACTGTTTTCCCACATCTTTAGAATCTGAAGGCTTCTGTATAAGACCAGGATTTTAATGAGGGCCTACATCGCCATATACAGTCTGTCTTTTCCCTGGCCTTTAGCCCTTGGGTCTCATCTCCTAACACTGTATTCATCACTTCCTACACTCCAACAACAACAACACAACAACACTGGGCAGCTCACTGTCCCTGGAGTCCTGAAAGCATGGGGCCACCTCCATTGAGAATACTTGCACTAGAATGTAAGCTTCATGAAAGCAGGGATTCTGTGTGTGTTTTCCCTGGCACATAGTAGGCCTTAAGCAAGTATTTATTGAATTTTATTTGGACAGACCTAGGAGCAATGCTTTAATGGTAGCCAGTATCAGACTGTAGAACAAGTAGGCAGGGAATGCATTCTGCCAGGCTGCATTCTCTGATATACTTTCAGGAATATTAATAATCATGCAGGAGCAACAACAATGATAAGGATGAGTTTCAGTTATTGAGCATGTACTGTGTGCCAGCCCAGCTAAGTACTTCACATGCTTATCTCATTTCAACCTCACTGCCATGAGAATCAGGGAAAATTCAGGAATTGCGCAAGGTCACACACCTGGTAGGTATGTGAAGACAGGATCTGTTTAACTATACAGGATGAATTTTAAGACTTCCTGAGCTTTACCTTCCAAATACTAAGGTTTCATTTTTTAACTTTTGTTATTATTTTATTTTATTGTGTGTGGACAAAGAATGTGGCCTATATCAATTCTGCCTTTTGGAATCTGATTAAGGTTTTTCTTGGTGGTCTGGTATGTGATCAATCTGTTTAAATATTTCATGAAGTCTTAAAATGGGGGTCTGATCTAAAGTTCACTGTAACTGTCTATTAATCTAGTCTTACTAATTATATCATTTAAATCTTTTAGGTCATTTTTTAATGCTTGATCTGACAAAGATTGAGAAGGATGTTAATATTTGAAAGTAATCATTTTCCCCTCTATTTCTGTATGCTTTAACCATGTTTGCCATTTAAGTTTTATTATCTAGTATGGTTATCAGTACTAGAGAACTGCTGTTGAGATAAGTCTTTTTAAATTTTCAAGTTCTCAAGAAAGGTGTGAAAAATAGAAGACGGGATCAAAGGAGAAATAGGGAGGTGACTACAATGAAAGAAGCCAATGGAGAGCTAGGTGTCAAATATCAAATCAAAGCTACATGGTGAAACACGGGCAGTATGCACAGTGGTCAGGAGCAGAGGTCCTGGGACCAGACTGCCTAGGACAAGTTCCAGCAGTGTAATTCAGTAGATTGTGTAAGTCACTAACTTCTCTATGCTTCTGTGTCTTTGAGTGAGAAATGACGATAATAATAGTATCTATCTAAAGAAGTTATTGTGATGATTAAATAAGTTAATATTTGCAAAGTGCTTAGCACATGTATAAAAACTATTAGCTATTGCCATCCTTCACATCAAAATCCTTTTTGGTCTAAAGGTATTATAGAACTTACAGGCTTACAGTGTCATTTGGACTATTTCATTCAATCAGTCGATGTTGAGCACTTATTCTTGGCAGGCAGTGTCTTAGTTACTGGGAATATAATGGACATATGGAGTCCCTGTGCTCATGGAGTATACCACCCAATGGTGAACACAGACATGAATCTATTGGTTTTATAAGTTAGTGGAAAATTGCAGCCATTTTCAGTGATGGGAATGAAAGGTACACAATGCTATGAGAGTGTATGTGGGGGCGCAGGATGTAGACTAGTCTGGAGTAACCTAATGGCCCTTCTGTGATGTATTTGTATGTCTTTGTAACAAATACCCCAAACACTTGCTGGCTTAAAACAATGAACACTTATTATCACACAAATTCTGTGGGTCAGGAATGTGCGAGTCACTTAGCTAGATGGTTCTGGTCCAGAGTTCCTTGTGAGGTTGCCACCAAGCTGTTGGGCAGGGCTGCAAGCATCTGGAGACCTCGCAGAAGCTGGACGACCCGTTTCTGCTATGACTGATTCACATGGCTTTTGGCAGAAGGCCTCAGTTTCATGCCACATGGGCCTCTCCATAGGGTAGCTGGAGGTATCTTCATGATGTGTCAGCTGGCTTCTCCTAGAAAGGTGATCCAAGAATGTGAGCAAGAAGGAAGCCATAATGTAATTATGACCAAGCCTCTGAAGTTGCAGATGTCACTTCTACCATATTCTATTTGTTAGACTGAGTTACTAAGCTCAGTCAGGAGTCAAGGGGAAGATATTTAGGCTTCATCCTATAAAGGGAATGTTAAAGAATTTGTGGACAGATTTGAAACAACCATATGAGGAATTGGTTTTTTTTCTGAGATGGCTAGGATGAATATTGAAGATGTTCTGGACCAAGATTGACAAAACTTTTCCTGTAAAAGGCTAGACAGTAAATATTTCCAGCTTTGCAAGGCTGTATGGTCTCTGCTACAACTACTAAACTCTGTCACTGTAGCATGAAAGTAGACAATATATATATATTAGTGGATATAACAATGTTTCAATAAAACTTTATTTTCCAAAACAGATGGTGGGCTGGATTTGGCCTGTGGGCTGTGGTTTGCTGATCCCTGTAGACAAAAAGAGAACAGAAAGAGTAGAGGATTATTCCGAGCAGAAGAAACTGACTGCTTCAGGAAGAAGAGAGTTGTTGTGCAGTTGAGAGCGAAAGATACCTAAAACAAATTTTTTTTAATATACTGTGTTTATTGCAATATTGTTTATAGTGAATAAAAAGTGGGAAACACTTATTTACACAGATAAATTCTAAAAATATAAGTATTGTTGAAGTAAAACTCACAATGCAAAAGCTTTGTGTAGGGCTGACAGCTGGTATTTATGTAAATTAAAAAAGAATGTGCTCTGTTGTTAAATTTATACTATTTATAAGGATATATGTAATAAAGGCACGAACATGCATGAAAAAGATATCAACTTTAAGGTAATAGTTTCTTTCTAGAAGAATGGCAATGGTGAGGCTTGTGGGACTCCAACAAGTTCTATTATGTTTATGGCTTGCAAATTTTTTAAATTGTAGTAAAATACAACATAAACTTAAGCATTTTAATCACTTTTAAGCGAAAGGTTCAGTAATGTTACGTATGTTCACGTCATTATGCAAGCAATCTCTAGAAAATTTTTTTTTTCTTAAAGATTTTATTTATTTGACAGAGAGAGAGCTCAAGCAGGGGGAGCTGCAGAGGGAGAGGGAGAAGCAGGTTCACCACGGAGCAGGGAGCCTAAAGAGGGCTGGATCCCAGGACAGCCAGGAAGGGTTGACTTCCCTTCCTGGGAAGATCCCAGGAAGGTAGACACTTAACTGACTGAGCTACCCAAGCGCCCCTCTAGAAATTCTTTATCTTGCAAACCGAAACTCTGTACCCATTAAACAACAGCTCTGCATTCCCTACACTTAGTCTCTGGCAATCAGGATTCTATTTCTGTTTCTAGGAGTTTGACTACTCTAGATAACTCATATAAGTAAGAACATTCAGTGTTTGTCTTTTCGTGACTGCTGTATTTCATTAAACATAATGTCCTCAAGGTTCATCCATATTGTAGCTCATGTTAAAATTTTGTCCCTTTTGAAGACCGAGTAATATTCCACTGTAATTATATACTATATTTTGTTTATCCATTGATCTATTGATGGACATTTCAGTTGCTTCCACATTTTGGCTATTGTGATAATGTTTCTATAAACATGGTGTACAAATATAAATCACAGTTTTGATGAAATAAATGATCAGTTAAATAGTACCCTGTGGAAATATAATAGCCTGAGGTTCTTTCCTCCCTTCTATTCTCCCACAGCACATTCCAGTCAAACTTCACTCACATACTCTACCAAAACTGCTCTAGTCAGTGTTACTAATGGCCTGCCATGCTCCTAAGTCCTGTGGTCCATCCTCTGGTCTCATCCTATTAACTTTTCAGCAGCAGTTGATAAGGTGGTCATCCCTGCATCCTGGACTCACTTTTTTCACTTGATTTCTAGGATGCTGTACTCTTGGGTCTCTCTACTTCACTGGTATTCCTTCTCAGTTTCCTTTATTGCTTTATCCCTTTATTCCTTTACTGCTTTATTCTTCTCAGTTATTCCTTTATTGCTCGGACCTCTGAATGTTGGGTCACCCCTTGGCTCAGTCCTCTTTCCTCTCCTCTTTTTTCTATGTGCAGTCTCCAGTTGATCTCGGCTGGGCTCATAGCTTTAGGTACTACTTATTGGTTGATCCCAAAATTTTTTGTAACTTTTACTTCTCCCCTCAAATCCAACTCCTCTATACACCTGCCCACTTAGCATCTCCACTTGAATGTCTTACAGCATCACAAACTTATGCAAAACCAAACTCTTATTTCCCATAACTGTCACTTATCCTCCCCAAACTTCCCTATCTTGGTTTTCCACCTGCATTCTTTCTGTTGTCCGGGCTAAAAGCCATGAAGCCATCTTTTCCTTCTCTTTTTCTGTTGTCGCCAAGTAATCTGTCAGGAAATCAGGTCAGCCTCACCTTCAAAACATCTCCAAACTCAGTTCCTTCTCATCGCCTCCACGCTGTCACTGTGGTCCCAGACTCTATCATCCCTTGCTGGGGTTATTCCAGTTGCTTATCACTAGTCTTTATAGTTCTGTCCTTACCTCCTTCCTCAACCCCAAACCATACTGCAGTCCAGCAGCTAGAGCAAACTTTTAAGGATGCGTGTTATATCATGGTTTGTCTTTACTCAGAACCTTCCAGTGGCTTCCCATTTTCCTCAGAGTAAAACCATTGTCCAGACAATGACTCTAAATTTGGACCCAATGTGTCATTCTGCTCCCTTATACTTCTCTGATCTACTATTTTCTCCATCTCTTATCCAGTGCTAGCCTGGTTCTTAAACATTTGCTATTCCCTCTGCTTGGAATGTCTGTATAACTGGTTCCTCCATTTCCTGTAGATTTTTGCTCAAATGTTACCTTTGCATGAAGCTTTCCTTACTCTTTTTAAAGTTGCAGTTGATCCCCTCACACAATGTGTCCTGTTCCACCTTTCTGACTTATTTTCCTTTAAAACACTTACAGACTGGTTTGATCTCCTTTTAAAATTATTGTGTGTCTGTCTTATTGGAATTTGAAGTTAAAAACCCGTAAGGGCTGGGGTATTTGTCTGCTTGGCACACTGCTGTATTTCCTATATGCCCTGCATCAAATTATTATTTGAATATATGAGTCTGCCATATCTTAAGACTGATGTGAGTTGATGTTTGAGATTATAGTTACTTCCCTGTCCGTCTCTTCAACTGGTTTTGTTCCTCAAAAGTGGTAATTTAAAAATATGGCTTAAAAAAAATAAAATAAAAATATGACTTCAGATTCTTTGGCACTCTTCCCTGGAATCTGAGTAAGCTTGTAACTGCTTCAACCAACAGAGCATGGCAGAGGTTATGCTATGGGACTTCTGAGGTTAGGTATTAAAGGGCTATGCAGTCTTTGGCTTATTTGCTGGAGTGCTTGCTCTTGAAGTCTTTACATCTAAATGTGAGAGGTGGACATCCTGAGGCTGCTATGCTGTGAAGAAACCCAAGCCACATGGAGAGGCCATATATAGGTGTCACTATATATAGGTGATATTCTAGCAAAACCCAGCCTTCAAGTCTTCTTCCGGCCAACACACCAGGTACATGAGTAAAGAAGCCTTCTTGGAAGTTGATCCACCAGTCCCAGCTATTCTAGTCCCTGACATCATGCTTTAGAAACAAGCCTTCCCCAGGCTGTCCTTTATAAATTCCTGATCTAGAATTTATGAACATAATCAAATGGTGGTGGTCTGACACCACTAAATTTGGGGTGGTTTGTTCCATAGCAGTAGATTACCAGAATAGTAAAGGGGAAAGGTCAGATAAAAACAGTGAATTACCTCTGAATAGAAAGTTAAGTTTTGAGGTTTTTAGGTTGTGCGTGTGTGTGTGTGTGTGTGTGTGTGTTTCCTACTGAAGAGAGTAGATGGTGTGTGCAGACATTACTCTGCTAGGCTCATCTTGGAAGCTAGTGTACATCCACATTAACTCCCTAGACTCTAGATACTCACTAACTTCCCAGAAATGTCATTCCAATGAACCACTTGAGATTTCATACTTAAAATTCTGGGTTCCTGATATCTTTCCGTATTGATCACCTGGAGTAGCTGGCAGGTTTAGACCAGCCCATGTGGATGTTCACTGGACTTTTTTATTATATGGCATTTTAGGAACCTGGGCTCCTTTTATCTTGGATGGTAGACCATCTCCTTGGATCTTGGAGTTCTTTATTTTAGCCAGCAGACAGGAAACAAGGAAGAAGTGAGGTCAGAATAAGGGGTTTTTATGGAAGTTGAGTTCTTCATTTCTGCCCATATCCCACTGGCCAGAAATAAGTCATATGGCACCATCTTGATACAATGGCAATGGTGGTGGTGCTTCCTAACAACACTCTACATTAAAGAAGAGGAGCACAAATCTTGGTCAGGTAACTGCTCCTGTCTGTCACAATCAGATTGAGCATTTTAAGGATCCTAAATCTCAGAAATGGATGAAGTATCTGAGATAGAACTTTCAGACTGTCCATGATACCTATATGTGGATTACGATCGTCACTTACCTGACATCTCAGGAATTAAGGTA
This sequence comes from Nasua narica, assembly GCA_028533885.1. Classification (NCBI taxonomy): domain Eukaryota; kingdom Metazoa; phylum Chordata; class Mammalia; order Carnivora; family Procyonidae; genus Nasua; species Nasua narica. Next base: position 20,484,910 of record CM052799.1, on the reverse strand, counting down.
TTCCTCAGTAACTGTGAAGTCAGGATTGATTGAAATATAGTGTAGTTAAGAAAGGAAAATTGCAATTTTCAGGTAATTGGAGATTTTATTTTATTTTATTTTACTTTGTTTTATTTTATTTTACTTTTTAAGGAGTGACACAGAGTCTAAGGGCCCACTCTGGATTTTTGGCTGGTTTACACTATAATGGAACTTGTATAATTATAGCAAAGAAAACTCTCTTTCCTTTTTTGTGAAACTATTGCTACAAGTTTAGCTTTGCTATTGCATGTTTGCCCTTAAAATGTTTTTGTACTTGGCAGAAATTATAATAGTTCATGCCTTTACCCTATGGTTTTTATTTTCTATTTGTATTACTTAGTTGCTTAATTATTTTTGCTTGTTTTATGGAAGCTTAATCTCTTTAAATTATCTTACGATTTTTATTCTGGAACTGGGTTGGGCTATGGTATGAAATTACCATGAATTCAATTCTCAGCTTTTTCATTAAGATGCTTTTGATGCCACGTGGTATCAAAATTGGTGACGTGAAATGCATTTCTTCTACCACCTACCATGGAACAATTCTGACAAGTGACTTACTTTCCATTTTTTAATCTATGAAATTTTATTTGTCCAGTGAACTCCAACAATCTTAGAAGTACATTGAAGGCTACGTACCTTTCTTTGGAGGTTGAAGTCCTTATGTGATTGACCCAGTGGTGTCCTAAAACTGGATTGTACTGGTCCATGAAAGTCAAAATTGGAAACTTGCTCTAACAGCTAATGTTACAAATTAAATATACAAACGCATGATTAAAGACATTGTGTTAAAATTCTTGATTTACTAGTTTTTTGGTTACATTTTAATATTATTATGTTTCTTGAGGTTATTACATTTATTTTTTCCATATGATAGAAATACTCTACAATGGGATGCTATTGTGCTTCTCTTCCCAACTCTGCATCAGTGATACCACTTTGTAGCTTGAAGTTGGCCATGGTGGGTGCTGGTTGTTATATGTTTACCAGTAGTCCACTGGACTCACCACACAGGTCATATTCTTCATAGGGTGGTGAAGAGGCTCGATAGAGACATGTAGTGCCAGGGACATTGTAGATGCTCAATAAAGGGAAGCTGATTTTAAGGTCATTTCTTCAGAAAATCTCTGCCATTTCCACCGAGCCTAAAAATGACCAGTGTTGTTGGATTATTTTATTGTAGTCTAGAGCTTCTGAAAGGACAGAAGATCTCTTTCTGTCTCTCTGTTCATCAAATGGATTCAGAAATACTTGGCTCCATCTCTTACAAGGATATGTCAGGGAAAAAAAAATGTTTTAAATGATGTGAGACTACTTTGAATAGTCAGGAAGTACTAATTCAAATTCTTCTCAAACTGGAGGTTGAAAAGTAGTTTAGCACAGGTTTGCTGGTTTGTGCCAGTGATGACTTTGGGAAGAAAATAAGCTATATCCCAGAGTTGTAATAGTGATTCTTCAGTACTGGTCCCTAGACATGTACACAGCAGTCCATGACCAAATCTTGGGCTGCTGGCAAATAAGAACAATGTTAATGGAATGTGGGCAAAAGAATATTTGTTTTATTATCCTGAGAAGAATTATCTTTTATTGTGGGACTCTGTTTTTCTGACAATATTTGCATTAATATGTTCTGTCTTTATGAAATGTTAATGGTAGTAGATGGTAGTGGTAGAATGAGAGTTAATTTTAATATCTCTACTTGAAAAGAGCTAGAAGTTGGTTCTCTTCTGTAAAGCCCAAGGTGGTTTTTTTGTTTGTTTGTTTTTTGTTTTTAATGTTTGTGGCCCAATGGAATGTGAAGGGCTAGAACTACTTCATGTTGAATTTAAATGATTTTTCTGCAAGTGAAATTCTTACAGAATTATTCCATAGGTGACTTTTATCAGCAGCATAGACATATGTGAGCACACTTGTTTACTACTCTCATTGGCTACTTTCATAAAAACTGTTGCTAATTATTATTAAGAAAATCAAAGCATAAATGAACATATCTTTTTCTCTTCTTCTGCCAAGGAAACTTTCAAAGTCTTAACTGTTCTTTAGAGAAGAGGCATGCAAAAAAGTGAGACTTCCAGCTTAAAATTTTAATTATGTTGTTTGTGTTTTACTTAAAGTTGTATTTGTCATATTTCAGAGGTTCTTGAGTCTGCATCTGGCTTTAACCATTTTTGTCTCCTTGCTTACACTGTTGATATTAATGCCAATTTTAATTTCTTGGCATCATGAGTGCATAAACATATCACACACAGATGTGATTTTGAATAAAGACAGAAACTATAAATTAGGAAGCAAGATATTCACAGGGTTTCATCACATCTATTCACTCCAAAAAGTGACACAGTGGTACTGAAAAGGTCTTAAATTGCTCATTTCAAACCTACCTCAGTAGCAAAATGCCATGCGTGCAGTGGATTTGCAACCACGTTAGTCATTTTCCTTCCTCCGTTTCCATGCTGTGTTTGTATTGAGAACACGGAGTAATGTAATTTAGTAAATTATGATTTGATGGCTGGGCAACAGCCCCAGTGTTGAACAGTATTTGGACTGTGATTACTTGCTGGCTTTGTCACAGTTGACATTAATTATTGATGGAAGTTTCAGAAATAGCGCATGTGCCAGGAGCTTTTCACCGGAACGCAGGCTCCAGGCAGGAGGGATGCTAAAGAGGGTGGGGGAAGAGTCACCTGTGGCTTGTTTATGTCTGTGCACAGCGAGCCTGTACCCAGTGGGCTGTGTGGTACCTGTGTAAAGGTCATGGTGTAACGGAAGGATGAACCGTCAGGCTTATTTCTATCGTGTTCCTCCCCAGGAATTGCACCGAAGGAGCCAACTTCAGCCGGAGCCAGCCAAGACGAAGGCTCTCCAGACTGTCATTGAAATGAAGGTAGGAGCTGTTCACATTTGTCAAAAACAGCTGTGCCTCCAGAGTTTGTTCTAACTTGATGGTGCCTAACATAAACACTTGAAATGAACCTTGTGTTTTTCTCTAGGCACCCTGGTGGGTGCTTTTCTTTTGGATCTTTTTGCCTTCTTGGGTACATTTAATTTATTGGCCCTTTAATTAGGATGTCTGTTCTGGGCAAAAGAATAAAGGGCTCAAGTATCCCTTGGCTGAAAGGAACTGGGTTCATTTCCAGAGCATGGCCAATGCTTTCAACCCTAGGGGAGGTTTTGTGTGTGCTTTAAAAGGATATTTCTAAAGCTAGAATAATTTTTCCCCCTTTTCATTCACATTACAATGAAAAGACACTTAAAAAAAACTACAACTTGGCAAAGAGAAGTTCCCTTATACGCAGTGAAGTTGTTAAATAATTAAAATTATGTTATCAGCAAAATTATTTTTCAAAGAATAATACTTTCCTAGTACTCCACTATTTTCTCCTAACCAAGTCTGGAAGTAATAATAACTTATTAAATACTCATAAGATATCTGAGTTAGCTGTGGGAGCATCGAGATACGCTATTTAAAAGAATCAGATCCTCCTGGATAGATTTAGGGCATTTAAAGAATAATGAAATAAATGAGGATGGCTAAGCCATGATGTATGATTAAGAAATAAATTTAAATGAAACCCAATTGCTTTGTCAGTATCTAGAAATGTAAATAAAGGTTTTTTTTTACTTTCAGTGTTTGCCAGAAGGAAGTAAATAGTGTTTATCGTAAGAGTAAATAATTCTTGATTTAAATTGTTTCATGAAGAAAAAAAATTCATAACAATGACGTTTGCAATCTGGTATTCCAGAGTTTAACACTTGAGAATTTTCTGATCACCATTAGCCTATAAGAGAATTCTGTAGCTTGCTGATAGAATAGGATAAAGATTTTTCTGTCTTTTTTATAGCACATGATTTTGAACTGTCTGCCAAAAAATTCCTAAGTCCTGGGGATAAAGAAACTAACACCAGCTATTGAATATTTGGCATATACAGTTCTGATTTGGGATTTTTTTTTTTTTTTTTTGTCAATGACAGTGTCTTCATCTGAGTTAATTTTTGTGGAAATAATGTAGAGCATTTGCTTTTAAAACTCTGTGTCCCCCAAAAGAGGTTACATGAGTTGAGGCACTCATAATGCATTTGCAGCAGATTGGTTTGAAAAATATCGTCAAAAGGAACCAAATGCCAATAAAATTGAATAATCCTTGCTAATCTTGCCTCATCAATTCATTTTGAATTTATGTAATTTGAACTTGTTTTGAAAGAAACTTACCATTCTACACTTGTGGGGGAGTGTTTCATAACTGAGATTTCTTTCTTTCTTTATACTGGAACCAAACTTGAAACTTGGTTGGGGCTCTTTTCTTTTTTCTTTTCTCTTCTCTCCTTTCTTTCTTTCTTTCTTTCTTTCTTTCTTTCTTTCTTTCTTTCTCTCTCTCTCTCTCTTTCTTTCTTTTGAAAGGAAAAAGACAAAAGATTTTATTTTATCTTACTTTTTTGCAAAGAGTCAGTCTTTCTTCCACCCACTTCCATGCCTGCCACCCCAGTCTCTGGCATGGTTACTAATGGAAAAGAGGAGATATATAGATATATATATATATGAAGTCAATTTCCAAACTATCCTTTATATTTTTTAAAAAAAGAGAAAGAGTGAATTCCAGGAATCTTTGGAAAAACCAGGAATGACATCTCTTCCAGAGCAGTGGACATTTTTCATGTAAGGTCTCTATTCAAATGCAATTAATAGCTTTTAGTGACTTTTAGAAGGAAAAAAATCAGTTTACTTATGATAGTTTCTAGTATCATATGTTTTGTTAGAAAACAAAAAAAAACAATATACTCCTTTAGGTTATCTATATGGGAAGGCATAAAACATGACTTTTAGGGCAAATTTCACATTCATATATTATCAGCAAATTGAGTCTGGAGTTTTTCTTTTATGGATGCCAATGATCCTTGTTTATAGAACACATTTTTAGGATAAATGATGATCAATATACTTGTCAGGGAATTGAGCCTGGAGTTTTTCTGTTGTTTTTGGATGTGTATTAATTTACAAACCACTGCCTTCTGTTTTGTCAGTGGAGAAGTCTGGGTCCCATTAGCATCTCTACTCACCATGTAAAAATTGAGTTATGGAGGCAGATGGTAGAGGGTCATCTTTGGCTATGTCTGTAGTTTGTGACACAGGCAGTGATCTCATCCAGTTTTGTACATTACATCCCTGCGAATTTGGAGGGAATATTAGAAACCCATACTTTACAAGCTTTAGGGTTGACTATCAAATATAAATGACCCTTAAACCTAGTGGGTGGAACTTAAGACATCGTTGTGTTTTAACTTAAAAACCTTTGGGTAAACATTGGTATCATCTGGTGCCTTGGCAAAATCTAAAGTTAAAAGGAAATTTCCTAGAGAAAATCTGACCTATAGTTTCAGGGAGATGACATGAATTAAGGGCTTATAAATAACCTCTACTAGTCCCTTGCTTCTGAGAGAAACTGAAGGTGAACTTCTGAGCCCTCATCTTCTCCACACATATACTTTGCATCAACTTCAGAAAGTTGTTTATTGTGAAAATCTGTGAAAACTTGCCTTAATTCAAGCAGCTTTAGAAACTTAGTTTGGTAGTTTCAGTAGATCTCTATGTGCACCTCTGGGCTTGTACATTGTGAAAATATGTCTCTGTGGGCAAGCACTGGGGAGGGCCGTCTGCCAGCATCAAAGCCAGAGTAATTCTCTTGCAGCCATCCCATCTACAGCAGCCAGTTGAGCCAGGGGCTTTAAGATCATCTGAATTACAATGAAAGGAAGCAAAATGAATGAAGTTATTTGTGAATTATCTTCTTGCAGGAAGCTCCAAGTTTTAATTTTGATCCCGATTTGCTCTGGCAGGTATGTTCCAAGTTTGCACTAGAACACTGTGTGTATTTCTCACAGAAATTAGTTTTCTTGTAGATGCTGCAGTGCTCCTCCTTTTCTTGTTTTTGTGTCTAACGTTTCTCTACTAGCTCCTCTTTTCTGCTTTTTATGGAGAACTGTCAATAAAAATGGTAGTTAAAAAACTTCCCCTCTTTTTTTCTTTAATGTTAATTCCTTTGAAAGAATGTTTCAACCTACTTTTATTATAAATTTGACATGACGTAAAGATGGTGTCCAAAAATTTCACTTTCTTAGGTTCATTCATAAAGCTGTACCTAGTTTCTTTTTAAGAAAATAAATTATAGTAACAATAGTACTTGTCAGAAAATCTTAAAATTGTTTTCTTTGCTAGTTAAATCTTTTAGGTGAATGAAAATCTAATTCAAAATGGCTAAAGCCAAAAGGAAATTTATTGGCTCACTCAACTGGAGAAAAATAGGGTATTTCTTCAGGCACAGCTTGATCCAGGGGCTCAAAAGTTAATGCTCCCATTTTCTCTCATTCCGTTCTATAGTTTGACTTCCTTCACATAAACTCTATTTTCAAACAAACCCTGTCTCCCTCATCTGAGCAAGATGGCTTTAACAGCTCTAATAATCACAAAAAGAAGGGATAGGAAGAAATTTGTGTTTCAAGAAAATGCAAAAAAGAAACCAGCCCCAGAATAATGATAATTACTGGGATAGCGTGTAACCTTCACTCTGAACTTAACAGCCCAGGCTGAAAAGGAAATACACAAAGTTTCCTAGTTCTCATTTGCATAATAAGGCACTATAATAATAATGCCATAATAAATGGCACTCATTTGCATAATAAGGCACTATAATAATAATGCCATAATGCCATAATAAATGGCACTCATTCATGAAGAAAAACAAACTTTATGCTAGTGCTAACTTCAGCAGAATTTATCAAATGGGACCTAAGTGAGTGCCATAAGGAATTTAGTAAAAATTGCAGAAAATGTATTTGATCTGGTGAACTTGTTATCTAAAGTGAATTAAGAAGCTAGGAGCATGTCACTAGGTGACAGTATTTCTGTGGTAAGTAAAATGAGGATTGTGGGTGTTTAGCTTTCTAGTCACATGACCAGCCAGGCACTTGTGTGTGGTTTTTGAGTAACATTTCTTCCCACCAGGCTTTTCTATGGGAAATCAGCATTGAGCAATTCAAGACTGAGCTTGACTAAGTTGCTGACTTGTAGTTGGGCTGTTGATCAAAGGATATGACTTTGTATTCAGGTGCTAAACTCCAGTGGTGAGGCCTGTCTTTTATTATTAAAACTAAAGACCAAGTCTTGTTTTCCTGCTCAGGCAGATGACTGCTATTCTTCTGCTTGGGGTGTAGCTGAGCTGCAGTTAGGTTGAGTTTTTCTTAAAAGATATACTGATATTTGGTCAAATTCAGCCAATTCAGTTCCACTAGTCATGGAAGGGATGCACTGGAACATGGAGAAGATGAGACCTACAGTGGCAACTTTTCCCAAGGTCACACATCGAGGAAAGGAAGGATTTCAAGTTCAAACCTAGGCCATTGAATGCATCCCAATTCCCGGTATGAGCTTTTTTTTCAAAAAATATTTTATTTATTTATTAGAGAGAGAGAGAGAGAGTGAGCGAGAGCATGAGAGGGGAGAAGGTCAGAGTGAGAAGCAGACTCCCCGTGGAGCTGGGACCCCGATCCCGGGACTCTGGGATCATGACTTGAGCCTAAGGCAGTAGCTTAACCAACTGAGCCACCCAGATGCCCTCCTGGTAGGAGCTTAATTCAAGTATTGGAATCTAGTCAAGAATACCACTTTGTGGCTGAAACGTTTTCTTTGGCTGTAAGGACTCCCTATATTTATTCCATTTTTTGAACTCTTACCTATTTGAGTCTAAACACTGCACTCCACTTAGAATGATTTCTTCTCTTAGGATGAGATGTTCATAGAAAATTTGTTTCAAGCCTAGTTTTCTAGCTAAGCCATTATAATGGTCTTTTAGATCTTAAAACTATGCCCCACTCTATTTGCGGCTGTTAAAAAGAATAAGAGCCATGACAATAAAAATAGCGCCTTGCACCTTTGGTGACACCCCACTGCCCAAACACCACTAACCACGCATGGGAAACCAGACACCAGGCACTTGACATATAATAACCTGTGAATAGGCATCATTAGCTGCATTTCACAGAAGAGAAAGTTGTGTTTTAGGGAGGATAGGCAGCCTGCTAAGGTCCTACATCTAGGCAGTTAGCAACTGAAATCTGAATACAGGTTTTTCCTCCAGAGTTCTTGTATCTCTATTCCTTCAGTCTGCTTTTACTGAAGACAGCCCATAGGTTCAATTGGTTTTTCTTTCAAAACTTATTTTGGAAATTACACACTGGAGTTTGTATCATAGAACAGGTTGAGGCAGTTCTTTAGAGTTGGAGAGGTCTCTGGGATTTTTGGGAGGGTGTTATGTGCTTTGTGCTACAAGATAAGAGTGATCCTTTTTACATGTAAGTGTTATCAGCCCTCCAAATAGGGCTCAAAATATGCACTCTACTGCCAACATATGCCCTATATTTCCCCCCTGAGTTTTAAGTCTTGCCCTGAAGTCTTTATAACAGTTGGAGCATAACTCATTCAACTTGCAAAGCCCTGTGTTTTTGATTTGTGCTATCCATTTACGATACCAGAAATTATCCTTTAGCTTATTTTTTTTCCTGAGAAATTTCATCTTCTCATCTTTCAACTTAAAAAAAAAAAAACCCAAACTGTCCCATTTAACTATTTTCCTTAAATAAGGGGAAAAATGTGGGTTTTAAGTGATAGCCAGAAAAAGCATAATGTCAAGTTAAATGTTAGCTCTGGATGATATAAAGTTGTTATTTGGAAGCAAGGAAGACTTAAAAAAAAAAAAGATGAGACTTCTTTCCTTTTTTTGCCCAAACTCTTCTTATGATGTATTTGAATATTTGAGTTGCCAGGTCAAGAATTCCTGCTATGAATAGGTTTAGTTTGTGTAAATTTGACTCTGAAGTTGAATCACAAACACCTGTGTTGACTGAGTAGCTATTTTGTGCACAGCTCCATGGTAGATCTTTCAGAAAAACTGAACACTCAGTTTTTAAGGGGCTAATGGAAGGATACATAAGCCAGGATCTAAGAATGGCAAACTGGACTGCAGGGGCTCAGAGGATATCAAATGAGAGAGGGACAGGAAATGATTCCTAGAGGAGGTAGTATTTGGCCCTCAAGGAGGGCCTTGAATAGTTGGCATGATTTTAGTAAAGGGGAGAGGGATTGTTTATAAACAATGGGAACTGTAGGAGCAAAGGCAAGGAGGCTGGAAAGTATGAAGAGTATCTGGGGAAGAGCAAGTCTTTCAGTTTGGTTGAGAGACGACTTAAGTTCCAAAAAACAATAGAAGATCAAATAAAACCTTAAGAATGTGGGAGAAAAGAAATAATAAAAAAGTTGAAATCAATGAAATAGAAATCAAACATATACTGGAAGAGAATACCAAAGCCAAACACTGATTCATAGAAGAGATTAGCAAAAATGACAAATCCTGCTTAGAATTATTGGGAAGAATAGCCAATATCAGGATTGAAAGGGAACATCACTGTCAATCTTATTGTAAGGATGTGGAAAATATGAGGGAATTTTATTAACATTATGATAATAAAGTTGAAATTTTAGATAATTTCTTTTAAAAATACAATTTGTCAAAACTGCATGGGAAGAAATAGAATATCTGAGTAGTACCAAATATTAAAGAAAATGATTCTATATTTAAAGTCTTACCACCAAAAAAAGCAATTCCCAAATCCCAAAACCAACCAAAGGAAAAAACCTATAGGACCGGATAGCTTCTTTGATGAATTTTACTAAATAAAGATTTGAATAAAAATTATCATTAGTCATATAGAAACTAGTCCACAGAATAGAAAAAGAGGGAACACTTCCCATTTTATTTTATGAGGCCAATGTAACCTTGATATTAGTACCCAACAAAGTCATTACATGAAAGGAAAATTATAAGCAATCTCTTTCATAAATGTTGATGCAAGTTATCCTACTGAACTGAAAATTAAATGATATGACCAAGTAACAATTAAATGACATGATCAAGTTGTGCTTATTCCAAAAATGCAATTTTGGACTAATTTTTGGGTATCAATCAATGTTATTTACTACATTAATAGGATAAAGGAGAAACATAAATTTAATTTCAATAAATGCAGAAAAAACATTTGCAAATGCAACATCCATCCATGTAAAAAGGAAAAAAATGCTTTTTTGCAAATTCAGATTAGGACAGGATTTTCTTAATTTAACAAGAAGCAGCTATAAGAAAACTGCAATCAACATCACATTTAATGGTAAAATGTTGAAAGTTTTCCTTATGATATAAAAGATAAGACAAAACTGCTTATTACTCTCACTTCTATTCCATAATGTTCTAGAATCCTAAGTATAAGAATTATAAAGAAAGAAATAAAAGCACATTTATTCACAGGTACCATAATTGTATGTGTAAAAAATCACAATGAATTAATATATAAACAATTAGATTAATAAACGAATTTAGCCAGATAGCTAGACAGTATTTAAAAAATGAATCATAGTTCTATGTGCCAGTAACACACATTTACAAAATGAAAATTTGAAAACAATATCCTTTACAATGGCATTAAAAAACCCAAAATATCTAGAAGGAAATCTAACAATGGTGGTACAAGACCCAATTTTAATAGAAGATTCAAAACATAATTAAATGTGAAATAACCAAAACCTTGAAAAAAAAAATGAAATAGCTGGAGTGGATAAATAGTGGAGTGGATAAATAGTGAAATATTCATGCAGTGAAATGGTATATGGCAATGAGAAGGACCAAGCTATTGCTTCATATAACAACATAATTCAATACCCCCAAAACAGCATTGAAAGAACCCAGACACAAAAGAACACATATAATATGATTCTGTTTATATGTGTGTATTCCAAAAATAGGCAGAAATAATGAATAGTGGGACGCCTGGGTGGCTCAGTTGTTAAGTGACTGCCTTTGGCTCAGGTCATGGTCCCAGGGTCCTGGAATCAAGTCCTGCATTGGGCTCCCTGCTCTGTGGGAAGCCTGCTTCTCCCCTTCCCACTCTCCCTTTTTGTGTTCCCTCTCTTGCTGTGTCTCTCTCTCTCTGTCAATTAAGTGAATAAAATCTTTAAAAAAAAAGGATCAAAAAAAAAAAAAGAAATAATGAATAATGTTAGATGTCTAGATACTGGATAATTTGGAGGAGTGGGAGGTTATGGAGGCTGGGTGGGTGCATGAAGAAAACTTCTGGAGTACAAGTAGTATTCTATTTCATGATCTGGTTTGCTTGTGTCCAGGTGTGTTTACTTTGTCATAATTCATCATGCTGAAAACCTATAACTTGGCTAATTTCTTATATATAATATACTTTAGGTAAACAGTTCATTTAAATATAAAGGAAGAAAAACTCACCAGTAAAAAAACAAATAATCTTATTAAAAATTGAACAAAAGAGTTGAATAGGCATTTTTCCAATGTAGATGTACAAATGGCCAATAAGGACATGAAAAGATGTTCCAAAAGGAAATGCAAATCAAATCCTCAATTTGATACAACTTTTCCCCTACCTAGCATAGCTAAAATAAAAAAATGACAGTAACCAACAAGTGTGGGGGAAGATGTAGAAAAACGGTTCTCTCATATTGATGGTGGGAATGTAAAATGGTTTAGTCCATTTTGGAAAACTATTTGGCAGTTTTTTAAAATGTTAAATGTAGGATTACTGTATGATTCAGCAGTTCTCCTCCTAGGTGTACAACCAACTATACTGAAAACATATGTAAAAACCTATACACAAATGCTCATACACCATTCTTAATAATAGCCAAAATGCTAAAAAGAAATCCAAATGTCCATTATCCTATATGAATAAACAAAAGATGGTGAATGCACACAATGGAATATTATTTAACCATGAAAAGAAATGAAGGACTGATACGTGCTATAACTTACCTTGAAAACATTGTGCTAAATGATTCCATTTATATGAAATGTCCAATATAGACATGTCTGTAGAAATAGCAAGTAGATTAGTAGTTGTTAAGGGATGGGGAAGAGAAGAACAAGGAGTGACTGGTAATGGGTACAGGGCTTTTGGGCGGTGGAAATACTGTGGAGTTAGATAGTGGTGTTGTTGCACAAACCACTGAAGAGCACCCTGTCAAAAGCTAAGTTCTATGGCACATGTTACTGTGTGGGAGTAAAGCTGTTACGCAAAAATAAAGATATTTCAAAGGAAAGGATCAATAACTTTGATTACTTGAAACTAAAAATAAAAACAGAACTATAATCAGGAGATGTATTTCTAAGGTTAATAGTAGTTGGAGACTTAATATTCTTAATATATAAAGAAGATATATTTATCAATGTGGAATAAAAGCTTGGGGAAAAAATTGTACCAAAATGTTGACACTAATTCTGAATGAGTTGATTATAAGGGATCGTTTTCCTCTTTTTTTTTTTTTCCTCTCCAAATATGTATATTTTCAGTGATGTGCATTCATTACACAGGAATGATCAGAGATTATTGGGAAAAACAACAATTTTCATTTGTTTTTTTTTTTCATTTCATGTTGTAAGTGCATTAAAAAAAGGCTTAAAGCTGTACAGTTTCTTCTGTCCTGATTTTCTTTTGCTGAAACAGAGGGTCCAAAGAGGAGAGGGTTAGATTATTTATGGAAATTGATAATTTGGCTCTGCTGCTTACCGCTTCTCTGACTCCGAGTTTCCCATCTGTGAAATGGGACCATGATACCAGCCTGCATAGGGTTGTGGAGATATTAAAATGAATGAAGGCATGGGAAAATCCTGCTGTATAATAAGTGCTCACAGAATTCTTTGCTTTTCTATCCGTTCCTTTTCAGTCTGGAAATTGAATTTTACCTATAAAAAAGAGGTGGTAACTTTGAGGAAGGATAGAGAAAGAATGTAACAAGTTTACTTCAGGGAGTCTTAGCTCAGAATACATACACAGCTGGCATGTGGAAAGACTTTAAAAGCATCTTTGAAAGGAGAAAACAGTAGGGAAAAAAATAGCAACTCCCAGTAGGCCTGTGGCATAATAAATGACCTAGGGACCTGGCTTTCTGGCTGTTGGGCCTTTGGCAAGTCACTTGTCTTTTCTGGCTCTCACTATTCTCATTTGGCAAATGAAGAGATTGGACTAAGAGTCCTGCTTTAAAAATTCTACCAAGTTTTGAGGCTTAGTGACTGGCAATTTGGAGTCTCAAAGGGCCTGCCTGCGGAGTCTGAATTGACATGACATTCTTGCAAAGTTTAAGTCTTTGCTTTGTTTGCTCCATTTTGGCCAGCCCTGCCCAGGCCAGCAGTGCCTGTATTCTCCCTTGTTGGTGCTCAGGTTCCCAGCCTATTGTTTATTTAGGGATTGCAATTTCCTTATTGGCGTGCGCCTCCGCCAGCAGGGTTGAGAAGTCAACCACAGGCCTCATGTGAACTTCCCCTTTTTAAGTTTCAGTAATGACAATGTACCGGGTGTCACATGCCTCATCCCTAAGGCACGGTCCAGTTTCCACATCCATCAGGCCCTGCTGGTGACTTGGGGTGGCCTGAATTCCTCTGCTGCCTGTTGCTTTTTCCATGAGACAAACTGGTTGAGCATAGAAGGATTTGTGGTATGTTTTGGCGATCTTAAGAATGAGGCTCCAAACCAGGGCTGTTGAAGGCATTGTGGGGATGGTTAAAAAGGAATGGGAAGAGCGAGTTCAGGTTGCTAGAGGCCAGTGAAAAGAGCTTCCTCATCCAGTCTTTTCCAAAAGAGCTTCGGAAGAGAATAGAGGTGTCGGAGGTCCATCTTTTCATTACTTCTTGAAATGCAATCACTGTTTTGCAAGGTAGTATTTCTCTGAATCTCTGGGAATTCAAACAGTCTTTGTATTTATATATATGTGAAAGATGACTTTGACCAAGCCTTAGGGAGGGCGGGGCCACACACAGCACACACTGAGCGGCTACCCTTTCATCGGGAAGCACTTTCTGAAATTTCTTCCTCCCTGTCCTCTCTCCCCAACCTCTTCACTGTTTTCTTTTGACTTTGCTCTGTGATCTTTAAAGGCTCATCGTAGTGTGTGGAAGAAAGGATCAAAATAACCCAGCTTCTAAGTGGCACACCTTCTCTGAAGCCAGTTCTCCCGAGGTTTTCCTGGAGACAGCAAGGTCCCACTGTGTGGCTTCCTCTCTTCTATATGTGGAGGGAACCATTCCAGTGTTTTAAAGGTGTTAAAAAGTAACTGAAGAAGACAATGTAGGAGATACAAACAAACTTTAGCATTTCATGGAGCAGTCTCCATTTGGAGAACTGGAAAATGGGGTGGAAGGAAGGAACCTTTTATAGGATAAAGAATAAAGTACAAGGAAGAAAAAAAATAGAAAATATCAGATTCGCTGGGACCATGTAGTCAAACTTGTTCAAAGTGAGAAGGAACAAGGAAATTAGAGCTGAGTTGACTCGGCATGTGGGGATTGACTGACAGGATACACTGCATTTCTGCTCAAGTGGAGCATAGATAGGGTATGAATATTATGTAAGTATTGGTTTGCTCACAAGGAACCCCAAGCAGAAGTTGAGCCATCTTGAACCTAGAAAGTTATTTCCAAAAAGGGAAGATCTTTGGCAAGTTATTTACCTTCTAAAAGTCTCCTGACCTATAAAAGACCTCAACGTGAGGCAGGAATCTATCAAAACCCTAGAGGAGAACATAGGCAGTAACCTCTATGACATTAGCCACAGCAACTTCTTTCAGGACATGTCTCCAAAGGCAAAGGAAACAAAAGCGAAAATGAACTTTTGG
>CM052799.1:20358570-20469658 GCA_028533885.1 Nasua narica | reverse complement strand
CTTTGGAAAACAGTATGGAGATTCCTCAGGAAATTAAATATACAGCTACCCTATGACCCTGCAATTGCACTACTCGGTGTTTACCCCAAAGAAGCAGATGCAGTACAAAGAAGGGTCACATGTACCCCAATGTTCATAGCCACAATGGCCACAATAGCCAAACTGTGGAAAGAACCAAAATGCCCTTCAACAGATGAGTGGATAAGGAAGATGTGGTACATCTATACAATGGAATATTATGCCTCTATCAGAAAGGATGAATATCCAACTTTTCTATCAACATGGACAGGATTAGAAGGGATTATGCGGAGTGAAATAAGTCAAGCGGAGAGAAGCAATTATCTTATGGTCTCACTTACGTGTGGAGTATAAAGAAAATCATGGAGGGCATCGTGAGAAGGAAGGAAAGCGTGAGTGGGGGGAAATCGGAGGGGGTGATGAACCATGAGAGACTGTGGACTCTGAACAACAAACTGAGGGTTTTGGAGGGGAGGGGGTAGGGGGGTGGGCGAGCCGGTGGTGGGTATTGAGAAGGGCAGGTATTGCATGGAGCACTGGGTGTGGTGCATGAACAATCAATCTTGTAACACTGAAAAATGAAAATAAACATATTTGGGGAGAAAAAAAGAAGTCTCCTGACCTATAAAATGAGTAAAATAAGTACTCACTTCATAGGGTTATAGGGAAGAGTAAATGAGATTTTTTAGCACAGTGTTTGCATTGGTAATCAATACACATTAGCTGTTGTTATATTAACTGCATTTTTAATGCTGGAATGGAGAAACATTGCTTCTGTCTTATACTATTCTTCTCTATATATTCAGATAATGCAAATATGTTTGTATCTTCAACATAAACGAGGGAGAAAACATAGGTCTAAAAAAGAAATCTTTTGATGTGGCTTTGTCCCCCCCCCCCGAGGAATTTACAAACAAATATAGATTTTTTTGTCACCTCTATTCTTTTTTTTTTTTTTTTTGTCACCTCTATTCTGAAAGAGAATGTCCTTGGGTGACACCAGTCACTGGTACTTTTTATTTACTCTCTAGATGAATCTGATGCACCTAGTCCACAGACTGGCACTGGGGAGCCTCTGCTTTAGTGTGTTTCACAGCAAATGGAAATGATTTTGGATTAACCAGTGCTCCCTTCTGTGCATTGGGAATGTGGGAAACTATTAGTATTAACTGAAGCAACTTTTTAAAAAATATTTATTTATTTGAGAGAGATAGAGAGAGAGCACAAGTAGGTGGAGCATCAGGCAGAGGGAGAAGGAGAACCAGGCTTCCTGCTCAGCAGGGAGCCTGATGCAGGGCTTGACCTCAGGGCCCTGGGCTCATGACCTGAGCTGAAGACAGATGCTTAACCGACTCAGCCACCCAGGCGCCCCATAGTTAGCTGAGAGGCACAGCTTTCTTTGAAGGGCCAATAGTTAGCTGAGAGGCACAGGTGCAACTACTCTGGTTGCTAAAATATTGAAATACTTCTGTGGTTATCTCAAATCCCCAGACTATCCTCACCTACTCCAGCAAGTAAAGAGTTAACCCCTGGCCATTCAGAGACTTTCCAGACCTAGTTCCATTGCTCTGGTTGGTTCTTGTCCAGAGCTGCACTGGTCGTTGAGTGACTCAGCAATCACCCTGAGTCTGTGGGATTTAAAGTCTGCTCCAATCTTTTCTGACTCTTTTTCTTTCTTGATATGTTACTCTGTTGTTTTTTTGTGACTTTTTCATGACTTCTATCATTTTTACACCTCTCCCTTTTTGTGATTCCTGTGCTGTTTTCTCTATACTCCTTTCCTAACTGTGTCTGAGAATTCTTTCACCACTAGCCTGATGATCTATCATCTCTACTGTCTCAACTCCCATTTTGGGCTCCGTTTTTATTATTAACTTCCCAAAGGCCATCTTGTTGCCTTCTTTTTACCAGCTTATAAGCGACTCCTAGCTTGATTCTGAAGAGTGCTTATCATTCAGCCCCTTCTTCTTTTCCAACTCCTCTGTAACAAAAGCTGATCAACACTTTTTAATTAGTATTGTCTTCTTACTCTTCTTCATATATAATTCATACTTGTTATCTTATTCTTTCAATTTATATTAATTAAATATTATGTGCTGGACACCATGCTGAGTACTCTTGACTTTGCATGTGTTATTATTTCTGGCTGGAGAGAATTTCATCTTCCCTATAATAATCTTATTCTTATCCATCTCCAGACCCTATAATAGGCCCCTATGCTTTCTGGAGATTTGTTGACTCTTCTATGGTGGTCTTACCTATTTCTGACCTCTCTTTGTAGATTTTGGATTCTTGTATCTAACTGTATTTTGGTGTTACCTTTTCTATCACTTTTATGGTTTACTCTTCTGGTTGCAAGTAGCTGAAACCCTGATGTTGTATTTTGGTATTCTGGGGGAGTGGATGGTTCAGATATAGCTGTACCTAGCTGGTCAAATGATGTTATAAGGGCCTAATCATTCAGGCAGATTCTTTTTTTTTTTTTAATTTAAAGATTTTAGTTATTTATTTGACAGAGAGAGACACATAGCAAGAGAGGGAACACAAGCAGGGGGATTGGGAGAGGGAGAAGCAGGCTTTCCGCTGAGCAGGGAGCCTGTTGTGGGGCTCGATCCTAGGACCCTGAGACCATGACCTGAGCTGAAGGCGGATGCTTAATGACTGAGCCTCCGAGGCGCCCCATCATTCAGGCAGATTCTTAATCATGGTATCAAAGAAGGCCATAACCAGCCACAGGCCCATATTTTCCTTATTATTCATACTCTCAGAAAAGGAGAAACATAGGGTCAGAAAAGGAGAGGCCTCTGAATTTATGTTATTCCCCTAAAAGAACTCTTGGTTGGCCTTGATGACATAAGGAGTTCGCTGCAGATCAGTCTGCATCCGAAGAATCCATGGTATATGCCACTGAGCAGGTACATACATGAAAACCCCACTAAAACCACAGGCAATTGGGAAGATATAGTTCCCAAAAAGAAAAGAAGCTGAGCAGACAGATAAAAAAGTAACTGATAAATTCTACAGCTAGAAATGGGAAAAAGGTAATTTTTCTAGAGCACCTGGTGTTGTGTTGGCTATTATGCTGGAAGGCGTACATGTTCTCACTCATGTAATTCTTATAACAACCTTAGGTTATAGGATGAGCGACCTAAGGAACATGTTCACATAGTTAGGTGGGGTAGACTGAAAGTGGAAGCTGCTGTCTTCTACATGGCCACCTCACAGAACTAGGGAATGGTTGGGGACTTATTATACTGTTCTTGGCTGATGATAATAATGGTAGCACTCTTTTACTCTTGTGGGGGAGGTTCCATGACAAGTACTTTGCATGCATTATAGGCCACTTGTGATTTTCATGACATGCTCTTGAGCATGGTCTTATTTCAGAGAGCCTCAGCATCTTGCCCAAAGACATAAAAGCCTGAACCAGGTTTTACATCCAGGTCTGTGACTCTTGAAGGGTAAGGAGGATTGTTTTATCTTCAGTTTTTTTTTTTTTCCCCTGACTTGAGTTTATTAGCGACAACAGGAACAGCAACAACAACAACAGCAAATTCATATATGGAGACCAAAACCTCAGTAGTTACATAGTGTCCCGAAAGAAACACATCTTCTGCCCACGGGTCATTAGCAGTATGCACAGAGACAGGATGACCAGAAGGATGCATTCCTGGGGCATGGGCTTCATAAAAAATGAGTCAGAAGTAGGCAAATGAAGCCATGGAAAGAAACATTGAAGCACCCTAATTGCTTTGATTTTGACCTGATTCTGTGCTCGTACATTTTGCCATAAAGAATTAGGTACTGTATGAACAAAAAAACAATCCTTTCACCAAAAAGCAGCATGTCCCCTGTCATCTTCTCATCTAGCTCACCATCACTTTATAGTTTGATAAGGCCCAGAAAGTTGAATTACTGATTTCTTTCGTTTTTAGTTTTTCTTTCTAACATGCTTTAGGCCCAAGTCGACTTCTTTCTGGAGTGCTTGGCTTGGGCTTTCAAAACTGTGGTTAATCCCACACAATAAACGCTTCCAAAGTCAGGGCGTTCCTCAGATAGCCTAAGACCAAGGGAAGCTCAGTCATGTTTGCAACTACAACTAGATGAGTTGTAAAAGTTAAGCCTTCAGGAGCCTCTGTGGTATCCAGTAATAATAGTCTAGAATTTTATTCTAAATAAAGCATAATATAATTAGATTGGGATGTTTCTTGAACATTAGATCACATCTTCTTCCTTAAACCAAATTGGCCCTAAGGTTTGTTGATCAATGTCCGTAGACCGATACGTGATCATGGTGAGTTCCAAGCTCTGTGAAAACTGCTTGTATTTTCTTCTTGGCCTGATAATAATGAAACCAGTAATTCTTAATGTATTTGAAAAAAAATCACATTGTGACACTCAGCAATAACATAATTGTTACTTTTTGTGACTAAATGATACTGCTTTTTTGATGTTCCACCTACTCATCATTTCAGTGTTCACAGTTCCTAGAGAGGAATTGAAATCTTTTTCTTGCTATTTAAGGGGAACATAATGTTCAGCAAATACAAAAAGAGTAATAAAGGCATCTGGACTGGCAAAGATGCTCGAGAAAGGTTACTCCTAGGGTTGGTGTACACTTAGGCTGAGATGGATAGCTCTTGAGAGTAGGTTAATATTTTTCTAAATGTACCTGGCTTGTAAAGTTGTCTTGGTCTCTTCTGCACTGGTCAGTGTTGTCCCTCGTGTGTACTGGACACCTGTAGTCATTTAAAAAATCTACGTCACCTGAGAACCTTGTGAAAATGCAGATTCAGATTCAGTAAGTCTGGATTGGGGCCTGAGATTCTGCATTTCTAGAACTCTCTCAGGTGATGTCAGTGTTGCTGGTCTGTGGACCACACTTGGAATAACAGTGATCTAGATTGTACTCCACATTAGAGAGAGAAGGGTGCTCATGAATCTTACCTACTATCTCATATACCTGGCTATGTGACTGGTACCCTTTAGATGCTCAGGACATATCTGTTGAATGAATGAAAAAACTCCCTGCATCTAAGTTTACTATCAGCTGTAGCAGACATGTCTTAGAAAAACTCAGAAATTAGTAAAGAAAAAAAAAAGAATAAAGCAGAGATAAGCTTATTTCAGTCTTCCCCCCCGACTTTCATTTTTATTGCTGTAGTCTAGCACCCATACTAATAATACTTATGACTAGTTTAGGAATCAGCAGGTGGGCCTATTGGATGGATGGCCGGTAGGGATTCAATTCCAGTGGTTTATTTATTAATTGTCCGTCAAATACCGATTTTATGTCTTTTTAATGATAAATGTAAAATAGTCTTGGGTATGAATCTTTAAGTAGGAGTGATGATCCGCAATTGATGTATAAAATTTTTACAAGTATTATTTTGTGAATGTGTGGTAAGAAATGATTTGAAAGATATTCAATTCAGATATTTTTTCTAACTATTGAGGAATGAGCAAACACATTTCAGCTGTTTTTGTTCCCTCCTGAAACTTTATGTCCCACGTTCTTACAGTCCTTAATGAAAATATGGTATAAAATGAAATAATTTAATGGCTGTCCTATCTTGAGATTATTTGAAAAATTTTACCCTAGACATGGAGTGGTAGGTTCTGAGAGCATGAGAGTCTATGTTCTTTCATTGCTCTGAGCTCAGAACATGCTCTCAGTAAACCACTTTTAAGTTACAGAAGCCAACAAGGTGATCTGGATATTTAAGCACCTAATTATTTTAATTAGGTGATGGTCAGTTTTCCCTTGAAGAATCCAAATCACTATTTGGGATCTTCACTTTGGTATATGACGCTGAGGTTGATGTGGTTATTAAAGTCCTTTTTTTTTTTTTAAGAATTGACTTCTAGAGGAATGATATTGGGAAAAATCAAATTAAATAGAATACTTTGCTGTAGGACTTCCCCAGAGCCATTAATGCTAATGTGCATAGGGAATCCCCAGTAAGCTTTTCTCAAATTTGTTTGACTCTGCAACACCCTTTTCACAGACCTTTTGTGTTGTATGGATTTTGAGAAAAGCTGTTCTATGTTGTATTTCACTTTCTCCATCTCAAAGGAAGGCCCACAATGATCTGCTTTGAGAGTTTGCTTATTTGTGAAACATAATCAAAATGAATACTTGAAAAATCACTACATAAATTATCTTAAAGTATCAGTGGTAAGTAATAGGTGAAGATGCTCAGATGAAGAAGACTCTGGTAACTGGGAGTAAATATTGCTCTACCTTCTCAAATTCACTTTTCAGGATGTTTCAGCATCATGTCTTCATTCGAGATCAGTGCTTAGAGTTCTTGAGATGTGCAGTGAGCCTCAGTTTTGAAGGGCAATATCCGTATACCACATAGAACCTTAGGAACAGTGAGGTGGTTTCCTTCCACAGTTCTCCTTAAATATAGAAGTTTAGAGTAAGTAATCTTAGTTTTAGAGATTTAAAAAAAAAGAAAAGGATGAAATTTCTTCTCCCTGAATTCCTCAAACTGAGGCAGTAGAGCATCTGTGACCACGACAGTCATTTTATTTACCTTTATATTTCCTCACATCTTTCCCTGAGTCAGCACTTTGAGTATCTTCTTGGGCACAGTCAATACACCATCTGATATATCTATGTATTTGTAATCTGTTCTCTCTAGATCTTCATGATACTCTCCTATCTCCTTTTCTTTATGTTCAAGGTTTCAGGTATGAGTTCTGTTGTCCTTAAAGTTGACTTCTTAAAGAACAGAAATATAAATCAGGATAGGAAAAAAGTAGATCATTATTAAACTGACTTCACAACACACCCCCTTTCTTTCTTTTTTTTTTTTTTTTAGCATTTTGGGATACCTGTGACTCAAGGAAAAAAAAGCTTGTGAGGAAAAAGAGAAGTTGGTTAATTTAAGGAAATTAGTAAAAGTTAAAAATATTTTTAAAATGTGTTTCACTATTTGGTGAAATTTTAACTCAGATGCATATAGGGCAAGATAATTTTTTTATGTTATGAAACTTTCCATCTTAACACTGTCCTGATCTTTCTTTAGCAGTATGTAATTTTTTAAAGTGTGGTAAAATCTCCTTCTAACCCAGTTAGAAGGTGGTGATTGTGGTCATTGCTAACTAAAGCCTCAGGATTTGACTGAGGGGAAAGCTGAAGGTACATGCCCCCCCAGCCCCCCACCCCCCCATGTGATTGAGATCTGAAATTCTGAGTGTATCAAAAATTAAGGTGTAAGGGGCACCTGGGTGGCTCAGTTGTTAAGCATCTGCCTTCAGCTCAGGTCATAATCCCAGGGCACTTTGGATAAAGCTCTGCATCAGGCTCCCTGCTCAGTGGGAAACCAGTTTCTCCCTCTTCCACTCCCCCTGCTTGCGTTCCGTCTCTCTCTGTCAAATAATAAAATCTTAAAAAAAAAAAAACCTAAGGTGTAAGACATGAGGACCACAAAGCATATTGTACACACAAGTGTCTTTATTATATTTTATTTTTTAAGATTTTATTTATTCATTTGACAGAGAGAGAGAGGTCACAAGTAGGCAGAGAGGCAGGTAGAGAGAGAGGGGGAAGCGGGCCCCATGCTGAGCAGAGAGCCTGATACGGGGCTCAATCCCAGGACCCTGAGATCATGACGTAAGCTGAAGGCAGAGGCTTTAACCCACTGAGCCACCTAGGTGCCCCACACAAACGTCTTTATATGTGTGTATGTGTGCATACATATATACATATGAATATGCTCACTTTAGACTTGGGTCTGAAATCCCAGAAGATTTTGTATTAGAATAGCACAGATGTAGGCCCTTCCATTTACACTTAACTTACAGGTAAACTCTTGTAAGATTGTACTTAGATCTTTGTAAATGCTGAAATATTGTATCTCAAAAAGAGGAAATCTCTGTCATATTGATTAGAGTTTTAATTGATAGCTGTCTTTTTATGTTTTAAGGTGATAATATAATCTTAAGGCTTTCATGGGGATAAATAAAAGTGTTAATAGTGGGTATATCTGGGTGACGGGATTGTCATAATTATCTACATAGTTTTTTTTAATAACATATAATGTGTTATTTGTTTCAGGGGTTCAGGTCTGTGCTTATCGTTCTTACACGATTCACAACACTCACCATGGCACATACCCTCCACAATGTCCATCACCCAGCCACCTCATCCCTCCCACCCTCCTCCCCTCCAGCAACCCTCAGGTTGTTTCCTGAGGTTATGAGCCTCTTATGATTTGTCTCCCTCTCAGGTCCCATCTTGTTTTATTTTTTCCCTCTCTCGCCACCCCAGCCCTCCTCCCCCCCGCCCTGCCTGTCAAATTCCTCGTATCAGAGAGGTCACATGGTAATTGTCTTTCTCTGGTTGACTTATTTCGCTTAGCATAATACCCTCAAGTTCCATCAACGTCATTGCAAATGGCAAGATTTCATTTTTGATGGCTGCATAGTATTCCATTATATATATAGACCACATCTTCTTAATCCATTTATCTGTTGATGGATATCTAGGTTCTTTCCATAGTTTGGCTCTTGTGGATATTGCTGTGATAAACATTGGGGTGCACATGCCTCTTCGGATCACTACATTTGTATCTTTAGGGTGAATACCCAGTAGTGCAATTGCTAGGTCATAGGGTAGCTCTATTTTCAACTTTTTTTTAATTCTTATTTTTAAATTTTAATTAATTAATTAATTTTGGTTGGTTTCTTGGCCTTTATTTTTTATTTATTTTTATTTTTAATTTTTAAACTTTAATTTTATTTTTCAGTGTTCCAAGATTCCTTGTTTATGAATCTTTATGTTTATTGTTTATGATTCATTGTTTATGCACCACACCCAGTGCTCCATGTGATACATGCCCTCCTTAATACTCACCACCAGACTCACCCATTCCCCAATCACCCCTCCCTTCCAATACCCTCAGTTTGTTTCTCAGAGTCCAGTGTCTAATACTTAGTCTTCCCCTCCGATTTCCCCCAACTCACTTTTCCTTTCCTTCTCCTAATGTCCTCCATGTTATTCCTTATGCTCCACAAGCAAGTAAAACCATATGATTATTGACTTTCTCTGCTTAACTTATTTCACTCAGCATAATCTCTTCCAGTCCCGTCCATGTTGATGAAAAAGTTGCATTCATCCTTTCTGATGGAGACATAATATTCCATTGTGTGGAATATGGACTATATAGATATGGACTATATCTTCTTTATTCACCTGTTGAAGGGCATCTTGGCTCTTTCCACAGTTTGGCGATTGTGACCGTTGCTGCTATGAACATTGGGGTACATACTGCCCTTTTTTTTATTACATCTGTATCTTTGGGGTAAATACCCAGTAGTGCAATGGCAAGATCATAGGGAAGCTCTATTTTTAATTTCTTAAGGAATCTCCACACTGTTTTCCATAGTGGCTGCACCAACTTGCATTCCCACCAACAGTGTAAAAGTTATTTTCAACTTTTAAGAGTTATTTTCAACTCCATACTATTTTCTAGAGTGGCTGCCCCAGCTTGGGTAGGAGGGTTCCTCTTTCTCCACATCCTTGCCAAAATCTGTCATTTCCTGACTGGTTCATTTTAGCCATTCTGGCTCGTGTGAGATGGTATCTCACTGTGGTTTTAATTTGTATTTACCTTATGCTGAGTGATGTTGAATAATTTTTCATGTGACTATTGGCCATTTGGATGTCTTCTTTGCAGAAATGTCTGTTCATGTTTTCTGCCCATTTCTTGATTGAATTATTTGTTCTTTGGGTGTTGAGTATGAGAAGTTCTTTATAGATTTTGGATAGTAGCCCTCTATCTGATATGTAATTTGCAAATATCTTCTCCCATTCTGTCGTTATCTTTGGTTTTGTTGACTGTTTCCTTTGCTGTGCAAAAGCTTTTGATCTTGATGAAGTCCCAATAGTTCATTTTTGCCCCTGCTTCCCTTGCCTTTGGCAATGTTGCTAGGAAGAAATTGCTGTGACTGAGGGTCAAAGAGATTGCTGCCTGTGTTCTCCTCAAGGATTTTGATGGATTCCTATCTCACATTGAGGTCTTTCATCCATTTTGAGTCTATTTTTGTGTGCGGTGTAAGGAAATGGTCCAGTTTGATTCTTCTGCATGTGGCTGTCCAATTTTCCCAGCACCATTTGTTGAAGAGACTGTCTTTTTTCCTTTGGTCATTCTTTCCTGCTTTGTCAAAGATTAATTGGCCACAGAGTTGTGGGTCCATTTCTGGGCTCTCTATTCTGTTCAATTGATCTATGTGTCTGTTTTTGTGCCAGTACCATACTGTCTTGATGATTACCGCTTTGTAATAGAGCTTGAAGTCTGGAATTGTGATACTGGCAACTTTGGTTTTCTTTTTCAGCAATCCTCTCGTTATTCGTGGTCTTTTCTGCTTCCATATAAATTCTAGGATTATTTGTTCCATTTCTTTGAAAAAAATTGATGGTATTTTGATAGGGATTGTATTAAATGTGTAGATTGCTCTCGGTAGCATAGACATTTTCACAATATTTGTTCTTCCACTCCATGAGCATGGAATATTCTTCCATTTCTTTGTGTCTTCCTCAGTTTCTTTCATCAGTACTTTATAGTTTTCTGAGTACAGATTCTTTACCTCTTTGTTTAGGTTTATTTCTATGTATTTTATGGTTTTGGGTGCAATTGTAAATGGGATCGACTCCTTAATTTCTCTTTCTTCTGTCTTGTTGCTGTATAGAAATGCAACTGATTTCTGTGCATTGATTTTTATATCCTGACACTTTACTGAATTCCTGTATGAGTTCTAGCAGTTTTGGAGTGGAGTCTTTTGGGTTTTCTACATAACGTATCATATCATCTGCAAAGAGTGAGAGTTTGACTTCTTCTTTACTGATTTCAATGCCTTTAATTTCTTCTTGTTGCCTGATTGCTGAGGCTAGGACTTCTAGTACTATGTTGAATAGCAGTGGTGATGGTGGACATCCCTGCCGTGTTCCTGACCTTAGGGGAAAAGCACTCAGTTTTTCCCCATTGAGAATGATATTCACTGTGGATTTTTCATAGATGGCTTTTATGATATTGAGGTATTTACCCTCTATGCCTACACTGTGAAGAGTTTTAATCATTAAGGATGGTGTACTTTGTCAAATGCTTTTTCAGCCTCTATTGAGAATATCATAGTGTTCTTGTTCTTTCTTTTATTAATGTATTGTATCACAGTGATAGATTTTCAGATGTTGAACCAACCTTGCACCCCAGGAATAAATCCCACTTGGTCGTGGTGAATAGTCCTTTTAATGTACTGTTGGATCCTGTTGGCTAGTAATTTTGGTGAGAATTTTTGCATCCATGTTCATCAAGGATACTGGTCTGTAATTCTCCTTTTTGATGGGGTCTTTGCCTGGTTTTGGGATCAAGGTAATGCTGGCCTCATAAAATGAGTTTGGAAGTTCTCCTTCCATTTCTATTTTTTGGAACAGTCTCAGGAGAATAAGTATTAATTCTTCTTTAACTGTTTGGTAGAATTCCCCTGGGAAGCTGTCTAGCCCTGGGCTCTTGTTTGTTGGGAGATTTTTGATGACTTTTTCAATCTCCTTACTGATTATGGGTCTGTTCAGGTTTTCTATTTCTTCCTGGTTCAGTTTTGGTAGCTTACATGTCTCTAGGAATGCATTCATTTCTTCCAAATTGTCTAATTTGCTGGTGTGTAGTTGCTCATAATATGTTCTTATAATGGTTTGTATTACTTTGGTGTTGGTTGTGATCTCTCCTCTTTCATTAATGATTTTAATAATTTGCATCCTTTTTCTTTTCTTTTTGATAAGTCCGGTCAGGGGTTTATTAATCTTATTAATTCTTTCAAAGAACTAGCTCTTAGTTTCGTTGACTGTTATACTGTTCTTTTCATTTCTATTTCATTGATTTCTGCTCTGATCTTTATTATTTCTCTTCTCTTGCTGGGTTTAGGCTTTCTTTACTATTTTTTTCTCCAGCTCCTTTAGGTTTAGGGTTAGGTTGTATATTTGAGATCTTTCTTGTTTCTTGAGAAAGGCTTGTATTGCTATATTCTTTACTCCGAGAACTGCCTTTGCTATGTCCCAAAGATTTTGGACAGTTGTGTTTTCATTTGTTTCCATGAATTTTTTAATTTCTTCTTTAATTTCCTGGTTGACCCATTCATTCTTTAGTAGATTGCTCTTTAGCCTCCATGTATTTGAGTTCTGTCCAACTTTCCTCTTGTGGTTGAGTTCTCATTTCAAGACTTTGTGGTCTGAAAATATCCAGGGTTGATCCCAATCTTTTGGTACTGGCTGAGACCTGATTTGTGACCCAGGATGTGATCTATTCTGGATCATGTGTGCTAGAGAAGAATGTGTATTCTGTTGCTTTGGGATGGAATGTTCTCAATATATCTGTGCTGTCCATCTGGTCTGTGTGTCATTTAAAGCCTTTATTTCCTTGTTGTTCTTTTGGCTAGATGATCCATCCATTTCAGTGAGGGGGGTGTTAAAGTCCCCTACTGTTATTGTATTATTATCAATGTGTTTCTTTGATTTTGTTATTAATTGGTTTATAAATTTGCTGTTCCCATGTTTGGGGCATAGATATTTACAATTGTTAGATCTTCTTGTTGGATGGTCCCTTAAGTATGATATAGGGTCCTTCCTCATCTCTTATTATACTCTTTGGCTTAAAATCTAATTTATCTGATATAAAGATTTCCACCCCAGCTTTCTTTTCATGTCCAATAGCATGGTAAATTGTTTTCCACCCCCTCACTTTAAATCCGGAGGTGTCTTTGGATCTAAAATGAGTTTCTTGCAAACAGCATACTGATGGGTCTCCCTCTCTCTCTCTCGCTCTCTTTTTTTTTATTCATTCTGATACCCTGTGTCTTTTGATTGGGGCGTTTAGTCCATTTACATTCAGGGTAACTATTGAAAGATGTCATTTTTAGTGGCATTGGATTGCCTGTAAGATGACTGTTACTGTATATTTTCTCTGTTCCTTTCTGGTCTGTTACTTTTAGCCTCTCTTTTTGCTTAGAGGACCGTTTTCAATATTTCCTGTAGGGCTGTTTTGGTATTTGCAAATAATTTTAGTTTTTGTTTGTCCTGGATACTTTTTATCTCTCCTTCTATTTTCAGTGACAGCCTAGCTGGATATAGTATTCTTGGATACATGTATTTCTCGTTTAATGCTCTGAATATATCATGCCCATCCTTTCCGGCCTGCCTCGTCTCTGTGGATAGGTCTGCTGCCTGTCTAATATTTCTACCATTGTATGTTATAGACCTCTTGTCCCGAGCTGCTTTCATGATTTTCTGTTTGTCACTGAGACTTATAAGTTTTACCATTTTATTATTATTATTTTTTATTTGACACTAAGAGAGAGATTACAACTAGGCAGAGAGGCAGGCAGAGAGCGAAGGGGAAGCAGGCTCCCCATGAGCAGAGAGCCTTATGTGGGGCTCGATCCCAGGACCCTGAGATTATGACCTGAGCCAAAGGCAGAGACTTTAATCCACTGAACCTCCCTGATGCCCTGTAAGTTTTACTATTAGACGACGGGGTGTTGACCTATTTTTATTGGTTTTGATGAGGGTCCTCTGTGCCTCCTGGATTTTGATGCTTTTTCCCTTTGCCATATTAGGGCAATTCTCTGCTATAATTTGCTCCAGTATACCTTCTGCCCCTTCTCTCTTTCTTCTTCTTATGGGATCCCAATTATTCTAATATTGTTTTGTTGTATGGTATCACTTTCTCTTGAATTTTCCCCCCGTGTTCCCGTAGTTGTTTATCTCTCTTTTTCTCAGCTTCTTTATTCTCCTAGCAGTAAGAGCCTGCATTTTTTATTGCACCTCATTAATAGCTTTTTTGATTTAAATTTGGTTAGATGTTAGTTCTTTTATTTCTCCAGAATGGGATTTTATTTCTCTAATCTCAAGATTCTCTAGTATCTTGCGTGCTTTTTTCAAGTCCACCTAGCACATTGATCATCGTCATTCTGAACTCTAGTTCTGACATCTGACTAATGTCTATGTTGATTAGGACCCTAGCTGTTGGTACTGCCTCTTGTTCTTTTTTTTTGAGGTGAGTTTTTCTGCCTTGTCATTTTATCCAGGTAAGAGTAGACGGGTGAGAGAACAAAATATGAAAAGTGTAGAAAGGACCCCAGAAAAATATACACTAACCAAATCGGAAGTGCCCTGAAACTGGGGAGAGAAGAAAGGGGGAAAAAAAAAACACTGGTGAATAGTACAGAGCCACACACTTGATTTTGGGTATATTTTGTTCTGTTAGAAGAAACTGCCTCCCAAAATTTTAAAGAAAGTTATATATATATATATACAAAAATAAGGGTAAACATGATGAAGTGGTGGAATATGATTGTAAAGATGAAAGTTAAAATGAGTCTAAAAAAGGAATTGATAAGTTGCTTGAAAAAAGAAAAAAAAAAGGAGGGGAGAATGTGATCAGGCTGGAGACTTGAACAAAGCCATGTGCTCGATCTAGGGTATATTTTGATTTCTTAGAAGAAACTATCCCAAAATTTTAAAGAAAGAAAACCTTTATGTATAAAAAAATAAGGTTAAATAGAAAAGGGATAGAATATGATTATAACAATGAAAATTAAAAATTAAATTAAAAAAGTTTTTTAAAAAATGTATTGATTAGGTAAAAGGTTAAGGTTAAAAAATTTTAACCTTAAAAAGGTTAAAATTATAAAGAGGAACAATTAAAAAATAGAATAAGAAAAAACATTTTAAAAATTTAACTTTTATGGACTAAAGAATCATGGGAAAAAAGCCATGAATTCTATGTGTTCCATTCCCCCAGCTCTGGTTTTCTGCGGTTCTCATTGATTGGTGAACTTGGTCTTGGCTGGATGTTCTTGTTGATCTTTAGGGGAGGGGCCTGTTGCAGTAATTCTCACATGTCCTTGCCCGAGGTGGAATTCTACTGCCTTTGTCAGGGGCCAAGCTAATTAATCTGCTCGGTTTTGCTCTTGGTAGGTTTTGATCCCTGAACCCTTTCTGTACAGTTTTGGAGGATGGGAACGGAGATGGTAGCCTCCCAATCTCTGGCCTGGAGTTGCCGAGAGCTCAGGGTCTTAGTCCTCAGTGTGCCCTCAGAGAAATCAGTCACTCACTCCTGTCTCCCTGGTCTCTGGCCGCAGTCTGTTCCCCCCCACCTGTGACCGAGCATTTCTCTCTCTGGCGCATGGCCCCTTTTGGAGTCTTCAAAGCCAGAAGATTCCTGCTGTGCCCTTCTGCCCTGCTTCTCCTGAGGAGTAAGAATGTAGTCTCCCCCGACCTGCCACTTGTGGGGTCCCTGCTCAAAGAGCAGTGGCCTGATTGTGCCTTTGATTAAGGTAACCCTGAGCTGTGAGCCACTTCTCGGCTCTGTCTCTGCAGCTGGCTTTACTGCTCTGATACCTGGGAGCTCTGCCACACTCAGACACTCCTGGTCTTGTTGTGATCCTGCAGGTCCTGAGACCACACTGTCCCTGTGAGGGCTCCACCCCCTGCTTAGCCCCTGGAGTGACATCCCTCAGTGGAGCAGACTTCTGAAAGTTTCTAATTTTGCGCTCTGCTGCTTTAGTGCTTACTGGAAGCCCCCCCACCCCCCATGGTTTCTCTTCCTGTATATCACCTCCGATTCACTTCTTTGCATGTCCTACCTTCCAGAAAGTGGTCACTTTTATGTCCCTAGAATTGCTGCTCTTCCTCTGTTCGATCTCCTGTTGAGTTTGTAGGTGTTCAGAATCGTTTGATAACGATCTAGCAGAACTCCTGGGACCAGATGAAATTTAGGTCTCCTACTCCTCTGCCATGTTGCTCCTCCCCTCTCTCTACATAGCTTTTTAAGTTTTCTATAGTGAGCATGTCTTTTTTATTTTCTTTTAGATTTTATTTATTTATTTCACACAGAGAGAACATGCACAAGCAGAGGGAGCAGCAGGCAGAGGGAGAGGGAGGAGACTCTGCAAGGAGCCTGATGTGGGGCTTGATCCCAGGTTCCTGGGATCATGACCTGAGCTGAATCAGATGGTTAACTGATTGAGCCACCCAGTCACCCTATAGTGACCATGTCTTAATTTGATAGTCAGAAAAAAATGTTGATTTAAAATGACTTTCTTTTATTTAAGATCCTCTTGTGAACATTTAGAAGTTCTTTTTCTGCATCCTTTTTGCTAAGGCTGCTCTTTTTATCTATAGAGTTTTCATAGCTCAGAACTCAAAAGAGTCACTAAAGATGTCTCCCTTTAGCAGATTTGTCTGCTTGGGCTGCTATAACAAAATACCACTTCTGGGTGATTTAAAAACAGAAATGCATTTTCTCACAGTTCTGGAGGCTAGAAGTCCCAGATCAGGGTGAGAGCGGGGTTGGGTTCTGGTGAGAGCTCTCTTCCTGGCTTGCAGATGGCCACCTCCTCTCTGTGTCCTAATGTGGCAAAGAGCAAGGAGAATAAAATGTAGTGTCTCTTCTTAGGAGGGCTTCATCCTCATGACCCCATGTAATCCTGATCACTCTAAAGGCCTCATCTCCAAATACCATCACATCTCCATCACATTAGGGGTTAGAGCTTCAACATAGGAATTTTGGAGGCATGTAGACATTTAGTCCTAAGACTCTTTTCACTTAAACTGGTAGTATACAGGATTTCTAGAACTTGCTCTTAGAATAGAAAAAGACTGGCAGGCTATACATAAAACATTAGTGATATTTATCTCTCGATGGTAGGATTAGAGGAGATTTTCTCCATTTTCTAGAAATTTAAGGTGTATTACTTTTATAACTGGAAAAAATAACAAATAGTATTTTTGAAGGAAAATTAAATACTAGAGAATATAACATTCCATAATAATCTCAGATTTCAGAATCTTTTTATTTCATCTTCTTGGGGTTTCCTGAGAATTAATAAATATGTCTTTAGCACTTGGAGCACTTGTATAGTCACACGTAATGGCACTCAATAAGAAATTGTTTCTCCTCATTTTCCTCCATTTAATGATGATGACAATGTTAAATCATAATAGTAATGATTATTATATTGCCCCATGAGACATGGCATCGAACATAGAATGTAGGAAATTAAAATGGAAAATAGCCACAAAATCAGGACAGATGTATTTTTTGCAAAGTTTTTCCTATGAGTTAGTTATAATTGGAATAGGCTATTCATTGTCTTTAGTTTTAGAACTCTTTAGTCCTCTAGATTCTTTTTTTTTTTTTAAGATTTATTTATTTGACAGAGAGTCTAGTTTCTTGATAATAAATTGGTAAAAAAATGAGTTAGTAGTTTGTTTTTAATTAACATTCAATTACAAATGTAATGTCAGCTCTTTGGATTTGTATAATAAAAGGGCAGGTATATGATGTCAGGGAGGAAACTTATAGTCAAACTTTCAATATGTTTTAGTCCAAAGACTGGCTGGAGTTTAACACCTCAGGTTAGGGAAAGGTTTTTTTCTCCTATAAGAACTCTCTCTCTTCTTTTCAATGCATCATTTCTTAGTGTGCTCTATCTTGTATGTAAAGTCTGTCATTTCCTTAAAAAAGTTCTCTATGGTTGTTCCCCCCCATCCCACATTTGAGTGCAATATTTCTAGTTTTTTCAACTCTGAAAGTCAGTAGATTAGAAATGCCCTGCAAGGTAGAAATGTTTTTTGTCACAAATGGGGCTATTTGCCAAATAAATCATGATGTTGTGATATATTATTTTCAGTTGCTATAAATTTTAAATATTTAGTGTACTAGTCATATTAAATCAGGATTCAATTATTTAATTTCATTGATGTCTGTATTCTAGATGAGAATCCTTTTCCTCATTAGTAGATTTTAATTTCCTTGTCTCTTGGAGTCCAATTCCAAGTGTGCCTTATAGAACCAGGCACAGAGTATTTATATGAACAAACTGGTTTTTTGTTTATGAGTAGAAATTGTACGCTGGTACACTGTATCTGAAATTACAAATTTATCCACTTAACACTTTTGATCCCTTTTGTCACTCTCACTTTGGTAATTTGATTCCCAGATATTAGACAAAAATATCTAAGCAACTCTCCATATTATATTGTCACTTGATCTTTATTGGGAGCTTAAAAAGATAATCTGATCCTCAGAAGTTAAAAACATAAATCGTTCTGAATTTAGGGTTATGCCTATACCATAGTAAATGTATTACTACCCAAATTTCTTTCTGGAATTCTGTTTTGATGATACTGAAAAAACAATTTTCTTTCTTTTTTTTACCATTTTTTTTTAACAACAGGACACAAAAATCGCTTCATTGGAGCGAAACATAAGGGATCTGGAGGATGAGATCCAGATGTTAAAAGCCAATGGTGTGCTGAACACTGAGGACCGCGAAGAAGAGATCAAACAAATAGAGGTTTACAAAAGTCACTCCAAGTTCATGAAAACCAAGGTATGGTCCAAAGTTATAAACTTTTATACTCCTAATGTGACTGGAAAGTTACGATTTACATACATACTTTCCCCAAATACCCACATAACCTGTTTTATGTGATATCATCTAATATATGGACAATAAGGAAGAACACAGAAAATTTTTCATTCAGAAGTGTAGATTCCAAAAAGAGATCAGGGAACATCTTTGGTCGAATTTCTACTTAGTGAGGTGTTCAAGATTTTCTAATGAGTAAATTTGGTGTCTTGGGAGTTCACATTTATTTTTAATAGTCTCCTCTCTTCCAAATTTCCCGAGTTTTCATAAGTTTACTATTTTGTGAAGCTTCTATCATTGCCAAATTTTGGCCCATCCCTAAGAAGATGACTGTCTCCAAAGGTATTGATTTTGGAAGCCAATGTAACTGATTTCAATGACATGAAGATAGTTTGGTTTTAGCATAAGGTAGAACTGACTTTGCATTCCAATACTACTATTTGCTTATATTATTCAGTTTCTTTAAGCCTCAGTTTTTTCATCCATGAAACAGGCATAGAAGATAGGAAAGTACCTTTATCATTGTGTTGGTTTGGCAATTCTAAGAGATTATGTATTTAAAGCACTTAGCCCCTGTCTAATCTCCAGAAAGCATTCAATAAATGCAGGCATTGTTATTGATAGTGTTATTACTATTTTTATATTATTATTATTATTATTATTAAAGATTTTATTTATTTATTTGAAAGAGGACAGAGAGAGTACCAGTAGGGGGAGAAACAGAGGGAGAGGGAGAAGCAGTCACGAAGAGGGGCTCAATACCAGGACCTGAGATCATGGCTTGAGCCAAAGGCAGAATCTTAACTGACTGAGCCACCCCAGTGCCCTGATAGTGTTATTATTATTGGTATCTGTTGCTATGGAATATTTATAAGACATAATTATTATAACCTGTTCGATTAATTGATACTGGTTTTAAAGAATTTGGTTTGTTACTTTTCAGAATTAAACTCTGGGCTACAAATCAACTGAACACCTAAATATCTTTTATTTTTATACATGCATAATTATTAAATTTATGAATAGACCCAAGTAGGTCTTTTGAGACTTTGAGATGCTTTTATTTATCCCTGGATTTAAACTATTTTGCTTCTGAAAAAATAACCACACCAATTAAAATTCTTTTTTCTTTTTTCTACCATGTACCCTTAAACACCCCTATTCTTGTTTTATTCTAAGTTTTACTTTTGTTTATTGCCTTATAAAATGCAGAAGCATTAAGAGTAATGCAGAGTTCCATGAGGAACCGGTGGAAGTGGAGAGAGAAAATGTTTAAATGATGTTATGATTTTTATCATTGTGAAATACATGCACACTCATTGCAGAGAATTTGCAAATTACAGAGAAGAAATAATATGTAATGTATACTTCACCATGTCTGTGTGTGCACGTATGTGCATTTCTCTAGAGAAGAAACAAAAATTTTGCTTACTTTTGCCAACTTTACATTTGTAAATTGATGTTGAGATTATGACAAAAAGTTTAGATGAAGGAGTAGAGGGAGATCTGAGGAGAATGTCCAGTGGGTTTGAACGTAACCCCTTCCTTTCAAGGAGTTCCAGAAAATGCAGAGTGGGCTTCCCTGTTCAGCCCTCTCTTCCAGTTTCTTTTTTGCAGTTCTTCCCTCTCAGAAAGTTGAGCTAGGGTATAGCAAGCCCAGTGGTAGGGTGGCCTGTTGACCAAACAATGACCATTCATTCTGGGATTGAAACTATGAAGATAAGCGTGAACTCATATCATTTGGGCAAAATTATTGTTTGGGTTTAAACTTTTCCTCCTCATTCTGTCATTCAACAGTGGGAGATAGTTCAAGCCACTTTTACAAGTAAAAATGCCATGAAATTTATTTAGGTTAATAAAACATTCAGCAAATAGGCCTTTATTAGCCCACAGGTGTCTGAGAGACCATTGGTCTTTGAGTTGGTTTTAACTTTTAATGTCTGGTTACTTTTTAGGGTTCCAAAAGTTGTCAGGTCAGAAGGATGTTTGAGGAGAGAAAAGGAATAAGGTGGAAAAAGTGTAGCTGACACATAAAGTGGACTCTGGCCAATTTCTAGCGTGTCATTGCTAGTTGCATGGTCTTACAGAGTAACTTATGTCACTCAGCCACTTTGTTCTTCTATAAAATGGGGCAACACAACGATTCTTATCGGGAGACTCAAAGGCTTAAATGAAATAATGTAATTAAAATGCTTGACTCAAAAAAGTAGCTAATAATTATCCCCATTATTATTAAAGCAGTATAACCAAACAATAATAAAAATATCAATAATAATAATAAATGTCATATTTGACTTGATTAATGGGGAAAATGGATTTGTTAGAATACAAATAAAAATAAGATTTTATAAAGTCATGCAGAAATCCCTTATAGACTGATAAAAGATAGCTAAAAAGTATTAGTAAGAATTAGTTTTTTATATTTTTTCCATTGAAAGAATGTCCCTATTGGATTAACTCTTAACATTCATTGTTTATCCTTCCTATCATTACTTCAATTACTTATTTTTCTTATTTCTACTTTGAGATGGTAGCGTGGCTGTAATTGAGTGGGTCTATTAAGACATAGCTACTAAAAAAAAAAAAAAAAAAGACATAGCTACTGCTAAGCATTTAGTCCTGAGTGCTTGTGTTTTGTGCTTTGTGGGATCCTGGAGGCTGTGTGAACTCATTCTAGTCGGGAATCACTTGTCATGGAATTTATTAAATTTTAGAGGAATGGATTGATATCCTCTAAAATTGGATTATTAGCATAGTTCATGGTCTATTGTGGCCTATTTCAATAACTTTTTTAAAAAAAGATTTCATTTATTTATTTGACAGACAGAGAGAGAGAGAGAGGTAGAGAACAAGCAGGGAGAGTGGCAGGCAGAGGGAGAAGCAGGCTCTCTGGTGAGCAAGGCCCCGGTGCATGGCTCAATCCCAGGACCCTGGGATCATGAACTGAGCCAAAAGGAGACACATAACCAACTGAACCCCCCAGGTGCCCCTCGATAACTTTTCTACAAGATTTATATGAATATATTGCTTGTCAACATATCTGAAGGGTTAATTTTTGCAATAATTGATTGTACACTTTTATAGAATAATTGTTTAGTGTCATCATTACAGTCTTTTGAACTCTCATTTACACAGATTTGTAAGGATAAAGCTTTTGTTTTTTGGATAAAGCTTTTAATGGTGGATTTTTGAGCTCTGTGGTTCCCAAAGACTTACTAAACCTTGTTTTTACCACATGACACTGAGCTAGCTACTGAAGGGCTCTAAAACTTCCATAGTTCAAAGCCAATACTGACCACTTGGTTGGGAAAGTAAGAAATGTCCCAGACAAACTACCCTGAAGATTTGATGAGACGAGAGTTCACTTCTGGCTGGAGTAATAAAAGTAGTTTAAGTTTAGTTAGTGTTTTTTTATCTAAATAACTAGATTGGCAAAATAGCAATGACAGGTCTGGTGAAGAATGCAAACTCAGATCAGTGACTGAGCAAACCAAGAAGGATAAGTAAAAATACTGTCCCACCCCAACCCCACACAGAAGAGGAAGTGGGAAGAACTCCAGTCTATGTGAAATGACAGGTTTTCCAAAAATGGAAAGAAATGTTGGATTTCAACTGCAAACACCTTGAGGCTCTGAAGCTTACCTGGGGGAAATAGAAATGTAATTGTGAAACTAAGGGTTGAGTGAGGCAGTGATAGAAATGGAAATCAGAAAGTGACTTTGGATCTGGACTAGCAAAAAAATGCAGGCATAGTTGACTTTAGAACTCTTATAGTTTATATAGACTCAGAGTCCTGGTAGAACATTTCAGA
This sequence comes from Nasua narica, assembly GCA_028533885.1. NCBI lineage: Eukaryota > Metazoa > Chordata > Mammalia > Carnivora > Procyonidae > Nasua > Nasua narica. The sequence continues at coordinate 20,447,391 of CM052799.1, read as the reverse complement.
AATTCTTCTGAGATGCTACGTAAGGAGGGGAGTAGAACTCAGGGAACTAAATCTGAAATTACAGTTAAATGTTGTTACTTCTTCTTACTGTTTGTAATGAATATGTAGAAAGCTTTAAAAGTGCCTGGAGAACTTCTTTTTCACTTGGTGTTTACTTGGTCTCACTCACTTCAGAGTGAGAACTGTTTGCAAAGGCAGCAGCCTTGGAGGTGCTCTTCCATCTGCGTATTTCTTTTCTTTTCTTTTTTTTTAAGGTTTTATTAATTTATTTGACAGAGAGACTACAAGTAGGCAGAAAGGCAGGCAGAGAGAGAGAGGGAAGCTGGCTCCCCACTGAGCAGAGAGCCTGATGCGGGGCTCGATTCCAGGACCCCGAGATCATGACCTGAAGGCAGAGGCCCTAACCCACTGAGCCACCCAGGCGCCCCCCATCTGCGTATTTCTTAATAGAGATCTAAAATGAGTTCTGTCATGGTTCTTTGGAAGTTTACTACCTTTAAATAAAAAAATAAGCTAAAAAAATTCAACCTGATAATTAAAAAAACTCCTAAAATCAGATAAACATATTTGCATTCTCATTTGACCTTTTTTTTTTTTTTGAGATTTCATCAAAAATTGTTTTTATAACCCATTAGTGATAATATTGATTCAGCATTTGGTTGCTCTTCTTTGACAGGGCATGACCTTGTACCAATCTCAATATATAATTATTTGTTCCAAGTAGGTAATAAAGGCAGCTAATAATAATTCTTGTATACAAACTCATTTTTAGATAGAAAAGTATGTTGAAATAGGTAATTTTAAATGTTTCAGTGAAAATTTAACATAGAAACAATTTTGTGAAATGTAAAAGGAGTGCTGCTTGCATTCGTTATTAAAATGAGTAAAGCATATAGTTTTGGAGGGAAAGGAAGTATTTTAAGTGGCCATGTGAAATGGCGTGCACCTCCATTTGGATGTTGAACAGATCAGTAGGACTGGTAGGGCCTCTTGAAAGCTTTGTGATTAAATTAAGTAGAAGTGAAGACCCAAATTGCTTTTGTAAATATGATATCAAAGGAAACCCGGGACATAACATGTTTGCAAAGGTGGAAGGTGAATTGCAAAAATGTAAAAGTACAGTTTAGAGTCTCAACTTGTGCAAAGGCACAGATATGAGACATAGTTGGCCAGGATGGAAATCCCTGCATCTTGAATCCCTTTGGCACAGGCATGTTTTCCCTGAGAACTGAGATTAAATCCTGAAAACTTAGAGGACTCAGACTTTGCAGACAGAATCTACGAGGCCATGAGTTACCTTCAGGAGCACTGTTAAGCCTTTAAGAATGGAATGTACCATGTAAATAATTGTTTTTCTGTAGGGAAAGAATGATGGCATCCCCTGTTCTATATGTGGCTTTGTTCCTAATGTAACACATTTTTCATCTACTGATCTCAGTACTTCTGTATTAGTCACTCCCTCTGTTTTAGGATTTTGCCAAAGACACCACTCTGCTGTCTTAGAGCTCCTTTTTTATTCTGAATTTGTAACACATTTTCTTATTAACCTGTGAAGGATTACAAACCTCATAACCCAAACTGCATGATAATAAGCATATCGCTTTCTAGACATGAGGGTCATATCTGCAGTGAAAAAGAAGCTGTTTTCCTTGGCAAGGGAGTGTTTTAAGGGTGTTGGTTGTGTCACAGACGTACGTGGTGGAAGAACTTTCAGACGAGATGAAGTGTTCCTGATGTCCACATGGACTTCATATAAAGTGTGTGATGTAATTCCGATTGGCTTTTCTTCTTGCCATCACCGAGACAGACCTTCCCCAGCCTCAGTTCTCATGTACGTTTGATTGCATCACTTTCCATTTTTATTGAGTTTTTGGCTATAAAAGAAGCAAAAAGCATATTTTTATGGAAGAAAAAGATTTTCTACCCTGTAACTATATTCCCCTTAGAAAAACCCTTTTCTGTTATTGTCTGCATAAAATATTTATTTAAAATTTACCTCATGGCAGTGATAGTCTGAAAGCTATTTAAAGCAACTGTCTATTTAATATTTATAGACTTAAATAGTTTTATCATTATCAATCTATTTTCATTGAATAAAGTAGGTGTATATAGAACTTGTCGTGTTCTTCCTTCCTATTAAATACTGTTCTGTTGATCAAGTTAATTTCATTCAAATTCCTCTCTTAATACCCTATTCCCACAGTAAATTTCTACTCTGATACTTGTAGAAGTTAGCTCACATCATTTTTTATACTATAAACATCATCTTTGCTTAAGCATATAAAGTTCAAAGTTTTTTTTAGCTTTATTTTAAGACGAATGAGTTTCATATGTGGAATCAACTCTATACTGTACTGGCAGCTACAACTGCATGTGATTTAGAACCATACCCCATGTGAAGAATGCTCATCTTGCCGATCACAACAGATTTTATTTCTTTTATAGTTTTAGTTAATCCTAATCCAGATTTTCCCTCTTTTTATTTATACTCTGTTCTTGTATATGTGTGTGTGAGAGAGAGAGAGGGAGACAGAGAGAAAGAAATTTCTTTTATTATAGTTAGAAATTATCATAGACTTATGATTCATTAAATTATAAAGAAGAAATGAGTTTTATGGATTTCGTATACCTGATCAGTGCCACCATCTGTTCACATATACCCAGAGCATATTGATAATCAATCACAACTCTTTTTCAGTGCATCTTTAAGCATATTCAGAATCCTTCTCAAGGCTGCTGTTCACTACCAAATCTTTAAATTTGGTAAGCAAGTTGAAACCTATTTCTCCCCTGCTCTAGTCTGACTTCATCCTGCAAATGGGATTCCATCTCAACCTTTCTAGTGAATTACACAACCTGAACAATTCCAAAAAAGGGAGTCCTATTTCTTTGTAAGCATCCTACTCTGCTCATTCTCAGCAGTTACTGTCAGTAGCTTGGTTGTTTTTTATCCCAGATTTAGTTGTTGAAAAGTACAAAAAAATGGCGGATAAAATACATTTTTAAAACATGTATTTTAAAATGTACTTATGAACTCTCAAGTTAGAAAAAATCTCAAGGATCAAAAGTAAGCCAAAGCAGGGGGCTAGAGTGATAATAGAACACTGGTTCTATCTTCTTATTGGCATTTTCTAGACAGGTGAACTTGAGCGTTAGTTTCTGCAGTCATGGGGACATTGAAGGAAAGAGATAGAAGCCTGAGTCTGTTCAAGATGAAGAGTCAAATAGGAGTTCCACTACCACTACCACATGAAGCTGGGGTCCCAGAGAGCCACACTCTTATAACAAGAGTAAACTAAAGATCTCCCCATTATTCTTTCCTCCCATCTAGACTAGGGGAAACCAGGGAAAATTACCTATTTTAAAACTTTGAGCCAAGTGAAAGGTAAAAAAAAACCCTAGCTTTGAGAATCCATAACCACAGATGGCTCTTGCACAGATGTGCAGTGTAAGGTGATCCAAAAACTTCAAGTAAAGAATGGAGTTTAAAGGGGTCCTTGGTTGATAATGCCCGAGGTATTGGCAGAGACAAATACTCTGAAGGACCACAAGTTCAACTTAGACCTCAAAGTTTTTCTCCAGATAAAGTTCCAAAAAACATGCGTGCACAGAAAAAATTTTTTTAAAAATCACAAAACTGGAAAGAAATCAAACAATTGTAATTGATAGCTGGTAGAAAGAACAAACAGCAGAACTGGAAGGCAAGGACTTCAGAAATGGGAATTTCAAGACAAACACTATGAAATAAGTATGTTTAATATGTTTAAATAAATAAAACAGGGGATTGAAACATGATAAAGGTCAAGAAACTATAAAAATGCCATGTACATTTAAAGAGAGCCCCCCAAAATGTCTAGATATGGGAAAATATAAAAATGGAAATTTAATGACTGGGTTTAACTGCAGGGTGATCATAGCAGAGAAGACTTGTAATGAACTAGAAAATAGAGTAGAATAAAGTAAATAAAAAGATGAAATACATGAAAGATACATTAAGATACATAGAAGCATAATAAGACGATCTGGCATATGTCTAATCAGAGTTCCAGAGGGAAAGAGGTGGGGAGTGGGGATAGAGTCACTACACTGAAGCCATATTTGAAGAGCAGAAAGCAGAGAATTTTCCAGAACTACTGTAGGTACCAGTCCATAAAATCAGGAAGCTCAGAATACCTCAAAGAGGATAAATAAAAAGAAATCCATTTATTTACATGGGAGAAAGCCATCAAATCTCAGAGGCAAAAATAAAAAAGTTTTTAAAAGCAGTTAAACGTCTGTCTGAAGGAGATATAGGAATGATTAATCAGTATATGAAAAGATGCTTAATATCATTAGTCATGAGAGAAATCAAAACCGCAATGAGATATTACTTCATACCTACTGGAATGGCAACAATTAAGAAGATACACTAAGAACTGTTGGTGAAAGTATGAAGAAATTAGAACCCTCCTATATTGCTAGTGGGAATATAAAATGGTACAGTCATTTTGGAAAACATATCATATGGCCTAGCAATTCCACACCTATGTATATACCCAAGAGAAATAAAAACGTTATGCCCACACAGACTTGCATATGAATGTTCTTAGTAGCATTATTTATAATAGTCAGAACATGGAAACAACCTGAGTGTCCCCCTTAGCTGGTGAATGGATAGACAAAATGTGGCATATTCATTCAGTATAGTGTTACTCAACAATAAAAAGGAATGAAGTACAGATACATACTACAACATGGATGAACCTTGAAACACTATGCTATGTGAGAGAAGGCAGTCACAAAGGGTGTATATTGTAAGATTCCATTTACATAAAATTCCCAGAATAGACAAAAAGTAGATTATTAGTTACCTAGGGCTGGGGATAGAGGGTGGAGAATTTGGAGAGCGACTTCTATTTGTTATAAGGTTTCATTTTGGGATGATGAAGATGCTCTAAATTTTGATTATGATGATGGTTGCACAGTTCTGTGAATATACTAAAAGCCATCAACTGTACTCTTTAAGCAGTTGAATTGTATAGCATATAAATTTTATTTCAATAAAACTATCTAAAAAGGCAGCTAATGGAAAAAAGTCCCAATACCTATAAATCAATGGATTTGGAGTGATAGATTGACTTCCTAATAGTTTCTGTTAGCCAGAAGATGGCTGAGAAAAATATCTCTTAACCTACAAAATTACTTTTAATACTGAGCAACAATATTTAAAAAAAAAATTAAGTTCAGATATTTTTAGACAAAAATTGAGTTTGCCACCAACAAAATCCTACTAAAAGAATTTAAATGATGCATTTTAGGCAAAAGGAGATTCCTGACTATATCTGAGATGCAGGAATGAATAACAAATAAAGCTAGTGATAAATGTGAGGGCAAATCTAAACAAACATGGACTGTAAAAAAGTAATGATGAGTTAAAAACAAAACAGGGAAGAACTGAAATACATGACAGTAATGTGTATGTCAAGGGGATGGTGGCTGAACTTCAAGGTCCTTCTGTTATTGAGAAAGAATGTAAGCATAGATTGACTTTAGACTTAGGTAAGTTAAAAATGTAAGTATGCTATACTTTCTAGGGTAGTAACCTAAAGATCAGAAATAAATGAAATAAACATTAAACATAAATAAAGGTATAACTTAAATGAGTAGAGGCAAAAAAATAGAATAGAAAAGTACATAGAATAGGAAAAAAAGTCATTCGAAAGACAAGAAGGAAAAGCGAAGAAATAGAAATGGTGGTATATTTAGAAAGCACAAGGTAAGATGGTTAAATAGAATCATATATCTATAGGGATAATAAATGCTCCATTTCATTTTATCAGATAGGATAAAAGAATCTGGGTATATGCTATTACAAGAGGCATCTACAACATAACGTTAATGATACATTGAAAGTGAAAAAAAGATACACCAGCCAAATATTAACTGTGAGAAAGGTGTTATAGACTTTATGGCATGGAAACCATTTTCAAGCCAATAAATATAAACTATGGCACTCAATAATTTTTGGATACAAATTCTTTTCTAGCACACAGTATACAAAGCACATTTATGATAACTGGTCACATACTCTGTCATAAAGCGAGACGCACCAATTTCAAATGATTAGTATCAAACAGACCTTATTCTCTATTCATAAAGCAAACAAGCAAGAAAAAACACAAGGATAACTAGGAAATACCCATGTATTTTTAGAGTAAGAAGCAAATTTCTAAATTATTTGTGAATTGAAGAATAAATAATAATGGAAATCAGAAAATATTTATGATGGAACAATGATGTCAATACTACATATCAATTAGTGGCATCAAGCAAAAATGATGATGACAAGGAAATTTATAGTCTTAAGACATATATATGGATCAGGGCGCCAGGGTGGCTCAGTCGTGGGCGTCTGCCTTTGGCTCAGGTCATGATCCCAGGGTCCTGGGATCGAGCCCTGTGTCGGACTCCCTGCTCTGCGGGAAGCCTGCTTCTCCCTTTCCCACTCCCTCTGCTTGTGTTCTCTCTCTCGCTGTGTCTCTTTCTGTCAAATAAATAAAATTAAATTAAAAAAAAAGACATATATATGGAAAGAAAAAAGGGTGAAGATTAGCAAGTAAGTATCCAACTTACAAAGTTAGGAAAAGAAAATTAAAAAAACCCAAAGAAAGTAGTAGGAAGGAAATAATTAAAAAAATAAGAGCACAAATTAATGAAATAGAAAATAAGAATGTTTGGGGTGCCTGAGTGGCTCCATCATTGAGCATCTGCCTTCCATTTGGGTCATGATGCCAGGGTCCTGGGATTGAGTCCCAGGTAGGGCTCCGTGCTCTGCAGGGAGTCTGCTTCTCCCTCTTCCCCTCCCCCTGCTTGTGATCACTCTCTCTCTCACACTCTCTCTCTCCCAGATAAATACCATCTTTAAAAGAAAATAAGAACGTTAGTTGATCAACACAGCCAAAATTGGCTCTTTGAAGAGATTATTTAACATGACATGCCTCTGCTGAACCTCATCAAAGAAAAGAGTAAAATTAAAGAATATTAGGAATAAAATAGAAGACAGTTATAGATGCCATAGGTATTGAAAAGTAAATGGGTTTTATGAAAATTTCCTGCTAAGTAAAGGTGAATATTTAGATAAAATGAAAAATTCTTAGGAAAAGAAACTTATCAAAATTGACTCAAATAATTAGAAACATGAATATTTCTATGACCATTAGATAGATGAAGGAAGTAACACAGTCGTCAGAGAAAGAAAATGCCAGCTTTAGATGGTTTTACTGGTGATTTCTAAATGAATTTTTTTTTAAAGATTTTTTTTGTTTATTTGACAGAGAGAGACATTACAAGTAGACAGAGAGGCAGGCAGAGAGAGAAGGGGAAGCAGGCTCCCTCTCTGCTGAGCAGAGAGCCCAATGCTGAGCTCTGTCCCAGGACCCTGAGATCATGACCTGAGCTGAAGGCAGAGGCTTTAACCCACTGAGCCACCCAGGCGTCCTAAAAGTGAATGTTAACTAGAAGAAAATTTCAATTTTACACAAACCATTTCGGAACACATTAAAAGAGTGAGCACTCCATTTAGAAGGCAAACTTGGTACTAAAACCTGATGAAGGCAGCACAAAATGGGAAAATTACAAACCAGTCTTATCCATAAACATAGATGAAAGAGCCTGACAAAATATTAGTAAGCTGAATCCACTAACATATAAAAAATATAATACATCATGACCAAGTAGAATTTTTCATAGTCGTGCAAGGAGAGCTGAGTATTTTAAAAATCCATTAATGTAATTCATTATAATAACATATTAAAGGTGAAAAATGTGATAAATCATGAGAAGCAGAAAAAATGTTTATTAATATTAAACATTCCTTAATGATTAAAAAAAAACAACTCTTGGCAAAGTTGTAATAAAAGGGAACTTTCTGAAACCTAAGAGTTCCTATAAAAAGCTAAAGCAAACATCAAACTTAATGATGAAACATTGAAATTCTTCCCTTTAAGACCAGGAACAAGATGAAGGAGCCACAGTTTCTTCTGCGCCTCTCTGTCTTTCTGCATGGCCTGTCCATGTGACTGGTATGGGCTTCTTCACAGCATGATGATCAGAGGGTGGTTGGACTTCTAACATGGCGGCCGGCTTCCAGCTCCAAGATACTAAGTGTGCCTGTCCTCCTACAGACAAGGGCCAGAACTGACACTTTGGCTGCATTTACTGGTTGAAGCAAGTCACAATTTAGCTCAGGTTCAAGAGCAGAGGAAACAGACTCCACCTCTAGTTGTGAGTACAACGTGTGTGTACAAGCAGGGAAAACTTGGTGGCAGTCATCTTTGGAGATCATCTACCACAACTATCAGGCTGGTAAAAATGTAGAAGCCTGGTGACATAAGATACTGACGAAGATGTGGAGTGATTGGCACACTTACATACTGCTTGTGACTGTGAATATGAGTATAACAGCATTGGTAAACATTTTGGCGTTATCTAGTAAAGTTAAAGATGTGCATACTATGTAGTCCGCAGTTTAACTCCTTGATCATTTTTGCTCTGTATACCAGGTGATATATTTTAAAAAGTTCAGAATAGCACTTTTTGTTCTATCGAACACCTGGAAACAAACCAAAATGTTTATTAACAGCAGAATGGGCAAATAAATTGTGGTGGAGTCTTGCAATAGAATTTTGTACTGCAGTGAAAATGAATAGATTCTATGTACAATAACATGATTTAATCTTCAGGACATAAGATTGAGTAGAAAAAAGCAAGGTACTAAAAAAAATCTGCAGAACAAATAAAGTTGAAATGCAAAAAGCATACGTAAAAACAAGCAAGGAAATAACAAACACACAATTTAGGGTCGTAATTATTTCCGAAGGAGGAGAGAAGGAGCTAGAAATGGGTTTGGACATAGATAATTCTAATGATCTTTTTTGGTGAATTGAATGATGAATGTGTATCAGATTATTTTTCCTTATACTTTACATAATTTTATGTTCTTTTGTGTCTTCTCTGTATTTAATATAAACAAAAAACTGTTAATGCTTACTTTTTTGGTGGGGAGTAAGGATTCTTTTTTTTGTCAAATGATTGCCTTGAATGATCATTTCCATTGTCGAGTAGTAGAGAAGGATCAGGATATGTCTTGGGTTAGTTACCTTTATTAGCAACCTGTTGGCCCTTCTGAAGATCATGGTGAGTAGTCTATATTGCTTCACGGATGGGGAGTAAGTCTGGCTAGGAAGGCTTCATTCCATTGTGAACCTTGGTCCTCAGTGGTATGGAAGGTGAAAGGCAGTCTGCTTACCTTACCTTTCTGTTTTCTATACTCTTAGCCACCTTTACAGAGCCTCCACAGACCCATAAGAACTTCCAAGGCCATCTTTTCAGGCAAATTCATGGCTTGCCTTGTTGGATTAATGATCATTAGCTATTGAAAATTAAGAGAAATCAGTAGTTTGCAAATGTAAACTGTAGGAACTGTGGCTTCTAATTTCTTGCAATATTGTCGTTTCACAGATTGATCAGCTGAAGCAGGAACTTTCAAAGAAGGAGTCAGAACTTCTTGCCTTACAAACAAAGCTTGAAACCCTTAGCAATCAAAATTCAGATTGCAAGCAACACATTGAAGTGCTTAAAGAGTCACTTACTGCCAAAGAACAGAGGGCTGCCATCCTTCAGACCGAGGTAAGGCACTGTTTCACGATTCCAGGCAGCAGAGTTTGAGTTGATAGAAAATCTCCTACCTGGACAGCTTTCTTTAGAAGATCCCTTATCCAAACCTTTGGGGCCAGATGTGTTTTGGATATCAGATGTTCCAGAGATTTTGGAAAGATAAGACCCATATCACAAATTGCATAACATTCCCAGTGGGGATATATCAACACCCTGTAAAAAACAAGTGACTATTTCTGAAGAAAAAAATTCCTCACACTAAAGTAGAGTAAATAAAGACTGTGTAAGTAGCATCCTATTAGTTCATGTCAGGTTGTGCCACTAAAAGAGTTTGTTTCACACTGGAATTTTTTTTTTTCATTTTTCAGAGTTTTTTGGATTTGGGAACCATAAATAAATGGTTGTATCTAGAATGGTATTATCAAAATCATTAAAAAGTTGGAGTGTCATCTACCTTACTTGTTGTATATCTGTATAAGTCCCTCTCTGTGATTCTAGGGGTTTCTTACTTCCTAAAGAATATCCTCAATTTTCAAGATTCTTTTACCCATTGAAGGAAGTTTATATTGTGTGAGTTTCTTAAAAGAAATGTTGGTTTGTTACTTCTTATTCATACTTAGAAGAAAACCAAATACATGTTACTATCCTATTTCCTTGCTTCTCCTTATTGGATTGTATCTTTGGGTGTGCTAAGAAAGAGAAAACACAAGCTAGTTATGTAAGTAAAACAGTTGCCGGAAAGTAAATTATTGCATGTGAACAATAGCAGAGAATGTAGTGAATCTCCCCGATTTTTTTGCATTGAGGTAGTATGTTATGTGGGTTATTGTGGGAGAAGGCCATCTAATTGAGTTGCATTTTCTCTCTTGTGCTCTTTAAACCATGTCTTTGTATATGTTTTTGGGTCTGTGGGGAGGTTTAGGTTTTCCTTGGAGTTAATGGGGCCATTGTGTGTGGTTCTATGCTCTCAGTCAAGGTGCAGCAGAGTGTGCAGAGGTGAAAGGAAAGAACTTCCAGATTGGATGGGTCTTGGCATGAGTGTGACTCAGCCCCTATGCACTTGACACTGGCTCATTGGCAGTTATATGATCACCGCAAACCAAAATGATCACTTTGGCCTCAATGATGTAGATATTTCACATTTAAGAAACATCATTTTCAGTTCTGTATAGTTTCATTGTGAAATTGGAAGCATGGATATTTTATTTTGCACAGCAAAAATTTGAACTATGCCATAAATTGGAAGATAGGTTGTATCTCCTTTGAAGAGACTGCAGTGTATCTAGTTTCCAGAATTGTGCTAATACTGTAGCCACTAGCCACATGTGGCCAATCAAACTAGCTGAAATTCAGTAAAATTTAAAATGTAGTTTCTTAGACACACTATCCCTATTTCAAGAACTTAATAGTCACGTGTCGCTAGTGACTAGTGTATGAGAAAGCAAGCTATAGAACATTTCTGCTATCTGGCACTTATCTAAATAGGGGTTAAAAACTACGGCTTGTGGGACAAATCCCACTTACTGCCTTTCTTTATAAATAAAGTTTTATTAGAACACAGCCATACCCTGTCATCTATGTGTAGTCTTTGGCTACTTTTGGGCATCAGCAGCAGAATTTAATAGCGACAGAGACTATCTGGTCCTTAAAGCTGAAAATATTTACTCTCTGGCCCTTTACAGAGAAAGTTTGCCAAGCCATGGCATTGTGATTTTGTGAGAAGAGGGTTGAGTGGGAATGTCCTCTCCCTACCAGTCGTAGTCTGAACAGGACCAGATAGTTTGCTGACCCCTGTTGTAGAATAAGGGTCAACTTGTTTTTACAGTGGTTGTTCACAACACACCGTTGTCTTGGGTTGGCCATGATACCAGCATTGCTAATAAAATCAGTGTAATTCCGTTGCTGTGTATTAGGTAGAAGGAAATTTGAGAAGCAAGGCAATCTGCTGTGGTATTGCTTGAACTGGGAATCGGGCTTCCTGATGGTTCCTTTCTAGCAGGAAAGAAAGGTCAGCTCAAAGAGTCTTACTACCTTCCTCTGATTACCTTACGCTGATGAGTGCTGTACTCCCCGGCCTCTTTCCCTTTCTTTATATTCTTCCCTATATCTTACTCTTCTCAAATTAGTGTAGTCCAAATAAGACCTATACATTTTTCATGAAAAAGACAGTGGTAGCATTATGTGAATAGCTTCCATCCCATCTTCAATAATTAAAATGACCCAAGAAAGAGAGGGTGCTTTGAAGTAGAAAAAAGTATTCTCTGTGTGCAGAGAAAGCGAGATGATTTTCTAGGTTCCTGCTTTGAAGTTGGGAGTGTGAGATAAATGATTTTATCAACTGGAAACATCCAAGGAAATTTCTTTTGCCTTTTTTCTTCTTTTAAAAATCTTTGTAAATGGAAATGGAGAATGTTACCTAATGATGTCCATCTCTTAGGGGAAGCAATTGAGGTTGAAATTAGCTCTAATTGTTGGATCATAAGCAAAGGATTTTGAAAGCAGGGTAAAGTACATTAAAGTAATTTTCCTGCTTCTTGGAGAAACAGACAGAAATAAGAGTCTCCCTACCTAACATGTGGTAGATTAGTGGGTGAGTCAGTGAATGAGATATGTTTTGTTGTGCCATACAATGAAAGACCTGAATTTACACTCATGTGAAAGATATGGTGCTCATCCTTGGAGGATGTTATAAGTGATAGTTCCAGTTAGATTCCTGAGTCATTCCTGAAAGCTCTTGCCAAAACAGGAGAGGGCCGTCCCTAGAATGGGAAGAGCATGTTGGTTTGTTTGGAAAATTGGTACCATTACTTTGGTTTGGCTCCTCTTAGAATATGGTATAAAGGACAGATGCCTCTGGCTTAAAGGTTCTTCTCTGCAAGGAAGGCTTTTGCTACCAGGGGATTTGGGTTTAAGAGGTACTAGGATGAAGGGTGGGATGAGGGGTGGGAGGCAAGATGTCTGGGTTTGTGGCTATGTGGCTTGGCTTCTGGATTGGTTTGTTTTAACTTGGACAAATACCCAGATGCTTTTTGACATGTGTGCAATAAATCAATGGAATAATAATTACACATACACGGAGATACACCACATAGCTCTTAACATAACATTTTACTTTTTAAAATAGCTTCAAAGGACCCCAAGGCCAAGTTTCTTATTTTGCTACTTCGCTTGATGTTTTCTATATACCAACTTAGCCCCATCTGCCAACACATTAATTCCGTGGCAGTAGAGATAATCATGAATTGGCTTTTTTAGCACCTTGATTTTTCTGGATTTCAATGAATAATTACGAACATATTCAGAAATTAGGAAGAAGAAAGGCCTAGCTATTATTCTATGATCTGAAGTAAAATGTATGAAGAACACAGCATTTAGAAGTGGGAGATGTATGGACACTCCTTTGCCTCCCCACTATATAACTGCAACATGAATGAGACTTAAGCCTGTCTGAGTCTCCATGTCTTGCTCTATGAAATGTCAGTCACTGTGCCGCCCGATGCATCTGTGTGAAAAGTGCTTTGACTCTAGGAGGGGATTCTAGTTGTAAATTGTGCTATCATCATTGCTATTGTTATTACTATTACTATTGTATATCAGGGATGTTTAGGAAATCCTCTAGGTTACTTCTTTTCTTACCCTGCATTCTGTGCGTTCTGCCTCTGTGGGTTTCCTTTGAATTGGTGTGTCTGCATTTACTAAGCCAAGACTTTTATATTTTAATTGGGTTACATTTTTGTGTGTTAGGATGATACAGAGAAATGAAGAAAATATGAAAGCGTCATCTATTTTGTTGTGTCCCCAAATTAAGAGACTTCCTTCAATTTTCTGGCAGGTCCACTTTTCCCCAGCCCAGCATAATTGCCAAACTGCCAGTCATGCATGACAGCTCTTTTGCATGTTTTCTGGAAGATATGTTATATGACAGTGGCATCTAATGCTTGCTTTTATACTCATTTCTGTCCCAAATAGATCAGGGAAGAGTTCTACTTGTTTAAAAATAAATACTTGAGAACTTATTAACAAATATGTAGGGGTTTGTGTTCATAAAGGCAAGAGACAACGTATATAGGTTAGGTTAGTCACAGCTCCATAGCAAAGGTCCATTACATTTTTGTTTTTGTTTTTTTAAGATTTATTTATCTGAGCTAGAGTGAGAGAACAGGGAGTGGGGGAAGAGCAGAGGGAAAGGCTCTCAAGCCGACTCCCCACTGAGTGTGAAGCTGATGTGGGGCTTGATCTCGTGATCCTGAGATCATGACCTGATCTAAAATCTGGAGTTGGAACTTTAACTGACTCAGCACCCAAGCGTCCCTTGTTTTTGTTTTTAAAATGTAATCAGTATAGAAGAGAACTTCATGCAATCTATAGGCTCACTCATTAGAAAAATTTACGTTGGCACACATACATTTATATTCACTTGCAATCATGTATGTAATTTTAGGCAGTTTACAGATGCCCTGAAGTATTTCCAAGAATTTCACATTAAAGATTCCTGCCCTGTAGATTCTGTGCATTTTTTCATTCAACACATAATTTTTGAATGAAAATTGCTGGATATGATGCCTGCCTTTATCCAGCCAACACTTCATTGGGCATATCGATATATGATAGACAACTGACTGATTTATATAGTACCATGAATGCTCAGTGATTTAATTATCACTGGTTGGTAAAAATTCCACACAAAATCTTTTTTTTCCCCACACAAAATCTCAATTGGATTTTATCTTCCTTCTATTGTTTAAAAGCAGATAAGGAAAGGAAGGAAAGAAGATAAGAGGAAATACATGTTTAGCTCCTTTGAAGATAAAGCATACAAATTGTATGAAACGTCCATTTAGATCTCATATAATTGAAGGCTAATGTTGCTAAGGTGATTACTCTGATAATGTTAAGATTTTATGTTTTGATTAAAGCTGGTCCTTTTTGAATCCACACTCAGGCAACATGGCTTTTCTTGAGAAAGGGAATGGTATTTATGGGGTTACAGACACTCTGCTGGATTATTTCAGTAGTTACTGCATCTACTTAGAAATGCTTCAATCTGCTGTGCTTCAGACACTTCCCTAGACTTGTCTGGATGAATGAGGTGTCATTTGATAATATTTTATTGAGCATCTATAATGTGCAAGGTTCTGAACAAGATGGGACCACAATCTCATGAGCTATTGGTCTTGGACTTAATTTAATTCTGTTGCCCAAATGGCTGCTGAGTGTCTTGTGGCTGCTATATTGAGTTTCAGGAGATACAGCTAAATGTTTCTCATGTAATACTTTATCTTAAACTTGACTCACAACTTGCGAGGCTGGTATTATTAACCCCATTTTCAAGGTGAGGAGATAGAGCCTCAGAATTGGTTTAAGGTCAGATAGTGGTAAGTGACAGGAGCTTGAATTGCAAAACCTGAGCTCTTAACCAGAAATCTAGTGCTTTCCATAAGGGCCCCTATGGAGTAAGTGCTTTCTTTGTGTCAAGGAGCTGACATACATTGTCTCATTTAATCTTCATGGCAAGTTTTATGGCAAGTTTTATAATCCTGTTTTAACATTTGAGTTCACTGCTGTTCAATGCTTACTAGGTAAAACCCTATATTGGCTATGAAGAGTTAAGATGAATAATTCTGTAACTTAAATCCTCCTAGTATTACTGTGGCTATAATAACCATCACATATTGGCCATAATAATGAAGGATATTCCCTCTGGGGAGGGAACCATTTTTCATGAAGTCTAGAATCCTTGTATATTAAGAAGAATTTATTATATAATATTTATTTTTTATTTCTTTAAAGGTGTTTATGATTATATATACATACCTATACTTATGCATGAATGCATACTTTGTTAAAAAAAAAGTAAAAGAATGGACAACGTTACTTTACTATGTTTCCCTTTGTGTTGGAAACTCAGATGATCTTTAAATTGTCTGTGATATATGCATGTTGTGTACATTTGCAAGGTGAAAAATTAAATGCATTTTAACAGAAAGGGTGATGATCATTTCTTTATGGAGATTGTTTCCACAGCAAGATGCTGCCGGTGGAGTAAGAGGAGATGTTTTCTGGGTCCTGTGGTGGCATTTTTTGGTCAGTGAGTCATGGATGTTTCAGTGTGATAACACAACCAGAAAGCAGGCTTGGGCTGTCAGTTTTCAAGGTGGATCATAAAAATCAAGCTTTTGCCAATTAAAATGTTGTTGTTACATGGAGAAAAGAACACAATTTACGACTCCTTGTTCCTTGATTTTCTGCATTGAGGTGGGCCCTCTGCCTCATTTACATGATGAGGCCCAGACTCTTGGTTATACAGGTCACTGTGACAGGAGTTGGAGATACTTTGTGGCCTCCAGGAACTTTGTGACTAGATGCATTCATCAAGGCTTTGCAAACTATTCCAGATACTTAAGGAACCACCCTTTCTTCTGAACTCACACGTTTTGAGGAAAGGTTTTTTTAATTCTGTAGAAATAATATTTGCCACAATATATAAGGTGGGATTTACAAGCAGTGCTCCTTTACTTTTTTTTTACTTTTAAAAAATTTAAATTCAACTTAATTAACCTATAGTATATTATTAGTTGCAGAGGTAGAATTTAGTGATTCCTCAGTTGCATATAATATCCAGTGCTCATTCCCTCAAGTGCCCTTTTTAATACCCATCACCCAGTGTTCCTTTACTTTTAACCAGTAATTTCAATTTTCCTTCTGCCTCCTGTCATCGTTGACTAGCAAGCAGTGAAGTCCTTTTTAATCACTTCTGTCCAGGCTTCAAAGGATATTTGAAATGACCTTTTTGAGATAGACTTTTGCTTAGTTAACATCATCATCATGGCATTTAAAAATGAGGTGTTTCTTCTAAAAAGTCATTAGCATATAGTAAAAACCAATTTTTAGGACTGTCAGATTACCCAGTGCTGCGTCAGGGTACATTGTTTCACTTTCAAGACTTGTGAGGAATGTCTTTAGAAATAAAAAGGGATTTGGTGAAAAAATATACGAAAGAAAATCCTGGTGTCACTTGTATTTTTCCATTCTAATCCTGTTGTTGGCTTCACATTTTAAAATGTTTTTATTTGGCTGGGAAAGGCATCATTTGAAATTTTTATTGATAACACTCTTAACTGCAAGAAAAAGACATAAACCTGCAAAGCTGTAACTATCATGGTGGCCACAATTGGGAGGTCTGCAAAATGGTTTATTACCAGTAGAAAAAAAGCTGTTGGGAACCACAGTCATTATAGGGGTCACCACCTCTGTTATGTGCATTTTATTTTTTTCCCTTTTCATTTTGAGGGTATTTATGATGGCAGTGCCAAACTACACACTTTTCCCTCACCTAATGTCTGTGGGCTTTGTTTTGATTCTCTCTTTATTAATGATGTGAAAACTTTGGGGTTATATAAAAATGAGCCTGGGTCAGGCTTTGCAGGCCCCAGAATGCTGAAAATGTCCTTGTATCTAGCTAGTGAAGACATTGTTTAAACGATCCACATTATACTTCCTAAGATTTTGAGCCGTTTTGCAGAGTTTAGATATCCGGGTGAAATGCACAAGGCAGCCTCATACTCTTGCTTTCTTAAGATAAAGCATAAAAGACCTGTGGTGGAGGAATTAAAATGTGTTATGGTTGTTGGCTACAGTTCTATAGCAATTTCTGGCCTATTAAAGGATGATGCAGGTAGCTACAGACATTATTTCATTCCATAGGTCAAGAGTCTAGTACTTCTGTTGTTGTTACTGTTCTTCAGGCTTTCAGAGAATGCCTTATTTAACACCTTGTTAGTATAAAATTGCTTTTGACTTCATAAACACAGGTGTTCAGTTTGAATTTTAATGAACTGTGAAATAGGTAGATGTCTAAAAGGAAATTCTATAAATTATGAACATGGCTCTGTCAGCACGCTAAATGGATTAGGAAAATTCACTGTCTGCCTTGTAACTGAACACCAGTGTGATGCGTGGACATGAATCAGTCCTGAAAAGCCAATAAAATGGAGGGAAAAAGTAGAGCCGAGGAGATGTTGATTGTGTGGGTTCCCCCTACCACAAATGAATGTTGATGCAGAAGGCTCTGAAATCAGAATGGCTATTGAGAAGACGGCCAAGGAGGGATACATCTGAGCAGACAACACAGAATTTATAGAGTAAAACCACAAACACCTTATTTTCCATTGTACTAAAATAATGATATTTTACAGTACTCATTTTTTATGTAATTCTGCTTTCAATTTTATATTGTTACTGCAACTCAAATCTCATTATAAGTGTTCCAACAAAAATTCCTTTTTAATCAAAAACTTTCCAGTCCTTAGCCCATTGTCAACTTATTTTGAGCAACTTATTTTTCTAGTGAAACAAAAGAATTTGGCTCTTCTTTTTGAGTTCATTGGGGGTGTTATTTGACCTGTGTGGCTGAACATGCAATTAAGATAACTGAATCATTTTAATTTCTACATTAGATCCCCTCATAATCTGCATCCGTTATTTTGGAATGTAGGGATATGGAGTCAGAGCCCTTTATATTCTTTGAAACAAAAGAAATAGGTCATTATTACTTTTTTTTGGTTTTATTTTTGTTTAAAAAAGGCATCGCCTATACTATATTAAGCTGCAACTGGAAGCGACAATATCCAATTAACCAATCATCTATAGCAAAGTACATGTTCTCTGGTAAGTGTTACTTACTGGTGAATAGTTTGTAGGAAAAAAAGAATGTATTTCCGTCATGTCTGTGGGAAGCTGACTTGCCGCTTTAAAAAGGAGATGACAGAATTTAGGAGGAGGGAAATTCAACAAAACTCTCACTGACCTCCAAGCTCACATTCTTTCTCTCTCTTTTTTTGGTATGAATTTTATGGAAAACAGAATTTATTAAGTACTTCCATTCATTTTTTTCCTTTTGAGGGCACCATTTAGAAATAGCCAGTTTACATTATGATTATGTTCTCCTGACACTGGACCCACTTTTGTAACACTTACCTCCACTCCTCTGAAAAAGGCAAACATTTGCTGTGGTTGGGTTTCTTTATGTGTATATTTACATATCAAACCAAAATGTAAAGAGTGAAGTTAAATTTCAGGGCTTCTGCAAGAATCTTTTACCCATTTTCATATGAACTTTATTCTTTTTAAATTGAATACAGATATTTATTCCATACAGAATATACTTTCCCTCTCTTGTTTTATTAAAAGAGAGAGAATACAACTTGAAAAAGTTGTGGAGTTGAGGATCATTTTAACCCTAGAAGTTTGTTTTTATTGCAAGCATTTCTGTTTTGAAATGTATGAAATTTATTTTCTTGCAATTATTTTGTATTTTGTTTTCTTATTTTCAAATGTAGTGATTTTCTTAAATCCTTATGATTATAACAGAATGATGATAAAATACTACTTGGCAGTTGTTAATTTGAAATTGGATATATCCTAAGTTCTGTCATTTAAGATCTTTCCAAATGTGACGGGAAAGAGAAGATCTAACTCCTTTTGTACTGAGTGTGACTCCTTAGCCTAGTGCCAGCAAAGTGGGGCGACAGCTCTCTCCATAGTGATGACCACCTTTGACAGCTCTTCTGAGGGCAGTACTGGAAGAAGAGAAAGGTGTGACTTGGAGAACAGCTTGGGACTGCCAGAGATCGAGAGCTTAGGCTTTGTCAACTCTTCAGCGTCACTCCCTTCCAAAATCAAAGTGTGCATTTGTGGAAAAATGTCATGAATTTTAAAGATTTAAATTTGGAAAAAATTAATCACTTGCACTTTGCTGTGCATGCATGTATGTGTGGGTAAAAGAGAAAGAGACAGAACGCTAAGATGAAATTTAGGTGTACAGTATCATTTTGACAATCTGCTTTGTTGGATCTCCAGTAGGTTATTTATTTTTTTATTTTTTAAATTAAATTAAATTTTATTATTTTTTTTCTGTTTTCCAAGGAGTTTTTTTTAATTGTTAACATATAATGTATTATTTGTTTCAAGGATAGAGGTCTGTGATTCATCAGTCTTACACATTTCACAGCATTCACCATAGCACATACCCTCCACAATGTCTATCACCCAGCCACCCCATCCCTCCTACCTCCCTCTACTCCAGCAACCCTCAGTTTGTTTCCTGAGATGAAGAGTCTCTTATAGTTTGTCTCCCTCTCTGGTTTTGTCTTGTTTCATTTTTCCCTTCCTTCCTTTATGATCCTCTGTCTTGTTTCTCAAATTCCTCATATCAGAGAGGTCATACGATAATTGTCTTTCTCTGATTGACTTACTTCGCTTAGCATAATACCCTCTAGTTCCATCCATGTTGTTGCAAATGGCAAGATTTCATTTTTTGATGGCTGCATAGTATTCCATCGTATATCTAGATCTCATCTTTATCCATTCATCTGTTGATGGACATCTAAGCTCTTTCTATAGTTTGGCTACTGTGGATATTGCTGCTATAAACATTTGGGTGCATGTGCCCCTTCGAATCACTACATTTGTGTCTTTAGGGTAAATACCCAGTAGTACGATTGCTGGGTCGTAGGGTAGCTCTATTTTCAACTTTTTGAGGAGCCTCCATACTGTTTTCCAAAGTGGCTGCCCCAGCTTGCATTCCCACCAACAGTGTAGGAGGGTTCCTCTTTCTCTGTATCATCGTCAACACCTACCAGGAGATTATTTATAAAGTACGTAGTATATGTTAGGCATAGGGCTAGGTGCCAGGAATACAGAAGTAAATAAGAGATAAGTGTTGCTAACATTATCACCCATAATGTGATCATTGAAAAAAAATTTAATATTATTTGTAGTTCTTTTTGTCCTTGAGGATTCACTAGGGTTGATTCATGAAAGATTCAATTTAGTGAATTGTAGATTGCTTGACAGAAACCATAAAGACCTTGGGTATACAATGGGGCCTCTGAGTAAGTCTATGAAAATACCTAACCAGAGGGAGAAATTGTTTTATTGCTTAGAGCTTTTTTCATTTACAAATCCTTAAATCTTCAATGGTCACATTGTTGGATAAAGTCTTTTGATATAGGTGTTTTGTAGGACACAAAAATATAATCTTATTCCTCAGGAACAATGTGGCCTACCTGGGGTTTTCGTTACTGTGCTGCACTTAGGTCTTTATTTTTTCCCTTTATTAACCAAATATTTATATAGAAGGCAAATTTCATCGCAGTATAGGCTTCTTAAAGGAAAGCACCTTTTGCTTTTTTTTTTTTTTTTTAATTGGGGCTTATGAGCTCTGTAAGCAGTGCCTAGCATAATATAGGAACTCCAAAAATGCCTGTTGGATCTATTGTTGCTCTCCTATATCACTGGAGGTATAGTGAGAGAAGTAAATGAAATATCACATCACACTAGCAACGAAAATATACAGTTCCAGGTGATTCTTTGATATTAGTAGTAGGAGAAAACACCGATTAACTCCTCTGTAACTTAGGTATGGGGAAAACTTTCCTAACTATGAGTCAATATCTGGTAGCAGTAATGTATAAGATTAATAAATTTGATGACACGAGGTAAAGAATTTTTGCGTGACAAAAAGTATCAGACAGGGTAAAAGACAGATAACAACTTGGGCTACATACTTGCAAGCTGTGCTACAAATAAAGGGTTTATATCCCTAATAAATAAGATTTCTAAAAACAGAGAACTGAAGAACTAACAACCGTACAGAATAATGGGCCTGATACATAGATAGTACACAGGAAAATAAATGTAAATGGTGCTTAATTTATGATACTCAACCTGACACAGGATGAGAGAAGTGCATATTAAGTCTACATTGAAAAATAATTTTTACTTATTAGAATGGCAAAAAGTCCAAGGACTTGAAATATACTCTATTTATTGATAATACTGTGGGAGTAACTAGTCCTCTAATGACAGTGCTGGTTAAAAGGCAAAATGGCATATCCTCTTTCAGAGAGGAATTTGGTAACATCTAGCAAATTATACACGTTTATTCTTGCCTGCAATCGCAATTCTTCCCAGAATCTCTAGATCCCGAAGATACACTGGCAGAAATACAAAATACAGGAGACTCTTCATTGCAGCACTCTTTGTAATAGCAAAAGACTAGGAACCACTACGATGACTATGAGGAGGGGATTGATTGAATAAATCATTGTGATCCACAAAATGGATTACTTATAGCTGTGTAAAAGATGAAGAATATCTCTCTATATGAATATGGATATATATGGAGTGACCTCTAGAATATATTGTTAAAAGAAAAAAAAAGAAGGTGCTAAAAAGTGTATAGGGTATGATACTATTTACCTAAGAGATTAGGGGAATGCAAATATATATATGAATATGTATTTGCTTATATTTTTTAAAAAATTGATGGACAAATCATAATATTACTTGTTTCACAGTAGAATGGGTAGGCAGGGAGAGAACCTAGACTTCTTTGAATATATTTTGTTTTATAGATTTGACTTTGGGGCCATGTAAATACATAATTACAAAGCAAAATTGAATCTAAAAAGTCAATCCCTAAAAAGTTAAAAGGAAAATGAAACAAACCTATCTCTGTGTCTGAGAGGCAGCATAACCACACAGAAAGGATCTATTCCATGTGGCTTTAAAATAGAGTACTTTGAGTGCACATCTCTAGTGGTATACAGTCCAGGACAAAAAAAAATATATGAAAAGAATCTTAAACCTTTTTCAGTGATTATATTATTGATTGTAATGTGGGTATTATTATTCTAAGGCAAGTGTGTGTGTGTATGTGTGTGTGTGAAAACTGGGATAAAACAAATGAGTGTTTCTCTTTGTGTCATTAAGAGCTTAGGAGAAAAGAAATATAATGCAAGACTGATGAAGTGAAGAAAAGATGTGACTGTAGTTTTAGGTTGTGTTTCTTCTTTAACAACATATAGACTTGTATAGATAAGTGCTTTATATTTATATTCTAGCCATGACTCTGGAAAGCCCTAGAAACAAGGACCAATCTGGTAGCAATGAACAGTCCTTGTGTCAGATTTACTGTTTTCCCATGAAAAGCCTTTGTAGAAATGGAAAAGTCTATGTCTGGGGCAGGGATGCCTAGAACAGCTTGTCATGCCAGAAAGTGAGGAAGATATCAAAGACAGGCCATGTCAAAAAGACTCAGGAACAAATTAAAAAAAAAAATGTACCCACTGGACAAAGAATTTGAACATCAGTAACACATAAAATATGCTTAAATCCATGAGCTCAGAATGATAACTCTTTTTAAAAAAAACTCTTTTGTAGATTCTAGGGAAACCAATATATTATTTCTGAACTCGGCAAATAAAGGGAAAGAAATGAGCATTTATTGTAACTCTTTTATATAAATTGTATCTCAGAGTAGTCAAGGGTTGACGAAGAGAAGATTCTCAATGTAGAAGTATTCCAGATAATAAATGAAGAATGCTAGACTATTACCATTTTGCATCCTCTAATGATTTAATTAGTGGATCCTGGGGATTGAATTTTAATGGATGTCATGTCAAATAGTACATGCCTCCAGATGGAAGTATACTCTGTTGCAATTAGAGTCTTGTCAGAAAAAATGAAACCGAATTTTACTGGAAATAGGACAGAGAGGAACTTGGCAAACAGCTCCAAGGGCTGCAGTGGGCAAGTTCCCGGAAACTCTTGTAGGACAGATGACTCTGTATTTGTTTTAAAACCACAAAAAAAGTTTTCAAGGAACAAGAGAAAGAAGTAGGAGAGGGAAACTGTAGATCAAAAAAACTTAAGAGATATATCAACTAATCATAATGTATGAACCTAGTTTGTATCTTGATTCACATAAGTCACATGGTAAAATTGTGAGTTGCTGGGGAAATTTTTAGGTTAAACTGATAATAGTAAGGAATCACTGGTAAATTTGTCGAAGTGTGATGATGGAATTTTTAAAATTTAAAAGAGTTTTTATCTTTTTTTTAATTAACATATAATGTATTATTTGCCCCAGGGTACATATCTGTGATTCGTCAGGCTTACACATTTCACAGCACTTACTATAGCATATACCCTCCCCAAGTCCATAACCCTACCCCCACTACCTCCCAGCCACCATTAGTTTGTTGTGTGAGTTTAGGAGTCAAAAAGAGTTCTTATCTTTTAAAAATACATACCAAAGGGGTGCCTGGGTGGCTCAGTCTGTTAAACATCTGCCTTTGGCTCAGGTCATGATCCCAGGGTCCTGGGATTAAGCCCTGCATTGGGCTCCTTGCTCAGTGGGGAGCCTGCTTCTCCCTCTCCCTCTGCTTGCTGCTCCCCCTGCTTGTGCTTGTGCTCTGTCTCTCTCTGTCAAGTAAATAAGTAAAATCTTTAAAAAGATACATACTAAAGCATTTTCAGATGAAATGATACAATGTCTGGTATTCAATTTTAAATAATTAGGGGGCTGGGAAGGTGTGTGGTTGGGGTTTATAGAAGAAACGAGAGTCGTAGCCATCAGTGGATATATGTAAAGTGAGAAGTGTGTGCATGGAGATTCATTGTGTTATTTTCTGTGTTTTTGTATATGTTTGAAATTTATGTAAGAAAACATTGAAAACGAAATAAAAATAAATGAGTAGTGGCCTGCATAGGTTCTTTGAATTTCATTCCCAGCGACATGGTATTCCATAAGATGTCTTTTACCTACCTACCCTGGCACATTATATCTTTATGTACACAGATGCTTTTTCAGTTAAGTTATTTCAAACTTGATGGTGACCCTGAAGATGATTTCAGACCTTTTACTGAATCAATGAATGTACACTTTTTAGAAGGAAAAGTCTTCTTTTAAGTTTTTCTAGTTTTTCTAAGTCTTTATTTTTATGAAAAGGTAATTTGGATATAAAAGACCTAGAAGAAGGCATTGGGAAATCTGATAGGGAAGCTGAATTGGTTGAGCTTTTTTATGTTGAAGCTTTGGAAATCTTTTTTCAATCAGACAGTTGCTGCGAGACTGCAGCTGGCTGATGTCAGGGACCTGCTAATGACTCACTCCATTTAGGCAGGGTCTGCCCTCGAGAACTTCCCTGGAAATGGTTTGGGTTGCGAGGCACAGACCATGGCCACATGATTTGCGTTTGACATCATTTCTTTTACCCACATTGGTGGGTATCAGTCATCAGAGGATCTAATTTCTATTTCACACTCAGTTTAGAAGTTTAGAAGACTTTATTTTGCCTGCTTGGATTCTTCTATTCATCTTACAATCTCGGTGTTTTCTTATTAGTAAAACATAAAGCTAGTTCAAGGAATCCTAAATATTCATCTTACATATTTTAGAAAGAAAAGGTATATTAAAAATGAAATACAGATAGCAAAACCTTGTAAAATTTATTCTTTGTCCTGGTTTTGAAACCTCTTAAATACTAGAAAAGGAGAAGCACGTTTACTATGGAATGAATTGTTAGAGTGTGCTGGTGTGTGTTTTGTAAATTGAGTTTATCTAAATCTTAGTCTAGAAGAACTAAACCAGCTTGCTCTAGTCTTTCTCTAGAAAGTGAGTTTCAGGGGTGCCTGGGTGGCTCAGTGGGTTAGAGATCTGCCTTTGGCTCAGGTCATGATCCTATGGTTCTGGGATCGAGCCTTGAGAGATCGAGCCCTGAGAGCCCACTTCTCCCTCTCCCTCTGCCGCTCCCCCTGCTGGTGCTCTCTCACTCTTGCTCTCTCACAAATAAATAAATAAACAAAATCTTAAAATTTATTTAAAAAAAAAGTGAGTTTTAAAGTGATACCACATGTTGGGTGTAATACAATAGAGCTAAGATCATTATCAAGATATCTCAATGTATTATAGAGTGAATTTGAGAACATAAAAGAAGAAAAGAATGCTCCTTAATTTATGTAAGATTTGAGAGAGAATTAAGACAAGGGCAATTTGAAAATATTTCTTTTGTTCAGTTTTAGAACTTGTATAAGTAAGTTCTGGCAAGCTCATTTCCTTTTTTTTCCTCCCCCTTTGCTTTTGGACAAATTTTTCATCTTCCTTTCTCCACATATCTTTAGGTTCTGGCAGAAGTCTGTCCTACTCATGATCCCTGAATGATGTGGCCTTGATCGCTTTCTCTGCTCTCTTTTAGCATAGTACTTGCCAATGAGTTTCCAGAATTGCTCTTTGACTTGACTATGAGTTTCTTGAGAATGGAGCCATCCTAACTTATTTGTTTTCCTGTTTCTGCAAAATCTAGTTTTGCTCAGTTCCCTTTCTTTAGCTACTGTAGGTGTGGGTTTTATCAAAGAATCTTGACAAGGTTTGGGAAAGTTTCCTAGCCTGGGAAGATGTTGCTTTGAGTGACCACTATGGGAAAGTGAATATAGCTTTGGATTTATTTTCATTTTAGTATATGTGCTGCCGAAGCGAGCACTGCATTTATTTTCATTTTTATGGTACTTATCTATAATGCTAATCTTTTAGAGAGAAATTATTATGCAAAGTCTTATCTTGGGCATTGCACTATTTCCTAAGCTGAAATTTATAATTCACATTAGCAACATTTCTAAAGCACATAGTTCTTATTTTTATTGGCCACTTAATGCTTTATACTGATGATAAACATAATTAAAGTGCTTTTCTCCTAGGTGTTTGCACTTGGTAAAATCAGTAGAATAAAGTTAACTAATGCAGCTTGACACATTTTGCCAACAAGAAGTCTTATGTATTATTAACCAAACAATAGTAGGATATTATATTTTTTAAACATTTACCAGATGTTGAGCTCATTTGTGATGTCAGATCATCCTCATATTAGTCTTACGAGGTTGGTACTACCTGGTACTTCTTATAGCCTTTTTTATTTTATAAAACTTTTATGTGTGCAAAATGGTCATAGTTAGAGTGGGTTTTAATAATTACCCATAATACATATTGACTGAGAAAGCTCAGGGTAAGTTAGATTAAGGACATTCCCTTGTCCTTAAGGTCTCCGTGTATAGAGACTCAGAACCAAAAATAATATCATGGAGTATGCTCAATAATAAAGGCAGAAACAGAGAAGTATGAAGCACCATGAATTAACGTATCTGTGGGGGTGGGAGTCAGGACAGGTGTTAATGAGGAGGAGACTTTCAGATGGACCCTGAAGGAGGAACAGTATTTACTGTGATGGAAAAGGGGTGACAGAAGGGGTATTTGAAGTAGGAGAAATAGTGCAGAGGGTAAAAGTGTGGCCTATATGTACAAGGAACAGTGAGTAATTCTTTGTGACTGGTGTGTCCTACTTGCTGTGTGTGTGTGTGTGTGTGTGTGTGTGTGTGTAGGGGAGAGAAAGGGGTGGGATGGGTGGATCAGAGTTGTGTTAATCAGTTTTGGGGTCAGAGAAAAGAATGCTTTAGAGTTCCAAATTAGTGTCTTCCTAGTGCTGTGTCAAGTGAAAATTTGCTCATTCATTCATTCAAAAAATATTCATTGATCTCTTCTATGAATCTGACATTTCCCTGTGTACTAGGGACAGAGCAGTGAACATAATAGGCAAAAATCCCTGCTACCATGGAGCTTACATTCAAGTGTAAATTTGGGGGGTGATGGTGGAGAAAAGAAACATGTATGAAAAGGACCATTTAACAGTAAGTATGCTAGATCAGATAGTGATCCCAGATGGAAGGAGGCACAAGTGCCCAGGCCCTCAGTTAGGAGTGGGCTTTGTGTATAGAGAACAAAGAGAAACCAGTGAGGCCCAAGTAGAATGCATGAGAAGAGAGTAGGAAAAGGTGAACTTGGAGAAATGGCAAACCAAAGAAGGTCTTGTTGGCCACAGCAAGGAAATAAGATTGGGTTCACAGTGCAATGGGAAGCCACTGGCAGGATTTAAACAAGGTGGTAGGTAGTCTGATTTTTATTCCTAAAAGACTATCCTGGTCGCTGTGTGGGAATGGCCTGAGAGGCCACTGCAGACATCCTGGTAAAGAGTGATGGTGGCCTGGGTCCAGTGACAGTGTAGAGATGGAGAAAAGAAAATGGTTTTGCCATCCATTTTGGGGGGATAGTTGTCACATGATCGATGCAGAAGAATTGGATATGGAGGCAGAGGTGAAGAACGAGAGAAATTAAGGACAAATTCTGAGATTTGAGGTTGGACTAACTGGATGAGCTGTTCCAAGGATTAAATGTGGTGGGAGAGGTATTTGGAATGGTAGATTAGTTCATTAAATATGCTTTTGTGCTCTCTTGGGGTGTTTGAACCCAAGATAGAGCAACAAACTGAGGGGTTTGGAGGGGAGGGGGTGTGGGATTGGGCGAGCCTGGTGGTGGGTATTGAGAAGGGCACATATTGCATGGAGCACGGGGTGTGGTGCATGAACAATCATTCTTGTAACACTGAAAAAATAAACATATTTGGGGAAAAAAAATAAAAAAATAAAGACAGAGCCCATAGAGTTGCAGATGTTGAGAGAGGGCTAAAGAGAAGGAACTGAGCAGAAGCCATGAGGCAGCAGAACCTAAGGGGAATCAGAAGCCATGAGGTGGAAAGAAAAGGAGGGTGTTGGTAACAGTAGAAGAAGCAGTAGCGAGGAGATCGAATTACAAGAGCAGTGGGTGTTTTGGCATCACTCTTGAGCCACCCCATCTCCTTGGATATCAAGAAAGGAATTTCCACTCCCTCCAGGACCTGGCTGAGTGTTGCTCACCATTTTCTGGCTCTCCTTTTGCTCTCCTTGAGCTTTCTCTTTTTTCTTTTAATTATTTATTAATTTTTAAAAATTAACATATAATGTATTATTTGCCCCAGGGTACATGTCTGAGTGTCATCAGGCTTACACATTTCACAGCACTTACCCTCCCCAATGTCCATAACCCAGCCACCCTATCCCTCCCCCCCTCCCCCCCTCCCCCCAGCCACCCTCAGTTTGTTTCGTGAGTTTAGGGGTCTCTTATGGTTCGTCTCCTTCCTGTTCCCATCTTATTTCATTTCCCTCCCCCCACCCTCCCACAAGCCCCCGCCCTACCTCTCAAATTCTTCATATCAGAGAGATCATATGATAATTGTCTTTCTCCGCGAGCTTTTTCTACTCAGCCCACAGTTGTCTACTCATCCAACCTGATGAGCCAAAATAGTACAATTTCATCTCTTTTTTTATGTTGGAAGACACATATTACTTTCTTTTTTTTTTTAAGATTTTATTTATTTATTTGACAGAGAGGAAAGAGATCACAAGTAAGCAGAGAGGCAGGCAGAGAAAGAGGGGGAAGCAGTCTCCCTGCCGAGCAGAGAACCCAATGCAGGGCTTGATCCCAGGACCCTGGGACCATGACCTGAGCCGAAAGCAGAGGCCTTAGCCCACTGAGCCACCCAGGCGCCCCCATATTACTTTCTTTTTAAAAAGATTTTGTCTATCTATCTATTTATTTATAGATTTATTTATTTATTTGAGAGAGAGAGTGAGCACACTGCGGGGGGAGGGGTGCAAAGGCAGAGGGAGAGAGAAACCCGAGCAGACTCCATGCTGAGTGGAGATTCCATCGCAGGGCTGGATTCCATGACCCTGAGAGCAACGCCTGAGCCAAAACCAAGAGTCAGTCCCTCAACCAATTATGCCACCCAGGTACCCCTATTTATTTATTAGAGAGAGCAGGGGGAGGGCAGAAGAAGAGGGAGAGGCAGAGAATCTCAAGCCGACTCCGCAGTCAGCTCAGAGCCCCATGCGGAGATTGAACTCAGGACCCTGAGATCGTGACCTGCGCCAAATCAAGAGTCTGATGCTTAACTAACTGAACCATTCAGGGGCCCCACATATTTCTTACTACAAATGGATTTTTATTTATTTCTAAATTATAAAGTAATGCAAAAATACATTTGTATTATCAATTTAAAAATGTAGAATAAACAATGAAAACATAAAATAAATTCCTCTTCTATCTTTCTGGACACACTGAAGTATGTTCCCTCCCCAGGAGTAACCACCCTTATCATTCAGGGGTGTATCCTTCCAAATATGTGTGTGTATATATATATGTATTTATATATAGTTATTGTAGGATTTCCAAACATAAATGAGATCATATTGGATATGAAAAACAATCACTGTCTTTTCTCATTTACTGTTTCTTAGAGTTTCTTCTATGTCAGTGCACAGACCTGCTTCCCTGTCCATGGCTTCCCATTACTCCACTGACAAAGCTTTAGTCAGTCATTCCCTTATAGATGATCAGTTAGATTGTTTCCAATGTTTCTGCTATTACAGACTTATTTTTAAGAGGTGGAAGGTGTGATCCTATGTGACCTTTCACCATTTGGGCAAAACCAGAGAAGTCTGGGTGAAGTTCTTTGCCATTAGGTGGCTGTGCAGTTCATCGTGGCCCTGAGTTGTGCTGAGTTGCAGGCAGACTCCATGGAGCTTGCGTGGGTTGCAGGTCAGGCACATGTGGCAGCAATTTTCTTCAAATTCTGTTGCTGCGGGGAGGAATAAGGACAGGGGTGGGGTGGCAGGGTGAGACTCCACTGTTGCAGTCTCCTCAAGGAAAGTTCGAAGTAAACTACCCTGTTTATATTAACACCTAGTAAAAGAAAATATTAACTTTGCTAAAATAATCTTCTAAAGAGACTAGTTTAATGAGAATATCTGAATTAAATTTAAGAGTTTTAATTAAACATGCAGAGGATAAACAGTATCTTCAAAGTTCAGCCTTAAGAAGCAATAGTTATTTCTTAAGAAGGAAAAATATTTAACTGAATTGCATGCCCGGATGTTTGATCTTTAAAAGTTAGAGCATTCATGTTTTTGAAAATTAATCTAAAAACATGAAGTAACTGAAGTCTTTAGAGCAGTCATAATTTGTATGCTTTCTCTAGATAGGTTACTGGAGGCCAGGATTTCTTTCTTTCTCTTACCTTCTTTCCTTCCTTCACTCCCTCCCTCCCTCTCTTCCCTCCTGTTTCTTTTTCTTTCTTTCTTTCTTTCTCTCTCTCTCTTTCTTTCTTTCTTTCTTTTTCTTTTTTCTCCTCCTCCTCTTCTTCCTCCTCCCCCTCTTCCTCCTCTTCCTTCTTCTCCTTCTTCTTCTTCTCCTTCCTCCCTCCCTTTCCTCCCTCCTTTTCCTCCCTCCCTTTCCTCCCTCCCTTTCCTTCCTTCCTTCCTTCCTTCCTTCCTTCCTTCCTTCCTTCCTTCCTTCCTTCCTTCCTTCCTTCCTTCTTCTTTCTCTCTCTCTCTCTTTCAAGAGACTGAGTGGGAGCCCACAAGCAAGGATGGAAGGACAGAGAATCTTAAGCAGGCTCCATGCCCAACATGGAACCTG
Source organism: Nasua narica (assembly GCA_028533885.1). Taxonomy (NCBI): domain Eukaryota; kingdom Metazoa; phylum Chordata; class Mammalia; order Carnivora; family Procyonidae; genus Nasua; species Nasua narica. The sequence goes on along the minus strand of CM052799.1, from coordinate 20,416,550 downwards.
TTGCAAGGCTTGATCTCAAGACTCCTAGACCACAACCTGAGCCAAAATCAAGAGTCAAATGCTTAACCAACTGAGCCACCCAGGCACCCCAGAAGCTATGATTTCTTTGAAGGAATATACTTTTGATTTACGGAAAGACATTGTACTTGCTGAAAGATAGTGTTCTAATTGTTCTTATATCATAATGATGTATTTTGCTAGTACTCTCAGAAGTAAAGACAGTAAGATGATGCAAATGGTTAATGTTCCTATACCTGTTTCTGGGAGATGCAAGGGCTGAGAAGCTGAGAAGGAGCAACCTGTGTATGCTACAGACTTTATAAACCTAGTCTTAGTATAGAATGTTTTTATAGCAATCCTGTACAACAGGTGACACTATCCTGATTTTACAGATAAGAAAACTGAGACCCAGAGAGGTAAAGTAAATGTCCCAAACACATACCACTAAATCATAGTAGTGTAGCATTTTAACCTAGGGCTGACATATTTCCAATACATTTTCAGCTATGTGATTCTGGAGTCATCCCTCCCCCCACCTTTTTTGGATTTATCAGTTCTTTTACTGTCTGGAACTGAAATAGCTCTCCTTCCTTGTGGTATATAAAGTATCATGATTGTTGAATTCCCTGGCCAACCTTGACTATAAAATAGACCTTCATGGTCTATGGTCTATTTTAAAATAGACCGTCTATTTCATGGTCTATTTAAAATAGACCATCCTGAAGGTCTTAGGTTAACTCCCAAGGTTACCAGGGGACCTGGTAAGCAAAATGGTGAACACCTTTTTATAGTGTAGTTTGCTGATCCCCACGGTTAAACACAGCTCCCAGATGTGGTGGGCTTGAATGAAATAGTTTCTAGGATTTTGCATCTGGATAACTCTCTTAGGTATTCATAAGCCCTTGTATCATATGATACTAAAACAGAGCATTCTGGCAGGAACCAGTGTGGAGACTCCCTCCATCACTGCCATGTGCTTCAGGAGCTGAGTTCTCTTTCTGCCCAGGTCCTGTGTTTAGACAGCTACAATATTACAGCTAAACTGAAAACCTTCTACTTCCTCAGTATTTCTATTTTGGCTTCTAATTTCACCACTACAGTTTCTCTCTTTCCCTCTCTTCTCGCCCCTCTCCTCTCCATTCCTTCCTTCTTGCCTTTTGATATCCTTTCCAAAGGAAATGAAATAATTGATTTCTCCTGTCTTTCTACTTGTCTTGTAGCCCTCCTCCTCTAAATCACCTCTTCGGAGTCTCCATATAACCCAGGGGGGTACCCATTATCACTGTGAGAGGGTCCAGGTAGATTTTGTCATCTGGAGAGGCCGACTGAGTGGAGACTGCTGTAACTGGGGAGCAGGGGCTCAGTCTAAAGTGAATTCTTCCCCTCAGGGATTAGAGGTCCAGAGATGCCGGATCTCTGACTTTAAGGGAAGTGGGAAGGCCAGAATTTTGGGTGGAATCTCTCTCTTTGCAATGCTGGCAACTAATTAAAAAATTATTTTGCAATAGTATGTGGGCAAACAAAACACATCTGTTAGATATCACTTGGAATCTCTTAATAAACCAAAGAAAAAATTTTGAACTTTCTTATTTTGAAGGTAGTCACTCAACTCCCTCCATACTTTCCTAACTTTTGGCCAAGGTGATCTTTTCTTTAGTACTTTTATTTCCCACATATGTTATCCCAAGATCCCTGGGAGTCAGTAGGAGGTGTTCTACTTAAGATCAAGGCTTAGTATCTACTGAATCTGGGTTGAATTATAGGTCTGTCATGTAATAATTTTGTTACCTTGGATGGGTCATTGCAGCTCTGTGAGTCACCAGTAAAAGGTGACTATTAATGATCTGCTTAATTGCAGTACAACAGATGTTTATTGAGTACCAACTATATATCAAACACTGGGTTAAGAATTGGTGATGCCACAGTGAACAAAACCAGACATGGCTCTGGCATTCGTAAAGCTCACTATCTAGTGGAAGGAAAAGATATTAATCAAATAATTTCAGTAATACAGTTTCAATGAGAAAAGGAGCCCAAGTCTTCTGCCAAAGCCTAATCTGGCTCTTGGCGGGGCTTCCTGGAGGAAGAGATGCTTGATCTGAAATCTGAAAGATAAGTTGGAGTAAATCATGTGAGAAGGGAATAGAATAGCATTTCTGACCAAAGGTCCAATGTGTGCCTTCTTCCCAAGGCATTAAAATCACACTGATATTCTTCAACCAGATTAAATAACAATCTGAACTCAAGTCAGTTGTACATGGTTCTGTTTTAACAAATGTTCTTTCAGAGAAGCGTGAAAGTGCCATTGTTTCTCTGCTGTTCTCCAGCAGGATTCCTTTTGTCAAGTGTAGTAGTGGTTATATCAAAAAGTATGGTCCGGCTTATGCTGCCATAACAACCTCAAAAATCTCAGTGGCTTAAAGCAGAGGTCAACAAACCGTGACCCACAGGCTAGATCTTGCTGCTGCCAGCTTTTTTTTTTTTAATTGAAGTACAGTTGACACACAGGTTACATTAGTTTCAGATTTTATAAATAAATTTTTATTGGAACACAGCCATGCCTGCTCATTTATATATTGTCTATGGTTGTTTTTGCACTACAAGGGTAGATGGATTAGTTGCAAAAGAGACTACACAGCCTGCAAAGCCAAACATATTTACTAACTTGCCTTTTACCCCAAAATTTGCCAATTCCAGCTTAAGAGTATTGGTAGGAGTGTCTTCAATGGAAAACTGAAAATTATACCACCTGAGCATGGGGCTGTGTAAAAGGAACGAATTAGTGCATGGAAAAGACATGGCTTGGTTCCTCGCATGAAATGTGCTACTGCTGCTATTTATTATTCTTAACATTATCTTCTTTCTTTTTGTTCTCTTCTTAGAAACCTCTGTTCTGTTAGTGCTGAGCCTTATAAATATTATAGCAATATTCTTACTGCCAATACTAACAATAATACCTTGCATTTATTGCTCACCTATTGTGTTTTAAACCCTGTCTGGGAGCATTGTGTATCATCTCCTTAAACCTTTACAGTGGTTCTCTTAAATAGAAGTATCCCTATTTTACAGGCCCTCCTCATATAAGTAACAAACACTACAGTTGACTGAATATTTACTCCATGCCCAAGCTCACATAAGTAATCAGTTCCTATAAGGTCACTTAAGTAATCAGTCCCTACAAAACCATCCTGTCTGACAGAAAGGGAAGCTGAGCCCTAGAAAGGTAGCGTACCTGCTCTGAGCCCCACATTCTGAAGTGGCAAGGCTCGGATTCTAACGCCAGCTTGTCTAATGCCAGGGCCCTTGAATGTACTCTCCATCACTATGTCACCCCATGTCCCGTGGGTGATCCAGGTACAGTGGGTAAAAGCACTGCTTCAGTCTCTTGTGACCAGGCTGGGACAGCTGTCCCTGAGACATCTTCCTTATTGCATTTCTTTTGCTCAGAGTAGTCTTCTGTTTTGCTTCCCACTATCTGAAATCTGCTCACCTCGAAACCCCTGTGTCTTGGAGAAGCTGGTTCTCATTGCCATGGCGACCCATCCTTCCTCCAGCCTGTGTTGAACATTTGGGTTGCTCATTGGATGCTGAAATGACAGTGCAGCGTACACTAAGATGAGCCCTTGCACAGAGCAAGCACTCATTTACTGTGGTTTTTCCTCTGTACTTAGTGAGCTGCAATTATCATTCTCTTCATCCTCCTTCCTTTGAACAGCTTACTAGCACTTTATATGTGTCAGGCTCTGTGTCATTTTCATAGCACTGGCTGAGCTTTGTACCATTGCATCTCATGACTGTTGAGGATATCCACTGAGGAAGAAAATGTCCATTAGACCAGTTGTCTTTTTTTTTTTAATTAATTAACATATAATGTAGTATTTGTTTCAGGGGTACAGGTCTGTGAATGGACCAGTTGTCTTTGACTTAGTGGCTACATAAACGGAATGGAGGCCAAATGATTCCCATCTCAGGATTATATGATTTTACATTGACATAAAGAATCCAGGCAATGGCTCATTACCAAATTAAATGACAAAGCATAAAGGATGAACAGTTGTAATTTATAATTTTCAAACAAAACTAAAATTATTTATTTAACAGACATTAAGCACTCATTATTCACTGTGAGTGAACACTAAGCTGAGTTTAGGGTATTTGTAAATGCCTGGGGCAGTCTTACCTCCCAGGCAGATTGTAGCCGCGGAAGAGGCAGTACCACCTATTAAGAGCACACGCTTTATGTCTGAGGGACCCAGGTTCCAATGCAGACTCTTGTTTAACAAATAAATGTTCTGATCATAGGCAATTCACCTAACTTCCCAGAATCGTAGTTTTCTCAGCTGTAGAACAAAAGGAATACTTGCCTCAAAAGGTTAGGGTAAGCATTCAATGATAAGATGCTGTAAAACATTTAGTGCGGTGCCCGTCACATGTAGTACACTCAGTGAAGTCTTAACTATCACTACATATTATCTGTAATAGAGATAAACATGGTCCTCCTAGAAGGACCAAACAAGGCAACATGAAAGAGCTGTCAGGGAAGAGGGGAAGGAATCCCTTCCTTCCTCTAGCCTGAGGGGCATGGGGGAAAGCTCTAGATGGAGGCAAAGTAAAATTAAAGGATAAGAGAATCCTGGTGGGCAAAAATGGCTAGCAGAGGAGATGGCATTCCAGGCAGAGCAAACAGTGTTAGCAAAGACATAGAGACAACAGAAAAGGTGTGTTCAGGGAATTCTTCATGGTGGTGTGTGGCTGGAAAGGGGAGAACAATTTGAAAGATGTGAAGAGTCTGATTTTATGAATATTGAATGAAATATTTCTGGAACACATGATTGCAAGCATGTGGCATTGTCCCAGTGAATGTGCAACTGTTCTTCTGTGGATGCCTGCCATTCCTAGAGGCTGCAAATTGATCTCCTTTTCCTGAAAGAAGATATTAAAGCTTGCTATTCTGCTCTCAAGATATTTATGCCTTGACATCACATGCAACAAGACAAGTTTGTCCCTTCCAAGTTCAATACCAGAGATACAGTTGCTCTTACAACATGGCAGGAGACTGTGTCACCCCTCCATCCCTCCCATGACTATAAATATTCCTGAAGCCAGGCTTATGGGCCATACTTGCTTAGGTGAGGGTAAAACAAAGTGAAGCATGGCTTTTTAAATTGTTTTAAAACGTAAATCTTATTTTTATTTAGGTCTGGCGAGGCCAACAGATCGGGAGACATTGCCGTTGGATAGATAGTTTGTTACAGTTCCTAAGCGGAGGAGCCATGCCATGAGGCCACAGAAGGAAGCATCAAAGTTGGTCAGGAGATAGAAGGAATGAGGGGAAAACATGGGCAAGAGGCTTTATTGTGGTTTCCTTGGAAGGAGTGGATGAGGCAGGGTAAGCAGGTTTAGGATTACTAGTTAGAATAATTTCAGAGGGGTCTGGGGTTTAGGCGTTGTCCCTAATTATCTGGTACCTTGCCTGGGGTGATTGGAGCAGGGAAACGGTGCTGAGTATGAGAGCCTAATGGAGGAGGTGGGGTAGGGGAATGGGCTGTGGATTGGTTGGTTTGTACATGAAAGACACAATTGTAGGTTGAGTCTTTTACTATCTTTAGGAATTGGCCTGCCCTGAGAGGGGCAGTCTCTTGGGGTCAGCAAGGGGTCAGCAAGGCCACAAGTGCCAAAACATCAGAATACAGAAAGTGAAAATGCGTAATTAATGTACTTATATCCTTGACAATGCAAGAAAATTGTGTCCTTTAGGAGTTTAAAGAAACTCTGATTTTTCTAAAGAGAACACACACACATACACACACAGCACTGAAAAGTGTGGTTTCAGGATATGGGTGTTCCATCTCAGAGAGCTTTTGCAGGAAAACATCTTCTTACCTGCTTGCTCAGTACCAGGCACGAGGCATTTCATGGGCAGAAGGGACTGACTTTCTGAAGCACCGTAAGAAACACCCGATTCATCTTTTCAGTGTTACTTGCACGATTAATTTCATAGAAGCTTTTCAGAATAATGTTTTCATCTTCATTTCTTTAATCATCATTGCCTTTTCCTTAATGCATCCCTATTCGTGTATTCAAGAAACTAAGAAAGAAAACTTGTGTCCACATGAGGCTTTGGTACAGGAGCTGGTGTCTCCTGGGAGCTAGAGCTTGTATGCTGGGCCCTGTCAGGCTGTTTAATTCTCAAAACAATTTTTAGCACCTCCTCTATAAGATGGAGAAGTACATATTTGGGGTTACCCTATAACTTTCCAGGTTTTATACCAACAAGAGGCAGAGAAGCTTTTCCTGATTTTTCATGTTGTCTTTTGGGTACCACTTCCCTGAAAGAGCAAATGACTTTGGTCTATTTTTCCTGCCCAGCTAATATCTCTGATGATGGGTCTTTTATCAGATACTGTTTCGGGTTTACTTGTTGGGTCACTTTTGCAGACATCTTAGAATTTAGCAGTCAGAGGAGTGTGGTGTTGAGCTGCTAGTGGAAATGGGAAATTTGGACTCTATCCTCCCCTTCTAGTCCTGAATCTTGAACATGTATTATCTTTATCATGGTAAAGTACTTTGTAACCATCCCTACTGATTTTCTCATAATATATGAAGTTAGTTAAATGCATGAACTCTACTTTCCAGTTTATCCCTGAGCTTACATATTTTAAATTGTGATTTTAAAATTCCAGGATCATCTTTTAATACTGACAACCAGCCAGAACTAAATCATTTAATATGATATTCTCCTTAGAGACTACAGAGGAATTGATAGGCTCTCTAACAGCAGTTTTGTACCTTTCCTGGTGTGTGTGTGTGTGTGTATGTGTGTGTGTGTGTGTGTGTGTGTTATTCTATCACTCAAGGCTTGTTACTCTCTGCTAATATGCTATTGCCCAGGATTGCTTAATTAAACATGACTTAAAAGTTTGTATTATGCTTTAAACTAGTGACAGAAATTGCTTAACATGATTTCTTGGTTATATGCTGCCTTTGGAATGGCAAGAAAATAGAGTCGAGAAAATACATTCATTCTGTTAAATCTTTATTTATTTTCTAAGGAGTGAGAGAGCATTTTTATCCAAGTGATGAGAACCTCCTGGAGTTGATTGACTTAAATTAGCTTGATTGCTTTTTATCAATTGCAGCTGCACTGTTTAGCATAAAAATGCAAAACATCTAAAAAGCATTTGCCTTGCAGCATACTGGAAAGATGTTTTTAGTTAGTTTTAAGATGTTTCAAATTTTTATTCTGCACAGATTCTCTGAGAATGTATCCAGAACATATCTAGTTACAGAGAATTAGTACAGATATTGTAAACTTTGAGAAAATGAATTAAAGAAAATATGCTGTTTTATGAATTACATATTTAGAATTTGGGCTTTTTAGCTTTTAAATGTCTCTTGTAAGTTAAACAGTTCAGCAATATTTGTTGCAGTGGCCAAGCCAAGCAACCGCTGCTAAACATTAAGTAACAGTCGTTGGAACTTTTCTTGTAATGCGCCATTTGGCCTTTCTTGTGGATCCGTGACATGGTTCAGTGGAGACTGGCTGTTGTAAAGTTAGGTAAAACCATCTTTGTCTTGAAATCCTATGAATGGATTTTAGACCATCATCCTTGTTTCTTCGTGGCTTAGATGGTTTAATAATGAGTATGGCTGATTTACTAAGTCCTCCCGTGCAGGTGCTGCCGAGACGGGCCTGCTTTGTGAGACATGCTGGTTCTCTTTCTGAATTAGCTGCTGTTTTTCTGATTCCCCCTTATTTGGTGCTTTTGGACATTATCAATACCAGAATATCAGAAGAAGGTACACTCTTGGAGTTATAGAAAGAGAGGAAGAGAAGGAGCCGATTGCTTGTCTTCTTGTTTTTGTCAAAACCACCTACTGGTCTTGATAGTGAATCTCTTTCAGACAGGAGGACTGAAACACAGGACTCCAGTTAGGATAGAGCCTCAAGGAGAAGTTCAAAAGGGACTGGTCAGAGGACCCTCAGCGGCCTGTTCCTTCAGCATGGGCTCTGGGTTGTGTTTCATGACAGAAAAACAATTTTTTCCTGTAAAATATTTTTCAAATGCAACGCCTAATTTCTTTGTGGGACATTTTGTAAATTGTACTTGGGAGAATGGCACATGCCTACCTTTACTTGGTTGATTTTTCTAGTAATTAAAGGTGTGATGTGTTATGCTCCTGAGTCTGTAATGGGATTATAGAGACCATGAGCCCTCAATTGGAGAGAGCACTGGAGTCCTTGAGTGCTTGTAAGGCTGTGGGCTCCCCCCACTGCCCCTGTAAAAGCATCTGATGGTAATGATCAGTTCAATAATCTGAAGAGGCAGAGCTATTCCACACGAACAGGTGGGGATCCTAGCAAAGGCAGGCATGTGTCCTGGACTCCAGAGGTGACTTTGGCAGATACAAGTTCAAAGGCTTTTCCCACAGCCTTTCATTCTGGATAAATCTCTGATAATTCATTTAGATTTGTAAAATCAAATAAGCCTATATTTGATATGTCACATCATTCTGGGGAAATTTTGAAAAATGCTTATGTGTTTTTTTAAATTAATTTATTTATTTTTATTTGAGAGAGAGAGAGTGAGAGAGCACATGAGAGGAGAGAAGGTCAGAGGGAGAAGCAGACTTCCCACGGAGCTGGGAGCCTGATGTGGGACTTAATCCCGGGACTCCAGGATCATGACCTGAGCCGAAGGCAGTCTCTTAACCAACTGAGTCACTCAGGCGCCCAATGCTTATGTGTTTTAATACTACTTACAGGCCACTTTCCAGAACTCTTTCTTCTTCCCACTTGTAATGTCTTATTAATATGCTCTGATGATATTATTAATGTTTAAATCACAATTTTAACATCATGACAGAATTTAAAAAATTGTTCCTATATTCGCTTCTCATCTTTGTTATGCTGTGTTCACATTACATTTGGCATAGTTGCTTTTATAATATACCTAAAATTTAGGTTTTTTTAAAAAAATTCAGTATAATGTCATTAGAAGTATGCCTGTGTGATGATAAGCCTTCTGATTTTTATTCTTAATCATATTGGATGCTGTGACTTCCCCAGCCATACTCCCACTTTTGGTCATTGCAGTTATTTTTAAAATTTTTACTGGTAAAGGGGCACCTGGGTGGCTCTGTGAGTTAAAGCCTCTGCCTTTGGCTCAGGTCATGATCCCAGGGTCCTGGGATCGAGCCCCACATCGGGCTCTCTGCTCAGCAGGGAGCCCGTTTCCTCTTCTCTCTGCCTGTCTCTCTGCCTACTTGTGATCTCTCTCTGTCAAATAAATAAATAAAAAATCTTAAAAAAATTTTTTTTTTACTGGTAAAGATAATATTTCATTGTGAATGTCTTTGAGTATTTGGATTGCTGGATCAAAGAACGTAATGATTTTTATGGAATTTTATGTGCACATCTAAATTAATTGAAAGCAGGATACATGTATAAGGTCAAAATAATTTAAACATCAAGTTTGAAGTGTCCTATGTCAGTAGTTGTGTACCTTCATGTACTTCAGTTAGCAATGTGCCCAAGGACTCATTCCGCTCCCAGAAAGGTAGTTGTCCTCATGCTTTTCACTATTGTATCATACTTCCTTAGGTGCATAGAGTATAATTAAGTAACCAGTTTACCTTTATTTGAAGAAAACTTGCTCTGTAGAATCTATCTAGAATCTATTTTAGCATATCTTGCAAAGTATAAATCTAAGTTAAATCTTTTCATTTGACTGATTTATACTTACTTAATGGTCTTTCCTCTTCATTTTTGATTCCATCTTCATCTTATTTCCTATATATAATTAACTGTTCTGAGCCTCTCCCTCCTGTCAGCCTGATGATTACTGCCATGTCTTGCATCAAGCTCCCCTACTTTGTGTTCTAGAGAGGAAGGGAGACTGTTCTCCTCAATCCAGGCTTTTTCAGAATGATATTTGATATGCTTACCTGATTTTCCCCCAATTTATTTCTAGAACTGTTTTTGTTTGTTTATTTCTAAGAAGAGTCATCTAAAAACCTATATATAAATGTACTTATTTGCAAATTAACTTGGTGAGAATTGATCAAATTAATTAATCAAATTAAGTAAATAATGTACTCTATAAGATTATTTCCCTACTTTTAGTGGGTTTTATGACCCTTATTAAGCTTATTCCTATGTGCTTTATCTTTGGTGATGTTATTATGCAATACTTATGTGAAGTATATATGTGTGTATATGTATTTGTATTCAGATCACTTACTCTTTTAAGAATAATGAAAAATTATTGGTCATTTCAATTTTCATATTGTAATATTAAAGCAAATAATATTTTATCCCCTTTGTTGTCAGTATTTATACTTTGAAAAGCTTTTTTTTGTGGATCCTAATGCAATAGTCAGACTTCAAGGCAATTTTAAATTATTTTGTTTTCATTTTCTATAGAAAAGCCTAAAGTTGCTCTAGTAATGGTAATATGGATTCTTTGTGCTATGCTTTGCATTTTCTAATGTTGAGAGATCTTTTATTTCCTTTGAAAAGGTTATAGGAATGAAAGTTGCGTTTTGGTAAATGGTGATTTAACGTCAATTAAAGTGCTTATTGTCTTTTTCTACTTTTTGGTATTTCTATTAACAAAAGTTCTCATGCTGAAGGAGACAAGTGAAAGCCTATTTGATTTTTAAAGTATTTTAAATTTATATGCTAGTTTTATTTAGGACTTTTGTATCTATATTAACAAGGAAGATTTTATACATGCATATTACTAGCTTGGTTTTAAAATCAGAATCTATTTCTTGGTAGTATAAATTAGTGGGGTCTTTTGGTAGTTTAAATTAATGTTTTTTTTCCCTATGTTCTCAAGTAGTTTATTTAATATGGAAATTATTTTATCCTTGAAAGTTTGGAAAAACACCTCCAGTTGCCATTTTAGAAGGAATAACTTTCTATCAATTTAGGTTTTCCTCTCTGGGTGGGACCACATCTCAAGTTTTACCATAACTTTGTTAGAATGAGAAGTTTGGACAATGACTTTTTTTTAAATTTTTTAAATTTTTAATTTTCTTTTTCATGTTTTAATTTTCTTCACTTAATTTTACTTTAGGTAAAAATTTTTGGTGTGGTTAAAAAATCAGAAGGGTGACTTTGGTGATAGGGAGTAGTTTTTTGGTACTTAGCTGCCTGCACATTTTTAAGGTAAAAGCAGTGTAGTAGAGGTGGACAGTGTCCTTAAAAACCCCTTATTTGTCAGATGAGGAAACTGAAGCACAAGTAGGCTAATGTGGCTTGATCAGAACAAATCAGCAATTGTCTATCATGGGAAAACTGGAACCAGGACCCAAAGTCCCTTGGTCCTCATCTAGATTTCTTTTCATTATAATCTTTTGTCTTTTATGAACCGAGAAAGTATGGATTTGGATATATGGGCTACCAGGTAGGATGTAGGAGAGTGAACGTGGAATCCCATATTGATCTTGAGAGCATAACCTATGAGTCAGAGATTATTGAATTAAGCTTAAGGATTTTAAAGAAGCTTTGGAAAGTTTAATGGACTCAGTTTCTATCAGTTAGCATTCTTGTGCTAGCAAGTACCTAGAACCCATTTCAAATTAGTTTAGGCAAAATGGGATTTAGTGATTTGTACTATTGAGAATTTCAGGGTTATACTGACTTCAGGCAGAGCTAGATTCAGGGACTGAAACATCATTATTGTTCTTTAATTTTTCCCTTGAACCTCTTGGCCATTGTTTCTTTTTTCTATCCTGTAAGAAGTTGGGCCACTAGCAGACCTAGAATCACAACCTCCCATTTTTGCAACTTCAGCAGAATTAATTTAGGTGCACTGAATGGTTCTAAGAAGCACTATAATTGGTTTGGCTTAATTACCCGAACATCTTTGACCAGATTATTGTGTTGATTCAGTCATAGACAATGAAATACTTCTAGCAACCAAAGTTATTAAAAAAGTAATCTTTTCTTGTGTGTCCTAAAGAATATAACAAACTCGCCAGTTTAGAAACAATAGCAATATTTCTCCCATTTTGAAAGGAGACTCAGGACTTCTGTTACTCTCTCCTTATTACTCTCTAAACTATGTGGCTTTTCTTTCTTCCTCTCTCTGCCCTTTTAGCATTTTTTTTTTTTTAAACAAACATAAAGGAAGGGTGAATGGGGGTAAATAGGAGGGGGAGATGAACTATGAGAGACTATGGACTCTGAGCAACAAACTGAGGGTTTTGGAGGGGAGGGAATGGGGGGTTGGGCGAGCCTGATGATGGGTATTGAGGAGGGCACGTATTACATGGAGCACTGGGTGTGGTACATGAACAATTAATCTTGTAACACTGAAAAAATAAAATAAAAGTATTTTGGGGGAAAAAATAAAAAAACAAACATAGACCTAGTATCTGGGGCTGTTTTTATGGTCCCTCTATTTTGTAGAGAATAATCCCCCTTCAATGCCTGGGGCAAGGGGAGGAGAAGTAAAGAATAAAGACATTTATTCTTTTATTAATGTGAAACATTAATCATTTTGGTCCCTTCTTCCCAGTTGTAGACCTCCACACAGGAGAGATCTGATATGTACTTGTGTCATTCTGGTAACAGGTGGACACCTGTCTTTTCTCCTCTTTCTACAAAGGCCAGTGTAATTTTCCTGTGCATCTGAAGGTGTTGCCAGGTTGAGCTTGGCTGTGATTGCTGTGATTCCTCCTTTGGAACCTCCACCTCCCACCTAGTCAACAGGCCCTTCTCAAGTGTCCCACCCACCCCTACTGTAAAACGGATCTTACTTTATTTTTTTTTTAAGATTTTTATTTATTTATTTATTTGACACAGAGAGAGAGAGAGAGAGACAAAGTGAGAGAGGGAACACAAGCAGGAGGAGTGGGAGAGGGAGAAGCAGGCTTCCCGCTGAGCAGGGAGCCCAATGCGGGGCTTGATCCCAGGTCCCTGGGATCATGATCTGAGCCGAAGGCAGACACTTAACGACTGAGGCACCCAGGTGCCCCCGGACCTTACTTTCGTAAGGAACTGGATGCCCATAAATATTATAGTAAAAATTAAGATATACTTTGGAATTTCAAAGAGGACCTTTGAAAAATTATCTCAGTCAGTGAACTGAAATTATGTCTTGTCCATTTCTTTATGTCTCAGAAACACCCAGTCCTGGATTGAACATTCTTTCTAAAATTATGTGCCAATTTTTTTTTTTTATAATTCCCCCATTTCTCTTTAAGGTTGTGCTATAAGGATAGGACTACTTCGTCAGACTGACCCTGATTCCTACATCCCATGAGTCCAACAGTCCAGCTGTCATGTTGAAGTATCTGCTTAGTTTAAGTATTGACTGCTCCTTATTTAATATATCCCTCAACCAACCTATCAGTCCTCTTGCCTCTTCCTGGAGTTGATCCACCATTCTCATTGTCATCATCTCTCTTCTGGATTGTTGCAATTGCCTCTTTAACTTTTCTGCCTTTCCCAGTGCCTCCCCATAATGAGGCTGTTAACATGTAAGTCCGATCCTGTTTCCCTTCAGCTCAGACCCCGCAGGGGCTCCTTGTTTCACCCTAAGTTCTCACAGTGACATCCAGGCCAATGTGATCTCTCTTCACCCCTGCCCTACCAGTTCCCGTTGCCTTATGACTTTGTCCCCTGATTCACCCAATTCCAGCCACACTGGCCTATTTGCTGCTGTTCCAACATGCCGGGCTTGTGTCTGTACCTGGTGTTTTATACTGGTTTCCTCTACCTAGAACTCTTTTCCTCTGGCTTGCCACATCGCCAACTCTCTTTGCATCCTCTGCCTTCTCAGTGAGCCTATATTGGCCACCCTCTTTAATTATTCCCCATGCCCTGCTCTATGTAATTTTCTAGCATTCTATAATTTAATTTTTTAATTTCAATTTTTTAAAAGATTGTATTTATTTATTTGACCGATAGAGAGAAAGCACAAGTAGGCAGAGCAGCAGGCAGAGGGAGAGGAAGAAGCAGGCTCTCCGCCGAACAGGGAACCCAATTTGGGGCTTGATCCCAGGACCCCTGGGGTCATGACCTGAGCCACCCAGGCGCCCCACATTCTATAATTTTAATTATTTGTTGTGTTTTACCATTTACTCTCTTTCTCCTGTCATCTTCCCTCCTCCTACTAGACTGACAGCTATTTTGTTCACATAAGACCTAGAAAATAGTAGGTACTCTATGATCATTTTAAAATAAACTGATGGAGTTCTATAGGGATGTTTTAAGATATGGTGAAGCTGGGTACTTAAGCTTTGGGTCAAAACTTCTATAGGTCCTATAATAGAACTCAAAAAATATCTAGGATCTCATGTGATCCGGGCCTGTCACATTTAGAGATATATATAGTCCAATAACTTAAGTAATTAAAAAAAGTAGTTCCATTCACATTTAGAGATATATATAGTCCAATAACTTAAGTAATTAAAAAAAGTAGTTCCATTCTGTTGAACTCCCCAAAATATCACCAGCTAAATTTATTACAACTTATTTTAGGGAGGGAGCACACCACCTTGACAAAACCTTTGCAGTGTCTCAGAAGGGGAAATTAGAAATGAAATATTTATAGGGCTTTGAGGTTTGGGCTCAAATGGTTTAAGATGGGCCTTTTAGGCAGAACTAATTTGGAATTGGCCAAAATTTGGGATATAATAATTTAAGATTGATCAATGCAGCAAAATGAGGGTCTTGAAGAGAATCTTGAAGATAAATAACTTTGGTTGACAAATAAATCACTTGACCAGATGAGTAGATTATTGTCCCCAATAAAATGATCAATGGGAATTTCCTGAAGCTAATAGTTTATTGATTTAGAGCCTTACAGGGCCAAGATTTCCTGGAACAAACAACTAAGATGTTGACACGGGTTCTACTGTCATATAAAGAGTCATAATGACAAACATACTCTCAGTCCTCAATCCTTGTGACCCTTTAAAAAATACATATAGATTGACTTGTTTTTTTATTTTTTATTTTCTGTAGCTTATTACAGAGTTTCTCAACCTTGAAACTATTGATATTTTGGGCCGGAGAGTTCCACCTACTAGATATCATGCCCTTGTATCCCAAAATGCCTCCAGACATTATCAAATGTCCCCTGGAAGGGAAGATTGTCCTGGTTGAGAGCCTTTAGCTTGGTTCATTGTTTGGATTTTGTACAATAAAGGGGAGCCTGAGAGCTGACCCAGCAAGTGAGAATTTCTCCCCTTTAGAGGAGGAAAGTGTACGCCTGTGCACACATGATACTTTGGCACCAGTACATCTTTGCTGTGTGCTCCTTCTTAAGGGCATATATCATTATGCCATTTCCATTGCCATCAGGATAAAACCCCAAGTCTACAGCATGGCTCTGTTTACCTTTCTCATCTCTCCATTGCTCCCTACTCAACCTTGTCAGTTGAACTCTGTGGGCACATCAAGCTCTTTTTGTGTTCCCCAACCAGTAACACTGTTTTCTGCCTCTAGATTTGAAGTCTGTTCCATCTCAAATGATTTTCTTCTTTTCACTGACCTTTATCCCTTTGATCTCAGCTTCAATATCTTCCCCCAGGCAGCTCTTCCTAATTTATCCTAACTCATTTAGGTGGTCCATAGCACTGTCTACCTTCCTTATCATAAGAGGTAGCCAGACTTTATTGGGATTGCTATTTAATTGTCATTCTTGCTAGGTTATCAGCCTAGTGAAAAATAATAGGACTATCTCATTCCATTGTTTGTTTCTTTAACTCAACATAAAGCCTGGATCTTGGTCAATATTGACCAAAAAAGTTATAAAATTAATTTTTGAAAATAGTATTAATGTACCAATTTAGTGAATAATACATAGGTTTTTAGCAGTATTTACAGGTTCATTGGAAGAAATTCAACCCAACTTTCTCCCTGAATCTTTTAAAGTTTAGAATATCAAAATATCAATAGAAAGAACATAAATTACATATTTCTTCTTTGCCTCATTGTAAATTTAGAGTAAACCTTTTCTTTGGGAAACATAACTCCATTAAGCTTAACAAGGAAATGATCTTAACTTATTCCTCATTCTTTAACTGTTAGGTTTAGCAGAAGTTTTACAAGCGGGAAACCTACAAGGTGAATCCAATCCAGACTTAGTTTTCTGGGCTCAACCAGTGTCCTTTCTTTTGTGTTTTTTTTTCCCTCTTTGGGAAAAAATTTTGCATGTCACATAATAATATAGATTTCTAGCTTCTCTTGAGTAAGGTAAAGCTCTCAGCAGCACCATAGTGTCCTCTCAACAACCTTGGGTGGGCACTGAGGCAATGGCTGGTTGCCCCTTAGGATGAGATGTGTCCTCCCCAGTTTGCCCAGTCCCCACCTAACCGCTTACTCTTGAGTGTCACTGGCCTGACCTCCTTGGCATTTAATTTGCAGCCCCAGTGTTTACTGTGCTGTGTAAGTGAAGTTAAGGGAGGGAAAGTTTAGCCAGTGAACATTTGAATAAAATATGAGTGTAAGAACATCCATGTGACAAGGATCTGTTAACAATTGTTACTGAAAGATCCTTGTTTTCCTGGATTTAAACTTTATTCTGAAAAGAAGCCTAATCAGAATCCATTTTTATGCTTCTAATACTAATACAGGTTGCAGAGGATGAGGGGAAGATGTGATGCTCCTTGGCCGAGGCATGTATAGCCTACTTTCCTCAGCTCAGCAGGTCTGAACACAGACATCGTGATTCTTTCCTCTGAGGCTCAGAGCAACCCAATTTCCTTCTGCTGGTTAGAGTATTTCCAACCTAGTGCATTTTCTTCTCTAATGAATGACTTCCTCCTCTACATTACTGGGACACTAAAACTATAATGGCTTCTCCAGGCCCTGATTTGGAAGGCAGAAAAGCTGAGTTCTTGGATCCTGTTTGTCTATCATTATGTACTCCATGTCTCCCAGTGTTCGGGCTATTCTGATGGACAGATGAGCCTCAGTTCTGACTTGGAGTGGATGTGGGATCATGGACTAGGTTCTTCCCTTTCCTGTGGCTCACTTCCCTCTCTGTAAACAGGAGGAATGATGCTGTCTACCTCATCACCACACTCTTAGGCTGGCATGTAGTACTTAAGGCATTCAATAAATAGCAGTAGGTTTTGTTACTATCACAATGTTGTTTTAAAGAGGGACTAGAATGTAGCCCCTCAAAAACTTATAGGAAAAATGACCACATATATATGAATAATATGATTTCTTTGAAGGAAAATAGTCTCTCTTTTTTTTGGTTATAAAATTGTTGTTATTGTCTTACTTGTGAGTGCTCATGTCTTCATTGGTGACAGAAAGCACTTTGGCAGGATCTGTTTTCCTGAGGTGTGAAAAGGGTTATGGAGGTGTAGGCTGGAGGTCCACATGCCCACGGTTCCAAGAGTGCAGGGCCTGCCCACTCATCTCCAAACATGTCAGAAAATGGCTGCTTTTGAGAGCAGGCATCATTCTAGCCAGTGAAATGGATCTTTATGTTCACAATTTTTATAGAGATTAGAAAGAGCAGAATTCCATTCGTCTTTGCCTGGAAAATAACTTTGCATTCAAAACTGTAACAAGAAGAGAAAAACAGAGGAAGCTTTCTTTCCCCCCTTACTTTGATTTACTCCAAAATTTGTATGTTGAGAACTATTGTCAGAGGTAAGAGAATGAGTTTTTAGGCTTCTTCCTTGTAATTCCATCTTCCTTATAATTTTTATAGCATGTGTAGTCATGAAATAACCAAGAGATTATTTTAACAGCTTTTATTGTATGGGGTGCAAGCATAAATACATTGCAACTTAGTCATGTTAATGAAAATAACTAATGATGACAGGGAATATATATGGCTGGCATGGGAGTAAACCCGAGCAGAAACCCTTGGTCTTCTGAAAGGACATATTTCAGAAAATGCCTTTTTTCAAGTTCGTGGGGATTCTTATGAGTCTGACAAAATTCAGCATTTGAAAATGGTAATTTTATAGGCTATTTTGCCCCTTTGTGCAAATAATACTTAGAATTGTCAGTGATCAAGATGAAAAATCTCCTTCCACTGGGGTTACTCTAACCCACTTTTATTGTGTGGTTATTTTGTCAGGTGTAGAATCAAATCATATTGCTAATGTGTGGCCGTGTCAAACTTCTGAGGGCGCAGATGCCATCTCCTATGTGTTATGTTTACAGGGCCTACCACTGTGTTCTGGAGATGGGTGCTTAGTCCGTGCTTACTCAGTGGTCAGGAGGGCATTTGTTCAGGCACATGTTTCCTGATAAAGGTGTTGAGTTCTGGGTAGGAAAGGGGAAAACATTCAGACTGTGAGCCTAACTAATAATGTATATTGAGAAGCTGCTGAGTGTAGAATGTAATATTAAACTTACATTTGAAAAATAACATTATTCTAGTGTAGCATTTTCTACAGTATGTTCTCTTCGATATTAATAGGGTGTTATAAGAAAGAGTTAGAGGTAAATAAGCTTGGGTAACACTGATTAACCAAAGTTAAAGTGGACTTCTCGGAACATTTTAGAAATTTTTGGATAGACATTTCCCATTTTTTTTTTTTATGGTGGAATGTTTGACCCCACCCCACTTCCAGTCCTTTTTCCTCCCAACTAGAATACTTGTAGAACTGGTTTGCTCTAGAAATTCTTTTAGGAATGCTAGGATTGCATGTAACAGAGAGTTTTAAGGGGAAGAAAACTTCCTACAAACATCACTAGCAAGGTGGAATGGCAATCCAGGATCTGGAACAGAAAGGCTGTGTTTATATTGGGAATGAGTTTAAACTTTGAATTCTTGAGTGTGACTAAGGTAGGAAAAGAAACCTTCATATATCTTTTACATGCTCAGGAAAGGCATTTTCTACAGATTTCCTGTCTTTCCTACAGGAAAACATGCCAAGCTCATTAACGTGATATGCACAGTTTTTAGGATCTGGCATCTCACCTCATGGCTCCATTCTCTGGCGACTACTTCCCTGTCCTGCTGGCCCACCCCATGGACATCCTGTGCAGCCCCTTCTTCCCTGTGAACTTATTCTCCCAGACTCAGGTCAGATATTATATCCTCTGAGAACACTTTCAGCACTTGTTTGGGAGAGTTTTGCCCTTCTCTCTCATGATTGTCAGTTTATATGCCACTCCTTTAGAACACAGGCCTCTGGAGAGCAAGGGTAGTATTTATCTTTGGATTCCCGTAAAAAATAATGAACATTTGTTGTTGGTAGTGAGTGGATGAATAAAAGAGGATACTGTATTAGTTTTCTAAAGATGCCATAATAAATTACTACAACCTTGGTGGCTTAAAACAACAAAAAAATTATTGTCTGACAATTCTGGAAACCAGTTATCCAAAATCAAGGTATTGTTAAGGCTGCACTCCCTCCAGAGGCTCTACAGAAGAATCTTCCCTTGTCTGCTCCAGCTTCTGGTGACTCCAGGCATTTCTTCACTCAGACTATATAATTGCAACCTCTGCCTCCATTTCTGTGGTTTTCTCCTCTTCTAACTGTGTCTCTGCTCCATGTGTCTCTTATAAGGATCTCTATCATTACATTTAGGGCCCATCCAGATAATCCAGGATGATCTCATCTATAGATCCCTAATTACATCTAGAAATATCTCCCCCCCCCCCAAATATGTTCACATTCACAAAATCTGTAACAGGGACATATTAACTCACTACAGGTATGAAGTAGGTTTTTCAAGATCAGAAGATGCAGAAGAAAAGCCTACTCCAAGAACAGGAGATCAGCTATGCATATAAGGTTAATATTCAGGGTTGAGCGTTCTAGATCCAGAGAGACTCTATAGCCTACCAATGTTCCCCAAACTTCTGTACCTAACAACTCATCACCTCTTCATTCTGCCAATCTTCTTACCAAGTTTGGGTGTGGCCTTAGGATCCTTCTTAACACTAGGTTCTATAAAGCTACTTCTAGTTGCCTAGTGTGGGCATGTTAGGTGAACAAACAGAACCTCGAGATGATGAACAGAGCAGACTTTCTAAGAGGCATGAGCAGTCTTGTTGAAAGAGTTCCATAAGAGACCAAGGAAACGGGACACAAACATATTATTTTATCCATGAAACATGTATTTCTTCTAGGGAATGCTTTGGGAATAGGGTAGGGTTATTTGTGCACACCTCTGGTCCTTAATATGCTTCCCCACAATGCCTGGTGTGAAGAAATTTAGGAGAGAAGAAATGCCTTCCTCTGTGTTCCACTTCCTAATCTATAGGAGAAATCAGGACTAATCTGATTAATGTTGACAGTTTCTAAAAGACTCAAATTCTGCCTGGATATGAATATGAAGGAGTCTGTCCTGGCAACATCCTTAGTCATATTTTCTTTTGTATAAACTTACCTGTATTTGAGATGCAGTATTGTGGGAAGCTTGCTTGGTGCATTTGGTTTCTCCAACATCAGAAGGTAGTAGTTTCTTTTTTTTTTTTTTAAAGATTTTTTATTTCTTTATTTGAGATAGAGACAGTGAGAGAGAGCATGAGAGGGGAGAAGGTCAGAGGGAGAAGCAGACTCCCCATGGATCTGGGAGCCCGATGCGGGACTCAATCCCAGGACTCCGGGATCATGACCTAAGCCGAAGGCAGTTGCCCAAGCAACTGAGCCACCCAGGTGCCCAGAAGGTAGTAGTTTCTAGACATACTTTTTCTCCTCTGGGTCAGACAGTACTTCCTTTTAGATTACTTCTTTCATTTCTGGGTATTTCTTGTTTCACCTAGATACGGTGCTATCAGCACATTTACCCTCCCTCTCTGTAAAATTGGTAATTGTGAAAGGTAGGGCTATGGTTTTTAGTTATTTTCTTTCCAAGACACTTTGTTTGCAAGACTAAATGTGATGCAAAGTGCTGTCTGTTTGCTCTGAAAATGCTTACTGTTTGAATGAGTAAATGCTTCGTGACGGGGTTTGCTTATAGGATATCAGGCTACTCAGAAACAACAGTCCCTTAGTTTGTGGGTGGTTTGATGAGTTCCAATATTGTAGAATATGAACTAACAAAATAGAATCATAAAATCACAGAATGTCAGAATTGGAACTGGATCAGTGAGTTCAGCCTCCTCATTTTACAGATGTGAAAATGGTGGAAACTTTTAATCACCAATTGTTACTCTTTGAGCAGGTCACTTCTGATTTCTCTGTTAAAATTCTAGGACTCTAAACAAAGAAAGCACTGCTGCAAGAATAATACAGTGGAATATTGTTTACTTATTGCTCACATGGTAAATTGATTTACACGCATACAACACACGCTCACTTGTGCATGCACACACACACACACACACATACACACAGAGAGAAAATTTGCAGGATGAAACAGATTTTCCATGCCAAAATGTTTCCTGCTGTAATAATGCTGGAAATACCAGTATTATAATACCATGTGATCATGGTAAATATTTTCAGGAGCAATGATGGTGAAGAACCTAGAAAGAGATGGCTGTTTGTTTCTCTTTATGAAAAAGAAATGAGCAAAGTGTGTATTTATTTAGCATGATTTGAAATTTTTAAACGTCATGGAAGTTTTTGTTTCTAGCTTAATTGGTTTTTATAATGATTGATCAATTGTCTTCTTCACTCCTGGAGCTGTGTTTATTTCCAGCTCCATGTTCCTTAGTAACAAAATGCTTGTAAATTGGAAGAGTCTGTAACAAGTCCCAACAGAGAAACAGTTGCTTGCTCTGGCCAAAGTAAATTTGCACAGGATTTGGTGTTACCACCCATTTCAGAATCATTTATGCTCTTCCTAAAAGTCAATGATGTGAAGCTTCAACTTGGCTTAAAAGTGAAAATGTGTTCCTAAATTCAATATACACTTTAGTGGGGTGTGTTATAAAGGAACTATAGTAGTGAATCTTCCTTTCCTTCAGTTATTTGTGTGTGTAAAACATGTTTCTGAATATCTTAGGATGGCTTTTCATTATTTTGAAAAGCAAATCTGTGAAAACTATTTCAGTAGTAAATATTTGGCTGGATTTAAAACATTGCAACACAAGAATATATAGAGGAAATAGTATATACCTGTAGAATTTTCTTGTTGATGACATTTTATTCAGGGTCATTCATTCATTCATTCATTCCAGTTAGTTAATAGACAGTGTTCTGTTAGTTTCAGGTGTACAGTATAGTGATTCAGCAATTTCATACATTACCCAGTGCGCATCACCTTAATTTCCATCACCTGTTTAACCCATCTCCCCGCCCCCTCCCCTGTGGTAACCATCAATTTGTTTGCTTTAATTGGAGTCTGTTTCTTAACTTGTCTCTTTTTTCCCCTTTATTCTTTTTTTTCTTAAATTCCACATATGAGTAAAATCATATGGTAATTGCCTTTCTCTGACTGACTTATTTCATTTAGCATAATATACTTTGGCTCCATCCATGTTGTTTCAAATGGCAAGATTTCATTCTTTTTTATGGCAAAAGAATATTCCTCTGTGTGTGTGTGTGTGTGTGTGTGTGTGTGTGTGTGTGTACATACCACATCTTCTTTATTTGTTCATCTATCCGTAAACACTTGGGCTGCTTCCATACCTTGCCTATTGTAAATAATGCTACTATGAACATGGGTGCATGTATCCCTTTGAATTAATGCTTTTACGTTCCTTGAGTAAATATCCAGTAGTGTCATTGCTAGATCATAGTTATAGTTCTATTTTTAACTTTCTGAGGAAACTCCATACTATTTTCCACAGTGGCTGTACTAGTTTCCATTTCCACCAATAGTGCACAAGTGTTTCTTTTCCTCCACAAGCTTGCCAACACCTATTGTTTCCTGTTGATTGATTTCTTATTGATTTTAGCCATTGTGACAGGTGTGATTGTGATCTCATTGTAGTTTTGATTTGTATTTCCCTGATGATTAGTGATGTTGAGCATCTTGTCATGTATTTGTTGGCCATCTGGATGTCTTCTTTGGAGAAATGTCTGTTCATGTCTTCTGCCACTTTTAATTAGATTGCTTATTTTTTGGGTATTGAGTTGTATGAGTTCTTTATGTATTTTATATACAAATATCTTCTTTCATTACATAGGTTGCCTTTTAGTCTTGCTGATTGTTTCCTTTGCTATGTAGAAGCTTTTTATTTTGATGTAGTCCCAATTGTTTACTTTTGTTTTTGTTTCCCTTGCCTCAGGAAACATATCTAGAAAGAAGTTGCTATGGCTGATGCTAAAGAGGTTACTGCCTATGTTCCCTTCGAGGATTTTTATGGTTTCAGATCTCACATTTAGGTCTTTAATTCAGTTTGAATTTATTTTTGTGTATCGTGTAATAAAGTAGTCCAGTTTCTTTTTTTGGATGTTGGTGTCCAGTTTTCTCAGTACAATTTGTTGAAGAGACTATAATTTTCCCATTGAATATTCTTTCCTGCTTTGTCAAAGACTAATTGACCGTATAGTTGCAGGTTTATTTCTGGGTTTTCTGTTCTGTTCTATTGATCTATCTGTCCATTTTTATGCCAGTACTGTGCTATTTTGATTACACAGCTTTGTAATATAACTTGAAGTCAGAATTGTGAACCCTCCAGCTTTGCTTGTCTTTTTTTATGATTTCTTTGGCTATTCAGGATCTTCTATGGTTCCTTACAAATTTCAGGATTGTTTTTTCTAGTTCTATGAAACATACTGTTGATATTTTGATAGGGATTGCCTTAAATGTATAGACTGCTTTGGGTAGTATGGACAGTTTAACAATATTTAACAATATTTGTTCTCCAAATCCATGAGCATGGAATGTCTTTCCTTTTCTTTCATCATGTTTTATAGTTTTCAGAGTACATGTCCTTCACCTCTTTGGTTGGGTTTATTCCTAGGTATCTTATTATTTTTTGTGCAATTGTAAATGTGATTGTTTTCTTAATTTCTCTTTCTGCTCCTTCATTATTGCTGTATAGAAATGCAACAGAGTTTTGTAAAGTGATTTTGTATCCTAAGACTACTGAATTCCTTTGTCAGCTCTAGCAATTTTTTGGTGGAGTCTTTTGGGCTTTTTAATATATACAGTATCATGTCATCTGCAAACAGTGAAAATTTTATTTCTTCTTTACTGATTTGGATCCGTTTTATTTCTTTTTGTTGTGTAATTGCTGTGGCTGGGACTTCTAGTACTATGTTGAATAAAAGTGGTAAGAGTGGACATCCCTGTCTTGTTCCTGATCTTAGGGGAAAAGCTCTCAGTTTTTCCCCATTAAGGATGACCTTACATGTGGGTTTTTCATGTATGACCTTTATTATGTTGAGGTGTGTTTCCTATAAACCTACTTTGATGAGGGTTTTATCACAAGTGGATATTAACTTTGTCAATTGCTTTTTCTCTGTCTACTGAAATGATAATATGGTTCTTATCCTCTCTGTTATTGATGCGATATATCATGTTGATTAATTTGTGAATATTGAACCACTCCTGCAACCTAGGAAAAAATCCCACTTGATCGTGATGAATGATTTTTTAAAAATGTATTATTGGGGCGCCTGGGTGGCTCAGTTGGTTAAGCGACTGCCTTCGGCTCAGGTCATGATCCCGGAGTCCCGGGATCGAGTCCCATATCGGACTCCCGGCTCTGCGGGAAGTCTGCTTCTCCCTGTGACCTTCTCTCCTCTCATTCTCAGTCTCTCTCTCTAATAAATAAATAAATAAACATTATTTAAAAAAATGTATTATTGAATTCTGTTTATGAGTATTTTGTTAAGGATTTTTAAATCTACATTCATCAGAGATTTTGGCCTATAGTTTTGTTTTTCAGTGGTGTCTTTTCTGGTTTTGGTGTCAGGGTAATGCTGTAAAATATGAATTTGGAAGTCCTTCCTTTTCCTTTTTTTTTTATGGGGGGGGATAGTTTGAGAAGAATAGGTATTAATTCTTCTTCAAGTGTTTGCTAGAATTTGTCTCTGAAGCCATCTAGTCCTGTCACTTTTGGTCTCTTCTTTCCACTCAGAAGGTCCCCTTTAATATTTCTTGCAGGGCTGATTTAGTGGTCTTCAACTATTTTAGTTTTTGTTTGTCTGAGAAACTCTATCTCTCCCTCTATTCTAAATAATAGCTTGCTGGCTAGAGTGTTCTTGGCTGCAGATTTTTCCCATTCAGCACTTCAGCACTTTGATTTTATCATGCCACTGTCTTCTGTCTTGGCAAGTTTCTGTTGAAAAATCCCTTGCTAGCTTTATGGGTTTTCCCTTGTAAGTTACTGTCTGCTTTTTTTTTTTTTTTTCCTGCTGCTTTAAAATTTTTCTCTTTATCACTATATTTTGCCAATTTAATTGCAAATGTCTTGGATCTGCTTTTGTTGATTTTGATGAGAGTTCTCTCTGCCTCCTGGATCTGAATATCTGTTTCCTTCTTCAGATTAAGGGAGTTTTCAACTATTATTTCTTCAATAAATTTTCTTCCCCCTTTTCTCTCTCTTCTTCTTTGGCACTCCTATAATATGAATGTTACTCTGTTTGATGGAGTCACTGAGTTCCCTAAGTCTCTTCTTATTTTATGTAATTCTATTTTTTTCTCATTTGTTCAGCTTGAGTACTTTCCATTACTCTGTCTTCTAGGTCACTAATTCATTTTGTGCTTCTTCCATCTTGGGATTCATTCTATCAGGCATGTTTTTCATGTCTTTATTGAGCCCTTTATCTCTGATAGGTTATTCCTTATCTCTTTGTTATGTATTCCACTTATGTCTTCCACTCTTTTCTTAAGTTCAGTAAGTGTTCTTATGATCATTACTTTAAATTCTCTATCAGGCATGTTACATATATCTGTTTTGCTTATATGTGGCCATGACCTTGTCCTGTTCTGTCATTTAGAATAAATTTCCCTGTCTTCTCCTTTTGTCTAAGTCTCTGTGCCTGTTTTCTGTGTTAAGAAAGTCAGCTACCTTTCCTGTTCTTGAGAGTGATAGCCTTATGAAGTAGTGCCCTACCATGTAGTGTCCCCTGTTTCCCAGGGTCTGGCCCTTCTGGGAATGTCTCCAATGTGTGCTGCTTGTGCTCTGCTGTTTTGTCCTGGCCACTTTATCCTTCAAGTTGGTCATCCACAGAGGCTCTTTTGCTTCTTGTGGGCAGTGTTTGGTCACTGGTCTGAGTGGCATGTTTTAACTAGGTGTGGTCTGGTCTGCATGTAAAATGAGATCTGTTGCCATCACTGCTGGAACTCCCCCATAGGGAGATTTGGTGTGAGCAAGGGTTTGGGCTGATTTCCTTGGGGAGGAGGCCTGGTGTGCTGGGACTGAGGCAAGCATGACTAGGAGGTGTGGTTCTATAGAATGTGGAGTGTGGGGCTGATTGTATTAGGTACTGAGTGCCTGCACTGAGCTTGATCCCACAAATGGCTTGTACTAATGCTGAGGGGCATGGGAGGGAAATAGCATCAGCCAGTTCCTTTGCTACGAGTGCTGTCTCTCAGTGAGTACTGTCATTTTGGATGTGTGCCAATGTTCAGAGCATTTTAGAAATGGACAGGGAATACTTATTATTTGCCACTGTGTAATACAATATATGGCTGCAAATAATATATTTTCTTTTTTATTATATATAATTATTTATATGTAAATGTATATTATATATAATTAATAGGTTAAGATATGAATTTGAGGAGTCTAGCTTAAGAGCCTCTCTGTATAGCTATTACTCGTACTTGGCTTTGAACAATGTATTAATAATATATTAGATAAAGAGTCTTGGCAGTTATAATATGTACTACCATAAATAATTCTTCTAGGAAAGATTGTATCCTTGCCTGCTCCTCTGACTGCAGCATTTCTGCCCTGAGAAGAGGTCAGTTGGAAAGGCAGATGATCAGTTGATTTTCTGGGAACTCTAGCCCTGATTGGATTTACGTTACTTTAGGCTCCCCAGAGCAGTCGGTGGGATGCATTAGTTAATTTACAAGTGTAATTTACCAATCTTAATTTAATCCTTCTTTTTATCACTTATGTAACTGAGCATATAGTAGACATTTAACAAACTTACTTATTTGCTTATGTGTTCTTCCAGAAATATTCTATGTACACACAAGCACATATCCCTTCTGTCATTCCCAGTTGGGAACATATTATACTGGAACCCACATTGCATTTTATATTTGGCTCTTGCAAATATTTTCTACAGTTTGCCTTTTGTCTTTATTCATGAAGACATTTTCATTTTTGTTTAATCTTATTTGTATATCTTTCCCTGTATGGTATTTAAGCCTTTCCTTTTGCTTAGGAAGTACTTCTATAGAGTACTCCCCCATTTATCTGCAGTTTTGCTTTCTGTAGTTTCAGTAAGTCAATGGGAGCTTAATGCTATGTCACAATGCCTATGTCACTCACCTCATTTCATGTCATTATGTAGGCATTTTGTCAACTCATGTAATCACAAACAGAAGGGGGTGAGTATGGTAGAAAAAAATATTTTGAGAGAGGGAAAAGGAGAGAGACCACATTCACATCAGTTTTATTATAGTATATTGTTATTGTATTTTAACATTGGTTATTGTTGTTAATCTCTTACTGTGCCTAGTTTATAAATTTTATAAACTTTATCATATGTATCTATGTATAAGAAAAAACATAGTATATATAGAATTTGGTACTATCTGTGGTTTCAAGCATCCGCTGAAGGTTTTGGAACATATCCTTGCAGATCAGAGGGGACTACTATACTTTGGAAATAAAAAGAAGAGCCCCCATATTTTTTTCTAGAGTTTTCATGGTTTAAGTTTTTTACATCTAACTCTTTATTAGGAATTTATTTTTGTGATTAGGAGTTAGGTAAAGCTTTATCTTTATTTTTTTTTTATAAGTGGATAGTCAGTTTTCAGTCATTATTAGTTAAATAATCCATATTTTCTTTATTGAATCTAAATCTCACTTTTATCATATAGTAAAATTCCATAAGAATGGGGTGCCTGGGTGGTTCAGGTGGTTGAGTGTCCAACTCTTGATTTTGGCTCAGGTCATGATCTCACATCATGAGATCAAGCCCTGCGTAACCTGCTTGAAGTTCTCTTTCTCCCTCTACCCTCCCCCTGCTCTTCTCTGTCTCTCTCACAAATAAATAAATAAATCTTTAAATTTCCATAAGTATGTGAATCTGTTTTGGATTTCCTCTTTTTCTTTCTGCATCAATGCCAAACTCTTTTAATTATCAACGTTTTAAAATATGTTTTAGTATCTGGATTACTCACTTTCAGACAACATAAAAATATGGGGTCGGTAATGACTTTAGAGGCCATTGAACAAAATTGTATTCGTTTATGGAGGTGGTACCTGAGTCCCTGAGAAGCAAGTGATTTCCGCAAAGGCCCTACCTCAAGGTGCCAGCAGAGCCATAAATGAACCTGGGAGCAGCCTGGTGGAGTGGATGTTGAACCAGAAGATGGGGCTTTAATGCAGTCTACTGGGTTAGCCCTACAAGCCCTCAGGGCTTCAGTGTTTTTACTTGTAAACAATACCTTCCTCACAGATGGCCCTGAGGAATGCATAAGACACTCTGGTGCATCACCTAACACTCTATGAGGCACAGGGGACATCTTGAAAATATTTAGTTGACTCTGAGCCAGGGCCTTCTGAGTCTAATTCAGTGGTGTGTCCTCAGTTCACCACACTCAATCATTTCATATCTATGCCATGCCTCAAAGTTTGATGGCTAAAAGATACTCGAGAACAATCTTTCCTAAACATTTCCGAAGGATATTATGTGTTCTTAGAAAATCAAGGGTTTTGTGGTTATAGATGCAGGAAAAGATGAGTTAGGTAAGATCTTTGTTAATGGGATGTCAAAACTTTAGTATGCTAATTTCTACCATAAATTAGGAAAGCTAGCCACATTTCCCCAGTTACCTTGATCATGGAACGCACCTCTACTCCTCCATTAAATATTTGCATAACACCCAGGAAGATTTCAAAAAATAAATACTGTTGACTCAGAGCAGTTTGTTTCACACTTGAGAAAAAAATAAATGCCTTTTAAAAGAAAAAATGAAAAGAACGTTGTAGACACTCAGTATTGCTTAATGTAATAATTATTACTTAATGTTACTTAATTAGGCACAAAGATAAGACTAGGCATGCCTATAACTTACAGACCTATGAAGCCAAATCAAAATTACACACTAAATAAAAATATAATGCCAAAGCCTATAAAATTTAGTCTAATGATATTAACTTTATATGGAAAAAGATTATTTGCTGGACACTAATTTATACTTGATATGAATATAGTGCCAACCAGTATGGCTCATTTGCTAGTTCAGGAGGTCTACATAGTGGTGTTCTGTGTGATACCCTGCTTTCTCACTGATTGCTTTTTCTTTAGTTCTGATGATCCCCTTGTTTGCATGGCCACCATGATGTCTGATGGCAAAGATTTTAAGGGAACATATCAGAGAAATAAGTCCTGTGCTTTCTCCATTTTACCCCAAAGAAATCTTAAATGTAACACAAAGGCACATACTGAAATCTCTTAAATTCTTGCTTATAAGGAGTTATTTATATGATCCAGAATAAGTTGATTTTTTTTTTAGATAATCATCAAAAAGAAAAGACAACATAAGACAATTCTTGTAGCAAACTCATGTGTCCTTGATCATAAGTGCTCATCCTCCTGGAATCTGGATCTTGATTTGAGAGAGATGATTTTAAAATATGGGTTTAATTCTCTTTTAAATAAAATGACTACAGTTCCTAATTTCTCAGTCATTGACAAACATGTCAAGCATGCCTAGATGGAGATTACTTTTTGAATTTATTGAAAAGCACTGACTTTGAGATCACAAAATTATTACTTAATCTAGGTACTAAATTATCAGTGATTTAAGTTCTTTGGGCTTCAGTGATAGTTTAAAAAGTTCATGGCTTATCTAAGTAGAAATAGTATTTTAAAATTTTATGTTAAAATACATCTTATTGTTTAAATATAATATGCTTACTTGAAGGGAAGGTGTAATATGAATGATACATGGTGTTTTCTTAAACTTGTTTTTTGATAATAGTGAATGTTTTGAAGATGGGGTTTTTAAATGTTAGGAGTTACTAAGATTGATAGCTTTGCAAATTGGTTTTAAGTATTTTGAATTTATAACTATCATCATGTTGCAAAATAACATTGACTTTGGAATGGCTTACTTCCTTTTGTAGTAATTCAAAAATATTATGACAGCTATAGTTTTATAGTGAGCATAAAAACCAGTGAGGTAAGTTCAATGAGGTAAGGTTAGTGTTGGAAGTTTTATTAACAAAAACTTTAAGTATTAACACATGAGTTACAATTCCCATGTGTTTTCAGAAATTTGCTGGAACTGAACTGAACATTAAATTTTGAACTTTGGACTAGTCACTTAAAACCACCTAATTTTAGTGTAAGAAGTAGCCAAAAACTTAAGTATGAAAACAGGCTTTATAAAGTTGGCTGGATTATTAACCCACATATGATACGAATTCTTCCATGTGGGTGATATGAAGCACTCTTAACCAAGCATTGTTTTCTTCAAGTAGGTGGCATGTGGGTCTTGAGTAAAATTTTTTGACAGGTATGTAAGACAAAATGCATCTTTACAGCCTGAAAATCTCAACTGTGTTATTAACAAGCTGGTGATTGTAACTTAACTTTTATAAGCACAGCATGTGGTTATACAATACTAAATATCCCTGAATTTTATTTTTTGAGTTGAAATTGTATAAGGGAACAGACTTATAATTTAGGGGAAAGGTATATTGTAAATTATGAAGCACTTTATAATACAGCCATTATCGTTTCTTTTTGTGCTATCTAAATATCTTAAAATATAATACAGGTTTTTCCCTTGGTCAAATGTATAAGCTTTTGGTTGCTAAAGGAAAGCCAGCCCACAGAAGCAGAACCATGCAGCCTGATTTTTCCCAGTCATTATCAATCCACTGATTGAGTGATCAACACGATGGTAAATATATCATTGATATTCCCCTTGAGGAGCTTAAGTGTATAATAGAAATGACCAAATCTCTTGCTACTCATAACTGTGTGGAGAAGAGAGACCTTAAAAATAAAGATAAAAAACCAGGAATCTTTTTAGAAAAGAGATATCTCTTGGTTTTCAGCGGTATTGATGTCATCTTTTTACAAGTGTTTATTAACTTGATCTCAAACAGCTGCTTATAAGTGGGAGTTTATCTTAAATGGGCAGTAGATGTCCTAATTAGTCTTTGGGAGGAATATAGATATAAGTACAGGACTGCTTATCCACACATAAGTTCGACTGTAGTTCATGTCTGTTGTGTTAGGGTCTTCTAAATTATATAGCCATTTACCTTTTGAATATTCCCTTGCACTACAAACTATGTGTAACTTAATTTCAGACTCTTGTTTTCCTACCCCTAAGTCTGATTCTCCCTAATCTTTCCCTGCACAGACAGTAATTGCATTATCTAAAGAGTTGCTTCAGCCAGAAATTATTTTTGATTCCTTCCTTCCTTTCATCCCTATACATATAAATCCTTAGTTCTGCCACCTGCCTTCTGACTGTATCTCAAAATATGTCTCAAGCGCAGCCACGGTCTTCCTTTCGACACCTCCATCCTTGTTGTGGCAGCTACTGTCTCTCCTCTGGTTGATTGCCTTAGCTCCCTACATGTCCCCAAACTCCATTCCTGCCCCCTGTCTGTTCATATAAAGCATCCCATTGTCCCATGCATGGCCTATAAAAAGACTATTTGGCCTTTAATAATTTCCTTGCCTCCTAGTTCAACAAAGTATTCTATATTCACCTTGTATGTTTCTTGCTACAGATCTAAAATTAATCATTTCTACCATGAAACTGATTTCTTTTAGTGAGATATATTTTTTAAAGACCACAGTCTGGGCATTTTGGGTAGGTGCTCATTGACACAGAGGTAGTCACTTTTTCTAAGCCATTTTTGTTTTAAGATTATTTATTTATTTATTTGAGAAAGAGACAGTGAGAGAGAGGGAGAGAACATGAGTGGGGTGAGGGGCAGAAGGAGAAGCAGACTCCCTGCTGAGCAGGAAACCCAATGTGGGACTCTATTCCAGGACCCCAGGATCATGACCTGAGCCAAAGGTAGACACTCAACTGACTGAATCACCCAGCCTGTCCTTTCTAAAGAAGTCTCTTTAATGGACAAAGCTAGAAAATAACTTTTTAAAAGAGAAAATACATCATCTGTTCATACTTATTAGTATTATGAGGCTTTTTTTTCCAAGACTCAGATTTATTCAAAATTATCTTGAAAGCAGTGGAGCAGGTATAAAGCACAACTGATTTGAAGATCAGTGAAGACCATTTAGTGTTCCAAGATTGCACAGTATAGATAAGCTATTGGTTAAATAAACCATTTTACTGAATACCAAAGTGTCTTTCCAGGTTTGATTTATAATAGCTGATATTTGCTAAATCATTAATTTTGCTATTTTGTGTGCATACAAGCTCAAACATATACATTTTCACCAATAAACACAAATATTCACAAATTAGCCTTTTGTCATTACAGTTTTGTATAAGTATTTTATATAAGCTTCTAGATTTTATATTTGTATTACTTTCCACTTATTCTAAACATTGTGTCTATTGATGATATTGACATCATAATTGTTTGCTCTACCTCACTCCCAACCTCATAAATATATGGTTCAATAAGTCATAGACCTGATGGCCTTGTTAAGAAGTTGTATCTCTAAGCTAGAACAATGCCTGGTATGAAATTGATTCTTAGTATTTGTTAAATGAATGTGTAATTCTAGTTATTATATATTTTTTAAAAAGCTCCTACAGAGAGGAGAAATCTGAAATCAAAACAGCTGCAGAAATCCAAGAGTAGAAGGGCATAACACAGCCAAGCATAGTGTAAGATATAGGCATACCCTCGTTTATATAGCTGGTGTCTGATGGTGCAGCTGCTGAAGGAAATTTTTTCTGAAAGGCAACTTTTGCTATAATTAAGGATTGGTATAAAGAGTTTTTAAAAAGCAATAATTATTCTGAATTCTTCTCTTCAACAAGACTCCAGAAAGACTGTGCTAACAGAATGACCAACGAGTTAGGTCCTTGACAGTTATGTGGTTCTCTTTGGTAAAGATCAATAACCTTTGATGGTTAGGCAAAGGAAGGCTGTAGGATTCCTGCCCCATGACTTTGCCTTTATGTAGTACTTCACAACCCCTCAGAGTGCTCCTTCAAGTTCCAGCTGTCTGTCCTTTTGAGGCCAAAAATGGTTTACACTAGCTAGGTCAATGCGATGATATTTTCTGGGTAGAGCTCAGCCAACCTTGTTTGGGCCAGAATCCTCTCTGAAGCATTTATATGCAGGGGGTATTGAAATCTCAAGGTTAAAACTTTTGTGCTTGCTAGTCATAGACTTACACTGTCCAATATGGTAGCTATGAGACATATGTGGCTATTGAGCACCTGAATTTAGCTAGTCCTAATTGAGATATGTTGAAAGGGTAAAATAAATGTTGGATTTTGAAGAAAAAAGAATGTAAAATACCTCATTAATATTTTTCATATTGATTACAGGTCAAATAATGTTTTGGATATAGTGTGTCAAATTAAATATATTATTAAAAGCAATTTTACCTGTTTATTTTTTATTTTTTTACATGACTACTAGAAAATTTAAAATTATAGATGTGGCTTACATCATATCTACATTGGACAAACCATCTCAAATTTTGTTCCTGGAAGAGAAGGAGTACTTGTGTAGCATTTCTAGCCAATCGACAGATCTCAAACACCACTCACATCACCAAGGAAAAATCACTCCTCACATCAATTATGTTAATTGACCAAATTTAGCTGTTCATCAAATATAAAGAATATCTTAGAACTTTTGGTAGCTGACTATGGCATGTTAGCTTTTAATTAAAGTCTTTCATAGGCTAATTAACTACCCCTGGAGAATTTATTTCCAGTTGGGAAATACATCCACCCACCCACCCACCCTTATGCCCCTCCACACAGGCGCATGTGTGTGTGTCCATGCACACACACACACACATTATACAGTGTATGCTGAAATATTTTAAAGTAAATTACAGACAATATAACACCGAGCTACATGTTAGAGCACAAAATCTTATTTGCTGAGTCTCCACTTTTCCTGAGGGCTGCTGATTAGCAATCTTTATTGCATTCCTACAGTATATAAATCACTGGGTTAGTAGTTGTAGAAAGCAGAATAGTATAATAACAATAGCAAAGATTTATTGAGTGTTTCTAGGTGCCAGGCACTGTGCTAAGTGCATTACATGTTGTTAATTTAATCTTCAAAATAACTTGATGAAGGAGGTATTGTTATTATCCTCATTTTGCTTCTAACACCTTATTGTGTTCCTTACATTTGGAAGGCCTATGGGTAAGTCCATGGCCATTACCATGAGTTGCTTGAGCATATATATTTGCAATCAGAGACTTTTGCAAAAAAGAGTTGTCCACTTGGGCCACTTTACTATACAAATGGAAGTTCAAACCAATGTGCTTCAGAGTATTCTTTCTCTTTGATCTCTTTCTCTCTTCTTCCAAGATCTTGACCTTTGGACTTAGTGTCCACTCCCCAGGGGTCTGTTGCTTGCTCCATTTAGCTCTGTCCTTGCTTTCTGTCATTCCACCCCCCTTCTTTGGATTTGGGTGAAAGGATAGGGGAATGTAGATTTTGAGGTCCAACACATAGGAGTAAAGGGAGGTATAATGGCCATTTTTTTTAGGCTCATAGCAATCTCTTAAGAGCTACAGACCTTTCTAGTTTTAAGGTACCCACTCCTTAGCAAAACCAGTGGATATTATAATAATTTCTGAATGGTTTGACACATCATACTGTAAATTCAGCCCATGTTGAGGGTTGAGGATTAGAGCAGCAGAAGGTAGGGAGTGACCCTGCTTTCATGGTCACTTGGATGCAGATTTATGGGAGTTCTACCATCCTGTAGCCCTACCATCTGGAAAATGTAGCTTTCAAGATATCTGAGTAAGGGAAAAATGTGGGGATGGGTGGACAGGAAGTGACATATGTCACTTCTGCTTACATTTCATGAATAAAACACATCTTCCTGCAAGGATCTGGGAAGGGAGATCTTCCCTGGATTCAGAAAAGGAAAGGAGAATTGGATGCGAGTGAGAACTGGTAGTTACCACCACAGAAAGTTTTCGATTTTAGGTTATTTTTAGTGTTTGTGTCTTTGGAGGCTGTGTACGTTATGCATACTTTCAACTTGAAACTGTCTCCCCATTTGAATGATTGCAAGTTGAATCAAATTCAAATATACCCTTAATCCAAGTCTGCTATTAGGAAAAACAAACAAACGAAAATTTGAATGTGAAATAAAACTATATTGGGAGTTTTGTGAGTGTTCCAGTTTCATTTCGTTTAAAGTTGTTCTTTGTGATAGTGTGTTTATTTAATTCCTGAAGTGTTGTCAAGTAAATTGTATTTAATCTGCAAAAATTTTCAAGTGACCTTTTCCCTCTCAAGGGTTTTTAACATTTTATCTTATTTTCTCCAGTGTTGCTGTAGTCATTTTAAGATTGAAATGAACCGTTTGATTTTTAAAAATTATTTATGGTACATCAAGTAGCACTTAGTGTTTGGTCACAACATTGAAACTGTTTCTGAAGCCTATGCAAAATACAGCAGAAAGGTTGGGAGGCTTATGTATAGAACTTCTAGAAACATACCTGACCATTGGGACTGCTTGTAATTCCTGGATGCTGACATAAAGATTAATAATATTTAACTCTGATTTTGGCAGTTTTTGCCAATTTTATTGCCATGGCCCTTTTCTTTCAAGTTCATACCTGGAGCTGAAGTGATAACAAATATTTCATGTCTTATAATGCCAGATAAAAGGTTAAATTTTCATATGTTACATGCTCTTACACACACACACACACACACACACACACACACACACACACACAACTGGATCAGAAGGAAATTAGTAATTCTCCTAAAATGAAAAGATTGTCCTAGTTTTAACTTTAGGTGACTAGTTCCCATGCGGTTAAGTCATATGTAAAAATTGGAAATTCAACCTATGGGTCTTTGTGTACTGACTATATTATACAGTTCTAATTTTCTTTTGTTTTTCTGGGAAATGATGGTGCTCTTTGCCTTGCCAAGTTTTATTATTGAGTCAACTGCCAAAGTTTAAGAGAGAGAGTCAAGGCCCTTAAAATTATTTGGTGTTGAGTGAAGAGGCAGAGAAAGATATTTCATATTCCCAAACATTTTAACTTTTATGTCTCTACCTGATGTTGGAATATAACCTAACTGTCAAGGCTTTTCTGATTCTTTTATAAATGATGTACACTGTTGAGTGAAGTCTGAATATTCATGAGGGAAACCCAATTTGGAACTATATATTCTAATTTTTAATTGATTGTATTCTTTCTTTCCTGATCTTCCCTGTATTTAAACTTCTGTGCATCAGGAGGCCTGTGTGCCTGCTTATGGTTTTGCACCATCTGGAAGTTAAAATTTGATTTTAGAAATGATGTCATACTTGCTTACTGCAAACTGGGCTAATGTTGGTTTAGAATTGGATGCAGTTCAGGTCAAAGTTTTATTTTTTTAAAAAAAGACCCTTAAACCTCATATCTTGATTCTAAGAGACTGCAAAGGTATAAGGGTAGCCTGAAGTGATTGAAGGTCATGATTCAAATTCCTTTGAAGCTAATAAATGCATTCGGGTGCGTGGAAAATAAATTCCCAAACAGAAGACTTTAGCTGGCACAGGCTCCCTCCTACCGTGTAGAGTTTGGGTGTCGTGAGCAGTGTGTTGATTGTGGCCATCCTTGCTCTCTATTTTACTCCTGGAGAAATATTCTTACACCTAGGGTTTTGTCTTTTCCAGGCTCAGGAAGATGCAGCAGGGTAGTAATCACACATGGCGAGAAAGCACAGTAAGCATATTATTTATCAACACAGAGTCTCTTTTTCTAAACTCTCTCCAGCACCATTTACTACCTCCCATGTTGTAATTTATTTATATCACAGTTTTGTATGTTGAGTGTTTCCTCTAGTCCAGATACAGACCATCCATCTTTTTTTAAAATATTTTATTTATTTTATTTTTGACAGAGAGAGATATAAAGATCACAAGTAGGCAGACAGGCAGGCAGAGAGTGAGGGGGGAAGCAGGCTCCCTGCTGAGCAGAGAGCCCGATGTGGGGCTCGATCCCAAGACCCTGAGATCATGACCCGAGCCGAAGGCAGAGGCCTTAACCCACTGAGCCACCCAGGCGCCCCAGACCATCCATCTTTGACAGCTAGAGTGCAGGGCTAATGGGACCACAGTTTCTTCTCACTTCTCTCTTCTCACTTCTCACAGTTTCTTCTTCCCACATTGAGTCCTGTTCAGCCTGTGGGAAATCTCTACAATTGAATGTAACCCCTTATAGCCACTACAGCAGATCGCTTAAACATCTCATGGCCGTGCCTCTTCTTACGTAAGGACCATAGAAATCTAGGGGCTGGGAAGTGCAGGGGATGTTCATGTCCTGGGGATCTTCCCTTGGCTAAATGAAAGTTCACACCAGCTGCACTAAAGCTTAAGCATCCCAGATTCTCAAGTGGCCGATCTTTGTTTAAAGTCATCTCCATCTACCAAACTAGAATAACATCAGTACTTCTCTTTGGGGTTCCATCCTATCTGGCAAAAAAAGAAATGTGATTTTTAGTTTGTACATAAAAAGTGGCACTCCACAGAGGAGGGGGGGGCTGCTTTCCTCTCTCTCTCTGCCTGCCTCTTTGCCTGCTAGTGATCTCTCTCTGTCAAGTGGATAAATAGAAAATCTTAAAAAAAAGAGAGAAGTTAAAAAAAAAAAGATGGCACTCCAGATTATAGTAGTGGCTATATCTCCTTCATTTCCCAGCCCCTAGATTTCTATGGCTCTTGTATAAGAAGAGGCATGGCCATCAGATGTTTAAGGAATCTGCTGTTTGTGTGGTCACAGAATGTCCATCTTGTCTCATAATGTGGTCGGGGCCCTTCTGCCAGCCGGGCTTCAAGCATTTGTTTCACCCCTTCCCTTGCTGGGACTGCCTTTCTAGGACAGAAACTGGAGAAACTCTCTACTTATCAAGCTCCCATCATCCTTGACCTTTAGAAAGGCAACTTCGGTGTTCCTTTCTTGGGAATGGGTAAAAAAAGGAGTTTCTACTCTGATAACTTTTTTATTTCTAATATCATCATCCTTCCCTGACGTATTCTACCTAAGACTGATTCTTGCCTTTAAAATAAAAAAATGTCAGACACTTGGGGGTTCCAACGTTTTGTTCTATAGATAGGGAAACTGAAGCTGGAGGGCTGGTAAGGGAGTTATTTGTCCTGATTCTCATGGCTAGATAGAAGCAGAACCCAGCCTAAAACCAGTGTCCTTTCCAGTGTGCCAAGTTGCCTTTTGAATCTGTGTCCTGATAGTATTTATATTTCTATTTTGGCTTATTATGGTATTCTTGCCTCCTTTTTCTTTTTTAAATTTTCGTCTTTTTTTTTTTTTTTTTTTGGTCCGAATTTTACTTGCTGGTAGTATAATAGACAAATGCTCAATAAGATTTGTGATGAGATGCAGCAGACCTCTACTTACCCCTGTCACATTTCTTCTTCCCCAAGACAACCTGTTTTAACTCCTTTGCCTGGTTATTTTAGTATCTCTGAGTAACATGCTTGCCTCACTACTTTTTTTTTCAAACATAATTAAATTTCTCCTCCTCCTCCATCTTCTCTTTCTCCTCTTCCTCCTCCTCTTCCTTCTTCTTTTTTTGTTTTCATTATGTTCAGTTAGCCAACTCACTACTTCTTGATTGTTGGTGTAGCTACTATCTATCAAATTTCTGGTATGGAGGGTGAGGCTTAAATTCCTCCATCACCCCCAAATCTCACATCACCCATGTAAATTTTTTTGCACTTGGTCTTTAGAATGTTAAGTGTAAAAAATAAAGCTTATGTTTCCTCATTTTATTGCTGAATTCGAAAAGCAGAAATTGTAATACTCTAATTTTTGAGCTAAGGTAGAAATAGGATTTTTTTGTATCTTTTTTTTCCTTTAGTATTTGGAAAGCAGTCTTTCATAACACTAGAGAGTGGTCATTTCCATAGCATTTCCTTCCTCTTGGCAACCTGTATTTTTCTAATTCAGGAGTGTTTCTCTACTTGTCAGTCTTGTTCTTGTAGATGTCTGTGGCGTGGCTCATTGTGTTCTCCATATTCTTGGAGGACGCTGCAGAGCATGAGCAGTGTTGTGCCCTCCCTGCACAATGGAGTATCAATGTGCTTTGTTTTCCAGTTTATGGATTCGTAACAGGGAGACATACTATTTCATAATACATTATATTCATATAAACTTTATATTTAAAAAAGTGTCACTGTTCAGATACACACGCAATAGGACTTTAAGGTAGATGCAGGCTGTTAATACACATGGCATTGAGATGATCATTAGCAATGGTTTAACTGTGCTATGTTGAAAAGGCGCACTGCTGCCCCGCTCCCTCCGGGGGCGTGACTGATGGTTACTGCTGACCGCTGTGTGAAACTGCCCCCTTCTTTCTTTTTCCTGACTTCAGGTAGATGCGCTGAGGTTACGATTGGAGGAGAAAGAATCTTTTCTCAATAAAAAAACAAAACAGCTGCAGGACCTCACGGAAGAGAAAGGGACACTGGCCGGAGAGATTCGAGACATGAAGGATATGTTAGAAGTGAAGGAAAGAAAAATCAATGTTCTTCAGAAGAAGGTGAGTAGCTGGCATAAGACCTTTAGGTTGGGAATTGGTATCATCTATGTTTTGTCATTTCAGAGAAATTTTTGAGCACACGGTAGAGAAGAAACTATTTTTTTTTTAAGGTTTTAGATTAGGAAGTATAAACTTTTCACTTACTGGTATTTAACTTACTGTTCGTTGTATCATGCCATTTTTAGCATAGCCTGATAAATTTTCTGATTACCTGAAAACTAAATAGTGATGATTCTTTTTATATTTTCCAGCTTAAATATGGAGATAATTATACAAATTTAAGTATACATCTAAAATAATTACAAGTCTGAAAAATTAGTTGTTTTTTTTTTAACTTATGGAGAGTTGAGCAATATATTCTGTGGATCTTAAAGATATTTTAGATGCATTTTTTATTTTTGTATGTTTTAGTACATCTTACTCTTGCTGAATCCATACTGATTTTTTTTTTTTTTTTGGATGGGGAGGACTAATGTTCACAGCTATTACTTAATTGGAATCAATGAGAGAATATATAATAAGCTCCGACTGCAGTCACCTAACACAGAAGATGCTTGATCTAGCTAGGGCCCTTCTTTCCTTTTTTTCCTTAAGCAGCTCATTTTCTCTCTTGTAAGGGACCCAGACTTGGGGAATACACCCTGATTTTTTTTTTAATTCCCATTTGCTACCAGCACAGGAGGAGCCGGCAGGCTGGAATGCTGCCATAGACTGGCATGTTGCTGGGCACCCATGCTGTGGCTGCTGACTAATGGACTCTAACTGGCCCCTCCTTCTGGTGTTATTTGCCACTATCATCTCCCACCTTGTTTACATCAACAGCATCCTAACTGTTTTTCGTTTCCACCCTTACCTTTCCTATAGGCTGTTCTGAACATAAAAGCTGGAGTAGGTCTTTTAAAACATGAAACAATTTATATCAGTCTGATCAAAACTCTCCAGTCATAATAAACACCTACATAATTTTTCAAAATGAAAATCATTCAGACTTTATTGAGAATTTCTGGATGAGCATGAAACCAAGCCCAAGGCTCTTCTGAGCATGGGGCCCTGTGCAGCTACCTAAGTCACATGCCCATGAAGCTACTACCCCCAGCCACTGTGGCTTCCATCCTCACTCTCAGGATTTTGGTGATCTGATGGACCATATTATTTATTCATTTCTGTTGTGATCTTTACAAACAAGGCTCTGGTAATTTGATCTCCCCTTTGCAGCTCCAGCTAAAACATCCAGATGTTTAGAAAAGAGCTCAGAAGACATGACCAAGGACCTCTTGAATCAATGGGGCTGTCAAGGGCAGATAGGACTAACAGAGAGACAGTTAGAATGGCAATTCTTGGAGCAGGTACCAAGGATTCAAAAGAAAACTTTTCATTTAAAATCCCCAGCAGTGAATACTGATGAAAGCTGACATTTATTGAACTTAATGTTGAATACCGTATGCTGGATACTTTGCTATGCTCGTTACATGCACGGTTTACTTATTTTTTACCATAATCCCATGAGGCATGTATAGTTATTAACCCCAGGAAACTGAAGGACATTGAAGCCTAGGGTAGGCTTGCCCAAGGTCATGCAACGTAGATGCAAGTTTTTTGGTTTTTTGTCTTTGAGAATATAGAATAAGATGGTTATAGCAAGTTAAGAGAATAAGCCTCATTTTCCTTTGGACCTCAAGTTTTATGATGATACCAGATGTCAATCAATGAAGAACATCACAACTGCTTGTTTTACAAGGAATCGAGACTAAGTGCTCTTATTCTTGAGGAATAAATGACATTGATGTTCTCAGTAAAGAATTTGGAAAGGTACTTTCAATGCATAAGTGACAAATGGCATTTCTGATGTGTACATTTTGCAAAATTTTATATTTTGCTCCAAAAGCGAGGCTCAAAGGTTTGGGAACTAGTTTAGAAATTCTAGAACAAAGCCAATGGTATATTATGGCTCCTTTGGGCAACATGGTTATAACCCCACTTATTTAAACCATGTAGATAATGGATTAGGAAATATTTCATGTGTATTCAGAGCAGTTCTTCAGCTTCAAGTTTTTTTCACTGAGTGCTAACCAGTCCACTTAAGGAGGAATTAATACCACTGGCAACATAGTGAGGGGGCAGGAGTTCTATTATACTTGCAATGCAAAGGAGAGAGAATCCCCAAAGAAGTAATGCACACAATTCAGAAACCAACGCAAAATGTGGAACTAATACAGAAGCTAATAGACCAATGAAACATTGTCTTTGGGACTGGAGACTCCTTTGAATTTTGACCACATTCAGCATAATTAGCTGTTTTAGGGCAGGCCTGGATTGAAACAGCATAAACTTTGGATTAGCGTGTGTTGGCATAGAAGAAATAATAAACTTATGTCAATGTCAGACATGTAGCATTACTTAATATTTCTTTCTTATAGACTCTTTGGCAACCAGTACTGTGTTTTGATGCCAATAGAAATGGGTATGCTCCTTTCATAGCCATGTTTAACCTGGCGAAGCTAGGCTTGCACCTCATACCTGTCAGTCTCAGAAATCTTGTGTCTTCCGTAAACCACGTGAATAGGTCACATGTCTAGGCAGCATGCATGAACACAAAGCTCATAGCATTTTGTTACTTAAAGAAGAAAGTAAAGAATAGACAGAGAACCTGAGGTGGCATAATATCTCTGAGTGAGCTTTTGTAGGAAAACAGCAGTTATCCAGCATGGATTTTGGTTCTACTGCCATACTTTTGGCTCTACTCCATAATTCTCAGACATGGAGTTCTTTTAGTAAGGGACAAAAATGTACAGGTATGAAAATTGTTCAGTGGAGTATCCTCTTACGGCTGTGATGCTGAAGTCAGAGGAGCAGTACAGTTTTCAAGCTGCAGCCTTTGCATTCTGTTCCCATACCTGAATTCAGACTTCAGCTGATGAAGTGCTACCTGGCTATTGAGTTTTTGTAGGAAATGTCATAAAACCTTGATGACATTGTACATTTGGAAAGTGTATAGTGTCCAGGATTATAGGACATGGTAGCATTATTTGAACCAGATCAAATTCAGACTGTTATGTAGCTCATGCAACATAAACTTACTACCCAAGAAATTTTTAAAAAGCCATTAAATTGGACAAAAATTCTCCATTTTCATTCTAGGTCTCAGTCCCACTTTATAGAGCAGAAGTACTTTATTTATTAGTAGAAAAACAGATGGTAATTTCTCTGGAAGCCAAGTTCACTAGCTGCCCACTTGGCTTCATGGGTTGCCTGTGGGTTGGAAAGGGCAGGGAGAGGTGAGTGGAATTGGCTTCTGGGGGTGGTGTCTATGGACTTGCCCACTTTAGCAGCTTTAGTCTATCAATTTGGAAGTATGGCAGTGAAAATTCTGAATGATGATAAGCTCAGAGGTAAGGATGCCACAGGAGTATGTTTATTAGCATACTGGGTTTCTTCATTAATTTTATCAAAAAGCAGTATCTGAGGAGATGATTATAGAACGTAGAGATTTCCATGTTGGTATAAAGTTGATGTAAGTTATGGAGGACTTTTTAACTG
Source organism: Nasua narica (assembly GCA_028533885.1). Taxonomy (NCBI): domain Eukaryota; kingdom Metazoa; phylum Chordata; class Mammalia; order Carnivora; family Procyonidae; genus Nasua; species Nasua narica. The sequence continues at coordinate 20,373,324 of CM052799.1, read as the reverse complement.
AACTGAGCTCTTTCTTGGTGTTTAAACATCCAGTCGCACTTTTATATTTATTATTGGCAAACCACCTATTTTTTTTAACATATGGAAAATTATATTCTTTTTGCATTTACCGAGTGTTTCCTATATGTCAGGCAGTCACTACTCTACATTGTAGAGGCTCAAAGGGAAATAAGACATTCTCCAGTTCTCAGGAAGCTGACAGCCTGGTTGGGGAGATAGACATGCATAATGGAGAACGACATGGTGTATTACGAGAAGCAAATTGCTTGATGGATGCAAATAACAGAAGCTAATTTTGACTACCTTGAGCAAAAGGGAATTTATGGCAAGGATAGCCAGAGCCCTAGTATCTGGTCGATAGAACCAGATTAGGAATGATCAAGAATTAGAACAGCTGTAGGAGGCGAAGAGAAAGGAGAGAGTACCATGATCTCATAACCAGGAATGTCTATTCAAGCATCTTCTTTGCTGGTGGCTCCCCTTTCACCCTCCTCCCACTGCTCTTACATCACACTGTGGATTAAGATTAAAGTCCTAGGAGAGAGCTCTAGATTTCACACAGGTGCCTCTCATTGGCAGAATCTAACCAGACCTGCCCTAAAAGGAATCTGGGAATGTCATTCCAAGGGATTTCCACTCAGTTCTTGAGTCACTTACTCAGGGAAGTCTTTGCTGACATTGCAGGCTGGGAGAGGTTCTACACTTTTAAAGAACCATTTCTTGGCTCAGTTTAAAATTCTGTATCCCTTTACTGAATTTTGGCTTCACTCTCATGACTAATCTGAGTGCCCCAACCATAGTCATCAAGATACATCCAGCTCCTCGCAGAGTTCTTGGCAGGTGATGGTCCTCAATCAACACACATTGCATGAGTAAATTATATCAGCAAGTTCTTAATGAATGAGGACTTGGGAAAAGAGAAATCACTTTGAGATCTACTCCTGGCCTATGAATATTGTTAGCTGTGAGAGGAGTCTTTTGCCCCAATGAAATGTCAGACTCACTCTTTGTTCTCCGGACAGTATGTAGGCTATGTAGGCTGCAAGATGGAACCATCCCATGGATAATAAAACAAGATGGGTAAATGACTGTTGTCCTACCCATATTGCAAACCTTGGTTCCATTACCCTGACAAGATAAACAAGGGATTAAGGCTTGAGTAAGGAAACTTAGCTACTCTTGCTTACTTTTCCTTTTTAATAAAAAGGAAATGTGGCATTTATGAAGAGAACTATCTTGTTTTGCAGAGAATACTGCTTCTTCCTCCAGTTCTCACTTCTAACTTACTGGATTGTTAGAGGCATGGTATTCTGGTGAGAATGATAAAATGAAAGCTTTGATTATTCATGATCATTTTTAATTATGACCATGCAAATGATAATTTTTTTATAATAAAAGGATTATCTGCTACTGATTGAGCCCTTACTATACGCCAAACACTATACTAACAGTTTTGTACCCTTAAGTTATGAGTCCTTATAACAAACTTAATGGCACATAGGTACTATCATACTCCCTATTTTTAAAATGAGAGAATGGTTTAAAGAATACCTTGCCCAAAGTCACAGGCAGAGAAGTGATGGAGCTATTTTTAACCACCACACTATTCTGGTGTTTTTCTATTTTATGATCCTGCCCCACTCATGAGGCAAGTGGAATCATTAACTTTTAGAGATTAGCTAAACTATAATTTGAGCAATTTACCTGAGGTTAACATACAAGGATGCTTATATTTAATACCAAACCAACAGAGATGAAGTTACTAAATAGTGTGATGAAAAATAAGAAACCAATTAAATTAATAAAATACAACATCAGTGCAGGAATTTAAAAATATATGTAAATATATATGTTAAGCTATATTTAGAAAAAAGATTGTGATGACCTTCAGTTTCTGTTTATTTTTCCCCAATGAGATTCTTTATGTACCATTTTAAGCCATTGGATTTTTTTGCTGCTTCGTTTTCAAAGGATTGTACCATGCTATCATAGTAGTTTCACTTTGTTTTGGTAGTTGGCTTGAAGGAACAAGACCTCAGAAGGTGATTAGAGGCTTCTAAGCAGCTTTCCTGGATGAGTTGCAGATGAATTCCTGATTTGCAAGACTCCTCAGCTAGTCCCAAGAGGAAGTAGTCTGGGAGGCTGTTCCATTTTGCAGTAAACTGCTCACCTACCGTCTGACCTTGGTGTAGGTGGGCTCACTCTGCATCTAAAGCCAGGAACTGGGCTGGCATCCAAGGGTTGGAGCTACAACTAGGGTTGTTGTGGATCTAAGGCAAGGTTCTCAGCTGGGAGACACTTTACAGCCTTCCCACCCCCAGGACCATTTGGCAATGTCTGGGGGATAGTTTTGGTTGTCACAGCAGGGGGGGGATTGCTACAGGCATCTGGCAGGTGGAGTCCAGGGCTGGTGCTAAACATCCTACAATGCGTAAGAGACATCTCCTGCCCTCCAAAGCAAATAATTATTCAGCCCAAAAAGGACTCCACAGGAATCCATTTTTTTTCCATGTATGGACTGTCCAACTCATCTTGGCTCTCTTTAGATAAAATGATTTTTACTTTGTGTAATGGACAGTTTTCTCTCTAATTTCCCTGAATGTTATCTCAGCTACTATAATTAACATTTTTAGCTACACTTTTTCTCTGGCATCATTATAAGAAGTTTACAGAGATAAACATCTTGTATGTGTGCATATGAGCATGTATGATATTTCAACTATTACTATTACTTTCTCTTTTTATATTTTTGATGTATATATAGCATTCTTGAACTATTAAACTTATTAGAATTATTAAAACTGTTTGACCACACTGATCATATCAACTAATTTAGAGAGAGGTGCTGGTCAGCTGTGGTCTAGGGAATATATAATAGAAATAAAACATCTTATTTGGACAGAGCAGTGTTGTGTCACTCAGCAGGTATCACCCAATCTAAAGTTCTTTGGCTAAATGCTAGTGTTCTAGTCATTTGGAAAAGTGACCTTTAAGGCTAATTTTTTTTTTTTTTGAAAAAAAAATGTGCCTGATTTTTAGGCACCTTGGGGGCTAAAAATCTGATTTCTCTATTCACATTTAATATATTTTTTATATATTTTATCTAGTCATTTGAGATGTGAGAATATTCGCTGTGGACTGAATGTAGCTTTAACTAATATGTTGCTTAAATATTTGCATCTAAAATGTATTGTCTAGATTAGTGTTTGTGATTTACCAATTTTTTTGAATAGTGCCTTCTTCAGTCTAGAAAATATAAGAAAATCCTAACTTACTGCATTATGTAACAAAGCCTCTACACGTATTCTGTGTTTGTATGGTTATTGGTGTTTACATGCTGTTGGGTCTAAGCAGAACATCTTTGTTCTGGCATCATTTAATATATTGTATCTTTATCATGGTTTGAAGTTGATGCCAAAGTTTCTAGTACTAATTAAATTTCACAGAACAAGGAATCATGAAGAATGTGTGCCTCCTATTCTTGGTTGGAATTATTTGCCCAATGTTAGCAATGACCTAGGCTAAATGAGGTTGGTGGTTTTAACTAATTAATCCTATTGGCAAGAAATCCATTTTGTTCCAATAAAGTGATATTTTTGAAGGTTACTTTGCATCTCTTGAGTAGAGATGTGGCTGGCCTCTTGGTAAACCTATGCTTCTTTATAAAGCAGTAAATTCCCCAGCCTCTTTTTTCATATGGATTGCTAAGGGATTTGAAGTTGCCCTTCTCTTAGAGGTGACATTGATGAAGTGATATTTTATTATCAAATGAACCAGAAAGTTTACCTTCTGATGGAGCAAGTAAAGAGATTTAAGGAAGCCTGCTAATTCATTCATGCATTCATTCAGCAACTATAGTAACTGTCCTCAATTAGTTGCATTTTTCTACCCCCTGGCTTGTTGGTTTGTTCTATCTATCTATCTATCTGTCTATCTATCTATCTATCTATCTATCTATCTATCTATCTATCATCTATCAAATCTATCTTAGGAGAAATAGAGAGCATGAGTGGGAGGGCAGGGGAGGAAGGGCAGAAGGAGAGGGGAGAGAGAATCCCATGGAGCCTGACATGGGGCTTGGTCCCAGGATCCTGAGATCATGACCTGAGCCAAAATTAGGAGTTGGATGCCTAACTGACTGAGTCACCCAGGCACTACCCCCTGGCTCTATTGAGCACAACCCAATATTATTGGACTTTAAAAGATATGTAAAGGTATGGATAGTGATGAAGCATGGACATTCCTGAAGACAGAAAGGTATGAGAGAGCAGAAAACCTGGGAGAGACTTAGTGGGCCCTTCTGCTCTGGTCTTTTCATTTTTCCACTCAGGACTCAGAGGTCCTGAGAGATACAGTGACTTCTTTAGGATCACAGAGCTAATTAGTGACAGAGCCTGGGCTCTGATGACACTTTTCCTTCTTCTTCTCTTCATTCCCCTGTGACATCTGAGGCCTTGGGCACCATTGCCTTATTCTGGCCAACTTGCCTTCCCTTCCTTTGTACCATCCAGTCATCCAACAGAACATATTCAATATCTGTAATGATCAGGATGCTCTACAGGCACCGGAGGTTACATAAGCTACTGAAGAAAATATAATTTCTGCCTTCTAGGAGCTCAGCAAAAAACACAACAAAACGCTAAAGATTCAGTTACAGGGAAGTGTGTGCTGTGTGCAATGCCAGCCAGGTACATGGTACACATAGGAAGAGTTCCTCACCTATTGGGAGTAGAGATGGCCAAGGAGGACTTCTGGAAAAGTTGATGATTAAATCAAGAGCTGAGGGATTAGGAGGTGTTGTCTGGTCAAAGTGCTGAGAATAACATTTGCAATGATTTGACCAGAAGAGGCAGCACAGTACATTTGGTGGAATTAGAAGTAAAAGTAATTTAAAAAATAAAAATTAAAAAATAATATAGATGGACCACACTCCTCTGCCCCATTTGGGGAAAAATTTTACAGTTAGAAATTTTCTATTCTTTATGTCTTCTAGCAATAAAATACATTTTATAATTAAGGTTTGAGAGTCACTTTGACTTCCATGTTATAAATATTCTCTTCTAGTCCCTTGCGACTTGCAAGTGGCAGGACCGATTATCTGTGTTATTTCAAAACACGGTTCAGGGCCAGATCATGCTGAGAACTGATTCTTATTCAATGAGAGAGCTGATCCTGAGCCAGGGGAGGCAAATTCTCTTTTAAGTAAATATTTGCTTCTGGGTTAAGATCTTATTTTCTGTACTCAATTTCAGCATGATGGATATATATTTTTTTATGATGGATATTTTTTAAAGGTTTGCTTATAATTACCTGCAAAATCCTTTGAAGATTTAAAATAAAAATGCTTAGAGTGCCCTGACAGTGGCTTCTGATGGGTACAGGCATCTTGACACATCTGTCAATCTCGGCTGCCAGCTGTTGTTGTTTTGCGATATGGGATTAGAGGTAGTTGAGCCTTCACATATTTCAGTCTGGAGATGATTCCATTTTGCTTCCCACATACTCCCCAGGCCATTTGATTTAAATCAACCTTATTTATGTGGGAAGGAAAATTTTCTGTCTGTCTTTTTTACTTAAGACAATGGTGCTTTGCTGTAAAGCATTTGCACATATCTGTCTTAGCATTTATCATGTTGTATTGTAGAGAGAGGTTCATAATTCACAGCTTTTTATAATATATGTTTAAGTTTCCCATAAGAATACGTGTCAGTTAGGGATGCTATGTTCTTGGGGGCATATAATGCCATAGTCATTGTGGTAAGGGGCACCTTAATACTGTTCTGATATTGCAATCTCCTTGCCCTTTTTTTTCCTTTATCCTTACCTGATTATACTGTACCTTTTGCAAACTGAAAGATATAACTGTTTTAAAAAGACTGTTTTCACAGAAACAGAATTTTAAATTAATGGCACAGTGTATGGCATTTTGGGGCCTTCATCATATTTTATCCCACTTACCTCCTTTTTACATTGCTGATTTTTGAGAACAAGCAATAAAACCAATGTGTAATCAGCTCTTGGATAATATAATTATAGTTTACAAAAGTAATGTACAATTCTAACAAAAGTGTTATGGTAGGTAGAATTCTAAGATTCTAGGTCCCCAAGATTTCCTACCTCTCTGGTGTGCATTTCCTGAATAATGCCCAGAACTGTGAATATGGTGGATTCAACACCAATGATTAGATGATGTCATATGGCACAGTTGACTTTAAGAAAGGGATATTATTTAAGTGGGTTTGACTTAATCACATGTACCCTTTAAATCTGGGTCCTACGGTCAAAGACAGGGAAGTCAAAGATTCAAAATATGAGAGGGATTACTGGATATTTCTGTAGAGTCTCCAGATAAATACTCATTCCAGTTGACACCCTGATTTCACCCTTGTGATATCCTGAACAGAGACCCCAACCAGACTTTGCCGGACTTCTGACCCACAGAACTGTGAGCTGATAAGAGGAAGTTGTTTTAAGCCACTAAATCAGTATTCTGTTACACAGCAAGAGAAAACCAATATGAATGCATATTAATATAACTGTTCAGTAGTAACAAATCTCTTACAGAAATCCAGAGGCAAGTAAACAGTAGTGGAGTTCATAGGATCCCGACAAAGAGTGTTGGCCTACTAAAGTGGTATGGCTTATAACTATAATAAAAGCAGTTTCCATTGCCTTTATCTGCTCAGCTTAGAAACCATGGGAGTTTTGATGAATTTTTATAATTATGGGGGGATTTGCATTGTTTCAAAATGTATAGGAGTGAGCCCTTATTAGTTTTCAGATTGTGCTATTTCAGATTGCATAACTAAAGATTTTTAAAATGTGATGTTTTGTGTTTGTGTCTGTTTCCTTATTAAACCCTGAGCTCAGCAAAGGAAGTAACTGGGTCCTACTCCTTTTTTTATTCCTAGTACCAAGCACAGTGCTTGGCATGTGGCAGGTGCTTAGAACATGTTATTTGGAAAATTGAAATGTAATAGAAGAACAAACCTGTCCAAAATTCTGGTGAAGTTCCGATCAAGTAAACAAATAGGAATGGTTGTGTTCCGAAAACCTTTATTTGCAAATACAGGGTGTGGGCCAGATTTGGCCCATGAGTTATAGTTTCATGAACTCTGGCTTAGATCATAAGTCATTATAGCTTAGCAGCAATTCTACCATTTAACAACCTTCATGGCAACTGAAATTTTTAAAAAACATATTGCAAATATTTGATGGAGTTGAACAAAGTATACTTCTTTTCAGAGCTTTATTTACCATTTGCCTTAGACATTCCTCTTGGTACAAGGGGAAGTAAATAATTTACTCCCAAGGGTGAGGTCTTCCCAAGCTCTATTGCATTCTGGTAGCTTTTTTGTGAGTAAATTTTGAATGTGGCAAAGCTAAGCAAACAGGATGTACTCAAATGAATAGTACTGAATGACTTGGGAGAAGTCATATGATTTGGGGTAGAGATATTTCTTTCTGTAGTATTGAAATGTGAAGTTACATTCTTTAGGTTGCATATGATACTCAGACTCAGAAAAATATATGAAGAATATCATATATATGTTAAGGCTTTCTCCAAATTATGAATATTTGTGAACTTGTGAATAGCTGGAGGCACAGACAAGGCTGGCCTGGTGCAAACAGAGGCAAGGGTCCTTTGCTACCGTTCCATGTTTCCAACTTTTCATTAGCGGTTGCAGGAGAATATTCTTTGAAAGAGATAGAAGCAGGTATGAAATGTCAGGTAGCTTGGGAAAGACAAATATAGGACAGTTGACCAAAGCTGTCATTTACTAATTCTTCCCCTAGGAATTTATCCTAAGGAAAAATTAAGGTGGTAGGCATAGATTTAACCATAGCTGGTTCTTTAATTATTATTATTATTATTATTTTGGTAATCGGTGAGAATATAAAGTAGAGGAGTGGCTAAATAAATGATAGTATATACCTACATGGAAATTTAGCCAATAGAAATTATATTAGAGAAGGATATTCAAGGACATAAGATATTATTATTTTGTTAATTGAGATAAACTGCTTCTGATACATATGTACAGAAGGTGATCATAGAATGCCTGTTTTCTCATAACCTCACCACCACAGTACGACTCTATTTTTACTTTTATTTTTTTATATATTTTTAAAGATTTTATTTATTTATTTGACAGAGAGGAGAGAGACCACAAGTAGACAGAGAGGCAGGCAGAGGGGAGAGGGGAAGCAGGCTCCCTGCTGACCAGAGAGCCTGGTGCGGGGCTTGATTCCAGGACCCTGAGATCATGACCTGAGCCGAAGGCAGAGGCTTTAACCCACTGAGCCACCCAGGCACCCCTATTTTTGCTTTTAGAAGTTTATGCATAAACACACATATACATGTACATATACATGTGTGCATCAGTAGAATTAGTTTGTTAAGAACATGGACTATGACAGGCTTGGTTTTCAGTCTCAGCTTATGGGCTTTTTAAACTTAGGCAAGTTACTTATATTTTTCTCTGCTTCATTTGCCCTATCTTTAGAATGAGGATAAGCTTACTTTCAATCTCAATTCTTTTCAACGTACTAGGTGTTCAAGAGGTATTCGTTGAATGACCAAAGTGCCCAGCCCTGTTGGTACATAACAAAATTATTATTTTATGTAAAAAATCAAAATTTAAATGCTAGATCCATCAACTCTTTCAAAGAACTTGGAAAGAAAGTGGAATTACGTATAAAGATCATTTAAAATTGATTTTTAAATTACCTGCAGTAAAATTCACTCTTTGTATTGTATGGTTCTGTGGGTTTTGACAAAAGCATAGAATTGTGTGACCACCTTCACAATCGTGATAAAGGACAGGTCTGTCACCTCAGAAACGTCTCTCGTAGTGCCTCCTTGGCAGCCACCAATTTGTTCCCCATCCTTATAGTTCTGCCTTTTCTAGAATGTCATAGAAATGGAATTATATAGTTCAGAGCCTTTTGAATCTGGCTTCTTTCACTTAGCATAATGCATTTGAAATTCATCCATGGTATAGTCTTTACCAATAGTTCATTCTAAAGATAAGTCCTATTATTTATGAAACATTCTGTATCAAAACCACCCAGATCTTTTATCTGAGAGGTTGTCCTGAAGCCAGAGTTGCAAGAACACTTGAGAGACAGCCTAGTCCAACTTAGGTTCAGTTGAGAAGGTGAGGATTCCGAGAGCCAGAAATCATATGCATTACTCCAGGTGAGCTCCAGTCAGAGTTAAGACCAGAATCCAGAGCCTTGATGCTAAACTAGCAGTTACATTGGAAGTCAGAAAGGGTAAATCATTCTGGTGATGGACTAGAGGAAAAGTTCCTCAAGGGTAGAGAAAGGGGTGTGTGTGTGTGTGCGTGTGTGCGTGCACGTGTGTATGGTCTGCTATGTTGTGTTGAAGGATGACATTAACTTATTTTTAGAAGGAAAACAAACTAGCACTTTTTTGTGTTTAGAATGATAAGAAAGGGCCTTCTATCATTGTTATTTTGCAATAGGGGTGAGTTTGTGTCAATTCTGCCTCAATTTCCTAGCATTCATAGTAAGCACTGGTCTGGAGAGTGGCCAGCAGGTGTCATAGGTGTTGCTTTCATAGCCAGTTCCTTTAAACATGTGAGTTTGGTGAGCACCAGATTCCCACAGAAAGCTCACACTAGATTCTGAAATATGCAGAGGTATATGGTTTGCTTTCAAGCCTGAATCAGAAAGAGTCCTTTTATCATTTGTTTTTTATCCTGTTTATCTTTTATTTATAAATGCACAGTACTACTTTATTTTCAAATAATTAGTTTACATGTAAATACTATATTATATATCTTTCCTTAAAGGAAATCACAAAATAAGTTTTTCCTTCTTAAAAGCCATATTAGGTTTTTAAAAATAAAATCTCTTTTAAATAGGTGATAGGGATTAAGGAGTGTACTTGTGATAAGCACGAGGTGATGTATGTTTCACTGTATTTTACACCTGAAACTGATATGACACTATATGTTAACTGGAATTTAAATAAAAACTTAAAAAATGGAAAAAATGGAATCTCTTAAATCTGTATGGAATATTTATCCATTTTTATTACATAATGCAATAAATAAAATGAATGTTTACCCTTAAGGAAAATTTAGATTTATGGCTTACAATATGAAAAAACTTTCTATATCTAACATGAAACATTTATTCGCTAATTTAAGTTGGTCACAGTAATGCATGTTTGTACCTATACGCATATCAGCATATTTTCCTTTGTCTTATTTTAAACCTTTCTTTAGAAAAATTTTCGTAGCAGTTGACTGAATATCACAGATATAGAATATAGTTCCATGTCCAAAGTAATGTATGTGTTTTCTCTGTTTACAATAACTTTGACTTAAATCTATGGTAAACATGGCAATTGTCACAAGGAAATATATGCTATTTTTCATGTTCAAATCTAAACTCTTCGGAAACAGTTCTTGAACTATAATTGTGTCTTTGGTTTGGTATTTCATTTCCGTTTATAGTTCAAGCATTTGTTATACATTTCTGTGTGGTTTATGTATTTTTTCACATCAGGACCACCAGACCTTCACTTAGAATTTTAAACTGAATGTTCCTTTTTCTTTGAATAATTCATCTCTGAAAGTCCCTTCCCTCCTTCTATAGAGTCTCTATGATCAAGGATGTGGGAACTAAGCAGAGACTGTATTAAGTGTTATGGTAGTTGACAAACTATTTTGGTTAGATAAGTCTTCCAATTGGAGTGTCAGCGTGGATTAGTCTAGCCCAGAGAGAGAGGAAGAAGGTAGAAAATAATGTCCAAAATGCTTACAAAAGCGATGAGCTGTGACAGGGAAAGGGCTTGAGACACCATCCCTCTGTTGCATTGAAGGAAAAATCAAGAATGTCAGTTTTAGCTATTAAAATTGCCTCACAGTGCATGGGAGGCGCTAATTTGCTCAGACATCTTTTGGCAAACTTGCATATAGGATCTGCTCAGTCCTGTTGTTATTTATGTATAGTAATGCCTGCAGCCAGAGAGCTATCTTTCCGGACTTGCCTCTTTCTAACTGAGAGTAAAGGCTTGAGGAATATAGGAGATGTCAGTAGCAACAAGCAACTTGAATTCCTCAAGATAAAGACCATGGCTGGGAAGAATTGAGCAGGCAAGTAAAGGTTACTGACTCCACATTAATAATAAATTTACGAGAGTACAGAACAAATGATGCCAGGCCATCTTTATCATTTTCTAGGTGGACGTGCAAGATTAAAGAAAGGAATTCAATAGCTGTAATATCTGGAATAGAGTAAATCATCTAATTCAGTGTCTCCACAAATCTTTGGGGGCTGTGGGGGTGGGGGCAGGGGATGGGGAGAACCTCAATGAGAATTGGCTCTGAGCGCTATCATGTGGATTCAATTTGGCTGTTGTAATAAATTACAATGGAACAAGGTCCATTGGGACGATGTTGGGATCAATAGAAGGTCAGGCAGTAACATCTCCAGCAGTGGTCTGGAAGAATGGATAACACACTTTATTAAGCTTGGCAGGCGGGGAGGCTTTGGTACTGTTGTGGTCACCACCACTGTCATTAGCCTTTATGAAGCACCTGTTGGGCATGGGCACTCTGGGGACTGCTAGAAGATAGACTGTGTACAATTGTCCAAATGGTCAACCTGTTTAAAAATGATAATTGGTACAATTTATTGAATACTTACAGAGCTGCCATGCATAATGCTAAGCCTTGTTCATGGATTACTTATTTTAATCCTATTGACAGCCCTTGAGGGGAGTTTTTCCCTCCATTTTGCAGATGAGAAAAGTGAGGTATAGAGAATTACAGTAGGTGATGTAGCTGATAAGTAGCAGCAATAGGTCATGGACTGAAGTAGTCTGATTTTTACTCTTAATTACTATCTATGCATATAGTATCCATATGTACTCATGGAAAAAACATACGTTTAATCATTAGTTCATTCATTCAGTTGTTACTTCATTCAGTAAACATCTTAAATACATTTAAGAAATTCCTAGTATAGCAGAAGAAACAGAACCTATTCAGAGGTAATTTTCAAAGCCTGATGGTGGGTATTAAGGAGGGCACTTATTGCATGGAGCACTGGGTGTTATATGTAAACAATGAATCTTGGAATATTACATTATAAAAACTAATGATGTATTGCATGGTGACTAACATAACACAATAAAAATGGTAATATTATGACTCTGATACAGATATAAGATGAATAGACATTAAAGATTTTACTTACCTCATTAATCAGTGAAGGAATCAGGCTGATGTTAGAACTGTCTAGAAAACCTGGAGAGCAGAAATATTTGTAGATCAAGACTATTGAAATGGATATGCAGATGGATATGCATGATTCCCTCCACTCCCTAAGTGTGGAGGGAAGTAAATATAGCCTTTGCCACACAGGTCAGAATCTATATGATAAGCAAGAATTATTTTTATTGTTATGAGTTATCTACAGTTTAAAAGAGCTCAAAGACAAAGACTAGTATCAGGAAATGTGAAAGGGTATGATCTAAAAGTTTTCTATCACTTAGGAAACAATTTTGGCTAGAGCAGGGTAGGAAGGCCTCAGACCCAAGTTTCTGTGTGGGGAAAGAAAGACCAAATGTGTTAGTTGGCATTCTTCAGAGAAGCAGAACCAATAGGACACACACACACACACACACACACACACACACACACACGCACACACGAGAAAGAGAGAGACTGAGAGAGAGAAAAAGATTTTAAGGAATCACCATGTGATTGTGGAGGCTTATTGAGTTTAAAATCTGAAGGAAGAAGTGGCAGCTAGAGTCCTGGGAAGGAATTTTCGTTTGAGTCCAAGGCAGTCTGCTTTTGAACCAGGAAGAGCTGAAGTTGCAGAAGAAGTCTGAAAGTAGTCTGCTAGAGAATTTTCTCTTGCTTGGGGGCGATCAGCTGTTTGTTCAATTCAGGCCTTTAACTGATTAGGTGAGGTACACCCACATTATGGAGGGCAATCGGCTTTTGCCAAAGACCACTGACTTATATGTAAATTTCATCCAGAAACACTCTCACAGAAACATCCAGAGTATGGTTTGACCAAATATTTGGGCATTGTGGCCTAGCCAAGTTGACATATAAAATTGACCATCACATCAAATCAGAGTATTGAGCAGCTTCACCTGTACAGAGAGGTGATAAAGGATGATGGCAGAGTTGTCAGGCACTTGCTGGACACCTCCAGGTACCTGGAGGGTGGTATGGTGAGGAATAGCAAGGTTGTGAATCTGAAGGTAGAATTTTTCCAACTTCACAACTTTCCCAAGAGCCAGTCTTTGAAATAAGTCCAAAGGTCACATCACTTAATGGACACCCATCACAGGTCTTGCCATCATACCCTTGCCAGGGTATGTGTCTCTTTAGGTGTGAAAGAGAAATGTGGGTTAAGGTTGGGTTTCTGGATAGTCTCCACTTTATAGAATATGTTTGGGTATTGGAAATTATGATTGAAAGACAGTGGATTATCAAGTCCAGAATATCTTAATACATAAATTTGTAATCTGAATTGATGTTTTATTTTACAAGAGCTTCTTTGAAAATCATGTTGATTACATCACTGCGAGGGTATCTGATAACTAGAAATGAATCTTTAGAGGAGAATTTAGAAAGAAAAGTAAAAGATTTTTAACTTTATTGTTTATTTCTGTAGTTTTGCCAGACCTCCTGCGGGCAAGATCAAGAAGGTATCTGTGATTGTCATCATCATTGTGATTATTATTTTATTTTACAACAGCAGCTAATATTTATTAAGCAGCTCCTTTGCTGGGTGCTAGGTACTTTACATATTAGAAGGGGGACTTCCTCACTAGCTCCAAGTATTTCCTCTACTGTCACTTTCTCAATTAGGCCTCCTGGCCACCTCATGCAACAGTGCAGCCTGCTTGTCCCACCCAGCAGTCTATCCTTCTTACCTTGCTCTACTTGTTCTTTTTTACTGGTCATGTTTCACCTATCCATACACTCTTATCATTCACTTATTATTATGTTTATTGTCCTTTATCCCTTTGCTGGAATTTAAGCTCCACAGGGGCAGGGATCATTGTTTTCTGTACTGATGTAGCCCAAGTGCAGATTTATTCCAAGTCAGCCTCAAGGACATGATCTGGTCAGTGCTGTTAATTTGCATCTCTCTCTTCTTTCTGAGATGGTGGACAGTGGGGCCACTGAGTTGTAATTCTTCCTTTCTTATTTGAGGCATTGAGAAGTAGATTTCTCCTGTTTCCTAAGAGGAAACCTTAGAAAGTCATAGCAAGCATTCCTCTATGATATTAAGGAATCTATAAAGACCCAGTGATGTTTCATGTCATCCTTCTCTCCCCTTAGGGGAGCGGATATAAACTATCTCTTAGGAATGGAGCAGATTGAACCTTGTGCCCTTCAGGGACCAGTATTCAAAAGTGTTTGGGTCCAGGTGAAGGGAAGATTGTCATGTGGCAAATAGTTAAGGTTGTAGCCTGGCTAAGGAGGATGATCTGAGGGTTTTCTGGACATTGCTGAATAAACATGCATTATTACTTATGGAAAACTAGTGAGTCAAGTTCATGGCCCCTTCCTTCTGCAAGTCTCTTTCAAAGCCCTGGCAGTGTGTTCTTCATGTTTATTTATTTATTTTTTTTCCCCAAATTTATTTTAATTTTTCAGTGTTACAAGATTGATTGTTCATGCACCACACCCAGTGCTCCATGCAGTACGTGCCCCTCTCGATACCCACCACCAGGCTAACCCCCCC
>CM052799.1:20336876-20358070 GCA_028533885.1 Nasua narica | reverse complement strand
ATCCCACCTGGTCATGATGAATAATCTTTTTAATGTGCTGTTGGATCCTATTAGCTAGGATCTTGTTGAGAATCTTGGCATCCATATTCATGAGGGATATTGGTCTGAAATTCTCCTTTTTGATGGGGTCTTTACCTGGTTTGGGGATTCATGTTTATGTTTTTTTTTAAGTGTTGCAAAATGAAGCTATTTCTGTATTTTTTTTTTATTTTTATTTTTTTTTCTGTATTTTTTTTTAAAGAACCCCCCCACACCCCCACCCAATTCAGGCCCTACAAAATCTGGATCCACCCCTGTTGTCCTTGTCAGTGAAACATAGGCCGACAGTACCAACCATAACATGGCAGCTTTCCCCACAAAGGGACAAATGCAGGTAAAGAGAGGAGAGACTCAGAGCACGGTGGGCCAAGAGGTGGAGATGGAATGAATTTGCTGAAAATAGGAAGACTCTGCAGCTGGGTTTTACTCTGATGATAGGGCTGATGGGCCCCCAGAGAGTGGCAGGTTTGGAAGCCAGTCTCCATTACCTTTGCAGTCTGTTTGCCTCACCTCTTCTGCAAGACATTCTAGTAGGAAAAGTACTGCTTGAGCTCTTTGGGGCAGACTTGATGACTAATGTCTTTTAAGTCAACTTTTCTCTGAACAATAGATGCTACGGTTGTATATCAGAACCAGACATAAATATATTTGGCCATGGATTAAAATAAAATTTACTGGTGCTAAAGATAATCAAACCATTTCAGTTTCCATGAATTTTATTGTCTGAAAAAAGTGAAATCACTCCTTGGAAGGGAGGGAAATGACTTGCTTCATATACTATTCTGCTGGGAGAGAAAATCTCTGAACCTTGAAGACAACCAATGCCTGTCTCTTCTCCCCAGGTCTGCCCTCTCCATCAAGGAATACTGCCATCCCATCTAGAACACCAGCTCAGGTTGTTCCCTCAGCCTAGTCAGGCTTTATAGCAAGAAGGCCATATCACATTCCCTTTGCTGGCTGGTGGAGAGGCAAACTGTTGAGCAGATGTTGAGTAAAAGGGCCCGGGTTGCTGTGTTCGGCATTTTGGTGTAAGTTTAGTGGGGCTTTGATAGCTTATACACAGAGGGCTTGTGTCTCGCCTGCCCGAGGTAACGAATTCTGTAACTCAACACGAGCATTGTCTTTAGGAGCCACTGCTTTGGAGTATTGGATTACATCGCTCTGTAGTGAGGGCCGTGAACCTCTGAAGACCAACATTTGGTCCACGTCAGATCTTAATTGCTTTTCGGTGTAAAAATATAAATACTAAGCATGAGGGCAATTTTGAATGACTTAATAAAAATTGAAGCATCTTGGAAACAGGCTTTTGATTATGTCATTGCACCCATTTTTCCTCCTTGCTTGCTGGGGTGTCGGCAAAATCATTTGATTTTAACCATTGTTCTGAAGGAGCTGGGCTGTTTTTATCGACAGTCTGTATCTTGAACCAGTGATCTACTAGCTATGTGGACTTAGTCCAGTTATTTTACTGCTTCAAGCCTCAGTTTTCTCCGTGATAAAATAAAAACACTTTTTTCCCGCAATAGGATTTTTTTTCCCCATAGGATTGTAATGAGAGTGGAACAAGAGAAGAGATGTATGAATGGCATTTATTCAGTCATTTACTCCATGTTATTGTTCACCCGCCATAATCCATGTCTGGGCTTCACTCATTTGTTATCTCAAAGTTGGCTGTCATGGTTTGAAATGGAGTTTCTCTTGAATTTTTCTTTTGAAACCTTTGAAGTCAGTTTCCCCTGTTCAGCAGTATTTGTTTTACTTATTCCAATTCAAGGCAGAGTCATCACTTTGGACCATGGGTGGGCATAGGCCTGCTATTTCTCTTTAAGTACTACCCGACTTTGCCTAAAGAACAACCCTCCATCCCTGGGTCAAGATGCACGTACCATATACAACTTTATTTCAAGGATGACTTTATATTATTCTCATCTGTTTTCCTAAAGGAGTGTGATCTTAATTCTAAAAACAAAGTGGGTATAATGATTGCCATATACTTGAAAGCTATTAGCAAAGTTTAACTTAATAGGAACTTGAAGGACAGGTTCAAGATGGCTTGAAGGTTAAAATAAATGGTCTCAGCCTATTAGAAAAGGGGGACCATGAGCTGCAGTTGGCCTGTCTACCTCTTCATATCTCCTAATGCAGCTCTGAGGGGGTTAGCAGTTTTATTGCCTGGAATTAAGAGGGGAGAAAATGTGAACTGCTTCAAGATCTTTGAAGTTTTGGTTTTCAGGGGTCAGACTGGTTAATGTTTTACCAAAAAGTCAACTATGTCTTAATGATGCCACATTACACTGGGATGGGGCTTTACGATGTTCATGGGGCACATGTCCCATTTGATCCCTTCCATAACCCTGTGGGGTCATCAGGACAGCTATTATCATGCCTATTTTTATAGATGAGGAAGCTGAGGTCTAGAAGTAGTTAAATAGTTTGAGATCATGAGACAGAGAAGCAATGTGAATCAAGTTTTCTGATTCCCAATAAGTAGTAACAACAACAGTAATCATATTGGCAAGGGTATGAAAGATCAGGGAAATGTTTTATGTGTCAGCCTCCATGCTAAGTTCCTAATGTGTGTAACTCAAGTGCCATCTGAGGTCACCCTGTCCTTTGAGATGAGTTAATACAAGTTGCTTGTCCTATTCCACATCCCGTAAGAAGCCCATCCCTCTTTAAGAGTCCTCAACATCCCCCACAGCCTCCTATTCTGATGATGTACTTCAGTTGTGAATTTCCACCCCTGTGGCACTGCTGAGCTTGCCTATACCTGCTTCCACCTGGTGGGTCTGGTTCTTCTGTCTACCTAGTTGTGGAACACAGCTCCCCTCTCCCCACCCTGCCACCTAATTTCCACTCTTACCACTCACACAAGGCATGTGATGGGGGAGCAACACTTCCTGAAACTTTGAGGTGGGAGAGCAGGCCACAATAGGCCAGACTTGAGAAAATCGAGCATCGGTCTTCCTGATTCTTCAAGAAGTGTGTGCTGCCTAATCCTGTGGAGTTTCTGACTGGTTACCTTTGTTTGCTCCTTTCAGCAGCTTGCCAAATTGCTCATCCCTGTCTCCGGCCTGTTTCTCTCCCTGGCTTACTTAACTACCTTCCTTTACACCCTTGCCCCAGCCCACTTGACTATAGTGGAGTTCAGGTCTCAGTGTACTTCTCTGTCTCCCTGTGGACAACACCTCCAGCCCTTTGTCTTTCCTGTATGAAAAGGACATGGAATATTTCCCATTTCCCCAAGCAAGGGCAACTTTTATCTCCAAATAAAGTTCAGGTGTCAGCTCTTAAAATTCCATTTCCCTTCCAGGTTTCTTTAGATGCATTAACTCTGATAGCCACCATAATTACACTGTGGGATAGGTGTTATTATTATTATCCCATTTTACAGTTGATAAACCCAAGGCTCAAAGAGATTAGCTACTGCCTAAAGTCACACAGAGATCTAATCTCATATCCACTGCTTCAGGGGTCAACAAGTATTTTCTTAAAGGGCCAGATGGTCTCTGTTGCAACTCCGCAATTCTGGCATTTGTAACAAAGCAATAAAGCAGGTATGGACATTATGTACACAAATGGACATGGCTGGGTTTCAGTAAATTTTGTTTACAAAAACAGGTGGTGGGCTGGAAACTGGCCTGCGGGCCAGAGTTTGCTGACCCTGCACTTTACTGTACTGCCTTTTTCCATAATACCAGCTCTTTATTTAATGTCTCTAATTTAAAGCCTAAAGTGGATTGAGAACAGAATCCACATGGCCACATCGTTTCAAGCTCCTTTTCTTTTTCTTGCTGAAAGCAATCGGTAACTTTGCACAGAGTGAACAAGTTCGTGGTGATCATTAAACTATCCATAGGGCATCCATAATGGTACTGCCTCTGAACTTCGATGGAGACATGCTGGGATTTTACAGTCTGGGCCAAGGGCACATTGCTAGAGTTGTGTGGCTGTTATTTATACTTTCTTTTAAGCAAAATGGACAGTGCATGCACTGCCCACATTTCCCAAAGTCTGGCTTTCTCTCAGGGGCCTTGAGGGACCTAAGAGAGCATAGTTTATGCTCAATTTATTGTGTCTAAAGAACAGCAGGAGTTGCTGTTTCCTACATCTTGGGACACTAAGTCTGACAAATAAATGTGACCAGGTTAAATTTGTCTTGTTTTTAAATGGCTGCCCAGTGTATACTGTGGTGATGGAAGTCGACACCCTTTTTTGCCTGAGTCAACTTTCCCATAAAAACATTTCCCATGTTTGTATAGTGGTCCCATCTCTGATCACTGGTCAAGATTAATGTTGAAAACAAAAACTTTTTCCCTCTCTAAGGATGATTTAAAGAAATACCCAAACTGCTTTTCAGTTTTTCTTTTTTGGCAATTCAGTAACTTACATGTGGCTAAAGGTTGGACCCTCTCTCTCTCTCTCTCTCTCTTCCTTACAAAAAAATTTTTTTTGTGAAGACAGTCCATCATTATTTGGCAAGTTTCGGTTTAGAATTAGGTCTTACTGCTGGCTTATCATGTAAGTCCCTGAAAATAGGGGTTTATAATGGAAATGTTGAAACCACCTTAATCTGTTGGTAAATGTTTTCATTCTAGCACTTATCTCAATTCCAACAGGCCCTTGGAAAATTATTCCTGGGCCTCTTACTGAAACTACGAATCATGAATTGCATTCATTGCTGAGCAAAGTTCCCGTGAAGCCTGTAGCCTAGAGAAGTGCCTCATTCTGAACTGTAAATAGGTCCTGCCTGCATGTGTCTTATCTTGAGTACTTCAGCTGCATGCATCAGGGAAATGAGTGGGGAAGGGGCTTTCTTCCCTGCAAAGCCTTACAGAAGTTTCACACCTGCTTTCCCTATTGATTACTCATTTAGAAGAATCAAGAAAATGTTCCAAAGTATCTTTTACAGACTTGATAATTTTAATGAGCTACTTACTGATATTTAACACATATGTATTGAGGCTTACTATGTGCTAGGGGCTGGGGATATAGCAGATGAGAGAGATCGAGTCCCTGACCCCAGGGAGCCTCAGTGGAAAATGACAATCAATAAACAAAAGTCAAGCTGTGATTATGGTTAGGGAGTTAAGGACCTGACTGTAGTTGCAGGGAGTGTCATGAAGAGGTGCAGGTGCCCAGAGCAGAAGAGCAGGAGCTGGGCAGGGGAAGGACCTCGCTTCCTTGACTAGGATGGGATGGTCTCAGGGAAACCTGTGGCATTTCAGAGCAAAGGGAAAAAAGGCAAAATGTTTGCCAAGCTAGAGAGTGTAGAGTTAAGGGAGCTTATCAACTCAAGGACTTCAGTGGGGCAGGGTTGAGAGGAGGCTGGGCAGTTAATCAGGGTCAGTTGTTGTTGTTGTTGGTGGTGGTGGGGTCTTGTACACATGCATGGATTTCACACTTTACCCCAACACTTTCCCACCTCTTTTTGCATGTGTAGCTGAGGCAAGGGAGCCTCAACAATCCACCAGCTGGAGAGTGTTCCACACTGAGGACATTGTGCAGAAACATCCGGTGGAGGCCATGAACTCTGACTCTCATTTGAGTTTTAGTGGTTCAAACTTCAGATATATAAGCACTTTTTACTAGTCCAGTCACTTAAAAAATATGATATATGATTTATATATGATAAAATTGCCATCTTTGGGGTACATTGGTAATGTATAACATGCGTTTAAAAAATGTGTATAGCAAAAATATGGAGATAGTAAGAATAACAGTGGTTGCCAAGGTTGGGGGGAAGAGGAATGAATAGGCAGAGCACAGAGGATTTTTAGGGCAGTGAAGATACTCTGTATGATACTATAATGGTAGATATACATCATTATAAATTTGTCCAAACCCATAGAATGTACAACAACAAGAATGAATCATAATGCAAACTATGGACTTTGGGGTGACAATAATGTATCAGTGTAGGTTCATCAGTTGTAATAAATGTATCCTTTGGTGAGTGATGTTGATAATGGGGAGGCTTGGATACAGGGGATATGTGGGAAATCTCTGTACCTCCTCAATTTTGCTGTGAACCTGAATCTGCTCTTAAAAAAATCAAGTCTTAAAAATATTTAAAAAAATGCATATATTGATGTGACCACCACTGTAATCAAGATATACAACAGTTTCATCATCCTGAAAAATTCCTTTGCGCCCTTTTGCAGTCAGCCTTAGCCCCTGGCAACCACTAATGTGTTGCTTTGTCCTTGTAATTTTGCCTTTTGCAGAATATCATGTAAGTGGAATCATACTTAAATACCCTTTGGGTCTGGCTTCTTTCATTTGACGTAATGCATTCGAGGTTCATCTGTGCAGTCGTGGATACCAGTAGTCCATTCCATTTTATTGCCAAATAGTATTCCATTGTGTGGATGAATTCTGGTTGTCTGTCCTTGAAGTTGTCCAGTCACTGCCATTTTGGGTGCGCCTTCACAGTCATCTTGCCTGCGTGGTTGTGGGAGCTGCCTGCCCTTGCTGCTTTCACCCTGCCCTCCTGTATATTCAACCACAGTAGCCAGCACCATCTTGATCAAACACAAGTTGAGTCATGCCATCCCCATGCTCAAAACTTTAAAGGCTCCCATTGCCTCAGGGTAATGGTACTTAGCATTCTCACAATCTTTTGTCATTGGGGCCTCATCTGTACCACTTCCCCCTTTCACTCTCTCTTCCAGCCATTTGGAGCTACTTCTAGGTCCCAGAACAACACATTACTCTCTCTTGCCTCTGCCCCTTTGCATACTTTCCCCCCTCGGACTGGAATAGTCCCCTCTCCTTCTACCTCATTTCTCACCTTATTAACTCTTACTGGTCCCTTGGGTCAGCTTAGTTATCACTTTCTATAGGACATCTTACTTGACTCCACAGAATGAGATGGTACTCTTTTCTTAAGTGCCATAATGGCTGTATACTTATTCACAGCATCACACTGTTTTGTAATTCCCTGTTTATCTGTGGGTTTTCTCTCTTTAGACATAAGATCCTTGAAGACAGGAGCTGTATTGTTCACTGCTATGTCCAGCACTCAACTAGTATCTGTTGAGTAAATGAGGATGGCTGGGGAAACATCATTATCATTCCAGCTATAGAGAGTAGAAGACGGAGGCTTGCAATGCTTGGCTAATTGGGGGAGTCTCAGCTTCCCTTGGGCCTATCTATGCTGTCACATGTGATATGACTCCAGAGTGTAGGGAACCTCTCTAATTTTCTGCATTACACAATGTCTTATTGCTGCATGTACTTCCCCCACCCCTTTCAACCTTGACTGAAACCTTGTAGTTTGTAGGTTGTAGCTAGAACCTCTAGCTTCTCTAACGTTCAGGAACGTCTTCCCGCATCCCAACCAGAGTGGATAAGACTAAACACCACTTGATCATCTTGATCCTGGAGCGTTGCCCAATCCGAGACTGAGTTCGTCTTGGCACTCTCTGGATTTGGGGGGAAGGTTCTGTTTGGGTCTAGGCATGAGGTTTTGCTTCTCTTCTCTTTCTGTGGAGTCTGTTTTGATAATGTTATTGGTGAATTGGCCCCTAGGTTGGGAGTCCTAGGGTAGGGAACCTGGCTCTGTAAATTATCTAATTAGATATCCCTTGTGCAGTCGACAGGCAATAATTATCTGTTAAATAATGAGTGAATAAATAAATAATGAAAGAATGGGTAACTGCCTGAGCTCTTATAGAGATTTTAATCACATTTTAATCTCTTTGGAAGTTAAAAGCTTTGTTACTAGACGATATGATGCTGTCTGTTGGTCTGGGTTTGTGAAGCCTTCTTGCTGTTGCTGAACTCCCCTATCTTCTTTTTACCTCAGAGTCTTTGCCCTGTAGCTTTCCCCAGTTGGTTCTTTGTAGTATTTATGTCTCCACTCAGATGTCACCTCCTCCAAGAAGTCTTCATAAACACCCCATCTGACATAGTGCTGTTCTAACTTCCACCACTCTATTCCCTGATCTGATTAGATTTTTTAGATATACTTTGTGCTCGCTACTATCTTAAGTTACTATGTTTGATGATACTTTGTTGACCTTTTCATTAACTTTGTCCCCTAGTGTGCATAAACTCTTCTGGAGGCTGAGAGCTTCTCTGGCTTCTTTACCAGGTCTGCAAGCGTGCCTGGCATACAAATATTAGCTTAATACTGAAAAAATTAAAAAACATAAAAAAACAAATTTTAAAAATCTATTGATCTAATCTATCTATCTATATCTATCTTTCTATCTATCTATCCAGACATATCGGGCAAAAAGGATGCCTTGATTTTCTTATTAATGAACAATTTACTGCCTTATGCATGTTTGATCTTTACTGAGACTGTACCTGTGGGAGGCGGGCAAAGCGAAGTGTTAATAGTACGTAGTCAGATCAGTGAGAAACAAACGATTATAGAAAAGCTATTCTTGAGCATGCTGTGTCTAATCTACGTTAAATACTAAAAAAATAAATATTAAAGTAGTAGCTAGACGACAATGGTTAAAAAAAAAAGAAGGAATGCACAGTGTTTAGAAGCTGACAAACCTGGATTCAAGTCCTACTTTTCCATTTAGTAGAAATGTGATTGTTTTCTTGTCTGTGAAATAGGGATCATTATCACCAAGTCATAGGGTCATCATGAGGATTCAATAAACAAACACAGTACCTGGCATGGGAGACTTCCCTCTGGATATGTTTTCCTTCTTGTTGCCTTCCTAAGTTAAAGGCAGACTGAGGTAGAGCTGGGCAAAACATTGAAGAAACTTAAGCCTTCATACTTAGACCGATATAAGTATTAAGAGCTGATTGGACTTGCTCATCAGAATATCACCTGCATATATTGTTTAGGCTATTCTTGTTTATTTGCCTTAAAGAAAATCACCAACGCAGTCCATCTGGATGACTAAGTAGGGATGCACCCATGAGTTGCTGGGTTATTGTGTTCCCTTTCTTGGAGTTCTGCTGCATCTCGGGCCCAATGGCGTGCAAGCCACTTCCTTTTTTGGGTACAATTCTACATCTGCAACTGATTGAGACTGCAGATGGGCCCGTACAGAAATAATTAGCCACTTGCCCCTTATTTTGAGGTGCAAGTGGCCCCTCTTGCCAGCAATTACTGAATCGTGGAAAAGAGTAAGCCTTAGGGGAGAGCCTATGGAAATTTAAGCATGAGGGCAAATTGCTTTTATTTTTTAAAAGTTACAGCTATCTTCTTCTTAAAAAAGTACTTGAAAGTATGTAAGCCACCTTGGAATGGACCTATCAGCAATTCCATGTCCCTTTCTCGGGGTATAACACTTCAAATATTTCCTAGTTTTCCTGTTGATTTTATTCTAAGGGCTTATTTAAATCTGCTGTAT
Source organism: Nasua narica (assembly GCA_028533885.1). Lineage (NCBI taxonomy): Eukaryota > Metazoa > Chordata > Mammalia > Carnivora > Procyonidae > Nasua > Nasua narica. The sequence continues at coordinate 20,348,702 of CM052799.1, read as the reverse complement.
GTTTTACGTGCTGCATTTGGTTTCACGTTTGGTTTATGCTACACATTAACTAATTACTGGAAAAGTATCTGACTCATGAACTCTGATCCATCTTCCTCTGGGAAGATCGCTTGCTCACCTGCAGCAGCCTCTTGCATTTTAATATTCATTTGCAGGGAATTTTGCAGTGATCTGCTCTGTAGTACCTTAAGATACATCTGGATGTGAATCACTTAACCCAAAGGTGTTCTATGATTAAGGAAAGCATCCAGTGGTATTAGGGGACCAGAGGAGTTTGTTAACAAAGGATAGAAGTTGTCGATGGCCATCTTGAAACATCAGTCTGATTTGTGAGATTCAGAAATTACACAAGGGGGAGCTGCCTTGGACAATAAAAGAACAAAACACATTTGAGTCTTAATAGGAAACAAAAGTGCATAAACAAAAACAGACTGCTTCTTTAAATATCCGATTTCAGAACAAGACTAGCCTCCCAGGAAAGTTTAAGGAACCCTGAATCTAATTGGGAAAAGAAACGGGTTTACATTTTCTTTAGTGTCAGGCTAGCAGATGAGATTGAATTTTTGACACTTTGCAGAAGACAGACTTCTTTCCATTAGCCAAATGAATGTGGGGCCTGCGTCATTATTTTATTTTGTAAATTCTGCATGTGCTATAATCAGACCACTCAAATGCAGATGGTTACTGCTGAGAGGAATGAAAGAAGTTAAACTTTGAAAAGAAGAAAAATGAAAGGCCTGCTTAACCGTTTCAGCTCCTCTCTCCAGCCCCAGTGTGTAAATCACAGGCATAATCTTTTTGTGTTTCTTTTCTCCCAATATCTTTAAGATCCCATGAAGTCATCTTACCAGCAGTTTGAGAGGAAGAGCATATACAGAATCTCTTTCCTTTATGCTGAAGCTCTGTCCAATGGCATTTACCAAGTCCTACTATTTTTATGGGAACTTAATTCTATTTTCAGCCTCTGTCTTACCTTCAACCTTTAATGGGTTCCAAGTGAAGTTAGGCTATGGATAGGATTTTTTAAAAAAATATTTATTTTAGAAAGAGAATGAGAGAGAGCTGGGGAGGACAGAGGGAGAGGGAAAGAGAGAATCCTTAAGCAGACTCCCCACTGAATGCAAAGCTGGACTTGGGGCCTTTTTTTTTTTTTAAGATATACATCTATATAGATATATATCTGTTAGAGCCAGCCAGGTTAATTTCTAAGAAAGTATCAGTCATTTTTTTTTTTTTTATGTTCAGTTAGCCAACTTACAGTACATTGTTAGTTTTTGATGCAGTGTTCAACAATTCATTAGTTGCATGTAACACCCAGTGTTCATCACAATGCGTGTTTGGACTCGGGTCTTAATGCTAGGACCCCAAGATAATGACCAGAGCTGAAATCAAGAGTCAGCAGCTTGACTGACTGAGCCACTCAGGTGCCTCTGGATAGGGTTTGTCATAAGTAACTGATGACTTCGCCTTTAGAGAGCCATATAGGGAGATTAGATCTTTCTGGGCCCTTACTTTCTCATAGAAGATGATCCTATTAAATGCAAACTCCATTGATATATATGCTATTTGAGAGAAGGAAGGTACAAGGGAAGAGGTTCTTTCCCCTCCTCCCACCCTTCCCAGCCTCTGCCTGGATCCATGTTCTGGAGATGATTTTTAAATTCTCAGACCTTTGAAAAATAACTTCAGTTATGAGAGACTAAGGGAAAATATTGCCAGTATGTTTGTTTGTTTAGAGAGTGAGGGGGGAGGACAAAGAGAGAGACTCTTAAGCAAGCTCCATGCCCAGTGTAGAGCCTGATGCAGGGCTTGAACTCACCACCCTGAGACTGTGACTGAACTGAAATTAAGAATCAGATGCTTAACTGATTGAGCTACCCAGGTGCCCCCTCCCCACTTTTTTGTTTTTTGAAGAATGATGATTGAGGGAGAAATTATTTTCCATATTCAGTTTGATGTAAAATATTTCAGTGCCAGTATTTTTTTTTAACACTCTGATCCATGGACTATTTGATCAAAGTGACCTACAGCTCTTGTTAAATATGTGGGTTACCAAACCCAGTCCTGCACCTGATGAGTCAACACTTCTCGTCCCCAATCCCAGGAATCTGCATTATCAGCTACCCAGAGGATTATTGTATGTGACCAAGTTGGAAGCCACACTATTTTGGATAATTTTTATAGTTTAATAGTTGAGTACATTTTTGCAGATGTATGATTGATTTATCACAACATAATGAGTGATAGGAATAGATGAACCCTTTTGGATCCTGGACTATCTTTAGTGTGTAAATTATTAGGATGCTGGTATCTCTCAGAGATTGCTCAATTACATTCTTGGGGCCTTTTTGTCCACTATCCTTTTGGTCCAGTGAAGAGCATAAGTCATTGTATACCAAAAAAATTCTTGAGAAGGAATTTGGTCTTAACCTCATAAAAACTCTTCAATTCCAGAGATCCTTTCATGATTAGCTTCCAAAATATTTGAGATAAATGTTAAAGATGGTCAGAGTTACTGTATAACATTTGTGAAGCTCAGGAAGGATACTATGAATTTAGTTAGAAAGACACATAAAATTTTATGTCCCTGAAGAAATACACCTAAAGTGAAGGGTAGTGGGGGGACAAGTAAGATGTATCTTTCAGGTCCTGCCAGGGCCATTTAAGATTGGGCTCTGGAAGGTTTAGGGTGGGGCAACTCTTGCCAAGTACAGATAAAGCACGTTGTTTAAAGAATCAATTGTAAAAATCAAAGGAAAAATACTAAGTTACAGAATGATCATCCAGTTGGTCAAATTTATGTGCCTAACTGAAGAAATGTTACTACTCCTTTATATTTCTTGTTGTTTTTAAGATGAAAATAAAAAGTGAATTTACCCATCTTGCGTTTAATACATGTATGTAATACAGCCCTCTTTTAGGGATAGCACTTTAATCTTTTTCACAAAGCTTTCATTCCAAATCAAAAAAATTCTGATACACTTTTGGATTATTTTATAAATTATATTGATAATAAGATTCATACATACCGAGATTCAGGATTAATGTTCATTTTTCTAATCCACCATAAATACATTCTTTAGCCGCCAGAACCATTGCTTTTGGTCGTTTCTATTTCCAGCACATGTTACTATGTTTTTGAAATGGAACATTTGCTATAGGGGACAGAACATTTAGCATGAAGGATACTAACCAATAACAAAATAAATTGTCTGCAAATAATGATATAGGGTGCTTTGACATCATGTTTCCATTTTTCAGCCTAGCGGTTCATCTCCTTGTCCTTCCTCTGGGTTTGTATTTGATTTGGGGAGAAAGAGCCAGGATTTGTTTATTTAGGAAGTAGATGCAAGACTCCAAAAATGAACAGCATCCTAATCCTCCCCCCAGTGGCTCTTATAACACATGGTGGGGAACTTTTTGAAATGCTACCTCATCTTAGGAGGAAATTTCTGCAATGTGAGTATTTTATCCAATTAAGTATCTCCTAAATTAAATTAAAGAACATAGATGAATACTTTATGTTGGAAAATAGTTGCTTGAGTACTAGGTAGAGTGCTGTCATTTTTTCCCAAATACGTACATATTTTAATCTCAAATTCAGTTTCTTCTATTATTTCATTTTGGAACTCAAAAGAAAGAAATCTTTTTTTATTCCCTTCATGGGTTTCAAATGTTTAACTCATAAAATTATATAACCTCTTAAAAAAACAAAAGACCATAAGCCAAATTTAGAATTCAAAACAAGGACTATAAATAAAATAATTCTTAAAAATAATAGCTTCCTAAGACCCCAAGAAGACAGTCAAAATTGTGAAAAGACATCAACTTGAAGTAATTTAAGTGACACAATTTTATGGCTCTCTTAGAATGGCCTTGAGAAAGTATTTCCTAAAACAAATTCTCTCTGAAATAATTCATTTAGACAGAGTCTTGAAGAACAAACTCTCTTGAAGTGAATTATTTTCTTTGATGCTGCTATTTTCTTGCAAATTCCAAAGGATAGGACCTTTGGTTTTAACTTAAGATGATGAAAGTAATTTTCCTTTGAGAACTAGGTTTTCAGCTGAATTGAAAAGCCTGTCTGCAGGTGAGATTTAATTTAATCCTTTGAGTACTTAAGAAGCATTCTTGAGACAGTAGCCAAAAATGTGACAAGATTAGCACTTTGTTTATTGACAGTGTGTGGACACAAAAAGACTTTTATCCCAAAGAGTTTAACGATTTTTTTTTTTTGTGATCTTAACGGCAATTTTTAATTACTAAATATTCATTATTTAAATAGCCAAAGATTATATGATACACTTAAAATTTAAATTTAGTTGCAGGTGAATTGCAGCCTAGGAATTAAAAAGCACAAAGCAAGCATTATAGGCAAGTAGTATCTTGCTAACTAAATTTCGAGTTTAGAACAGAGTTAGAGAGTGGAAAATGAATCTATAAGTATTAAAAGAAAATGAGTGAACGGAAATCTGCTGAAGATCTGTTGTGTCTTTCTCAGAATCAGAATCATCTATAGTTTTCATGAGAGTTTAAAGATTTCATAAAATTTTTTATTTGTCCCATTATTTCCTTTTTAATTCCTGTTTTCTATGACTGTTTTGTGTGTTCTAAGAAGCAGACCAATTTTTCTGATGTCAGCTACTATTTGAATAAATAAAAAAGTCCATAAATATGAAAGGAATATGTATGGTTGAAACTTGATACAAAAGCTATATAATGTATATAGCTATGACTTTAAGATAAAATTAGTGTCATAAAAAATTCTTAATTATTTCCTGTTCTATGTGTGTGCAAATGTACTTTTGCTACATATAATGATTCCCTTGTTCATGCTTTGCTTTTTCTTTTATTTGGGGGAGTACAAAATATTAAAACATTGGAATATTTTGACTCTAAATTTGATCAGTTTTCAAGGTTTTTTTAAATGTGGAAAACAAAAGTAAAATCTTCTTTCTGACTATGATGACATTCAGCAGAAATGAGTTTGCACAGTATTAGAAGTTTTTTCTGTTTAGGAGGCTCCAGACATCTTCACCACCCCGCCATCCTCTCAGTAGATTTAGCCATGATTAGCAAACCATGGAGATCTTGTCCATAGTAAGGAGTTATTAGTATTTTTACATCATGAGAATTTCTAGATGCTCCTTAGGACCTTGCCTGTCATTTTATCATTGGACATTTTCAGGATATTCCATTTTAGAACAATTTTGGGTTGTTTTAAATTTGTTGCCTATTCATTTTATGTCTAAAGGAAAAATTACACAAAATTCCATATTATTTGGGAACATGCTGTCTTGGTTAAGGTTTGGATCACATTTTAAAATTAGTTTTAAAGGAAAGGAAATCATATAAATGCTCTGGAATTCAGATAAGCACCAAGTATGGGAAGCAGGCACTTTTATTTTAGAGCGCTTATCCTGTGAGGTCAGGCTGCTGATGATAAATAAGCATTCTAGACCTTTAATATTGATTATGCATTTTGGGGAGCTGTTTTCTTTCCTGCTTTCCCTCTGTCCATTTGAATTTGGACTTTGGTAGAACTTGCAACGTGCAGTATCTCAAATATTCCACAGGGTGTCATGATATGGTTGTTTGTTCTCAGGAACACTGTCTAGTGGGAGGTAGTTTGAGCTAAGCCTCATCCAGTGTTTAAAGGGCTGGTTCATTTTGGTGATAGTCAAGAATTATTTACTGAGGACCTACTATGTGAGAGTTCCATGGTAAGAAATGTGGCTGTGAATGGTATCATGTAAATCCTTTTCTTCACTTTGTGTTTGTCATTTTGGCCAAGAGAGTGTTTACCAACACAGTGAGTTTGTTGGAGTTTGTTTGAATTTACTTGCTTTTTAGCTTCATGCCACTTGGGAATGAATCTCAAATGGAGGGGTCAGGTTTGGAAACTAGTCAACTGCCCAGCCAGTTTCTGGCTCCCTTCCTTGTATCATCTGGTGGGAATAGATTCCCAGGGGTCACAGTGCAGGAAGAGGGCTGAGAGTTACTGCTCTAAAGGCTTCTGGGATAGCCATGGGGAGGCTGAAGCAGGGCTGGGGCCTGAGTTGGACAGTTTGAATATGAATTTCCCCTTCATTCCTAGTTGTCTGGGTCACTTTAACAAGTTTGTTTGCTTCTTTTCATTTTGAATCTGTGATGGGATTTTGAAGAGCAAATTAAACAGTCCGTTTCTAAAAAGTGTTTGGTAGCTTCCAGTTTTGGGACAAGATAGCATAAACTCATATTTCCCTTTTTCTCTCTAAGTACAACTTAATTTAGATTGTCGGGAAATAATTCAACAGACAATCATAAAAGAACTCTGAAAGTTGGGAAAGAAGAAGGAGGATTGGCTAGGGGCCTCAGGAATTGAAGAACACCATGATGAGTTCCTGGGTTTTGTTCTTACTCTTTATATATCCCTGCCTGGGACATGGAGAGCCCTGTAATCCTAAACTGCCAAGAGAAATTAGATGAGAGGAAGGAAGGATGAAGGAAGAGAGATTAGAATGAAAGAGAGAAGAAGGGATGCTGTGAAGAAGGAAATGCCTGTTCTCTCTGGACAAAGGACTGGAAAAGTCCCAGTTGGGACTTTGCACTGGCCCAGTCTGCCCACAATAGCGTTGCTTGCAGAGTCCATTGAATCAACACATTCCCCATCTCCCACCTGCCAGCAGGGGCAGGCTCAACCTGCCCACAGCAGTTTCATCAGTGGAGTCAGGGCAGGTTAACCTATTCCCAGCCCCCAACAGTGAGCTGAGGTAACAGTGAGCTGCCTTGTCCCTAGCAGCAATGTCAGCAAGCCACAGAGGTCAGCCAGAACCCACATTCTAAACTGAAGCAAGGTGACTGCTTACTAAAATAGAAGATATAAATAGAGAACAAAACAAAACAAATCTTCTAACTTATATTCAAAATGTGCAGGATACAATAGAATATTAGTTTTCATACCAAGAACCAGAAAAGTCACAATTTGAATGAGAGAAGACAACTAATGTCAACATGAAAATGAATCATATATTGGAATTATCTGACAAAAATTTTAAAGCAATTATCATAAAACTAATTGAACAAGTAATTACAAATTCCTTTGAAAAAATAGTAAGCCTTACTGGAACGATTCCATAGTAGAGTGGAAATGATAGAAGATCGAGTCTGTGAACTTATAAATAATAATCTATAATAAAAGATCTAGCATATCATCAGAGCCCCAGAAAGAGATGAGAAAGAATATGAGGCTAATAAATATTTGAAGAAATAATGGCTGTAAACGTCTCAAATTTGGCAAAAGATATAAACCTATAGATTTGAAAAGATGAGTGAACCCCAGATGGTTATAAGCCCAAAGACACATCACAATTAAACCTCTAAAAACTAAGACAAAAATAAAAAATCTTAGAGCAACCAGAGAGAAAGTACTCAATATTTATAGAGGGATGGATACCAATTCAAATGACTGGATTTCTCATCTGAAACCATGGAGGCCAGACAGAATTGGCATATTATTCAAGTACAGAAAGAAAAAACTGCCAGGCATAAATTCTCTATTTGGTGAAACTATCATTTGTAAATGAAGAGGGAAATAAAGACATTTTTAGACAAAGGAAAACCAAGAGTATTTGTCACTAGTCCTTCTACCCTTGAACAATTGCTAAAGGAAACTCTCTCTAAACAGCAAGGAGAAAATAACATCAGGATTTGAACTTCAGAAAAGGAGAAAGAAGAGTGGAATGGAAGAAATATGGATAAATATTTTAAACTATTTTCATCTGTATGATTTTTAAAAATCATATTTGACATTTGAAGCAAAAATTATAGCAATATTGGTTGTGGTGCTCGGTGTATGTAGAGGAAATAATGAAACAATTAGATTTAAAAAGTGAGGAAGATAAAAGGCCCTTAAGAAAGTGCAATTTTAGTACTCCACTTGAAGTGGTAAAACATTTATATCAGTAGGTTATGACATGTTTCATATGTAAATTGTACTACATACAGCAATTGCTAACAAAATATGCAAAACTGTATAGTCAAAAATAGTATAAGTAAAGGAAGATGGAATCCTAAAAATTTATCTGGTAATGCTCAGGAAGGCAAAAAAAGAAATGGGGGAAATGAACATAAAACAAATAATAAAATGGCAGGCTTAAACTCTAATATATCAATAATTATGTAAATGACCAAGATATACCAATTAAAAGAGATTATCAAGTGGATATAGAAAAACCCCAAAACAAAGAAAAAACCACCAAAACTCTGAATAATTGTATGCTGTCTATAAAAAATTCACTTCAAACATAATGACATTGTAGGTTGGAAATAAAAGAATGAAAAAAGATATATCATGTTAACTTATTCTTTTTAAAAGTGAGGGTGAGGAAGAAAGTGTGAGGGGGAGGGGCAAAGGGAGAGAGAGAAAAAATCTTAAGCAGGCTGCATGCCTGGAACCCAGCACAGGGCTAAATCTTACATCTTTGATCTGAGCCAAAATCAAGACTTGGACACTTAACTGACTGAGGCACCCAGGTGCTCCTAACATTAATTTTTAAAAAGGAGAAATAGCTACATTAGTATCAGATTGGGTAGACTTTAGAACAAAGAAAATTACTAGGAACAATAGGAGAAATTATATAATAAAAGAAGTAATCCACCAAGAAGACATAGTGATCCTCTGTGTATATGCACCAAACAAAATATATGAAATAAAAACTGATAGAACTGAACAGAGAAATGCACAAATTCACGATTATAGATGGGGACTTCCACACCTTACTATCAGCAATTGATAGAATTAAATATAGAAAATTAGCAAAGATACAGACGAACTGAATATTAACTAGCAAGAGCTAATTGACATTTGTAGAACACTCTACCCAACAATTGTGAACTATTCATTTTTTTTCAAGTGTATATGTAGCATTCATTAAGATAGCGCATATTCAGGGTTGTAGAACAAACTTGAACACAGTTAAAAGAATCTTACATTATGTTCTATGACCATAATGGAATCAAATTAGAACTAAATAAGGATATGAGATTCTATAAGTAATCCATGCCTCAAGAAACTTAAGTAGGTGTGCCTGGCTGGCTCATTTGGTAAATCATGTGATTCTTGATCTTGGGGTTGTGGGTCTGAGCCCCACGTTGGGTGTAGAGATTACTTAAAAAAATAAAAATCTTAAAAAAACACAAATATGATCAGTGAATATTAATCCATGCCTCAAAAATGAAGTCAAAAAGGAAAAACATATACATAGCTAAATGAAAATGAAAATACAACATATAAAAATTTGTGGGATGCAGCTAATGCAGTGCTGAGAGGGAAATTTATAGCATTAAATGGTTACATTAGAAAAGAGGAAGTGTTGCAAATAAATAATCAAAGCTTCTACCTCAATAAACTGGAAAAAAATAAACCCAAAGCAAGTATAAGTAAGAATAATAGTAGAGCAGAAATCAATAAAATTGAAAACATGGAAACAATAGAGAAAATGAGGAAAATCCAGCAATAGTGATAAAGATAAAAGAGAGAAGATGAAAATCATCAATACCAGAAATGAAGCAAGAAATATTACAGATTGTGTAACCATTAAAAAGTTGATAAAGGAGGGAACTCTGGGTAACTCAGTTAGTTAAGTATCTGACTCTTGGTTTTGGCTCAGGTCTTGATCTCATGGCTCCTGAGATGAGCCCTGCATTGTGTTCCAGGCTCAGTGAGGAGTCTGCTTGCTCTACCCCCTCCTAATTCACACACATGTGTGCTCTCCCTCTCTCTTTAAATAAATAAATAAATCTTAAAAAAATTGATAAAGGACTATTACAAACAACTTTATATCCATAAATTTGACATCTTAATAGAAATGGTCCAATTCCTCAAAAACCAAAAACTATCAAAACTTAACCAAGATGAAATATATTACCTGAATAATCTTATAACCATTAGATAAATTGAACTTTTAATTTAAAAGCTCCTGCAAGAGATATTTCCAGGCCCAGATAGCTTCACTGGAGAATTTTACCAAACAGTTAAAGAAATAACTGAAAAGAGAAGACAGAATATTTTTCAACTACTTCATGAGGTTAGTATGACCTTGATACCCAAAACAGAAAAATACAATAAAAAAACAAAAGCAAAACCCCCTAAAACCAAAACCATAGGTCACTATGTCTCATGAACTTAAATAAAAAATCCTCAACAAAATATTAGAAAATCAAATGCAAAAATTTATAAAAAGAATAATATATCATGATTAAGTGGGATTTATTTCAGGTATGCAAAACCGGTTCAACATTTAAAAATCAATCATTGGGGCACCTGGGTGGCTCAGTGGGTTAAAGCCTCTGCCTTCGGCTCAGGTCGTGATCTCAGGGTCCTGGGATGGAGCCCCGCATTGGGCTCTCTGCTCAACGGGGAGCCTGCTTCCCCCTCTCTCTCTGCCCGCCACTCTGCCTACTTGTGATCTCTCTCTCTCCGTCAAATAAATAAAGAAAGAAAATCTTTAAAAAAATAAAAATCAATCATTGAAAAAATCGTTGTAATCCCATCGTATGAATAGAATAAAGAAAAAATAATGTGATTATATTATTTAACATAGAAAATGCATTTGATAAAATTCAACACTCATTTATGATTAAAAACCCTAAGCAAGTTAGGAATAGAGGAGAACCATCTCAGCTTGCTTAGGAACTTATACGAAAAATCTACAGCTAACATCTGTCTTTTACTACTAAGACTAAATATATTTCCTCTAAATTCAGGTAAAAGGCAAGGATGTGACATAGTATTCCAAAGGTCTCACCACTGTGATAAGAAAAAAATTGAAAAATAAAACCATCCTTTTTTGCACATGACATAATTGTCTATATAGAAAATCACAAAGTGTCTTTAAAAGGAAAAAAAAACACTTCCTAATGAGTTCATAAAATAAGTTCAGTAAAATCTAAGGATATAAGATCAACAAACAAAAATTAATTACATTTCTATATACTAAATGATTTTGTGGAAACTGAAATTAAAGACAGAATTTCATTTATAATAACTCTAAAGGAAATGAAATACTTAGAAATAAATTTACCAAAACATGTACAGGATCTATATGCTGAAAAAAAAGTATTTTTTTCCCCAAATACGTTTATTTTCTTTTTTCAGTGTTACAAGATTAATTGTTCATGCACGACACCCAGTGCTCCATGCAATACATGTCTTTCTCAATACCCACCACCAGGCTCACCCAATCCCCCACCCCTTCCCCTCCAAAACCCTCAGGTTGTTGCTCAAAGTCCACAGTCTCTCATGGTCCATTGCCCCCTCCAATTTCCCCCCATTCACCATTCCTTTCCTTCTCATAATGCCCTCCATGTTTTTCCTTATGCACCACACGTAAGTGAGACCATAAGACAATTGACTCTCTCCACTTGACTTATTTCACTCCACATAATCTCTTCCAGTCCTGTTCATGTTGATACAAAAGTTGGATGTTCATCCTTTCTGATGGAGGCATAATATTCCATTGTATATATGGACCATATCTTCTTTATCCATTCATCTGCTAAAGGGCATCTTGGCTCTTTCCACAGTTTGGTGATTGTGGCCATTACTGCTATGAACACTGGGATACATGTGGCCCTTCTTTGTACTTCATCTGCTTCTTTGGGGTAAACACCGAGTAGTGCAATTGCAGGGTCATAGGGTAGCTGTATATTTAATTTCCTGAGGAATCTCCATACTGTTTTCCAAAGTGGCTGCACCAACTTGCATCCCCACCAACAGTGGAGGAGGGTTCCCCTTTCTCCACATCCTCTCCAGCATTTGTTGTTTACTGTCTTGTTGATTTTGGC
>CM052799.1:20282643-20336376 GCA_028533885.1 Nasua narica | reverse complement strand
AAAACATAAAAGAAGAAATAAGATTATTCTTCAGGGAAAATGCTCTTTTTTAAATTCTTAAGAATTTACTACCAAAACTCTCTGTAGTAATTTTGTTTGTAAAAATTTGAATGAAGGAATGTTGGTTCAAAAATATTAATGATTATGTATCCTGTTTGCAGTTTTTGAGTGATGTGATGTCAGCGCATTACTACCTCTCAATTTCTTTCTGCAACTTTATGGAAGTAAACATATACCATATAATTTTTCCATGTCGTGGATTCTTGGCAGGATTTTATCATTTTTTTCCCCTGGCCCTATTAAGATTTGATTTATTCTAGTTTAAGTCCCAAAACAATTCCCAAATCTGAAATAATTCCTTTTATTTAAGCACTTCCTTTGAGACAGAAGGGATGACTGGGAAGGAAGGCTGAGGTCTGTGGGAGTCTACCCCCCCTCATACTCATGCCACCACTTGAGAGTTGCATCAAACGGGGCAAGCCTCTTAGTACATTATTTTCAAAATGCACATTGAAATTAGCTGACCTCTGAGTTCTGTAAGTTTCATTCTCTTTGGAACTACCTTGATAATAATTATTCAGTTTGCTGATCCATAATCTCAGATGCATGAAATCCGAATTGAGCAGTAGATGAGGAGTGGAGTAGTGAGATACCTTGAAGAGCCAGGAAGAGAACAAAAAGGAGGGAAGTAGGTTTGATGTGAGGCAGTAGGGACTGCTGGCAACTGTGGCAAGTGGCAGAGTCCTTGATCTACCTCAAACCATTCAAGTTCAGGTTTTAAAATATTATGATGCTCAAGCCATATGTGAGGTAGGCCAGCTTTGGCCTGTGAGCTCTTAGTTTTCAAACCTTATCTGCATCTGACTTTTAGCCTTTCACAGTAATGAAGATTAAAAGCAAACACAGATCAGTTCATTTGAAGGGAATTTTCAAAAGGTGAAATATTTTCAGACATTGAAACATTGAAAATGTTTTCAAAAACATTTTCAGAATGTTAGTGTATTTGAAAAGCCAGACAAAAACATTGGATAGGAACTGCCAAGGTTCTTTATCACAGGACAAAGAATAGTAGATTCCTTTTAAGTATTTATTCCAATATCAAACTTTTATGTGTAATCAAATAATCTTATCATCTAGGGAGCTTCTTAAAATACAGTTTCCTCGGTCCCATTCCCTAGTGATTCTGATTCAGTGGCTTTTCCATGGGGCCAAGGAACCTGTGACTTTAAAAAAAAAAAAGATTTATTTATTTATTTGAGAGAGAGACAGAGATAGCAAGAGAGAGTACATAGGCAGGAAGGAGAGGGAAGAAGCAGGTTCTCCAGTGAGCAGGGAGCCTGATGCGGTGCTCCATCCCAGGACTGTGGGATCATGACCTGATATGAAGGCAGATAGTGAACCAACTGAGCTGTCCAAGTACCCCGGAACCTGTGATTTTTAAACGCATGCCAGTGATTCTGATGAAAGTGGTCAAATGACTACACTTTGAGAAATACCAAACCTATGCTTTTCCATTTTAAAGCTGGGAAATGGCCTTCGTGAGATGAAATGACTTGCCCAGAACTGAAAATTTTGGACAGATGCAGCACCATTCCCCATTTCTGGGTGCTAGGGGGATGTCATGGATAGACTGTGGTACATGCTAACTTCTCAACCCAGTGCTCCAGGAAGCCACTTCTAATCTAAGTTGGCCCCATGTTGGGACTTTGTTGCCTTCCCTGGAGTCTCCCAAAGCCACTGAGCTCACAGTTGATGGATTGGGTCTAAAACTCAAATTTGGTAATTGTGGTTTTGACAACATCATGATCACCTTTAATGGCCCTTCCCTTACAAGTTTCAGTTTTATCCACATTTAATTGAACAGATCCCCTGGAACAAGATATGGTACAAAAAATAAAATGATTTATTAAAAATCATGGACTCATAAGAACATCTATTTGCTGCCATTTGGCTGATGAATAGAACCTATTAGGCACTATTCACCATTCCACTTGAATTATGACCTTCCGGGAGTATGTTCTTCATTTTTAGTTTCTAATAATTTATATACATATTCACAGTGCAAAAAATAATGCCACTGAGCAAGTTGAGATTGAGTATGACTTAGTTCTAGGATTGACACACAGAAGCTCAAGAGACGGAACCCACAGTATTTGTAAAGCTGGTCTCGCCAAGCCTTGCTGTAGCCACATAGCAGATAAGCAGTTGAGAAAGGCAGATAGCAGACCCGGAGGCTGCTGTAATTCAGTTCCTGCTCAGTGATAAAGCACAAATAGATTAGACCTGTGCAGAGCCAGATGAGTGCACAAGAAACACTTGCCAATGCAAATAAGACTAAAACAAGAACACATTGTTGGAATTTCTGCAAGTTAGTTGTTAATCAAGTAGATCATGGCATATTAGGGCCTTTTAACACATGTTTTTGACATCTGGCCCTGCGTGGCTGACAGTTAAATTAGTTTTGTGATTGACGGAGAAATATTTTATAGTATTGAATCATCAATAACCCTTAAAAACATTATAGTGCTTGCTGATTTTTTTTGTCATCGATGCCCAGTCAATAGTACAAGTGCTTAGAGCAAATCAACCTACTTACCAAATAACTCTGACACCTTCTGGATGGTAACGTGCATCCTTAATTTTATTTCCCTTCCTTTGAAGCTAAGACAATCCCTAAGTTGAGTTGTTATTCCTCTTATTCCTTCCTTCAGCTTCTTTAATTGCCTGTTGTATGCCAGACAGTTTGCCCAGCCCTGAGTTAAAAGAGTCACAGGATTTGAGTGCTGTCCTTTGGAAAGCTAGGCTGGGAAGACGGACATGCAGTGAAACCATATGAAGGGCACCAAGTGGGAATAAAGGACAAGTGATCCAGCCAGGTCATTTAGTGAGATGGTGAGGTGACATAGTCAGTTTGGGACTTAAAAAAAATGTCACTCCCACAGCTCATGTGGTGGCAGTGATGGCATGGACAGGGCCTGGTGGCCGAGTGACCAGCTGTGATGCTTTTGCAGTGAGTGTAAGCATAAGGCAGTAAGGGTTCAGCTGCTGAAAATTTTAAAAGCCCTTGAGAGACTTCCTGTGCACTGAGGCCATTTTCTTCTTTTGTAGATGGCATAATCATCCATTCACCAGTGTCACAGAGTCAAATAGGACTGTAACTGGAATCAAGAAGAAACAAATGTAGGCAATTAGTAGACTGATTTGTTCTGTTTCCACTCCCACTGTTGTAATAATATACTTCATTTTAAAGTGTTTTTAGCTAATTGCAAAACAATAATGATACTTTCTTTCCTTGGCAGCATTAGATACATAAATTATTGTCGTTGGAGTAGAACACTTGCTTCCCTGGGGGAACTTAAATCACAGGCTGAGTGTTCAAACTAATCTCCCTCTGCATCACATACTGTTTTACGTTGTCTTATGTATCAGGCCTTGTCTCATACTACATACTTATAAGAATACAAAAGTTAATATCAAGATCCTTAAGAGTAGTTGTTGCATCAGTATTTTTTAATGTCACCATCCTCAAGGAAGTTAAAAAATGTGTTGGGTAATTTGAAACAAATTTTAGAGGTCTAGCTCAAACTTTACCCCAGTGCAATTTTACTTAAAAAGAAGAAGGCTTTTATTTTGATACTGATAAGATTCCACATTTTTGGAGAGCATGTCTACCAGACCAGTATTTTCATTTTGGCATGTAAGTCAAGGGACTCAAGGTTCTCAGATCTCCTTAACTGGTACCATGCATCTGTTTGTGGCAGTGTGGTCTCATGGACATGGCTAAGACTCAGAAAGCCCTGGATGCGAGGCTTTGCCTTCTGCTTATGTGCTAGGTCACCTTGGATGAGTTAGCCAGTCTCTGGGCCTGGGTTTCCTACTATACTGTTACTAGTAGCACTGGTTCAGACTCTACAGTTGTGATGAGGTCTAGATGGAGAAGGGCACTTTGCAGTGCCTAGCGTGTAGTAAGCTCTCAGTAAAGGAAAGCTGCTATTTGAACTTTGTCAAATTAAAGCAATGTTTTTGAGTCTCTAATGATTTCCAAGAAGCCATTGGAAAAATATGGAGGAAAATGACCATCTCCAGGCACATTGGGAAATCACTTATCCAATGAGCTCATTCTTTATTTGTCTCAAGTTCTCATTGTGAGTTCAGACCTAAGTCCTAGGTCTTGCCCCACTTAGAACCCCTTTCTAGCCAGAGCAGTCTTCAGAAACCAAGGAAGATTTTTGATATCAGACAGGAAAACCAAGCAAAGAGGGTTGAACCAAGAGGTTAGTTGTGCTTCTTCCTCTTGTCCGTTAAAGGCTTTAATAAGTCTAGAGTCTTGGTGCCTAAACCTTCTGGTACTGCTTTTGGAATTTCCCAAGTACCACTATAAACCAAGAGCAGCCTTAGACCTTGAACATTAAGATCCCTTGCAACGCTGTGATGCTGACTTTTATTAGTAAGCCAAAAGCCATATTGATTGTCTTTTTCAAATGCTGTTATGCACAGTCTGTCTTCACAAACCCAAGTTCGACTATCTTGCATGTGTTGACTCATGTAGAGCATCTCTTACATTTATTGCCTCCCATTTCCTTTTGTAGTGTGCCTTGACACACACACGCTGATGGTTTCTCACTTCTTTTTTGATAATTCCCTCACAGGAGAGAATAATTGAGCGTTTGAAAGAACAGCGGGAGAGAGATGATCGGGAAAGACTAGAAGAGATAGAATCTTTCCGAAAAGAGAACAAAGATCTGAAAGAGAAGGTCAATGCTTTACAAGCTGAACTGACTGAGAAAGAGGTGAGTCTGGAAAAACAAATGAACCATGTTGATAGTCCTATTCATGGGAGCCTCGAGAGACTGGAGAGTGAGTCTGAGGGACTGTGGGAAGGTTTGGGGACATAGTTACCTTTCCTTGTCAAAGCTGTCTGAGTTCAAAGGAAAATATTTACTGTAACTCCTTTCATCACAATGTCTTATGCCCTCTTCGCTACTCTAACTGCATACAATGTAACTTCTTGAAAGTTTTCTTGATGTCTTACCACATTTGTGTGGCTTAGAGGATTCTGTATTTTTTCACTGTCCCATGATCTTTTGCTTAGGATAGCAGCAATATCAATAACAACAACAACAACATCTCTACCTACTAAAGGCCTAGTATATGCCAGTCCTTGTGTTGGGTGCTTTACATTGATCTGTGATGCTCAACCAGATCACTGAACACTTCCAGGTTAGGGAATATAGTACCATGCTAGACACAAAGTATAGGTTAAACGTGGCAATTCTTCTGGAATATCGATTTTACATTATGGTAAATAATTTAGAACAGTGTTTTCATGCTAGAGCAAACGTGAATGCAGAATACAAATCCTACCTGCAGTTTTTAAGTAAAACAACATATTGGAAAGAAATTTTTTGCTTGGGGGTTATAGAGAGGATGGGTAGGGCTATATTCCCCATGCTCTGAGGGATACCCCTACCTCCTTTAGTTTACTTAGGGATACGTTGATGGCAAAGTTTGAGAAGCAGCATTGTATGTTGTTTTGTTCAGTCTCCAAAACTCTGAGATATGTGCTATTGTCCACAACTGGCCCCTTCACACTTATTTTTGTCCATAGGAAATGTCCATCTCCTTTGGAGCTGTTACAGATTCTTTCCTCCTATTGGGTTGTGTCACTGCATAGTTGTCCATTTTCCAGCCCCAGATTATTACCTCAGCCCTTAGGTTTTGGTAATTCTGTACAAATTAAAGTACTGTCTAAATGAGGAATCTAAGTATGGGAGATTTGATGAGTAGTAGAAACAAAATGCATGTTTCCTAAAATGTAGGTGCACTGTTTTTGTTGTTGTTGTTGTTGTTGTTTGTTTGCTTGTTTGTTTGTTTTACAAGAGAGATTATTTCTTGATATGAAAATAAAAAATGTAAATTTTCTTCCTACTCTTTCACTGCTAAATCTGACTTAGGGGATCTATAATTACCGTAGTTGGTATATAACAGAATGCACGGCATCTTTGGCCTCATTTGCAATTTGAATAACTGATTGTGTTATTCATGGATATGCACCTTAAAATTAATATATATATTCAATACATATATTGAATATATTGAATCAATATTGATTCAATCATATATTTATGATTGAAAAAAGATCTTGGTGACATTGTGGAGCATAGCTTTAAATGAAAATATTTTTGTAAACAATGCCTACATTGTATGATTTCAGACAGGCATTTCAGCAAACATTTATTGTTCCTGTATAGTAATGTGCCTGCCACTGGGATGGGTGTGTCAGTCAAGGTTCTACCAGAAAAACAGAACTGTATTAAGAAATTTAACCGTGTTAAGAAATTTATTGCAAGGAATTGGCTTACATAGTTATGGGAACTGGCGAGGCAAGTCTGAAATTTAGAGGGTAGGCCATCAGGAAGGGCAGGCTGGAAACACTCCAGAGAGGAACTGGCACAGCAGTCCACAGGTGGATTTCTTCCTTCTCAGGGAAATCTCAGTCCTGCTCTTAAGGCTTTTCAACTGATAGGATCAGGCCCACCCAGATTTGGAGAATAATATTCTTTATTTAAAATCAACTGATGATAGATGTTAGTCACATCTACAAAATATCTCCATAGCAACACCTAGATTAACACCTAGTGTTTGATCGAATAACTGGGGACTATATAGCTTAGCCAAGTTGATGCATAAAGCTATCAGACCTGGCAATTTAAAATGTATAAAGAAAAACAACATATAATTGTTGTCAGCTTATAATTTAGTTGGGGTGATAATCACCTTCGTCATGACAAAATTTCTAGATTTCAAGGTCCATTATTATTTCTGTGGGAGTGGTATGATAAAGAGCATTAAAATTGGAGTCAGAGTTCTGGGTTTGAGACCTATGTCTTCCTTTAATAGGTCAAGAACCTTGGAGAAGACAGTTCATATACGCCTGAGTTTCTTGACCTGAAAGATGAGAGTGGCTACTCTGTCCTTCAGAGGGTTATTAGGAGCTGGGTAGTTTGCTGAGTGATGGTGGTATTATCTTTATCAACAAGGTTATTCCAGGGCCCAGGAAGTAGCCCAGACACAAAATATTAGGTAATATCATTTACTGAGTGGCCACTGTGTGCTTAGTGTCCTTTTAGGTGCTGTAAATGGATATAAAGGAAACTCACAAAATCTGATTTTGGGTAATACCTGAATATTTTGGTTACATTATTAGATGCTAAGCATTTCATATTTGGTAGTAGACATTGCCTTCTTAGCTCAGCAAAGTTATGTTCCATGATATATGCTTCTTTCCTTTTTGAAATTCAGACTGTCCAGGGGAACTCTTGATTTCTGGGCATGATTGATGCGTGAGCAATTTAGGCAAGCCCATATCTGAGTTCTGGAGATTCATTATATCTCTGTTGAATTTGGATTTACAAAGGACTGGGATGTAATGTCTACTCTAAATTTTAAAATAATTTTATCTTTGATTCTTTAGAAGATATCTTAAAAACCATTGGTTATTTTTCTGTTAAAGAAATGGAATTTGATAAAAACTTAACAGGATGCCTCTTTTATATTTCATTTGCCCTTTGGAGGGGGGAAAGCATTAGAGTTAGTATTTTCTTTCATATTTGTCTTAGAGTCTGCACGACTTGACGGCAATAAATGTAAATGGAAGGTTCAGGGTGTCTGTTTTGCCATGACATGTAAAGACCACCTTGGGACTTACATCATTAGCATGACTTTGAGACGTGAAACATGCATTTACTGACCACACCATTTGGTCACATTTGATTCTACTGCAATTAGATCCTGCTCGGTTCTGTAAGCTGGCCAATTTTAATTTCCTGGCCAGAGCCGACCATTGTTACCTTAGTAAGACTATATTTACCCTTTCTATTTAATGCACACTTTATTACTATGCAGAGAATCAATGTATTCAAATTGAAGACTAGTAGAAATTGCAGTGTTTTACTTACTAGTGTTCTTTCCTTTCAGTCTAGTTTAATTGACCTCAAGGAACATGCATCTTCATTAGCCTCAGCAGGGCTGAAAAGGGACTCCAAATTAAAATCTCTAGAAATAGCCATTGAACAAAAGAAAGAAGAATGTAGCAAATTGGAAGCACAGTTAAAAAAGGTAAGTGAAGTCCAAGAAAAAAAAATGCTCATTTTACAATGAATTTATAAAATGGAAAAGGAAGAGATATTTTGCAAAGAAACAAACCCCTTATCTTTTGCTGTCTGCTGATAAAAGAATTAGGCACTCTTAACTTATGAAGTCTGCATCAAATTGGCCAGTGAACCTGAAAAAATATCTTAGGTTTCCTGTCTGAAAAAACACTTGAAAAATAGACGAAAATAGTAGTGGAAGTAAAAGAAATATTATAAAAATAAACTGCTACTCTCTGGGTAAATCTCAATTATAAAAACAAAAGTGAAAATGTTTGTAACAAATCAAAGAATCTAGGGGTCCTATTATATGTTGATAAACTTTTACTACTTTCAGAAGTAGGTTAATTTTTGTATTGGAGCTTTGTAAAAGTTTACCTGACAATGTTAAATTTCTAGAAGTCCACCCAAATAGTCAAAGTCCCTAGAATATCTTTGGGATGACTATTTGTACTTAACCAAAAATGACCTTAATATCTTAGAAAGCTTGTTGAATGTAGAAGACTTTGGAAAAGAAAACAGGATCTTTACATTGCAGCATTAACATGTTTTCTCTGAACTGGACATTTTTGTGGAGTACTTTTCCAGTCATGCATCGTTCCTTTGACTTTTTCCCTGTGTTGTTTGGTACGTCTGCACTCATTGTTCATATAAAACTCATAATTTTATGAGTTTAAGCATTTTGTTTCCCTTTGACAACTTATAAACTTAATGCAAAAGAGGTGATAAGAATCTAAATAATCAAGCAAAGCATATAATAAAATTTGACTATGTATAATTTATGGCACACTGGAATGGAGATTTATTTGCTAAAGTTATGAAAATATATGATGTGGATGATAAGGATGTTAAAGCATCATATATCTGTGGAGAAATTATTCTGAATATTTAAAAATTGAATATTACTATTTTGTGAGATGCAATATATAACTGAAATGTGATATACTCTGTTCATGAAATTTTAGGAAATTGTCCTGAGAAATTTCACACTAGTAAAGTCTCCTTACTGAAAAAGATAGAGATCAAATCCCTCTACAGCAGAACAGCAAGAAAAGTCTCTGTATTGTAAAATCTACTTTCCAATCCACTCAGTGTCTCTCTTTTTTCAAGCAATATCTAGTTAAGCAGAAATCTCAAACAATAAATAAAAGAATTTAAATGACCCATTTGAGGGTGCTTAAGTGGCAGTTGACTTGGCTATTTATGCATTGGGTGTATGATAATACATCCTTGACACATACATGAATGTGTTCTGTAATATGTTAAAAATACATGTATATATCAAGAAATGAACCTAGGAAAGGTACTTTTAATTTAATGAACAGTTTTGTGATCACAAGGCAGCTCTAAGGTAACTGTGAGAGAACTTCTTTGACTCACTTTCCATTGGCTTACCTCAACTGCATTGTGCTGAGTCCTGAAGAAGGAGGACCTCATTTAGACCTGGCCATGAAAGATACCTTCATCAGCTCTCTGTAGCCATTGTGGAGCTGGGGCCACCACATGTGTTATTTCTGCAGATACAGACTCGATATACTTCCTTTTAGTGTAGGTCACCTATGAAATCTGAAACCCTCTAGTAATTAAAAGAAGTTTCCCATATTGACACTTACAGTTTCCATATATATGACTTGACTAGTTTAATAAGTGAATGTGTATGCATTTCAATTTAGTTTCTTTCAGCATAGCTCTGATTTGCCCAATCACTCAGAAATGTGTGGTTTCTTAAACTCTCAGGTTGACATTGTGTGCTGAAACTCACAGAGCAAATCCTGTAAGCATTTTAGCATTATTCCTGACAATATTTTAACATTCTGCCACATCACCAGGATTAAAGTAACAAATATGGTTGTCTTGCTGTAAGGATCTATTTAATTTATGAAAAGATAACTTATTCTAAGTATATAAATAATGTTTGCTTATATTATCTCCTAAATGCATAGTACAGTGAAATTAAATAAGGTAATTATAATTTAAATATTTTCATACCTAACCTGCAGATGCTGTTTTGTTATTTTTGGCTCTCTAGCATGAACTAAATTCAAATGTCTAAAATACTTTTTCTAGTAGTCTTTAATTTCTGCTAATAAATAGTTCCGTAAAAACCTCAAGTACCCATCACCTTAAAAAGAATTGAGATCTACATGAAATATTTGAAAATATAAGCCAACAGTATGTGAATATACATATAAACACATCATTTACTCATGGAAAAATAAGCAGCTATAAAAGCTTAAGGAGTGTCTGGGCCTCCTTTTAAATAAAAGGGTATGTGACTTGTGAATAAAATATAAAGGGTTACTAAATGAAAGCTGAAAACATAATAGTTTTATTATGTCATAAATAAACCATGAATTCCCTGTGGAATTTTGCTCAAGATTTGTGAGCGTCCATGTATTTTTGCCGTAAAATATACACAACATCATAGAAGTGTTTAGCTGAACAGAAACCTTGTTTTGCCAGTGACAATGGGATCCAAAATGGATTTAAATTTATTTTTGTCTTAAGAACAACTCTTGACATTGGTAAGGTGAGTTTTTACATAAAAGTTTGTGGAGAACATCCACATGCCTAGTTACTTTTAACTCTTTATTGCACTGTGAATTTAAGTCTCCAAATACTTAATAATGAAAAATGGTTATAGGCAGAGAAGGAACTGTTCCTTACACATTGCATCCCACATCTTAAAAACAGTGCCATGAAATATTCATGTGTGAGGAAAGTTTTCCTGATACTAATTAGGTTGATAAAATTATAGTCACTACATTGCACGACGAGTTAGGAGTGTGCTTTACAAATTACTGCATTCATTAATTTTAAGTAGACACTCAGAGGTTGAGAAGAACCTCATTAGTGATATGTGGATAATTTTGTCTTTCAAAAGAATATGTGGTCTTCAACTAGAAATCAATTGAGAAGCAACAGATCAAAATGTTATGATTTGGTAGTTTTCCAATTAATATCATCTTTGAGGAGAGTGGGGTTTTATTAACTATGGTAAAATTATCATTTACTTCATCAAAGTTGAACAAATGAAAAATTCAGGGTCTTTAAAGGCACATGTCTCAGCTTCAAGCAAAATGAAAGTTCCTACAGTATTTCACCTTCTACTCCTTGACATTGAGCCTCAAGTTAATGATGTAGGTATTTAAGAAATAGAACCTGAGAGTGATATTTAAGATAATATTCAGTACATTTAAATCCACAAAAATTGAAATCTTCTACACAAAATAGATTGGAAAGCTTTACAAATTCCGAAGTACTTGGAACATAATAGGATAGTCACTAAAAATTACATTGTTATTAATTGTGAGCTAATAGTAGAAACTGGTAATGGGCAATGGATAATACTGTATTTTGGTTCCTTTTATTCTTCCTGATGACTTAATTTTTTTCTTCTCCCTATTTACTGTTAATCTTGTAATGTCTTGCTTACTGATACTTTGCTATTGCTAACCTGCTGTTTCCTGATCTATATTTTCCTAAAATTAGACTGAATAGAAACTTCAGGCTTGTGTTAATATAAAAGAAGAGCTATAAATTCAATGATAAGATTTAATTAATCTTTTATTATTACCATCTTTGAAGTTCAGGTAATAAATTGCAGGCTTGGCCAAAAGTACTTCTTCTGATTCATTGCTAGAGGCCAACACTTCATGTATCATCAAAAGTGGACAGCTTTCTTTATTTCATGGGTTATTTAACTTGAGAAAGGGAAAGTAACACAAACCTTAAATTTCTTATTCCAGCTATTCTTTTTTAGGAGCCAAAGTCAACATTTCTATTTCTCTAGAGCCTCTCACTTTCACTGTGGAATGTTTAGAAACTGAAATTTCTTCTTTTTTAACAACCAGTTCGTCTGTGCAAATGCACTGGATTTGTTGAGCTAATGCTGTTTTTCTGGATCTTTCCTTCTTTCCCTGTCTGTGCTTCACTGCCTCCCCAACTTTGCAATGTAGCAAGCTGAGCAGTTGTTCAATCAGATGTACAACCCAGTAAGTCATTTCTGAAAGTTCCCGCTGTAACATATCAAAGCATGAGGATCCATTGATCACATGTCACGGTGTGCCATACTGAGGAGGTTTCAAAAATATACATGAGTCTCTTCCCATTTCCGTTCTGTCAAAAGAAATGACCTGTGCAAAGTCCACTGCCATTTCTTTTGAATGTGAAATTTAAAAATTAAGAACTCAAGAAAATAATGCCAGCTCTGATATTGCCTCCTTCTTAACTTGAACTTGAAGGCTATGGAAAAGCAGAGGTCAGCTGCAGATCTAGGCTTATGGAACTCTTTCTGAGTCCCTTCTAACTCAGAGCTATCTATGTGAAAAGGGACAGCATTTGTAAAATAGCAAGTAAGTCGATGTAAATTACATTCAAATGGTAGAAGTTAAAATAGGCCTAGATTTAAAAATAGGGCTATGCTCCTTGAGATTGGTAAATGCCTAAGATTATTGTGGGTTTTGTAAGAGTTAAAAACATGTCATTTGGCTGAAGACAAACTAAAATACAGCCTCCTAATAACAGATAGTAACAATTCTGATTATAGCTTAATGGTACACAAAACAGGTAACTAGTAAAAAATATATGTAAAACCGCTGGCCCAGATGCCACCACTGATTTTTTTATCCTAATGACAGGTGTGCATTTATTTGAAGCAGTTTATTTGCTTCTTTAACTTATTAAAGAAGAAAGACCTTTTTGTTTTGTCAATTCAACTGGCTTAACTGGGTGAAATATTACCTCAAAGTGACCTGAATTTGTCATTTGGCAGGTGTGATCTGTGCTATCGTGCATTCTAATTACCTCCTATTTATGAATTCCTATCATGGGAAAATAGAATAGCATAGATAAAGGAAACAATTCAGCCAACAACTTTTTGTTAAGCTGCTATTCCAGGATACATACAGCATGAAACACAAAATGCTTGGGTGTATTTAATTAGATTCAACCTCTACCCTCTATTCTTTAGAACAGATTTTACTTTTGCAAACAGAATTTCTCAATTTCCATTGGTGCATCTTCATTAACCTCTTTGCCCAAAAATGATTTTTAGCAGCGCAGGAAAAATAATCTAAATTTTCTATCCCTTAACATTTGAATGGGAGCGCTGTTTATTATTATTTAGTTTTTTTGGTGGGGGGAAACAGAGGGAGAGAGAGAATACTAAGTGGGCTCCACGTCCAGCACATGAGCTGGACACAGGGCCTGATCTCAAAACCCCGAGATCATGACCTGAACTGAAATCAAGAGTCAAATGCTTAACCCACTGAGCCACAGCAGGCACCCCCTCGAATGGGAGTGTTAATAAGTAGGCTCTAGATAATGGGTAGGTGAAGAAAGACAAGATTGGAATATCTTTAAGTTTGAAAATTGGCCCTGGAAAAATGAGTAGATCATTTTTAAAAGGTGTAAAATAATCCCTGTGAAATTGTTTCACATTTATTAGTGGGGGACAGGAAGAACACTTAGGTATGTGACATTTTGGGTGTGTGCAGGACAACTGGGGAGGTCTTTTTCCCTGTAGCAGCAAAGAGTTACTAGAACCACAATAGGATTTCAGCATCCCTGTGAGAATAGGTAGGACCAAAGCAAGAGCTCTGTTAATTTTAAGACCCATTTCCAGAAATATTGATGATATGGCTCTTATTGGACTTTTTCAACCACAGTGGTGGGTCTCTAGGAAGCAAAAACAAACTTTCTCCTTGAATTAATTAAGTTAACCCACTGGTTTGGCATCCTGGGAGAATAGCCAGCCTCTCATTATTTTGACTCTCCCTATCTGCAGATATTCTCAGGGTCTAGTTCTTTTTTGGACTGATAGGGACGCAGCATGATGGATTTTCTCTTCTTAATAGTCTTTTAAAAAAATAATCATGTTATTCTGGTTATAAAAATAACATATGGTCACAGTGGAGAATTTGCAAAAGTATGGAAGTATAGGAGAAAATAAATGACAGAACATCTCCTGGCACAAAGATAATCGCTAAGAGCATTTGGGAGGTTCCCTACCCAGACATCTTTTTCATTATTCTCATCCTTTCCTTTCTCCCTTTCTCTCTTTTTCCTTTCTCCCTCTTCCCTCCCTTCCCCCTTTCTTCCCTTTTTCTTTCCGCCTCTCTCCTTTCTTCTTTTTTTCTCATTTAATACTCTTTTCACCAAATTGTGTATTTATTGAATTATATATTCTATTTTTATAACATATCATCAGTGTTTTCTCCAGTAACTATTTTCCCAAAACACTATCTTGTTGATTATGTGATATTTCACTGTATTTACTCATTCTCCAAATGGGGCTCATCTCTTCCCCCACTTTTTTTTGCCAGTATACAGTGCTCTGAAAACATTTCCTATATTAACCTCCCCACATTTCTGTGTTTGTCATGGAATGAATTCTTGGCCAGTGATTTTTAAAAGCTCCCAATAGTTCTTACTGTGTCGCATTTTAGAGAAGTTCTGCCATGATACTTTTCTTTCGGCACTGCATAAAGGCAGCCTTTCTGCCACACCCTGACCAACACCGAGAAATGTCATTTTTCATAAGTTGGACAAATAGGTACAGGCACAGGTAGAATTTTTTTGTCATTTTAACTTTATTTTCTTTAATCACTAGAGTGGTTGGGGTTTTTAAAACATTTTCTAGCTGTTTTTATTTTTCTTCTGTGAATTGTTTCTTTTGATCGTGTGAGCACTTGTTTTTGAGTTTACCATTTTGTTCATTGGTTTGTATGAGTCATTCTATACTTTATATAGAAACCTTGTCAGATTTATGGCAATATTTCATTTAATTTAAATTTTTTAAAAAGATTCTTATTTATTTGAGAGAAAGCAAAAGAGCAAGCACTAGAGAGGGGAGGGACAGAAGAATAAGGAGAAGCAGGCTCCCCACTGAGCAGAGAGCCAGAGTCAGGGCTTGATCCCAGGACCCTGAGCCACAGGGTGACGCTTATCCAGGCATCCCTCATTTAAATTTTTTAAAAAGATTTTATTTATTTATTTGACAGAGAGAAACATAGCGAGAGAGGAAACACAGGCAGGGAGAGAGAGAAAGGGAGAAGCAGGCTTTCCGCAGAGCAGGGAGCCAGGTAGTGGGGCTTGATCCCAGGACCCTGGGATCCTGACCTGAGCTGAAGGCAGATGCTTAAGGACTGAGCCATCCAGGCACCCTAAATTTTTTTAATGAAGAAAACTATAACTATCTTTACGTTTCTTGACCTGTGTTTCCCTTTAGAATTTTCTCATTTTCTTTAGGCTTAGAAGCCGTTCTCTGATTTCAAGAATAGTCACTCACTTACATTTAAAACTTTTAAATGTTACTTTTTACATCAGTGTAACCCCTTTATCTGTCTTTAGTGTATTTTGATTCATGTTGAGAGGTGAAGTTTTAACATTATATATTTTTAAATGATCAACCAATTATCCCAGCACCATTTATCAAATAATTCTTTAACCACTTTTCTTCATACTATTTCATTGTATACTAAATTCTCATCTGGATGAATGTCTTCATTTCTGAGCTGTTCAGTTTTATCAATGTCTGTTGCTTGTTGGGTCAGAAATTTAATTGTTGTGGCTTTATAATATTTTTAAGTATCTAGTGAAACAAATCCACTCTAATTCTTTCTGCTTTTTATTTCATTTTGTTTTAGTGTTCTTAGCCTTTAATTTTCTATTATTCCACATAAACTTCAGGATCACCTTGTCAACTAAAAAGCACAACTGTTGGTGATTTTAATTAAAATCACCTATAAAATAATTAACCTCTAAAATAACTGTAGAATGATGTCTTTCCAATATTATTTCTTCGAATCCATGAACTTGATACAGTTTTTATTTATTTCATAGGTCTTTTTTTTTTAAAGATTTTATTTATCTATTTGACAGAGAGGAGAGAGATCACAAGTAGGCAGAGAGGCAGGGAGAGGGAGAAGGGGAAGCAGGCTCCCCGCTGAGCAGAGAGCCCCATGCAGGGCTTGGTCCCAGGATCCTGAGATCATGACCTGAGCCAAAGGCAGAGGCTTTAACCCACTGAGCCACCCAGGCGCCCTCATAGATCTTTTAGAGTAAATGTTTGACATTTTCCTATTACAGGCCTGTGATATTTCAAGGATAGTTCTAAGTGTTACTATATATATATATATATATATATATATATATAAATGTATGTGAGGTTAATTTTTGGTGCTGTATTACTTTCATTTTCTAACCAGTTATTGGTACCTAGGAAATTTCTTTTTATTATTGTATGTTTATGTTGAATAAGGGCACTGTATCAATTTTGGTGAATTAATTGTTTTTGTTAAATAAATCATTTTACAGTCAGATCTATGTCCATTAATCTAAACCAAATGAGAGTAAATAAAGACTCAGCTTTTAAGTCTTCCTGGGAACATTTTTTTCCCGGAGTAGAAATAAACCTACTTTTGAAACTGCTTTACTTTTACTTTAATCACCCAGGTACTAAGTGATGCTGTAATGCCATTTCTTAGGAATCTAAAATTCTGTCTTTGTATCCTTATTATTTCTGATAATAATAACCTTTCTGCAGCTTAACTACCAGTCTCTACTCCTAGAGATGTTTTGTCTTGTCATTATAAACACTATGCAGGTTATCTTCAGTTGATTTTTTTTTTCTTCCTTTAGTTCTTAATTCCAGACAAATAATATGGTTTATTCATCAGTCTCAAATACCTTCTTTGCTGTAGCTCTAGTAGTTATTATGCCTAGAGATGGTATCCAGAGGTCTCTTATAAATTTTTAATAAAACTTTAGAGCTTCTGGCTCCTAAATTTAGTGCATTGTATAATATCCTTGTTGCTGCAAGGCAAATGACTGATTTGGAAGCACTGAGGACAACTTTGTGACTGGCCAGGGCATAATTGAGAACGCTCTGATGTACTTCCACACATGTGAGTCTCCTGCTTGCCTGGTCACTATCCATTGAAATCCTATCTTTTCTGTAAATGCATCTTTTGCAGGGCTCACATTTTATGTAACAGTTTGCAAGAAAAAGACCAAGCAGTTTTCCAGTGTAGTGAGAGAAAAAAGTCTTGTTAATGCTCAGTGAGGTCTCTCTGATTTATGGGTCATCATAGGACTCCGTAATCCCAAGGACGTGGTGGACTGCATTATAAATGCTTTCACAGTCACTCTTTAGGTACAGTGGTTTATTTTTGTGATTTTGGGGGACTATTTATGAAAATTATTTGATTCACTCAAGACTAGTTCCCCAAACACAATGGAAAATTGCAAATATTTAAGAGAGAATTCGCACCATGCACATAGCATGTACAAATGTATGTACACACACGAACACACGCACCTCACACTTGATCTAGGCTTTCAAGAGTTAAAGAACTCAAGTAATATTTGTAATAACATTTAAGATTTGAAGCCGCATGTTTTATCTCAGAGCATCCAGATAATTAGTTCTGTTCTTTACTTTGCTAATTTTATGAAATTCCATAGTTAATAATGATACGTTATAATTGTATTTTTGTTTAAATGGTCTTAAAAACTGTTAAGCATACAGTTGGTTCTTTTTATTCTGTGTATGTGTGACATAATGTGTGAAGAATTATTTTGAACATTTGTTCATTTATTTAAAAATATCCTATTTGGTGCTCGCTTTGACAGCATATATACTAAAGATATCCTATTTGTTCCATCTGTAAGAAAAGTTTCATTTTGGAGTAGTTGTTATAATATGAAAATTGTGAGTATTCCGGATGTACTTAGCTAGAATTGTAAAAGAAATTTGCTTGAGAACTAAATAGGGTAATATTCAAAGATACATCATTATTAGATTTTGAGTGTATTACTTAGGCTCAGCTTTTATTTGGTATTAATTAATTGGATTTAAAATAAAATGTAAATTTTGTAATATGTTGAAGTTCTATAATTACCCTTACCTTTATTTTTAAAAGTAAGGTTTGTTCATAACTCAGAATCATGTGAAGATTGGAACTTCTTTTAGGAAGATTGAAATAAAATACAATGTTTAAAGTGGTTTATATGCCCTGTTCTGCTTCTCAGATATGAAAGGAATGTTTAAACCCCCAAAAGTGCTGCAATCAAGAGTCATATTTTCACTGTGCATAAATTTAACAAATTATTGCTAAATCTCATAAGAAGCAGGGAAGAAAAACCATCAGACTCATTAGTTAGTGTTCTGCTTGTGCTTTATGATCATGACTAATCATTCGTTTATTTTGAAAGAAATGATTTTTTTAAATTGTTAGGCCCCATTTCAAAGAAAGAATGCTATATAATATTATAATTGAATATTCCCTGCCCAGTTTCACAGTAGGTTTTGGGCCAAAGTTAATGCTTTCCTTTCTAGGCACTTGGAATGATGAACTAGAATTTTATTGAAAATAATTGACATCTAACCTTTATGAGAAAATTATTAATAAATTTGTGATTTTTCATATTGATACTATCAATCCCTGGTTTGACTTAAGTAACTTTTTGCTCTTTAGTATAAATATAATATTAACTTGAAACTTCGCTTTATTTCCTGAAATAGTTCTAAATTCTATAATTAAAATAGCCACTAGGTATTATTATGTACTACTTGTCCTAAGTCATGGTCAGATTTCTCTTTTGTGCTTGATTCAGGCTTTCTAAATCAGTTCACATCAAAATTCCAAGGATTGGCCACATCAGTGAGGCTCCAAAATTTGTTTTGATTATTCTCATTTGTGGGGAAATTTCCTTACATGTGGAAATGTAGGAAAACATAATTGGGGGATCCTCAGAACTTATTGGTCTAATATGCAATACAGACATTTCTGAAATATTCTTTTCCCAATTTTTTGTTCTTGAGAGTTGTTCTAAAAGTTAACAGAAATATGTTGAGGCAGAACCAGATACCTGGATTTGCCTTTAAACTGACTGGTTTAATCAGCAAAATTAAATCTCTACATTAAGAAAAGAATGCTCATTGACATTTTTTTGCTTTTAATGACTGGTGGATGTCTTTGAAAGTGGCAGCGTTCTTCCTTATATTTAAAATAATAGCTTCTAAAACCATTAAATCCACACCAATCTGCATTTTCAAGAGTTAAATTCCTGACTGCAGAGAGGGACAAAGTTGATGTGCCTTAGAATGAAACGGGCAGTCGCTTCCTCACCTTTTGGGGGAGGTAATTTCAAATCAACAAATCCATAAGGAGGAATAATTGCTGTGTATTTTTAATTTAGTTTAGGTCAGAATGCCATGGTAGGAATTTGTTCAGATAATGGTTATTCAAATATATATATTATTTTTTGCTGCAGTGTCTAAAGTATATTAGGTCCAATTCTGTTGTCTACTTTTAATCCCCATCAGGAGCTGCCATTCTAGGTTAAAGAACCCATGTTATAATTTGAAAAGGCAAGAGCATTGCTAAATGCAAATAAAGTCCTTCCTTCACTTCATTTTTAGAGGAAGCTCTGGACTTACAACTTGGAAGGAAGCATTGCTTTATAAGATAAATTTCCTCCTTGTATTTCTTTAGTATAGTATAACCCTTGTGTTTGTAGATCATAGTATAACACACTCATGCTACATTGGTTAATAATTTCAGTCCATCCTCTGAAAAGTTATGATTCAAGCTGAATAGAAGTGGTTACCTGCAATATTTTTTTTAACTTTTATTTTTTCAGCATTGCAAGATTCATTATTCGTGCACCACACCCAGTGCTCCATGCAATATGTACCCTCCTCAATACCCACCACCAGGTTCACCCAACCCCCAACCCCCTCCCCTCCAAACCCTCAGTTGCAATTTCTTTTATAAATTCTGTGAAGACTTTTGCTCCCACTACTTGGGTTGGACTGGGGACTCACCAGCTGTCACTCCTGTGAAACTCTCCACCCTTGAATCTTGGCTTAGACACTAGTGATGACCCAGAAGCAACTGTTACTTGTCCATCTCTATGTGACTCTTTCTTAAAGCTTGCTATTGACTTAACAGTTTTTAAATGGTATCTGTTTACACCTATTTACATCATTGATACGGAGATGTATTTAACTCAAAAGTATTCTTGTGGATGCCTGTTCCTTTTAAGAGGAAGAATCATTAGCACCTACAAATATTATCTAAGAGATACCTGGCTAACTGTAAACTTGGCTATGATCTCTTTCAGTAACATGATCTAACTTTAATATCACATGAGGCCAACGGTGGTCTAGATTCAGGCATGTCTTTTCCCGGGCTTTCTGTACTTCTAAACATCCCATGAGTTCTTTAACCATATTCATCTGTTTGGTTGCAAAGACTGCCAACCCATCTAATTTCACCCAGGGTCAAAAGCTGGCCTTGGGTTATATTCTCTTCAAAGAGCTAAAATAAAGAATGTGCTCAGATACCCATCCACCAGCAGACTGCTTTTTCTGTAAGCCTGGCAGACGTATGTAGTATCTTGATGAGAAACTAAATAAACCTATTAACTTAGATGTATCACAAGCCCCACTGGCGGGATGCATATCATAAAATAATACTCATAATAAGAACACAAATGAATAATACCTTCCCTGTGTTTGTTGTATGGTAGCTTTTTCTCTTCTTGGAGAGGCTAACTCCTTTGCGCAGAGTAGTCATAAGACACAGGGCTAAATTTAGACTCTAGGTCTCACGAATAGTAATTGTGTACCCATTTATTAAAAATAATGATAGTAATAATCATAAGAATAAAAACAACCAAAATAAAGAACTGAACTGCCAGATCTTTGTGAATCATTAAATCAGAGTCAAGAAAGGAATCTTAACTCAAATCAGAAACATGCAATCAAAGCATATTTATATTTGTTTTGTGTGTTTCTAGCTCAGTTCATGAATTATTTTTAAAGATCTTAATATTGTTGGTCAGATAGTTTGAGATAATGTCATGAAAAGCTCTTTAGGTTCCTTAAAATAAAGGTAATATGGCATAAAAGTAGAAAGGAATTAACATCAATATTTTGTTTTCTTTTTCTTAGGAATTTTAAAACTATATTTTCGGTGCTTTTCTGATACAAGAGTAACGAATTGATTCTTATCACAAATATAAATAGGTATATGGAGTAGTTATTTTCTTTTAAAGTAGAATCTCAACCCTACATTTTAAAAGTGGAGATTAACAAATTTAAATTTTCATTACTTCAATTTAAAATAAAATAGATGAATAAACTTCTAAAGGCACATTAGCTCAGGATTCTCTTTCAGGTTATTTTAATTATACTGAAGAAGCTCACTAATCTGTTAGAATGAAGTTTAATGTACATACTAAGTAAATAAAAATAAATGCTTTCTGAGAAATGTTGGTAAAAGGCAATAAACCAGTACCTGATAGTAGTATGTTGAATTGATAAATTTCTCCAAGTTCTTTTGCATAATTGAGTTTATTTCTTGAATAAAGAAATCTTAGGTTAAAGAACATGAAAGCAAATTAATTTTCCTCCTATCCTCATGCTTAAATAATATGTTACATGCAAGAATATTATTCTAAAAATGATTATTTTGTCATAAATAAATTTATTTTTATACTAATTTTTTTAATTTTTTTAACTAAATCATTGCAAAAACTGTCAACCTTGTAACAGTAGTACTTATTAGTATTAATCTTTCTAACCATGCATGATTCATTTAATCCCACAGTAGCTGTAGCTTGCTTGCCTTGTTTTTTCCCTGAAATTAAACAAAAAGATATAAAAACGCAATGAACATCTGTTCTATATAGCAAGACGGCAGAACAACTTAAGTCCTAATAAATTGTTAACATTGTATGATTTCACACATGGATTTTGGAGATAACATACATATATGACTTCCTTGAACTTTCTCTGTTGAATGTGCACTGTTGGTAAACTACTTGTTTTTTCCCTGCCTACTCTTTGAAGAAGTCAATTAAGAATAATGGGAAACAAGGGGTAGGCAAAACATTGCAGTGCAGTGTTATTTTCATCTGTCTGAGAATATTTCAGCCAAAAGCTTATTTTGGAAAAAAAAAAAAAAGCCATACATACTTTCAGACACACAAAACCACAAATACTTTGGCTGCAAATTATTCTGCAGTGTTGTTGCTGTGTTGTTGCCTGTGTATGTTCTTGTGTGAGAAGCTGCCACCCACCCATGCATGTGTTTGCAGATTCTCTCGTCTGTGTGCTTGTTCATGAATTAGCTCATCCTCCTGGTGCAGGTTAAATTGACTTCAGAGAACAAGAATTTATGGGTATGACTGTTAGCTGGAAAGCCCTTCCTCACTCGCGAGTCTTTCTTTCAACCTATCTCTTCTGCTGAAATTTCTGAGTGGGATGAAGTATTCAGTGATCAGTCCACCAGTCTCTTACATGTTACCTGGCTTTACAAATACCCTCGATGGTTCTTGGAAAAATAATTTAATATTGTTTTATCTCAATTTCTCTACTGGAAAAGGCAGCTGTTGGTATGAATCACCTCCTCAACTGTGAGGAGTTGAACTGTGTTAGTTCTGCTTGCCAAGGCATCAGAAATAAAGATGTCATAGCCTATCCTTGCACTCATCCCCCATTTGTTGGTGGGGGAAAAAAAAACCCCAAAGTAGTAACAATGCAACAAAATATTACCAAAAAAAACCCCTCTCCTCTGGTAATTTAAAATCAGCATTGTTCTTAAGTAGCTGAATTGTATGATTTTCCATTTTGCCTTTTAACTGACAGTATACCCATAATTCTTGATGATTATTATTTTTTCCCCAATGATAATTTCTGGGCCATTGGTGACTGTACTACCTATTGTTCTAAATTGTTGTCTTAACTACATTCTTTAAAAATATAATGTTGAAGGCTCATAATATTGAAGATGACTCCAGGATGAACCCCGAGTTTGCAGACCGAATGAAACAACTTGATAAAGAGGCATCTTACTACCGTGATGAGTGTGGCAAGGCCCAAGCGGAAGTTGACCGGTTGCTGGAGATCCTCAAGGAGGTGGAGAATGAAAAGAATGACAAGGACAAGAAGATTGCAGAACTTGAGAGGTAAATTTTGCAGTCATGTTGTGACTTGTCAACAGTGAGCGAACGTGGATTGCTTAGTTGCCCGTCACAGGTTGTAGTGGATTTGGAATGCACGTTCATATTTCAAGTTGGCAACAAGTGCCGTGTGAGGAGTAGGGTGTTAGGGATGATGTGATGTTTCTGTGGGATGCTCAAGAAGGCAATTGGCTTATCTTTTGAGGGCTTGTGTACTTCTTAAGTGTTTAAGAAAGTAATGGCCAAGTTTTTTGAGTGATGTCCCTCACCTAGCATGTGTGCCAACAAAGTGTGGGAGAAATTGAGGCTATGACTACTTGAAACCTTAGTTTTGTTTTCTGGGTTTTTTTTTTTCCCCATGAAAGACAAGCATTTGTGGTTTAGGTTTGTTTCAAGCAAAGAATATATTTGGCAATTGATTCAAGATAGGATAAAGGGAAAGGAGCTCACATCCTTTAGATATTTTTTGGCACACCACAACAAATTCATCTGGGATGTATCTTTTAAGAGGACCTTATGGCATTTGTTAAATAAATATGTTTGATAGGGTCTAAGGCAGGCCTACCTGATAGCAAGTTCTGTCTAAAAACAATGAAAGTTATATCAAGGTTCCAGAGTATTTAGATTTTCAGATAAATCATATCCATATTGTATTTATATATAGGATAGACTCTAAAAATAAGCTTTCAATCAATGCTTTTTCCTATATTTCATATAAGGAAAGAGTTTCTGAATAATCTTACGTAACTCCATTACCTCTGAGGATTTCTTATTGGTTCAGCAATAAGGCAGAATTTGTCTTTCCTAGATTCAGTCCATATGGAAGAGATCAACAAATTTTGAATAAATCAGTGAATGTTTGCCAGCTCTGATCAAGACACTTGTGAGGCCCGACAGGACTTTTAGACATATACAGAATAGCTCTCTGTGGCCTGTGGAAAGATCATGGGCTCTACTGACAGAAAGAACTGGGTTCAAATTTTGCTTCTGCTTTGTGCCAGCTGTGTGACCTTAAATCTTGTTAGAAGTAAATCTCTAACAATCTTTTAAAATGTATCATACTTTTCAGGTGCCATGTCCTTGTGGGATAGTTACATCATTATTACATATAATAGTGAATGCTAAATGCTATTCACTATTGAATGCTAAAACAAATTCTCTATATTAAGTGGCCATGTATTAAATGGATAGGTCAATTCTCTCGCATTTTCAAGCATAGTATTTAATATGTTCAAACTCTAAATCAATTAATATTTCACTTAAAAATCTTAGTATTGGTTTGATGATAACTGGATTTTTATACAGTGTGATCAATTTTAGTGATTAAATCAAGAATTTCTTTTCCTTTGATAAATGTACAAATTAAAATCCTTAAAGGCTTAATTTTAATTTTAAAATGTGGGAGTGTTCTGCCAGTCTGTTGGTTCTTAAAAACACAGTTAATTTTAGATATATCTACATGTCTACTTTGGAATTGTATATTAGGACCAAAATTTTTCTTAAAAAGCTAATGTGAGGTCACCGGGATGTTACCATCGCATCCCTTTTGTTCGTGAGAAACCTGAGACTCTGAAAGGTTGAATTACCTCTTGGAGATTGGTCCTGTGGTCAGAAATAGGCAAAACTATAATGTATGTTTCCTGAATCCTAGTCTATTGTTCTGAGAAGCTGTGAGCCTCTGAAGAGCATAATACTATCTATGCCTTAGATACTATTAATAGTAGTAATTATAATAATAATAATAATGTATTTTTTATGCTCACAGCGTATATCAGGTACTCTGCCGAGCACTTGACCTGTAATACCGTA
Source organism: Nasua narica (assembly GCA_028533885.1). Lineage (NCBI taxonomy): Eukaryota > Metazoa > Chordata > Mammalia > Carnivora > Procyonidae > Nasua > Nasua narica. The sequence goes on along the minus strand of CM052799.1, from coordinate 20,311,441 downwards.
TACCATTTGATCTTACCCACAACACAGAAAGTATCATTATCTTCATTTTATAGATGAGAAAACTATGACTTACACAGATTAAGTAACTGTATGTAACTTCCTAAAGCTTTCAGAGTTTATAAGATTCAAAGTCAGAATTTGAACCCAGGTCTAACAGGTTAGGTACTGAGATCAGTCCTGTCCAACAATTGAGCCAGAAGGAAGAAGTTAGTCCAGTAGCACTAAACAGTCTCATAGCCTGCAGAGGGAGGCGTTGCTGCTGGGCCACAGGAGATCTGTCTCATCTTTATTAGCTTTCATGAGAGAAAGTGATGTGCCCCACATTTTGAAGCTCCCCAGAACTGTAACTGAGAATTCGGGATCAGCTACTATAAATATTTGCGTAAAAATAGCATAGTCATCCAGTTAGACAAACAGGTCTTAGCTGGACACTAGTGCCATTAAATCATCAAGAATATTCACATTTTTATATCCTCAATATGGAATGTATTAAAACAACAGTGATTTTACAGGCATTTATCTTTATGTACTTTCTGCACATTTTCTTTATCTCTGCCTTTGCCTTTCCTTAAAGCTGATGCCTCGCAGGCACTGTAATTCATAAAACGTGTGGTAAGACTTGAGTCTGTCCCAGTTCTCTGCCTGCCTGTGTCTTGGGTCCAGCAGCAGAACATAGTCTGGGAAATGTCTGAGACCCAGCCCCAGCCCAGGCCCGAAGGAGGGTGGGGGAGGGCGTGGAAAGTAAGAGGGACATTTCTTGGGAAAAGGAGAGCTCAGCCTTGGCCTGACTTTCTGAAGCATTATCTTCTGGGCTCCATGTATATTCTGACCAAAATATCTTTCTTGTTTGTCAGGCAGCCCTTTTCAAATTGGGCAGTATCTTCATTTTCTGGCTTAAACTACAAAATTCCTACCTCATAATGTTGGGAACTAAAGATTTCTTAGCATCGTGACATATATCTCCATTTTGGAGTCATGGAGGAGTGTTTGCAATTAACTTTGTGATTTTGAAAACCAAAAAATTGAACTTGAAATAAATTTGTGGTCTCTGGTCTGTAATGTGACCTACCAGAGTGAAAAGACTTCTTTTTAAAAGCAATGAGTGTTCTCAAACTTCAGTCATGTGCAACGAAAGGTTCAGGGTTAGGAATAGCATAACTCAAATGACACTGATGCTGGCCTACTTCTTTCTCAGAGGGCGATTCTTGTTTGCTTTCTACTCTGCTCATCTTCTCATTTTGTATTTTTTTCACAATGTATACATTCCAAATAACATATGCCTGGCACTTATAAGGATACATTTACCTCTTAAATTCCACGCGAATGATGTTTTACATCAGCCATAAACGATTTTGCTTTTCAAAATGCATATTGCTCCAGTGTGGTCCCCATGTGCAGTTTTTCCTATAAACTTTTGTACTTGATGCCGATGGCTCAGCAGGGAGCTTCTGCCTTGGACAGCAGGTGAATGGACTCTGGGGAAGTTTGACACAAGGTGGGTGAAGAGCCTTGAGCATACCCCTAAGTGTTGGTCCAAATCAAGCTGAAGTCTATTTGGTCACTGGTGCTAGATAATGCATCTGCTGTATGATTGGATAGGCAATCAAACATTAGAGGGAGTGAAATATGTGGTCTTTGTCAGTGCCCATCAAGGACTCTGAGTTTTAGTTAGAGTTTCAGAATGAGTTCTGCCTTAGGGGAAAGAGAGAGGTTAACAGATCTCTTGTCAAACAAGGTCTGCTGCCACTAGGTTTCGACATCACAGCCATGGAACGGTATTAGCCAGGTGACTATTCATGTAATTATCCTGAATATGATAAGGGGTTTGTTGGTATTTGTCTAGGGAACAGGGAAGGCCCGAATCAAGCCCTTGATCGCATCCCTCCCCACTGCGGAGAATAGCGTGTGTCCTTTGGGGTTCTGTTCCTAAGACATAATGTCAGAATAGAAAACGGCACTTAATTATCTGGATCCCTGACTAATGCCATCAGATATTCGGACACTTGAGAAATCATCTTAGATTCCTAAAAGCACCTTATCTAAGGTTGAGAAGCAGACTATTATTTTTCCTTCTGAATTTTTTCAATAACGTGATGACATAATTTCTTTGATGCCTTTCAGAACACTTTTAACAAAATGTAAACTAAAGCCTTATTTAGAAAAATACGGTGCTGTGTTCTAGAAGTCTCAGGATTAATTGAAGAAATGTGATACCAGTTCTATTTGTTTTGATATAAACCCTTCTTGCTGAGAAATATCCATTTATGTTTGTTAAAGTGTTTGGAGAAATTTCAGTGAAACAAGTGGCAGATAGTTTTGCACTATCCCTGCACCTCTTTGGGGAAGGTCATGGATGTCATGGATGCCTCTGGGAATTTGATGAAAACTAGGAATCCTTGGAAAGGGCAACTAATTTCAAATGTTTGCTTGCTATTTCAATTTAGGATTCTCTAAAGCTTGGCCTTGGACTTCACTTTGATATACTTCTCTGATCCAGAAGAATTTGAAGCGACATCTGGGGCCAAAGTTCCCACAATGATCATGGCCTGATATAACTTATTTTTAATCAGTTGTGTGTTTATGATCACAAAATACTGTGCAGGGGGATTTCAGATATGAAGGATTTTTGGACCAATGCTTTCACCATGTGTTTAATCCTGAATTTTCCCTTCAATTTTTATTATGATCAACACTGTTTTCATTTGATTTGTTCTTGTTTAAGCTTTCTTCTGAGGGTTTGTTTTGTTTTTCCTTCCTCTGTGAAATGCTTAAAATTACTTGGTTTTTTTTTACATTTTTTTAAGTTTAATTTATTTAAGTAATCTCTGCACCCATCATGGAGCTCAAACTTACGACCCCAAGATCAAGAATCACATGCTCTTTTGACTGAGCCAGCCAGGTGCCCCTAAAATTACTTTTTAATAGCATGGAATGGTGGGGTCCCCTTGAAGAGAAAGCTGGTGACATATTTGTTCATCCACTTTGGTTTTTTTTACAAAGAATATTAAATAGGTTTGCAAAAATGAATGCCCACTGTATGCTTCTGTGGTAGCTTGAATATCATCACTTTTTTTTCTTTTAATTTTTGCTTGAATATGGGGCTTTATTATTTTGACTAATAAGAAGGGCATGTTAAATATTTTTGCGCAAATAAGTCATCAAGCATCTGGATATTTTCAATGACGAAGTATGATCCTCATTTTCACAACTGAAAAAATATTACTCTCAGCTTTGGAAGTTGTTCTGTCCTCTCTTGGGAGGCTAGGCAGGCAGCTCCTCACCCAAAGCCCTGCTCACAGTGTCTTTGATCACTGCTAGGTGCAGTGCTTTGTGAGAGCGTAAAATGGAAATCTTTGAACAGAAAGCCAAATTGTTCAGCTCCTGTTGATTTTCAAGGAGGAAGGAAGAATATTTCATAAGATATAACCATCCAACTTACTGGTTCAAATAAAAATCTTTCCAACAGCAGTGCTTACTACTAGCTCTAATACCTTAGTGACTTCCATTTCAGTTTACTAAATAATAAAATTTTCTATGGACACAGATAGGAACTGTCCCTCTGACTATTCCTCCAGAACAGGGCAAATTCTGCTCTTGGGTTGCTGGAGCATACCTCTGGTTCACACCAGTGCTTACAGTGATAACGCGTGAGAGCAGCTACTGGCTTCCTATGTGTAATACTTAATAGAACAGTTTACAGTGTGTGCCCAGGGCTTTTTGGGGGAATAACAGATAAAAGTTGCTTTATTGTCCTTCATTTAGTGATAAAACCTGCTAATATAACATCTGTTGGCTGTATGTTTAAAACTAATGCATTTCCTTCCCTTTATTCTCTTTTGCTATCCCTTTTCCTTTCTGCTTATCCTCCAAATCGCTGCTTTCACCCTTGCTCCAATCAGCTTGACTCTCAGGTCAGTACTTTCAGTTTTTCTTCTAACCGCCTTTCCCTCCTGAGCTCAATTTATTGCTTGCACTTGTTTAACAAACACATTTCTGAAATGGTTTTCCTCTGGCCACCGCATTTTTTTTTTTTTCCATTTCATCCCATGCCTAGGGAAGGTTTATTTTATGAGAAAGCTGTATAGGTGGGAAAGGGCAAAGAAGAAGTTGGGAAGTAAATCACTGTTGGATTATTCGATACATTTGATTCCCAGATTATACAACCAGTAAAAGAAATCAGAGTGAAATTCTAGAGCATTTCTCCCAAGCAGCTCAGAAAATTGACTGCATGATCATAAAACATGTTGCAGTGGAAAAAACAAAATCCAGGATGCTAAATTTAACCTAGGAGGACAAAAGATCTGCCTGTGACATAGCATCTCAAAAGCTAAATTTAATAGTGCAAACCACTCAGACTTTTTGCTCAATAAATCACCGTGTTTTGAAAGATTTATGGTACTGTTTTAAAGTCACTTTTGAAAATTATCAGTGTGTTGGTAACATATTGTACACACATGTTATTTCCTGTCATTGTTTTGGTTTTCAACTTTTTAACTTCATTTTTATTAGCCGTAAGACATACTTTAATTACCTAGGGCATAGCATATGGAATCAAATGTAAAACTAGATTCAGCATTGACTGTATACACCCTGATATTAAGAAGCAAAATGAATATTTTGTTTTAGAAATGCATGCCAGATTTGATTCCTCTTACATAGGAATCTAAGTCAGTAACTGGTTCTCCTTTAAGTCAAGCAAGACTTCCTCTTATAATAATATGCAGTACTATCTGGTGATTTCTTCATTCAATCAATGAATTTTTCCGGAAGGTGCTCATTGTATGATTTGGGCTACCAAGTCTTGAAAAAAAAAAAAAAAAGACTCAAATTGATAGCCAGTGTAGTCGCTCTTTTGAGAGGCAAGCAATGTTATTTTCTTTTCTTTATTCAGTATCTGCACCTATTTATCTGTGCACTGCTCATCTCCTAAGCCACCAGACCAATTCATTTATGCTAGCAGCAGATTATTTCAAAGTGAGGCCTCCTGCCCATACAGCAGTTTTGTCCCACTGCCTGCTCCCAATCCCTATGGCTCATAGTCCTTGAAAATGAAACCACATCTCTGCTATTTCCACATACCCCAGTGGCTGTCCCACAGCAACTGCCTTGAACTTCATCTCACTGAAGGATGCCCACTCTCAAGAGTTCTCCTGTCATCTAAACGGGTTAAAAGCATGGTCCTACAGAACTGCTCTCACCCAAAAATCTAATAACTATTAATTCATTTTCTGGTGCTCCTGTGTGCAGATACAGACATCATAATGAAGGTCAGAGAGGAGGAGGTTGGCCACATAGCATCCAAATCTTTCCTCCATGTTTTGGATGAACTCCTTTAATGAAGCTTTAAGATTTTTCTCCTTGCCTGTATTTTTTGTTTTCTTTCTCCTTTTGTCTTCCCTTTGCTGCTCCTAATCTGCTCCTGTTGATATTGAAGCCCTTGAGACCAGGGACCACTTTGGCTCTCACACCTGAGGCTCCCTGCCAGGACTTTAGATGTATTCTACAGGCATTCTGCTGTGTCTTATGTGTCAGAAAACTGTACCGTGTAGTATTTAGCTTTTTCCAGTTTCATGGCGATTGAACATGAACTCCGACTCTCAGAAGACAGGATGCAGGATTAGGGCTGGGAGAGGTTGTGGGTACCAAGGGGTCTTTTTAAAAGGGGTGTGGTATGTCGATTGGGTTTGGTAAATTGTTCAGGCCAAGTCTGGTTGTGTGAACTATATGGTTAATTCAAAATTCAAATCATTTCAATATCATTTAACCTCTTGCCCCATATGAACACAATGGAGAAAATGCGCAATCCCTGTCAACAGTCTCTTGTTATATTTTTAGTGTAAGAGGAATTGGGCAACTCTACTTTCCTGGAACAAAAATGTCTATAGGTCTTGGAAGCTTTCTTGAGCTTTGACAAGTTTCCAGAGTTAACTCTGCTTTTTTTCCGACCACTTCCAAGTTTACCAGTTAAAATAAAATGAAATGTACCAATTATGGAGGGGAGATGGTTTGGGGGTATGGGCTAACTAAGTGATGGGTATTAAGGAAGACACCTGTGGTGAACACTGAGTGTTGTATGTAAGTGAAGAATCAGTCACTAAGTTCTACACCTAAGACTAATATTACACTGTATGTTAACTAACTGGAATTTAATAAAAACTTGAAAAAATATTTAAGGGAAAACAAATGAAATGTAATAATTGAATATGGGATCTTTGGCCCATGTACATTCTTTATATGGCTCACAATTGAGATACATATATTTGTGTGTGTATGCATACACATGTATGTGTGTATACACATATCACATATATTTTTTAAAAATGTATGGTCTTTCTTATTGTAGAATTTTGTAGTCTGCCCTGTACCTCCCTACCTCCCAATCTGAAGTTTGAAAACTTGACTAACTCTTGGATCTTTTTTTCTGTGCTAGACTCTATAGGAAATCTTCCCCTCCAGCTCCCTTTTTAAATGGCCTCACTTCCTTTACAAACTCTATGTAGACTCTCTGCTTGAAATCAGGTGGACATATAATACGGATCTGGTTTTGTAAAATGCAAATGTTGTATTCCAAACCTGTTCAGGTTCTCACTCCAGAAATTCCACTTCTGTCAAGAATCCCTTTACACAAAAACCAACGGGAAGCTAGTAGAGATTTAATAGGATCCCTGCATTGCACTCTGAGGGGAGGGCTTATGTGAAGTCTGCTCATTTCTAGAAAGTATTTGTGAGATTAGCATGTGACTTATGACAGATAAAGTCATGTAGATAAATGTATGCAGCAATTGACCAAAAAAAGAAAGAAAGAAAGAAAAAGTGTCCTTTGGGATTCACTTCAGAATCCTGCCAGAGAATTGACCAAGTAAAACTAGAAGGCTCGGGCCTTTCCAGGCTCTTCCAGCCTCCAATTCGCTTTGGATCCTGGGTCAGCTGCTTCCTTGTTTGCGCCTCAGTCTCCCCTCTTGGAGAGGAAGGAGCTGTCATTGAAGTAGATCTTCTGGGATCCTCCCTGCTTATGTCCCACAGAGGTGGAATTGGTGATGGGTGTGTGCATCTCCCTGGCAAGCAGGCTCCAACTCATGACTGGGGCCTGGCAGCAGGCGTGAGCTCATTGTTACGGAGTCACTTCAAACATTTCCACCAAAATAAATTCTTTGTGATGTTTCCCCAAAGTTCAGTATTGCACTCTCAATCTCTCATTCTTCTAACAAAGGATGAAGTCATTATTCTTGGACCTCAGAGGTCTGTTGCCCAAAGAAATAATGAGAAACAACTTGCTTAGAGCATTCCCTTGCTGTCTTGCAATTTACTCTTTGCTAGGGTCAGTTCTTGCCCCATTCTCTTCACAAATACCTAGTAGGCACCTACTGCATGCTAGGCCTGGTACTATATGCTGACCTGGCATTTGTAAAAAAAACAGCTGATGAAAAACTGACAAATTCATTAAAGAAATAATGTATATGACATTCTTCATTTTTATATTCATGATGCACATCAATCTTAATAATGATGGAAATAACACAAGTAGAAGTCGAAGCAGCAGTAATAATATTGGGCATTAACTAAGTGCCAGCACTGAATTAATCACTTTTTATGTAATATTTACTCATACAAATGTATGACATTGGGACCATCAGTTCTTCCGTGTTGCAGAATAGAAAACTGGAGTTCATCAAAGTTAAGTATTTTGCTCAAGTTAATACAGCTAGTAAATGAATAGATTGTTTTTTTTTCACCCCAAAGCCAGTCTTTTCTGATATACAAATTGAATCTTTTGGCACTTCTGCTCCAATTGCATTAAAATCTTCGAGAAATCCCACAGTAGGGACACCTGTGCAATTGTGTGGGATCCATGATTTCTTAAATATGAGGTTCATAGACTATACCACATGAAGCACTTTGGGGAAATACTGTCTACCCTGCTATGCTGCCAGCCTCTATCTTCACCCCGAGATTCATGTACTCCCTCCCCTTTCCCTCCTTGGGCTGGTTTCTTCTCAGGTGCCACCTCTCCAACCTTCCCTGAGCCCCCCAGGCAGAAGCAATTACTCTTTGCCTTGATCTCCTTAGAGCTTTATCTGACCCTTTCCCTGGCCTCTGTCATAGCCTACCTTGAATTAGGCACTGTGTCTCCTAGTAGGTGGTAGCCTCCTTGAGCACTGGCTGGGTCTCCAGCTCTATGGGGTGTTGTGCCACGCACTGGAGATGGCAGTCACACTCCTGTGTGTTTAATAAATGACTGTTGAAGAGAGGAACTTCCATTAGCTCCATTAGCTTCATCTCACCCCTCCCACCCTCTACTCGGTCCCCATGGAAAGTTGCTGATGGCAGAGTTGACTGCACTGGAGGTCTTATAGCTTCAGACAGGAGGCCCTAAGAAAAGATATGATTTGTTTTTTATTGACCTGGGTGCTTAAAGTTCAAGAAAAATAAAGATACAAATAAAAGGAGAAAAGATCTCCTTCTGGAATTTTTTTAAAAAATATTTTATTTATTTATTTGGCAGAGGGAGAGGGATCACAAGTAGACAGAGAGGCAGGCAGAGAGAGAGGGAGAAGCAGGCTCCCTGATGAGCAGAGAGCCTGATGCGGGGCTCCATTCTAGGACCCTGAGATCATGACCTGAGCCGAAGGCAGAGGCTTTAACCCACTGAGCCACCCAGGCGCCCCTCTCCTTCTGGATTTATTTCATTTTCTTCTTCCCTCTCTCCCTCTCTCTTTCTCTCCTCTGCTCCTTCCTTCCCTTTTTCCTCCCTTCCTCCCTACTTCCCTTCTGTCTTTCATTCCTTCTTTCCACCTTCCTTTCTTTTCCTTCCTCTCTCCCTCCTTCCCCTTCCTCTTCTTTTCTTGACTGTTCATTGAAATCTTGGGAGTCAGTGCTCAGTGTTGGGAATATAGCAGTAAAACAGACATGACCCCTCCCCTCACTGAATTCAAAGACCAGCACTTCCTATAAGGAAGGATTTGGCGACTAAGAAAAATAGTTTGTCCCATTTATACTAATAACTGGAAAAACTGGGTTTCGGGTGTTTTTAAAAATTCCTTTTCTTGTTGGGGTTGAAGGGGTTATCCACAGGTCAGAAAATTATTTCCCTCTTTTAGCTGCCTTATACTAATGCTGACATTTCTGGTGAAGTGTCAGAAAATTTTATGCCCAAGCAGAACTGGTAGAAAGCCAGAAATCAGTTGATTTTGCTTTGGGTGCAAATATTTTATTGGGGATGGAAAAAGTTGTTTTCCCTGATTTACAGCTCCTGCAAACATAAAGTGGGTTCTATATTTGGAAATATTTTTGAACCTTTGAGGTGTAGCCAGGGGTTGGTTCTTGCACCTTTCCGACCTGGCCTTGGTAGGACTTGCCATGGCTAATGTTTTGCTGAGACAGCTCCAATTTGTAGAACTAGGTCTTTATGCTCTGTATTATTTTTACTTTTTAACTTTTGCTTGAGTGGCTGCTCTGGCTCTCTCTCTGCATCCTCTCGAATGTGAAGAAGATAGAGGAATTCAATTTGCATTGAAGTTGAAATGCTTTGTGGTACAGTACCCTTCTGAGGTTCTTTGGAGATGAGTAAAACCATTCTCAACTTGCAGATCTGTTAAAACAATGACAACAACAGCAAAATCAAGAGATAGTCCCTGGTAGGCCTAGTAAGTATTGGCCCCAGAAGAAGATATGCCAAGTTGGTAGGGTTAACCATTCCTTTTTTTCCTTCAAAGTTCCCCTCCCCCAACCTACCCCCCATCCCCTACTCCTGGCTTTTGGTTGGTACTACCATATGGATGAATATCAGCAAATAATAAATCTCTCAAGATATGTTAGCCTTTTCTGTAAATGTTGAGAAGGAGAAGGAATTTTTTAAAAAAATAGTTCCTCAGTATTATTATAAATCACTTTCTAGAAAAATAATATCTATTTCCTTTATATGGCTTTTCTTATGAAATGTGAATTCTATCACTTCATTACCTACAATACCAGCTCAAGTTGTAGGGAAAACCTATCCAACTAGTGACTGAGACTCTCTTCCGTATTGGGTAAAGGTATTTGGAATTTTCACACTGCGTAATTTCACATTTTTGCGAAGCCTACTTTTTGGAGGGACCTATTTAAAAATGAGTAGGTACTGTGTACGTTTCTTTGAACAAAATACCTTATTGTTAATGTATCTAACAAAGGCTTTGGAAATTTCTTTGTAAGGAATTATGATAACTTTAATATTTGCTGTTCTTCTAAATTTTACTCTAAATTCTATGACTACAATATAGATAAGGATTAATTGCAATATCAAGCTAAAGAAATATGAAAACTAGAATAAGAAGACAGAAATTGGCTGATTTTGCTTTGGGTGCAACTACATTATTGATGATGGGAAAAAAGTTGTTTTTCCTAATTTACAGTTCCTGCAAAAATAAAATAAACTGCATAGAATTATTTTTGCAGAAAAACTTTATTTCTAGAAATTATAGAGTAAGTCAGGGAATGGAAAGAAGTTTCTCCTTGAAGAATCTCTTGTTGTTGTTGTTGTTTTTTTTTAGTCCAACAGCAATAAGACTTATGTTTTAACTCTAGCTTACCGATTGACCTTCTCTTCCAGTTTTTTTTCTAGTTGGTGACATTGTTAATATCAGTGTTATTTTTATTGAGATAAATAGAGCAGAGTGTGTAATAATTTATGTTTTGCAATAATTTTTCCAATGATAGTTGAAAAATGTGTGATCCTCACCATGTGTGGACGAATTATACTAATTTCTTGTGAGACCCCACATATGATGTGAAGAGACATGGTGAACATAAGCAACTCTTGAGACGTTTTAATGAGTGGCAGGAGCAGAACTTCAGGCAGTGAATTGCTTTGCAAAATTTTGCTTCGGGTCCTGGGAAAATCTCTTTACAAAGTTTTGAGAACATAACCATTACTTCTCTTAGATGGGAATGTGAAGTCATGGAATAGTCTCTCACTGGCCTTTGGTGTTGGTCAACTGGAATATTCCCATGGCTGAACAGATCGCGATGTGATGTGTGAGTTGAAGTGTAAGAGAGTGGTTTTAAATTTAACTTCAGAGCCCTCTGCTATTTAATCATATGTCAGTTTGATGGTTCCAAGGACAGCATGATATGTTGCTCACAGATAATTACCGTGGAGAGAATGAGTTGGTTATAATAATGAATAGCTGGAGAATCTTCTGATAACCTGTGATGAGTGGGCCTTGGTGAGAAACACTCACCGAGCAATTGGCACATAGGTGTCCTATCACTCTGGTGAGTGTGGGTGCTCTTCTGCCACCTAAACATGCAAAGCAGGGGCTTTTTAGGGATTCCTGAGTAGATAAAGAAGCAGTGCTCTTGGATTTCATGTGTGTCATCTATCCCAGATCTGTTACTACTTTATGTTAGTATTTCACTTGTAATCCAGGTTATTGGAACTGCTAACTATTGTCAGAATGTTACATGTAGAAAATTAAATTCCATCCTAAAAAGCAACATCCTCATGGCTGTGGCATGTTGGGTACACATCCACAAGTCTTTAAGCTTCTCCCTAGGTCTATAAAATGGAGACAATGTATTATACTCATCCCTTAGAAGGCTTGTGGTGCGCATACACTGTTGGGCATGGAGCACAGTCTGACCCATAGCAGCTGTTCATTAAGTGGTGATGTTGTGATGAAGATTTTCATGACAAGAATAATAGGTGAGAGTAGGGGGTTCATGTAAGAGAGAAGTGGGAGATGATCTATTCAGGTAGCCTCCTTGGCTTTCCTAGTTCTAGAAAATTCAGTTGCTGGAATAATGACATTTAAGTCTTTTTTCCTCTTAAGCCATTGAGAGAAAACAACCTTACTCTGCTGAATGCTTCCTTCCTAAGGGATATGAATAACAAAATCTAGAAAATTCCATCCTTATGCTTATTGAAAAGTAGTCTACTACTTAAATGAAAAGATTACTTTTCAATAATAATACTTCAGCCACAAGTTTTCCATATCTGTGCATAAAAGGACCTTATGTTGAGTTTAGTCCAAGTACCCAAGTTTGTTCCTACACTTGATCTTAGCCAAAATGCCTAGAAGCGATCCCAAGTTTGTTCCTTTATCTATTTATTTATTTATTCATTAAATTACTCACCTTCATCAAATAGTAATTGTATGTATGATCTCTACCAGGCCTTGTGGTGTAACTTGACCTATTCCTAGAAGCAGCATCTAGAATGATGGAAGCAAATTGAGAGGATTTATAGTATGATACTAATGCAAGTGGTGTAATGAAACACACACTGTTCTGCACCTTGATTTTCTTTTTTTTTTTAAATGTCTTTGAGATCTTTCCATATCTATATATACCTCTCCATTCCTTTTTACTTCCACATACAGTTCCATCGTACCCGTCTCCTCCTGAAGGACTTTTTGGTTGTTTCAGATTTTTTCCTCTCATGTAGACAGCTTTAATTCATAACTTTGAATAGGCTTAATTTCATAATGTATATGACGGTGTCTGTAGGATAAATTTCTCAATGTGGAATTGCTAGAACAATACCTTTCCAATTTTATTAGTTGCCTTTTACAGAGACTAACCCATTTATAGCCCTATCAGTGATATATGAGTGCCTCTTTCCCCATCAACTCTGTCAAAGCAGTGTGGTTTTTAAGCTTTTTTATCTTTGTCAATATGGAAGGAGAACAAAGGCATTTAAATGTAGTTTTCATTTGCTTTTATCTCATTAAAGGTGAAGATGGGACATCTTTAAATATGTCCATAATTTGCCATATTCTTTTGTTGTTTTTTCTTGTTTGTTTTTAGAAGTTCTTTATATATTAGAAAAATTACCCATTTGTCTGATTTGAGTTTAAAATACTCTGTCCTGCCAATGTACCTTTTTTAAATTTTGCTAATGGTTATACAGAAATTTTTAAAAATTACCTTTATATAGTCAAACATATTCAGTCTTTCCTATTATATCTTCTGAATTTTGTGTCATAGTTAGAAACCTTTTTCATACTATAAGAATAGTTGTCCTGTGATTTTTTGGGGGGGTATTTTTATGGTTTGATTTTCTGCATTTAGTCTTCGAACCATCTGGAATTTATCTTACTGTAAGGTATGAAGTATGGATATAACTTTACTTTTTTCTAGGTCAAGTGAAGTTTAAATGTCACTTCCTCTGTTTGCCTTTCACTGGAGCTAGCCCAGTCCAGGTTAGGTTTGTCTTTTATAAATTTATGTAACTTCCCACTAGAACATGAAGCACAGTCTTAATTCTTGTTCAACGTCTGTCCCCTAGTCTATAGAGTGGAACTTCCATCTGGAAAGGACCTGTCTTATCCAGCCAGTGCCTGTAAAATAGTAGACACTTAATAAATATTTGTATAATGAATTAATAACATGAATTGTGAAGAACTGATGTTACGAGGGGATAGAAATTATGAGTAACCAGAAGCTATGGAAAGACATGCAGGTGGCATGTGAGCCATCAAAGCTGACATAGAGGGGAACCAAGTCAACAGGATGGTGGAAGATTAGATAGCTATTGTTATACAGGACAATAAAATAGCTTGTGTTTAGAGTTACCTTAGACCCTAGATGGTTTTCCCATACCCTTCTCTGTGAGACTCAGTATGAATCTTTTTTTTTTTTTACCTTTTTAGGAAGTCTAATTTCTCAGCTTTCCCTGGGTTTCGTGAGACCTGCCTACATGATTGAGATCCTGCCTAACAGTTGCAGGATATAGGAACAGGTGTGGAAAATATGGCAGGAGCTAAGAACAGAGAGGTTTTGTCCAAGCTGTGTTTTAGATGCTTTGGGATAACTAGGTAGTTCTGTCTAATAGGCAGATAGGAATGAAAATCTGGAACTGGACAAAGAGGCATTACTCATGGCAGAGTGTGCCAAAATCAGTATGAATGTCACAGGCATTTAGAAGATGGAAGGTTCAGGGAAGTTTCTATGATTGTGATGGTATTTGCACTGGAGAAGAAAAGTGGAAAGAACTTTATCAGATGTAGAACTAGGTGGGAAGCATGAGCAAAGGCAACAGAAGTGAGATGGTACAACACTTAGAAGAGAGGTTAGGGGATTCTGTAGCTTAAGTTCTGGAATAGGGAGAAGTGTGGGCAGTAAGGTTTTGTCAGGACAGGGAAAGCCTTGAGTGCTTAGCTCAAGATTTTGAACTTTTCGAATCTGGGAATAGCAGGCAAGAGTGTCCTCCAGAAGGATGAACTCAATACTATTGCAGGGCTAGAGAGGTAGGCAGTAGCCCAAGCTAGAAGGAACAATGATGCTAAAAGAAGGTGGTAGCCCTAGAGGTTGAAGGGGAGTAACAGGCTTAAGAGATGCAAGGAGAATTAATAAAACAAGCAAACAGACAAAACACAAAAATCATCAGCCTGTATATCTATCCTTTAGTTTCTAGGAGAAACTAACAAGAAATTAACAAGAGCCAGCAGGATAGGAAAAACAAATAAACAAAACCTAAGTGGATATCTGATACTATACATGATGCTATTCTATAGAGTTGATCACACATTTTCTTTATGGCAACTCCAAGACAGTAGATGCTATTATTGGTCCCATTTGTGAAAAGAGGACAGCCAGGCTCAGGGAAGTTAAATAACTTGCCCACAGTCACACAGCTATTAATTAGTGGAACCAGTATTCAAACTCAGCTGTTGTGACTTCAGAACCCTGAATCAACCACACTGTATCCTATTCCACACTGAGAAGTTTTGTGCTAGGATAAATTGGTTTGGCCCACTAACTACTGATACCATAGGGACCACTCTTTAATGTGCTTCTTTTGGGGTGGAAAACTATTTCTATAACACAAAGGATTCCAAGCACTGATGAAAACCTCTTATAATGGAAGTTGAGAAGCTGTTTGTGTTGGCAGTTTTAGCAGCCTTTTTTTGAGCTGCTGGTCTGAGTCTTCACCCTCTTTTGAGCAGGAATGTGGAATTCCTCTTTTTGAAGTGACTTGGAGTGGGCTTGGTGAGTGGGCCTCTGTGGAGGCAGCAGTGCCTTTGTAGGCTAGAGACAGGCATCAGTTCTGGATGGGCTTCAAGAAACATGGACGGCAGAGGTGGGGGAAGACCTCAGGCCATCCATCCTCCTGCCTGCTGAAGACAGTTCCTGGTGGGGAATTCTGGGGAAGCAGCCAAGAGAAAAGATGTATTTCCAGGAGGGGTTTTCTGCTTCTTCCAGGAATCATTCTTGGGACAGTTCTTCATGGCCCCACACAGTGTGATCAGAGAATCCCAGCAGCATAAAAGCTGAAAAGCAATGAAGGCCTTTTTTTGTGTGATAAATGATGAGTTTCCTTTTGGAATAAAGAAAAAAAAAACAGCACAAACAAAACATCCCTCTGATAGAGAGAGGGTCTTCTCTGGAGCACAGTATCTGTATCTCCCTTGATCTTGTCTGAGGCATGTGGGAGGGTTGGCAGCACATAACAGAGGCTGAGAATTCAAGCCCATGTACTAGTGCCCGTGTTCGGGCAGTCACCACATTATGGAATCATTTCTTCCTCATCATTATGGTTAGGTTGAAGGGTAGGTATCATGCCATCAAACTGTAGTGTCTCCCTCCTGCAGAGCTTGGGTGGGTTTTTTTTGTTTTGTTTTTAAACTTTTAAACTTTAAACTTTTAAGCTTTAATAAGTTTGTCTGTGTGTCTGATAGAAAAGATCTGTGTTAGCTTCTCAGTTTTTAGAGCTAATGGGGAGAGCAGGATTTCTTTTCTGATTGTTGTTTGCCACTTTGGTTTACCTTCTCATCTCTCATAGATGTTTAACTTTTGTTCAGTCCTCTAAAATGAAGGTGTTTTGGGTGGAATGATTAACATAGCTTTCCTCAACTTCTCTACATTTTAGGTGTTATTTGTAGATTTTTTTAATCAATCAACAAAGTTTTGTGAAGTTTGAAAGCACACAAGACCTTTCTAAAGACCCTATATTTTTATAATTTAGATAATTCTGAATTTCTAAATTTCTAAGGAATTAGAAAACTTTGCTGCCATTCATTAAGCACTTTCCATGGGCCAAGCTCTGTGCAGAAAACACTGGTGTGAAATATTTTTTCTAATCCCCACAACAACTTTGTAATAAGGGCAAAGAAAATTTCTGGAAAGATTGACAAAAAGCACTTAAGTGTGAGAGTGGTTATTGTGGAGGTGGAGTGGAAAATGTAGCCTTTCTTTATACAAACTCTTTTGTACTGTTTAATTTTTTTATTACAAGCGTGTATAATTTTTAAATTAAGATATAATTCATCTACAATAACATACCCTTTTGTGGTGTATAACTTAATTGTCGTTGGTGTAGTCACAAGGTTGTGCAACCATCACCACTAATTCCATAATTAAATATTCATCACCCCTGAAAGAAACACCATACCCATTAGCACTTACACTCATTTCTCCAATCATCCCCCTACCCTATCTCCTAATCCACTTTCCATCTCTATGGATATGCATGTTTGGAACATTTCATCTAAATGAGACCATATAATATGTGGTCTTTTGTGATTGGATTCTTGCACTTAGCATGATGTGTTTGGGTTCACTCATGTTGTGGCATGTGTCAGTATTTCATTGCTATATTAATGGAATAATATTCCATTATGTGAGTATACCATATTTTGTTTATATATTCATTAGTTGATCAAATTTTGGGCTATTTGTGCTTTTTAGCTATTCTCAACAATGCTGATATGGAGATTCATGTGCAAGTTGTTGTTTGAATATTTGTTTTCATTCTCTTGGGTGTGTACCTAGGAGGGGAATTGCAATGTCATGTGGTAATTCTGTTTAAGTTCTGGAGAAACTGCCCAATTGTTTCTTATGGTGGCTGTGCTCTTTTACATTCCAACCAGTACCATGTAACAGTTCCATTTTCTCCCCATTCTCACAGATTTGTTATTGCCTGTATTTTTGATCATAGCCATCCTGGAAATATGAAGTAGTATCTCATTATGGTTTTGATTTGCATTTTCCTAAAGACTAGTGATGATGACCATCTATCTGTTTATGTGCTTATTGGCCATTTGTGTATCTTCCATGGAGAAATGTCTATTCAGAGTCTTTGCCCATTTTTAATTATGCTATTAGTCTTTTTATTATTGAGTTGTAAAAATTATTTATATATTATGGATACTAGACCTTTATTAGATATATGATTTCTTATATTCCATTGTGTACAAGTAATTCACACTTGCATTTGCTGTGTCCTATTAAAAACACAACAGTTGGGGCACCTGGGTGGCTCAGTGGGCTAAAGCCTCTGCCTTCAGCTCAGGTCATGATCTCAGGGTCCTGGGATCAAGCCCCGCATCAGGCTTTCCTCTCAGCAGGGAGCCTGCTTCCCCCCCACTCCTGCCTGCCTCTCTGCCTGCTTGTGATCTCTCTCTCTGTCAAACAAATAAATAAAATCTTTTAAAAAAATTAAAAAAATAAAAAATAAAAACACAACAGTTGACATTTTTTAGTAAGTTGAAAGGGTGATAGATCTAACAAAATTATGCCTCAGGAAAAGTATGTGAATTTGGATTATTGTAATTAAATATGTTGCTTATGAATAAGTTACCAGTTGAGAGTTTTACATTGGCATTACTTTTTTGGGAGGTGCTTTGAGGTAGGATTAGGAACAGTTTGGTAATATTTAGGACTTTTTCAAAGTGTAATCTTAACACCAGAAATATACACTGTATTCTCTGAACACACATATGGTTACTTATATCAAATGGATGCTTACCCTCTTTTGGTCATGTCTTAGCCACCTTGGAAATGGACTTTACCTTGAATATTCTCTTAGCTCTTGTTGATCGATATGACTGAACTTCAAAATTTGAGCCACTTCCAACCAAATAATTTGCCCGTTTAAATGCTCAGGGTATGGCCTCATTTTATAGTGCCATAAAATGAAATTTAAAAAGCCTCTCCAGAGAGCTGTGATTACCATTTTTTTCTTTAGTTGTTAGCCAAGCTAATAAATATTCTTAGCAGTTCTGTCATCATATGTCATATAAAACTAGATCTAATGATCAAATCTATGAGAGGATCACAAGTACCACGGCCTTCTGTACAGCTTGAGAAGAAGAAGAAATCCGCCTGATCATTGGACCCTTGGGCCTTCTGGGGCAAGACTTAACACACATGTCTCAGAAGGGTGGATGAAGGGCCTTTGCAAGATTTGGCTTGCTGAGGATCGACTGGCTGGCCACTCAGGGAAGTGAAGTTGTAATAGCCTGGCCTGTGGTGCTATATGTTCCTGGTTCTCACGGAGGGTATACTTAGCTCTGTTTGGAGATGGTCCCATGAGCCTCTGTTCTGATATATACATATATGTGTGTGTATTCCAGGTCCTGACCAGTGCCTTTCCAATCTTCCTGCTTTTCTGGCTCCCCAGCATGCCTTCTTGGGTTCTCCAGCACATGGTTTCTCTTTTCAGAGGTGTCCATTAAAGCCTGGGACCTTTCTCAAATTCTTGACAGCCAGTAATTCATAAAGGGAAAATGAATTAACTCCGTTTTAGCATAGCTGTAGGGCAAGAGAGTTGTTTGGAAGTGATTGCTGCAGGCTCTTAAGACAGCTACTTAGCTTTCAGGGCTGGCAAGAGAAAGATGAAAAGTAATGAGTTAACCTGCTAAGAATTTGGCCATTTTAATCATTTGAGTCTGGCTATACTTTGTCTCCATTTATACCGAGTGGGGAAACAGTTATCTTGATAAGCAGGGATTTATCTCACCCCACCTCTCAGTGGCTGCCTGGATACGGAGTAGAATAGACCCCTTTATGTAGCAAGGGGAATGGGCATGCTTTGTATGAGTAAGAAAAAGAAAAAAAGCCATTGGTATTTTTTCAAAGTTCTTATCAGCAAAGAGCATTACCAAGAAATCCAATAGGGTAGTGATGACATTCAATTTTATTTGTACCAGGAATGCACAGATGGCTAGAGTTAGCAGCTATTCATTTTTAGCACATATCTCTCATTAATGTTAGGGGGAATTACAATAGACCTATCAAAGGGGGAAAAATAGTGGAGAGTCTGCAGTATCAAATAAACGTGCATCATTTTTTGTGCAAGGGTCACATACTTTGAATAATCCCTTGCTGTAATTGTAACTTTCCGTAGTTAGTTTATTCTTCTTGCTGAATTTGTATGTTGTCATGGTATTTTTAATGACCTGAAGAAAAGCATTTCAGCAAACTGCCCAGGTCTGAGACTTACAATTAGTCATTGCAGCTTGTGGGATCGTTTGTGAATAGCTCAATCGAGATGTGTTTTTACATAAAAGTTCCCCTTGATTAATTGCCCAGGAAATGCTTCCAGTTCATAGAGATTTGTAAATCTGTATCATAAAATATTCCATTCCCAACTGTTCAGTCAGTGAGAAACTTGTGATTTTTTTTAAACCATCATGTGTTCAGGTGTTGCCAGGACTTTTCTTTTAATCAGTTTCCACCAAACAACAATGTAGAAATTAAATCTCAACAGCCAGCAAAGCTAGAGTTCTTTATTTCCCTTCTACATTCAGGACATACATAAACAAATAGTCTGGTTTTCTGGAGGATCCAAATTAAAACGTAACTTTTAAATAAAAAACAAAAGATCAAATGGGAAGAAAATCAGTTAATTAAAAATCCAGGACTTGGGTTCAATGGTGCCAAATTTAGTAAGAATTTGATACATTCTTTTTTTTTAGGATTTTATTTATATATTTGGGAGAGAGAGAGAGAGTGAGAGTGCAAAAGAGAGACAGCATGCTGGGGGAGAGGGGTAGAGGCAAACTGAGGAGCAGGCTTCCCACTGAGCAGAGAGCCAATGAGGGACTGGATCCCAGGACCCTGGGATCATGATCTGAGCCAAAGGCAGATGCTTAACTGACTGAGCCACCCAGGCGCCCTGACACATTATTTCCTAATAGAATGTTGCTTTTCTTATGGACCGGACTTGGATATGTTAAATTTATAGGGGTTTTCAGTTTCTTCAGTTGGGAAAGGGGAAAATCTTTCTTGCTTCCAATTTCTTCTTTGGATGATGAAGAATTCTCAATTTATAAGATGCAACCAGAAAGAATTGATATTTAGACTAGCAAATGAGCTTACTAGTAATAGGAAGCATTGTCTAAAGTGAAAAATATGAGGCCGAGACACTAATAGAGCAAAACACTCAGGTTTTGCACTTGAATTCCTTTTCTTCTGCTTTATCTTGAGTCTTAAATATTTTTCATATTTATCTAATTAATATTGATGATTTTTTTCTCATGAAAGTGAAAAAATTTTAATGTGAGTTATCACCTAATAGAGTAGGAGAATTAGTCTATACGATGTGAGTTCAAATTGTTTTTTATTTTTAAATTACATGACAGCTACATTTAATAGAGTCATTCATCATCATCCTGTAGGAACTTAATACAACTTCCACTATTCCCCAAACCTCAGCCATTCACAGGGTAAATGGTTTCCTTGAATGCTGTGTGAGGAATGTGAGAACAGGCTTCCTCTTGTCTGTCTGTATTCACAGAGTCTTAGATGAGTTTTAGTCTCCTTTGGTGTCTGTTTTATACAATGGGTAGAGCCTTTGCCTAAAGGAAAGATGCCCTCACAGGCACTGCTCGGGTGTGTGTGTGAAAGAAATATAAATATATATATGTGTGTGTGTGTGTTTATTTTTGTGTGTAGTAAGGATAAGTAGTATGTGTGTGTGTGAACTAAATATATATGTGTGTGTGTGTGTGTTTGTATGTTTGTGTGTGTATCTCCTGATGTAAGAAACAGAGTATTAGCTGAGTTTTTTGCGGTTAGAAGAGAAGATGCTTGGAGCTACTGACAGGGAGTGGTTGTGACATACCTTTGGGAAAACAATCTTATAGCCAAATAATGGTGGAGTTTGTTTTTGTTTTTGTATATGTTTTTGTTTTTGTTCTTGTCTTGGTGGGAGGATTATCCTGGTTAGCTCTGATAAGAAATTAGCAAGTGAGGTAAATCCAAGAGTAGCAATGATAGGTTAGGAAAATGGCCTGAGTTGTGGAGTCTAATGTGTTGGAATGGAACCCAGATCTGCCTTCTAATTGCAAGAGCCCTCTAAGCAAGTTGCTTCTTGCTCATCCTCACATTTCTAGTCTATAATGGGGATAACAACACCTACATCATACAGTGGTCGTTAGGAATAAACATGTACATTGTACAGTCCAGAGAGATGCTGATAAAATGCTACTTTCTATGGCATGCCTGCTTATGAACCTCAGTTCTGGTGGCTGCTCTGTGGATTTTAGATGGGACCACAGTTCCTCAAAGTTGGGCCACCTTGCCCTTGGAGCTCCAGAAGCATTGCCATTCAGGTGGAAAGTAGAAAGAGCATGAAAAAACTCCTATGGATGCTTAGGATTTTGCTGCATCCCTCCAGGTAAAGATCCTATTGTGACTCCAGTGTGAAACACTGGGTCCTTTGAGGAAATAGTCTGAGCCAGGGAGTGGGAAGCATGAGAGGGGTCAGGAGTCTACAGATAGGCTCTGGAGGAGGCCTGAGAGTTCACTGTGTTTTTCAGAATCTTTCTGGAAGACGGAGGTCTAAGCTGGCTCTTGATATTCGCTGATTGTTTTGGTTTGAGTAACTGTCATCAAGTAGAAGACCTTTCTGAGGGGGCAGTCAAGAGAACACGAATCTGTCAATTTCCAAGAAGGACAAGAGCTGCCCAATGTATCTTATGATTGAGAGGTGGCTATGAGTTTTCATCACTTATATAGTGGAACTAAGTCCTGCTCCACAAACCCAGGAGGACAACAAATGCCACATCTTTATGTCTTTATTGCTTTCAAAGCCACTTAGATAGGACCTCAGCTTGGAGGCCACACAACCAGTAGATGCAGAGGCAGACATGTGATCGAGGTATCACCTCCAGAACCCCTCAGTCAGCCTGGCGCACTGCCTCCTAAGGTTTGAGCTTTTAACTGTGGAGCTGAGATAACCCAGGACCTTGGATAGGTGTCTTCATGGCACTTTGTGAGTCTTGGGATATGGGGTTGAGGGCATAGGAGCCTTCTTTCTAACACTTTTCCCATTTGTTACTGAATAAAGATAGGTGTCTGTCCCCCACAGTGAGCCAGCCTGGATTCATGGAGGCCAGAAGTCACTACCCTTGTTATTCTTTTCCTTATCATTAAAATGGTTGTAAGGTGGAATTGATAGATCCTTTACCAAATGCTAGTACTCTTCTTGTATTATCTCGTTTATTTCTCCTTTGGCTAAGTATTATTTTACTGTTCATATCCTGTTGTACACATAAGGAAACTGATATTAAAAAAATGAATTCACCTGTCCTAGGTCCTTCAGTGAAGAAATGGTTGATCTGAGGTTTGAACCCATGCAATCAGGCTCCAAGTCACAGCTCTTAAGCTCTACTTTGTCCCACTGTTACTTTTGACCTGTTTCTAGGCTGAAACCAAGAGCTGACTCAGGGCTATCCTGATTCAGCTCGGATGGCCCATTGGTGAAAGGCAAAGGAAAGGGCATTGTTCCTGCTTCCAAGTAGAATGCTCAGGTTGGTCAGGGCTGAAGTTTCTCAAGGAGAGAGTGAAGGTCAGTGGTATGTACCTTCCTGGGATTAGTGAAGTTGCTGAACTACAGCAGAAAGGGTGACTTTCTCTAGTACTGAATAAAAGGAGACATTTTAAGCAGCTCTAACTGATGAAACTTGGGGACTGGCTCAGTGGCAACCAGAGATAACAGAGATAACCTTCCAGTTTACCTGGCATTTCCCATTGATGCCCAGGGTTTTGGACATACCAGCTGAGTATGTGTGTACAAGCCACTCAACTGCTTGGAGCAATCACCAGTCATCCATGGAAGAGCAGGACGTGGCTCTTGTTCCTCCTTGTTCTTCAGTGCTGTCTCTGTCATTTCTGGTCATGGCTTTGGTGGTATCCAGGAATCTTCATTGTTGTTAGTTATGTGTTTAAAATTAGGATGCTTTTAGGTGGTATAGATGAATACTTAGGCATTTTATTAATTATGCCTTTTTGTATTAGAACACCCATAACTTGCAGATCAAACATAAACATGATTTCATTAATTCTTGCTTAGAAAGAATCTAAGGCTAAAAGGTATATAAAGTAAAAATATTTAAAGAAAAATAAGGAGCACAGGTAGTGCATGGTATAGCAAAAGTCATTGAGATGATAACACTAGTAACTAAAACTTCAGAAACTCTGATTAATGCTATTACTCCTCGGACTTCATACCTCAGAACAATAATTCAGTGAAATGATCCTTGGAGGGGAAAAAGGTTTAAGTCAAATGAATTTAATGAACACATCCTACCATGTCCCTTTTTAGAGATTTACAGTGCGCTTTATAATTGTAAAGGCTCTGAAAAGTTCTACAGTATAAGAAACCTGTTCACATTTTTTTCTGTGTCCACAAGACTTATTTGATCTTAACCCTTTTTTGTTTATTTGTTTGTTTTTGCAACAATTGGTCACATCCCACAGAGCCAGCGCTGCCACAACAGTGTTGTAAACCACTGGGTTAGTCAAACATCACCAAGTGGAAGTGAGACAGGTGGCATCTCAGTAATGGACTTTGGAAGTGGTTAATTGTGTTGAGGCAATCGTGTGGGGAAGTGGTCTGTTCTGTCTTATCATATAATTGGAGGGAAGTGGCTTACACCCTCTTTGCCAATAATTCTACCACTTTGTTATCCTTCACTGATTTTCAGTTCATCCGCCACCCACCACTGATTCTGTTTTACTCGTTGTCATTTGTCTAAGAGTTAGAAGAGATTTGAGTTATGAGAAGAGTGGAAAGAACAGGGATTTATTTTTGCAGTGTGTTGTCATGGGGATAAATACTTGGGAAAATGTAAGGATGCATAAATTTCCATAACCCCTCATTGGCCATAAGTTATGCCTTCCAAATGCCTTGGGTTGCACTGGTGCAAATGGTTTGGAGGAAGTTTGAGAAATGGAAAAATGAACTCTGTTAGGTAGATACCAAGGTAAACAGTTTGAAATGGACAGTAAAAAGATTGTGAAGTATTTTTGAAAGATTAGCATAAGCAAAATAAAGTTTTAAATAATTAAAATTAATTCTGTTTTTGTTCTGTTCCCTGGTTTTTACTCCCTTATATAGGCCACTCCACTTGAATGTGGGCATGACCTGTGACTTGAATCTAGCCGATAGAATATGACTAAGGTGATGGGTGCCACTCCCTCGAATAGGGTATGTCATAAGGCAAAGATGGTGGATGGCACTCCCCTGATCACTTTACATTATATAAGACTCAATCTTAGCAGACCAGAGGGAGATTTTCCTGATGGCTTTGAAGAATCAAATAGCTGTAGTGTGAACTGCCAATGGAGAGGGCCACATGGCAAGGAGCTATGAGCAACCTCTAGAACCTGAGGGCAGTCTCCAGCTCCAGCCAACAGCCAGTAAAAAGATAGGAACCTCGTTCATTCAGCTGCAAGGAAAGGAATTCTTCCAACAACTTGAATGAGCTTGGAAGTGCATCCTTCCCCACTTAAGCCAACGGATGAGAAATGCAGTCAGGCTAACATCTTGATTTCAGCCTGGTAAGGCTGGGGTCAGAGGGACCAACCAAGCTATGCCCATACTTCTAACTCACAGAAGCTCTGAGATAATAAATGAGTGTTGTTTTAGGGTGCTAAATTTGTGTTAAGTTGCTGTGCAGCAATGCAAACAAACCTCGTTCAGTGTTAAGTCTGAATGATCTTTGGGATGGTTTGATAAGTCATACCTCAGACCAGATCCTAAAGAGAATATAACTTATTGATGTTAGTGTTTTGCCTCCCTCTTAGAGAAAAAAAGATTGTAACTCTCAAAAAGGAATGTCTGGGTCTGGCTAGAATGTTCCATTTACTTTTGTGACAAAGATCTCATAATAATGTAAAATAATATTACCTTATTTTCATATGGCATAATAGGTAAGCCCATGAGCTTTGGCATCATAGAAATGAGAGTTCAAATCCTGAGTCTTCTACTTATTAATGTATTAATTAACCTCTCTGGGCCTCAGTTTCTTCATCTGTGGAATGGGGATAAAATTACCCTCCATGTAAGGATTTTGTTTTGTTTAACTGAGGCTATATATGTACAGTGCTTTAGCATAGTTCTTGATGCTTAATATGACATCCAAAGACAGTGTGTTTTTATTACTTAGCAATATTTTAACATTGATTTCTGATAGGAAATAATATAGACTCTGACACATTATTTTTGTACTTGAATTTGGAAAACCAGCATATAAGATTTTTATCTTCTTATACCTCTGCTTTGTTTTATGTCTGGGCTTCTGCAGGCCAATTCAGGATTGGATGCAATAAAAATAGGTCTCGCACACACCAAGTGCCCCTGTGCTCATAGGTTGCTTTGGCTGTATATTGTCTGGGCAAATCGCCCCCAACCTCTGGCCAGACTGTGGAATGTTGGTTTCCTCCAACATTAGCCCCCCGGGGGTCAATTTTCACAGTTTCCATATGTTTTTATATTACCCCAAACTGTAAATACAACTGACACCCTACCAAATTGGCCCTAATGTGCCTGTGTCTAACAGTGGAGTCGTAGGCTTTTAGAAGAATACAATACTCCCTGGAATTGTGGCAATTATAGGAATGTTTTGTTTTTAAAGTGTTTAGATTCTGGTTTTTTTTTTTTTTATTTCAGGAGAACTAAATGATGTGCAAGGAGAAGATATGAGTGGGAATAGTGCAGGTTATATATATATGTTATATAATAACATAAGGTTAAAACTTTATGTCTTAGCCCTGTCTTGGGTTTGCCCTCACGTTTCCAGAGGTTCTGTCCTGAGATCTGTTACCTGTTATCTGTTACTGTTCTTGCTCTTTTGTTTTCCTGTTACTTTCCTTTTTTTGTTGAGCATCTACTTATTTTTACCTTCACTCATTTTATCATCTCCAGATCCTTTGTCTCTGATTAAATCTGTCTGTCCAGGAAGAAGAGCCAAATTCATTATGATGCAGTGAAGTTCCAGGATATGAGATATGCTAAATATTTCTCTGTGTAGATTCACCCATAAAACCAAGTAATCTGTTCAAAAAGTGGTCACATTGAGGTTAAC
Organism: Nasua narica; assembly: GCA_028533885.1. Classification (NCBI taxonomy): domain Eukaryota; kingdom Metazoa; phylum Chordata; class Mammalia; order Carnivora; family Procyonidae; genus Nasua; species Nasua narica. The sequence continues at coordinate 20,285,366 of CM052799.1, read as the reverse complement.
AGGTTCAGAGAACGGAAATTAATAGGGAAATTGCATGGCGTCCTTGTTGGTTTTGTGTTCTGCTTCGTAGCTGGGTCTTCATTTCAGTAACTTTGGCTGCCACCGTGAAGTCTGAAGCTGTTAAGCTCCCACCTTCCATTCCAAGGCTCCCCTGGTGGAAAGCCAATATTCTTGGGTAATTACCTCCTGTATATCTAGTGCTCTAATAACCAACCGAGTTGCTGCTCAGAGCATCCTATTAAGGTTGGAGTGGTGTGCCTTAAAGTAGCTGGGCCACAGACCAGAGATTGTATCCTGAGGATTTCCACTGCTGTTCCCTAGACCTTTCTGGGGCAGCCTGGGCGAAGAGAAAGTGAGAGTGGCATGAAGGAGCTCTGCAACATTCTCTGCAGTCGGGTGGCACAGCACAGAGGTTAAGAGTGTGGCGGTAGTCTCTGGAGCTGGACTGACTGAGATTCCTGCCTCCCTACTTCCTCGCACTGTAACTTTAGGCAGTTTCTTCATCTGTAGGAGGAATAATCAAAGGACCTGCTTAATAAGATTGTTGTGAGGATTAATGAGCTAGTAAGTACAAGATGCTTAGAGCGTATCATGTGATGTGAGCGTTTTCTGCCTATGGTTATCATTACTCTATAGCAGTATTAGAACATGTGTAGACCAGCGTTCAGCAAACTCTGGACCTGGGGCCAAATCCAGCCCTGCCACCTGTTCATGGAAATGAAGTTTTATTGGAACACAGCCATGCCCAGTTTTTAGCATGCTTAGGCTACTTTCATGGTACAATGACAAAGTTGAGGCAAAGTTGAATACTTTTTGGATTCTGAATACTTTCCACTTGTTCCCTCACTCTTTCCACATGGTTTGCAAAGCCCAAGATATTTACTAGCCATATTTTTAGAGAAAAGGTTTGCTGATCCCTGTTTTTAGACTTTAGAAAGTGTAAATGAGAAAAGCTATCAGTCTGCTGTGAACTATGTAGACTGTTAAAAACCATCTGTTGAATATGAATTAAGTTAGGGAAGAGATACTGGGTCATTTCTTTTGGGTGTAACCCTGTAGATCTTCAGTTTAATTTTTTAAAAAATGACCATAGGAATATAGGAATATCGTATTGTTACTGTGTTGGCATCAGGTAATAATGCCCAGTTGTACTCACCAGCAGTCCAGTCTTATTTCTTTTCACTTTGACTGGGTACCATTTCATTGACAAAAAGCTGATATTCATTATATGAGATCGAATTCTTCTTTATAGAAAGTGTCTTTCTTAAAACAAATATAAGAGGGCAATCTTAATTTATGTAAATCCCTAGATACACATTCCTAAATAATTTTATGGGTTCACATAAAACACAAGGGGGCCTGTTTCATCTTTTGACCAAGTAGCAGTAGATTTTAGAATTAAATTCAATCCAGCAGAAATCTCTTGGTAACAGTGGAGTACGAATTGTGCTAGATTCTTAGAGAAGAGAACAAGACAGTTGTGATCACTCTTCAGAGGGTGATTATAGCAGAACAAGGAAGACATTAAAGGATCAGAAATGTGTTGCATTCTGAGCAAGGCAGACAGCGTAATTTAGGAATTTTTGGCATGAGGACCCAACTTTCTATATTGACCAAGGCTTCTAGGAGGATATCCTAAGAGGGATACATATGAATTATCAGTGATGAAAGGGCTGAGATAGGAATTAGGTGAAGAGGTTTCTAGAAGAGGAAAATAATGTGCAGGGGCCCTCAGGATGGTAGGACTTGGTGTATTGAGGGTACAAATGGAAGGCCAGTGGGGTTGGGGGGAGTAGGATGACATAAGATTTTGAGAGACAAGAGGTAGACCTGATAGGAGTCATGGGAAGAAGCATGGCCTTTTCCACAAGGAGTGGATATCCAGTGAGAAGTTCTTTATTTTTTTAAAAAAATGAATGAATTAAGCTTTATCAAAATTAAGAACTTTTTCCCTTCAAAAGACACTATACAGAAAATGAAAAGGAAGACATGGATTGGGAAGAATATTTGTAGAACATGTATCTGGCAATGAATTTGTTTGTTTTTTAAATTTTTTATTAACATAAAATGTATTATTTGCCGCAGGGTACATGTCTATGAATCATCAGGCTTACACATTTCACAGCATTTGCCATAGCACATACCCTCCCCAATGTCCATATCCCTACCCCTCCTTTAGTTTGTTTCGTGAGTTTAGGAGTCTCTTATGGTTTGTCTCCTTCCCCATTCCATCTTGTTTCATTTCTCTTCCCCACCCCCCATAACCCTCTGCCCTGCCTCTCAAATTATTCATATTAGAGCAATTATGTGATAATTGTCTTTCTCTCACTGACTCATTTCGCTTAGTATAATACCCTCTAGTTCCATCCATGTCGTTGCAAATGGCAAGATTTTGTTTCTCTTGATGGCTGCATAGTATTCCATTATATATATATTATATATACACACACCACATCTTTTTCATTCATCTATTGATGGACATCTAGGTTCTTTCCATAGTTTGGCTCTTGTGGACATTGCTGCTATAAACGTTCGGGTGCATGTGACCCTTCGGATCACTACATTTGTATCTTGAGGGTAAATACCCAGTAGTGCGATTGCTGGGTCGTAGGGTAGCTCTATTTTCAACATTTTGAGGAACCTCCATACAGTTTTCCAGAGTGGTTGTACCAGCTTGCATTCCCACCAACAGTGTAAGAGGGTTCCCCTTTCTCCGCATCCTC
>CM052799.1:20168346-20282543 GCA_028533885.1 Nasua narica | reverse complement strand
CTTTGCTGTGCAGAAGCTTTTGATCTTGATGAAGTCCCAGTGGTTCACTTTTGCCCTTGCTTCCCTTGCCTTTGGAGATGTTTCTAGGAAGAAGTTGCTGCAGCTGAGGTTGAAGAGGTTGCTGCCTGTGTTCTCCTCCAGGATTTTGATGGAGTCCTGTCTCACATTGAGGTCTTTGATCCATTTTGAGTCTATTTTTGTGTATGGTGTAAGGAAATGGTCCAGTTTCATTCTTTTGCATGTGGCTGTCCAGTTTTCCCAACACCATTTGTTGAAGAGACTGTCTTTTTTCCATTGAATATTCTTTCCTGCTTTGTCAAAGATTAGTTGACCATAGAGTTGGGGTTCCATTTCTGGGCTCTCTATTCTGTTCCATTGATCTATGTGTCTGTTTTTGTGCCAGTACCACACTGTCTTGATGATAACAGCTTTGTAATGGAGCTTGAAGTCTGGAATTGTGATGCTGCCAACTTTGATTTTCTTTTTTAGTATTCCTCTGGCTATTCATGGTCTTTTCTGGTTCCATATAAATTTTAGGATTATTTGTTCCATTTCTTTGAAATAAATTGATGGTATTTTGATAAGGATTGCATTAAATATATCGATTGCTTTAGGTAGGATAGACATTTTCACAATATTTGTTCTTCCAATCCATGAGCATGGAACGTTTTTCCATTTCTTTTGTCTTCCTCAATTTCTTTCATGAGCACTTTGTAGTTTTCTGCGTACAGATTCTTTGCCTCTTTGGTTAGGTTTATTCCTAGGTATCTTATGGTTTTGGGTGCAATTGTAAATGGAATCGACTCCTTAATTTCTCTTTCTTCTTTTTTGCTGTTTGTGTATAGGAATGCAACTGATTTCTGTGCATTAATTTTATATCCTGACACCTGATTGAATTCCTGTATGAGTTCTAGCAGTCTTGGAGTGGAGTCTTTTGGGTTTTCCACATAAAGTATCATATCATCTGTAAAGAGTGAGAGTTTGACTTCTTCTTTTCCAATTTGGATGCCTTCCAGTGAGAAGTTCTAAGCAGCAGAGAAATAGGATCCTGTTTGTGTACCAGACACTCTGTCCCCTGTCCTGTGGAAAATGAATTAGATGGACCAGTTGGAGCTGGCATCCTCACCCAACTTGGCGGTGATGGTAGCTTGGGCCAGAGAGGATGTGGTTAGAAGTTGTTCCTTCACTCTTGTGAATACTTCAAGATTGGGCCCTGTTCTGACAGTAATGCCTGTCTGATAATAGAATAGCTAGTGATCAATTAAAAATGCAAATAAGTGTATCATTTTCAGTTGTGGTGCATGCAGTCAAGGAGGTATGGAGTGTGGTTTTGGTGAGAGGGAGTATTGTTGGATTTGATGCCCAGAAAAGTTCCTCTGAAGAGGGAACATTTAAGCTGAGACCTAAAGGATCAGTCAGCCATGTAGGAGGAGTGGTGGCTGTGAGAGGATAACACATTTTTATGCCCTCTAGTGGAAAACAGCTGGCATTATTTGGAACTGAAGGAAGACTGGATTCTGGATTCTGGATTCTGGGGGTAAAGGTGAAAATGGTTTGGGAGGAGGCTGCTGAGATCCACAGATGTGTGATTCGGTTCTCTGGGAAACGGAAAACCACTGGAGGATTCGAGGGCATGATCTGAGTTGTTCTGAAACACTCACTCTTGCTGCTGGGTGGAGAATGGCTTAAAAGGGACACAAGAGCAGAAGCAGGAGACTGGTGAGGAGAGAAGAGCGTCATGGTCCAGGGCAGGAAATCATGGTGACTTGAAGTGTTTTGGTAGCAGGAGTGATAGAGAGAAGGGGTCTGCTCACTCTGTTTTCCTATCTGCATTTCTGCACTGTCAGCTCTCAGCAGGGCATCAGAGTACCATGGGATAGGTGGAGCCATGGTGTACAAAACATGGCATGTTTGCGAGGCAGGTCAAGATGGTGTTGGTTTTTCCTGGTGGGGAATCTACTGCCAACTTTGACCATGTGGGCTGAGAAGCCTGAGCATATATAGTCCAGTCTGCAGTGAGAGGAATGTAGAACATCACAGAACATTTATTGCTTGACATTGAGAAAAATAATCATTCTTGGGCTACCATTCACAGACAGACCTACATGACCAGTCTGTGCTCTCTGGGTCACCAGACCTATATGAGAGGCCAACAGATAAGAAATTATTTGATGACTAGTAAATGGGAGCCAGATTTTTAGTTATGTGACCCTTGTAACTGTGTGTTGTCTGCTTGCCAGGAAGTGTCTTGTTATTAGGTGCCTCCAGATTGAACATCGAGTCCTGAAAAGGGTGAAAAACAAGCCAACCTTTTCCTGTTTCCCTTTGAGTTTCCTGTGGGTGTGTGCCATTCCTACCAAACGCATCTGGAGGAGGACAAGGGGCATCAGAGAATGCCTGACTTTCTCCTTGGGGTCTTCCATAGGAGGCCCCCACCATCTACTCTCTTCAACATAGGCTCTCAGCCATTGGGTTCCACTTATATTTAGGGTTATGCTCCTCCAGGGGAGGAGGTTCTTTAGGGCCAAAATAATGGAGAACAGTTGAAGGAAGTCAGCTCTTTAGAACTTCTCCAGAGTGAAATATCTACAAGAAAAACAAACCCTTTTCTTGGTGATTGTGACCACCTTCTGCTGTGTGACTTGCTTCCTAGGGTTTCCCAGCTTGGGTAGGAAAGTCAACAGTGGAGGGTGCGTATGCAACAGGGAGAGTGTATGGGCTCTAGAAGAGGGTTTAGGTTAGGGGGAATTTAGTCCTAAGTCATGTTGGAGCTAAGTCCTAAGACCTTGGCCCTACTTGTTGCTCTTTGCTGGGAGGAGAGATGGATTCAATAGGCACAGCTGGCCAGATACTTTCTCTTGCAGGAAGGAATATCATGCTCATGACACTTAGCACATTTGTATGTGCTAGAAAAGTATCTTTAGAATAGTTATGTAGCTTTCTAAAATTTATAAGTATGCTGGAATACTGAATGGTATTTACAAGCTTTAAAAAAGTGGAATCATCTCCGTGGTTAAAAGTAAAAGCCTTTATTATCGGAAATTCTGCATGCAATACTCATTGTCAGCTTCCATTGTGTGTGTGTGGCCCATCTGCTTGTGCAGTCACTTTAGGATCCCAGCTCACTTACCCATGCTTGTCGTGACCTTCTTGCAACACTTCCATTAGGATAGCCTTCCAGGAATGCAACTCATCTTATTATTAAGGAAAGTGTACTGGAAGCTAAATGTATGACACAAAGGGTTTGATAATGCTTTCCAAATTTCATTGTTTGTGGCATTTTGAATACCTGCCATTCTTCCCACTGCCATTCTGGTGTGGGAAGCAAGACACTAAATATGTATTCATGACATTACACAACACATGATCACATTTATATTGCGAGCTAAGAGTGAAACAAGAAGGGAACGTGCTGGAATCTGTTCTAAGCATTTTACCTGTACCAACCTATCAGCTCTTCACAGTAACACTATGAGTTCTATACAATTATTTCCATTTTATATATGAAGAAACTGAGTCACAGAGAGGTTAAGAAACTTGCCCATGGTCACACAGCTAGAGAGGGTGATGGATTTCTGATGAGAGCACAGGAAGCCTGGCTCCAGAGTTTATGCTACTAGGTCCTGTCCCTCAGTGGTTCTGGGAAGATTCTTACAACCCAGAATTGTTTTCCAGGGGGGTTATACCATTTTACACTCTCAGTTATACCTACATCTGGTTATTTAACCAGATAAATTAAGAGATACGAAAACATATGTCCGCAAAAAATTAATACAAGAATGTTCATTGTAACCTTATTCTTTCTCTAATTTTACTTTATTTGGAGTCAATAAATTAACATTTAGTGTATTATTAGTTTCAGAGGTAGATTTCAGTGACTCATCAGTTGCGTATAACACCCAGTGCTCATTACATCACTTGCCCTCCTTAACGTCTATCACCCAGTTACCCTGTCCCCGCATCCATCTTTCCTCCATTAACCCTCAGTTTATTTCTCATAGTTAAGGGTCTCTTATAGTTTATCTCCCTCTCTGATTCTGTTTTATATTGTAACCTTATTCTTAACAGTAAAAAAATTGGGAACAGTCCAAATATCCATTTAACAAGGGAATGGCTAATCAAGCTGTAGTATATTCATATAATGGAATACCACTTGATTTCAGCAATAAGAAGGAATTTAGGCACAATATGAATGAGTCTCAAAAACCTTATGCTAAGTCAAAGAAGTCAGACACAAAACGGCATGCACTGTATAATTCCATGTATAAAAATTCAAGAACAGACAAAACAAAATCATGCAGATAAAAGTTCAGATAGCAATTACTTCCTATTAGGGGACAGAGACATGTGGCTGGATAATGGTAATGCTCTATATTTTGATTGGTCAAAAATAGTTGACTTTTACACTTAATATCTGTACATTTTCTTGTATGTATTTATGCCTCACTTACACACACACACACACACACACACACACACACACAATGCATACAGTAACACATGAAAACATCCCCTTCTTCCCTGATCCATTCCCTTCCTCAGTGGTAACCACTGTTTACAGACTGGTGTGGAGTTTCCATCAGTTTCCATTTCAATGGATGTGTTATATATACATCCAAATAGGCTTTTATATTTTAACATAAATAAGATCAGACTATAGGGATTATTCTGCTACCTGCTTTCATTTTTGATTAGTGATATGTCTTGAAGGGTTTTCCATGTCCATACTTTAGTTTTGCCTTAATCTTCTTAGTTAGCTTGGTGTTCCAGAGTATGAATGCACTTGATTTCTTCAGCCAGTCTCCTGCTGGACAATTTGGCAATTTTCAAGTTTTCACTTTGACAGTGCTATAATGAAAATTTTGTACATAAATATTCGTGCATATGTGCAAGCATTTTTATAGGCTACTTTCCTAGAATTGGGTTTGCTTGGGCAAAAGGTATATACACTTTGGTGGATACTGCCAAATTGGTTTATAATTGTGCAATTAGTTTTTGTCAATTATACTCTTTATGACCACATATGAGAGAGCTGGATTCTGGCCTTCTCTCCAACAATGGACATTATGAATCTTTTAATGTTTTTGAGAGTAGATAGGTAAAAAAAAAAAAATGGTATCTTTTTCTGCTGAGATTTAAAAAAAGAGAAGTTTTGATTTTCTCTTTTATATAAAATATACACATGCACATATGTACTTCCTGCTCCACACTTGCTCCCAGCTATATAATTCTAGAGGCCTCAAAGCCTGATACTTTCTCACCAGCAAGTTAAGGAACACTTCCTAGTTTTAATTTTAATTTGATGGACTGTTCTAGTGAATAACAGGATTCTCTCCTCTCTGACATTCTTTCTTAATATAGTAGCTATAGTTGTTAATCTTGATGCCTATTATAATTTTTTTTTTATTTAATCCAAGTTCCTTAATGATGGCTGAGTTTTGTTTTTTTTTTTAAAGATTTTTTATTTATTTATTAGAGAGAGAGACTGAGAATGAGAGGGGAGAAGGTCAGAGGGAGAAGCAGACTTCCCGCAGAGCCGGGAGTCCGACATGGGACTCGATCCCGGGACTCCGGAACCATGACCCGAGCCGAAGGCAGTTGCCCAACCAACTGAGCCACCCAGGCGCCCAGGATGGCTGAGTTTTGAAAAGTGACATGACTTGCTTTATGAAACTGGTCAATTTAAACCGAATGATGAAAACTGACCCTACCACTGTACTCTCCACCTGCCTATCCTCCATAATGACTTTCCTAAAAATTTGTATATTGAATATATTTTTAACGGTGTTTCTCTAGAGAAAAAAGTTCCACCCCAAGGAAACTTTATTTCTGAACATGGAGCAGGTCAGTTTCTGGCAGAGCTTTGGAATCTGAGTTGTTTAGTGGGTGGGAGTTTGGGAAGTGGATATCAGTGATAATTCTCTTCTGAGGCAGTATTGCCAGAGGGCTTTGGATTCTGCACCCCAGGGGCTCTACCTTTTTGAATTTAGTACAATGGAGAGCTGTACTGAGTTTCGCCCAGTTTATTTATGCATGTGGGTTTACTTCTGCAGGTTGGGAGGAGATGCAGGGAGTGATAGGTCACCTACAGATTTTATTCTTGGACATGCTGGAATTATTACTAACAAAAATCACAACGGTCATCCCTTCAAGAAGTATCTAGTGAGCTTCTGGGAGGAACTTTCATCTTCACCAGGAAATCTCATATTTTTAAATTTCACGACTTCTCTATCTGCCTCTCTTTCTCTTCCTACCTCCTAAATTGCTGTTTCAGCCTGTGCTTCAGGTAGCCCTGGGGCTTCTCTGAGAGGGACCTGAGAGAGTGACTGTCTAAAGGTGAGGCTGTGCTCCCCTGTCTCCCCCACCCCTTATCTTTTTCCTACCTCTGCCAGTGCAATACTTCTCCTTTTTTGGTTTTCAAGTAAGCTTTTACTAGAAGAAAGAGTTCTGCTTCTAGAAATATATTTGAAAACCATAGCACTCCTGTAAGGGAGTGTGTATGCTTTATAGGTGTCTATTGATATTCATGTGTACAAAGACAAGATGATCATTTTCATCACCTTACTCTGCATCCACCTAATTGGCCAGATCCTGAGCAGTGCCATTCAAAACCCAGCTTTTCTTTTCCAGTCACTCGTGTCCTACTTCAGGGAAGATTTGAAGGAATGATTGGAGAATATGGAGGACAGGCCTCCTTCATAATGTCCGAACTTCAGTTTTCCATTATTCTTAGTTATTCATTCATAATTCAGAGGAGCTTTAAGTGATGCATTTGGGGTGGGATGCATTTAAGGGATGGATTTGGAGGTTTGTTTTTTAATTTTGGAATTGAAAAAACACTGCAGTATCCCTGAAAGTAAAATGTATTTATTTTCAGACTGCCCCAAGAACTTTGTGAGATTTCTTTACGCAAACGATATTTGCAATAATAATCTATTTTCTTTTTCAGTGGTACTTGGGAAGAAAACATTTTAGCAGTTGGCTCTATTTAAGTGTGTGTTTCAAAGTTATAAAAACTATTTCTTTATAAAAATGTCCTCTACTTGAACAATCTCACTAATAACACTGACCTCTCCATCACATCCTATTACTGGGTACATCATCCTATTTTCTGAGTTAGGAAGTGTGCTTGCCCTGGGTTAGTATGAGTTTTGGAAATACTACATCCTTGTTCAATTAGGAAGCAAGAGGTTGTTCTCAATATCTTTGTAGTAACCAAAAGATAATTTTCTAAAGGAAGATTAGCATGTAGACTTGAGTTGGTAGTTTCAGATGTGGACATTACTGTATTGGGTAAAAACAAGGAAATGTCAGATAAAAATTATCTAATCCAAATGTTGACCAAATAGATGGCTGTTCTCTCTCACCACGATCCTCTTAATAAGTGTCACCAGGAATAGTCAAATCACTGCCTTAGCCAGTATTGTAAGTTTTCATAAGGACCAAAGTGTTCAGAATATTTTCATCAGTAGAATTTCTTTTTTTTTTTTTATCAGTAGAATTTCTGTTAGAAGATCATTCAGCTTAGTAAGTTCTCTTGAAGTTCATTTTCTTGGAGTGAGAGGGAGTAGGGGAGTGTATAATTTTATAAGGACTAGAACTAAAAGTTTCTTCTTAAGCATGGCTTCCATTTGATTAGTAATTGTTTTAATTTGACATGTTTGCTTTGTACCATCTAGTTCTCATCTCATGCACATTTCCATGAGAGCAGTGATTCTCTCTTGCTTGCTTTGGGAGTCAGAGTTCAGTGACAGAGGCTGACTTTGCAATGCCTGGGGATTGGGGGTGGGGGGAGAGTCCGAAGGATCCCAAAAGATTCTGCTCTGCAGCCCTCCTCTTTTGGAATCAGTGCTCCCAAGCCCTCTGTACTGCCCTCCTGCCTCCTCACGTGTGATAGATTTATACCAGCTGCCATGGACATGGTTGCCTAAATCTGTGGAATGTTTTGCTAAACGCTGCTGGTGAAATAGTCCACATTAAGCCTAGAACTCCTCCCCTCACTCTTTATCCCATCCTTTGTCCTTAGACTTTTACTCACTTGATCACTTTATGATTTTGCACTTTGACATCCTGTAGATTCATTAAGAACTTTTATTCCAAGCACCATGGCTTTACTTAACATGATGATTAGCCAAAGTGTTATTCTGTTTGAGCTAAGTGATGACAATGTATTTGATTGGAGCCTTGTAATTGTTATTTTAAAATCAAAGTAATGGATTATGATCTCAGAATGGGAACATGATCCAAAAGAATAATAATAATTAGAAGAGCAACCACTTAGAAGAAAATAAATGCCCCATGACAGACCAGGGGCCCTGTGTTCCCTGGGTACTGCCTACCTGTGCAGTCCCAGGTTCCCAGGAAGAGTGGGTTCTCTTCCCCCTTTCCCTGGGCTGGCCTCACTATAGCCTTCCGGTTCTCAGAAGTAGTTGGTCTCTTCTTGCGTGGGGAATTGCCCTTGCTATTCCTTCCACTTGGGGAGCACCTCCACTGATGATTACTTGGCTGGTTCCTTGGAGTCTTTCCCACTGTCTTGCCTTAGGGAGGTTTCCTGTCCACAGTGCCTAATGCCCTATCTCAGTCATCTTCCTATCCCATGCCTGTCTACACATGCAATGCACATCATCATCTGTCACAGCACGCGATTTATTTCCTTTCCATTAGGAAACCGAAGTTGTGGCTTCTTGGTACTGGTCTGTCTCTCCCCCTGGACTTCAAGCTCCATGAGTTGGGTGAAGACTATACATGTCTCATTCGCCATGGCAGCCCCAGTGCCATCCTGGCACTTGGCATTAAGTGGGTGCTCAATACATACTTGTGGTTGAATTAATGGAATATTCTGAAGTTTCAACTTTTCCTGAACCCATCGTATTTCTGTTGTGATAACATATGATCTTCCAGTGGTTGAATTTAACCACACTCTGGTGACTTTTCTCAGGCATATGAAGGATCAGAATAAGAAGGTGGCCAACCTCAAGCACAACCAACAGTTGGAGAAGAAGAAAAATGCCCAATTACTGGAAGAAGTCCGCAGGCGAGAAGATAGCATGGCTGACAACTCACAGCACTTGCAGGTGAGCTCAGGCTTCTCCACCTAAAACCTAAGTAATTGATGATTGACTGTCTCTGACATATACCTATTGTTGTGGAGAAATACAAACAGGAATGGGGGACTTGTGTCGCTCGGATTCCAGTACTAACAGTGAACTCCCAGAGAACCCAGTAGGTCTTTACAGCTATGGAGCATCATTTTCAGAATGGTGCCCGAGGAGAGCTGATTATGGTGGGAACTTTAATACTGCACAGTCTTTTGGTTCCTATACCTCACTTTAAAAGGTAAGAGCTGCGTTTATATAGTTGGCAAGAAGCTCAAAACATAGAAATGTCCTCCTTTTAGAATTATATTTCAGTGGTTTTGGCGTTAGTAGAAGGGAAATGTATGCGTATTATCACAGAAGGTATTTGAAAAAGGATGCTTTGAGTTGATCTCAGTTTACAAAACTGGTTTTGTTTTGTTCAAAACTCTGAGGCTCTGAGACAGATCATTATTCTGTCTTTTCTGTGGAATATAGTTATCTCTGAAAGGACAGCCCTATCTCAGAAACCAACTGGCTGACTGAAAACACCAATTTTTCCTCATTAACCATCCCTATTTTTGGCAAAGGAGCTCTCCCCATGTGCTCAATAAAACATTTAGGCTAAAACAGGGCATTTGCTTTGAAGTTCCTTTATTTATTCCAGTGTGCCTTTAAACAGAATAGTTCAAGTTCAACTTGGCCAGAGTTCATGTTAAATTTTGCTTATTAATTAGTGTCTTTCTCCAGTTATATATTAGGTTTCCTCCTTGGAGATAGAAAGAGTTAGATAGTTACAATATGTACTCATAGTTCATCTTTTTAATTGACCAAAAGGGAAATAAATAATTATTCTACAGTAGGAAATACAAGGAAATGTCTTGCACAGAGCATGGCACATGGAGGTTACTTAGTCAATATTAGTTTCTTTTTTCTCTGTGTCCTAGAAGTACCTTAATGTTTTCAATCAAGGCCCCTTGCATGGGTGGTTGATTTGGTTAGTAGGATCAGCTCCTTTGTTCAGGCTTGGGAACACCTGAGCATAGACTGGTAGCTTATTTGAATCCACAGCTTTCTCAATGTTCTTGTCCCAGGATTTAGGTCTCAGTTTTCCCACCAATCATATGACGTATTAGATTGGAGCCTACCGACTAAGATCATGAGAACTAAAACTTTAGAACATTTTATTGCCTTACCAGGCATATATTCTCATTTGTTCCTCACCACAATGCTGGTGATTTTGCGTTTGGTAAAACTGAAGTCAGCCTTCGAGAAACTGATGTAGAGGAATAATCACAGTGGTAGTTATCATTTACTGAACTTTTTTCAGTGTACTGGGCACTGTGCTATGTACTTTACAACACCTATTTAATTTTTTTTTTAAGGTTTCGTTTATTTATTTGAGAGAGAGAGCAGAGCAAGTGAGAGAGAGAGAGCATAGCGGGGGATGGAGACGGAGAGGGAGAAGCAGACTCCCCGCTGAGTAGGGAGCCTGAGGCAGGACTTGATCCTAGGACCCCGGGATTATGACCTGAGCAGAAAGGCAGATACTTAACCAACTGAGCCACCCAGGCGCTCCAGCACCTATTTAATTCTATACAAGTTGGATTAGTTGGGACTCTTAGTTGCAATTGATAAGAACACAAGTCAATCTGAAGTAAGCAAAAAAGGGAATCAATTAACTAAAAAGGCCAGGGTGAACTTCAGGCCCTGACTACTCTCAGATATTCCCAGACTGGCATCAGGAATCTGTCTCCATCCTACTCATAGGTGCGCTCTGCTCTTTGTTGCTTTGATTCTTAGGAGAGCTGTCCACAGTGATGCTAATCATGGCCACCAGTAGCTGCCTCCATTGTGAGTGCGGTCATGCTCAGAGAGGAGAAATGTTCTTTCTTAGTGGTTCTAGCAAAAGTTCAAACTGAAAGAATGCGTATATTGGCCAGGCCAGGATGTGATCATGTAGAGCCCAGGGGATAGAGGTTAGCCATACCCAAATGTTATGGGCTGAGAGTGGGAACAAGTGACCTCACACAAGGAAGAAAGGAGTGTGTTACTAGAAGGGATGCTGGACAGTAAAACCATAGAGATCCACTATAGCCATCTTATGGGGTAGAGAAGCTGTTATCCCATTTTATATGAGAAGGAGGCTCTGAGAAGTTACATAACTTGCTCCAAATTATTTAACTAGTAAGTGGCAGAGCCAGGACTCAAACTTAGATCTGACAATCTTTAGATGGTGAGAGTTTGGGAAAAGAGTTCTAAAAGAGGATGACAAGGAAACTGTTGAGTGGCAGAGAGTCTTCATGGAGCAGATGGGATTAGAGCTGACATTAGGGAAGGGACTCCAGGCAAGAGAACTGTCAGCAAAGGTATAGAGTCTTCATAGAGCAAGCCACAGGAAGGCACAAAACATGACAGACTGATTGATTGTGGTGTCAGTTTTCAGTGAGGTTAGTGTTACCATCTTTCTTTAATTGACTTTGGACCTAAAGTACCCAGGATTCATTCCAAGCTTCAGAATTTACTCACTGAATGTCCTTGGGCAGGTGACATACTCTACCTCGTTTCAGTTTCCTCATTTGTAAAATGGGAATAATAATAATTGCATCTACTCCAGAGTTGCTCTGAGGATTAAAAAGTCAATGCGTATAAAGAATTTAGAATTATACTTGGCACAAGCTATGCTCACAAGTATTAATGATTAATTGTTATTATAATAACAAGGAAAAGGTAAAAGGAACATTTTGTGAAATTGTTGTTTATGATATGCGTGGGCATTTATACAGTTCTACTCTGATATGTTTTGAGCATCAGACTTGCTGTCTTTTCTATATATAGTCATTTCTTTTCTAAGGACACATCTAGTTATGGAAATTAATGTCTTGTTTTGACTCGTGAACTTTTGCATAGCAATATTTTTATAAGGGGCCTCTTGATAACTACCTCATAGACCTATTCATAAAAGATAGCATGGTCTGGAATTGCTTAGTTGCATTCTTGACCACCCCAAATAAAGGATAGCATTTGAAATGCAATAAAAACTAAACACGATTAATTTTGATGAAAATGTCTCTGGTTAAGGTTAATTGAGAGTGAAACTCCCACTTTCTTGGATTGTTAAGCAGATATACTCAGATGCAGTAATTACTGCCTTCTGAAAACAGAACTTTCCTTTCTTGGGGCATTTGCTTTTTTAATATCACTGTTGTTTTAAGTATTTCCTGTTTATGAGTTAGCTTCTTCAGCCTTTTAATAAATGTCTGTCAACTGGGATCTAGTTTGGTTGGTTGGATGGTTGGACAGTTGGTTGATTGGTTAGTAGTTGTGGGATTGGCACCTACTAAATTTGGTTCATTCTGTACTAGTTTTTTGTAACGGTTGGACATGCTGACTTAATGATTTTGATCAACCAAATAGGTATCATATCTAAAAAATCTCAGGTAGAGTATTTTCTGCAACAATAATAACTGTTGGATGAGGTTCCAAAGGAGAGATTGAAGAGATTCAACTAGTTATGAAAATTGGAGACAGAGCTGAATGTATTCAAGCCAGGACATAATAGCAACAGGCAAAAACTGGGTTATTTCAGTCCACTCTGGATATACAGTCATGCTAAGAAGCATTTCACAAACCCAATCTTCTTTAGTTCTCAGGTTTATAGTCCTATGGAGGGAATTGCAAACTCAGATGCCTCCAGGGTCTAGGCTATTAGTATAAATAAGAAACAGGTTTTCATGTAAGAAAAAATTATGATGTCTCATTCTTTCAACCTGTCTTAATTTAAATTTTGGGTAGAGATGTATCAGTTAGCAATTGCCATAATAATGCTGTGTAGCAAATCGTCCCAAAGCTCAGTGACTTTAAAGCATCAATAGTTATTGTCACAGATTTTTCAGATTGACCAAGTGGCTCAGCTCCTCCAGGATGGGCTTGAGTGGGCATGCCTGTTTCTCACTGCAGGTCTGTGGGTGGCTGGGGCAGCTCCATTCCACAAATGTTTATTCCAAGACTCAGGCTGAAGAGGGTCAGTGCCGCCGGGGAAACTCTTCTGATGACAGTAGCAGATGCACAAGAGAGTAAGCAAAAACTTGCAAGGTCTCAGATGGCCTAGACCTAAATTGACGCTGTGATTTTCACCCCACCCCACAGGCCAAAGCAAGGCACATGGCTGAGCACACAAGTGGCTATTAGGGAAGTATACTCTACCCATTAAAGGGGACAGATATAAGGAAGGGTGAAGACTTGAGACCAGTCATTCAAACTATCAAAAGAGAGAAGATTTGGAGAAATATTTCTCTACATAAGAAAAAACAGTAACATAAACAATGAAAAATTATAGCTAGTTCTTGGCCTTAGTATACGGATCTGATAGAGAGTGGTAGGGACTGTGAGGAACCCAAGAACTAATGGCTCATCAAAAGGAATTGAGACCACTAAACTTCCGCCGAATGCTGCCATAAAGGTAAGCCTAGGGTTGAGAGACCCTCTGATTGCCATAAAATATAAATTTTTATGTGTAATCTGTGGATTTGGTGCATTTTTAAAAATGTTCTGGGTCCAGTGAAACACATGGGCAGATGCCCATTGGCTTGTAGCCTCTACTGTGCAGCCCTGAACTCTGGTCCTACTGGGTTCACATGATGTAAGTAAAGAGACTAGCACCCTGGCGAGCTCAGCTTGATCCATCCGAGAGAGAGAGAGAGAGAGAGCAGCTTAATGCATTTGTCCTGAGTCCTTTTTTTGTCTGAAAATACCTCGAATACCTTCAATTATCATTCCTCAGAGGAAATGCTCACAATCTATAGGAATAGAGAGTTTCTTGAACTAACTTCTTACATCATGCTTTGGAGAATTTGACAAGGAGAACAAGAAGGGAAAGATCAAGAACCAAGGAGCTGAGCTGTCCAGTTTTCAAATATTGGCCCTTATTTTTATTAGCTCAGGACTTTGAGTAAGGTAGGGAACCTGAGTCTCACTTTTTTTTATCTGTAAGTAGGAATTACAATCTCTATTGCCTTGAGAGTGTTAAATAAGATGAGCTTTATGAAAGGGCCTAGCACAGTACCTGATCTATGTGGGGTTCAGTTACTAGAGCTTTCCCCCAGAGAGACTGATAATGAGCGTTTAACCATAGAAGACAGTGACCAATGGGAGTATTGTCCAACAAATCCTTTGCAACTATTTTATACTGATGAGTAATACAGATATAGAGCAAACACAAGTAAGTGAAAGTTTCCAATAAAGCATTAAACAACATATTGGGCAATTAGGAGGACAAATTAAAACATTTTTCAAGTTTATGTTGAATTGTGTGTGAAAGGTGAATGTAAAAGATCGTGATTTTTTTTGTATAATTCTGTAGAACTGTTCCCCAGGACACAGATTATGGAGGATGATATTTATGTCTGGCCTTGGGGCTTTGGGCTTCTGTGTGTCCCATTAGAGACTGCATGGAGATTTTTCAACAAGGTGTCTTTCCGGAGATTCACACTAAATCGTCATTACCAGAGTGGGATGCTTTCTCACCCCCCACCCCCAACCTCTAGCTATTTCTTGCTGAGTAAATATGCCAATTTGAAATCCCATTGGACATCTCTGTAGATTTTGGCTGCATTTTTCCCTGTGCAGTTATCGAGTTAATGAACTAACATTCTAAGAAATGCACAAGCCAATATTTTATGCTCTTTTTCTGTTGTATGTCTGCAGAATTCTCTTCAATTTATTGCCTGAAAACTAAAGTCTGTTCTTGTGTGCTTCCGTTTCCAAATTATAGGTTCCCAGGGAACTGTAAAGTTTCTTCTCTGCCAGTGGTTAAACCCGAGTGTGATCAGTTTAAAAAGCAAATGAATGTTCCCATTTATTCTTGTCCTTTTAGTAGACTTCTAAAAAATAAGAAAAGCTAGAAAGACAATTTTATTTTCAATTTGTGCAAGTCTGTATTCCATATCTTTTTTCCAAAGGGACTTCCTTTACTTTACTTTGCTTCTCCAATTAGAGTTGGAGGCATAGCTAACCGAGGAAGTGTATAAAAACCTCAAAAAATAATATAAACCTCAAAAAAAAATACATTGCTTTCAGCAAAACATATAGTTCATTATGAAGTTCCCAAGCATTGGTAAGTTGTTTCTTTGCAGAGGGACATGTATGACTTAAGTAGCAATTTTTAAGCCTCATATCTGTATGTTCATCTCTCCAAGTCACTGAGTTAAGTTCATTTCTCTTTCAATTCCCTAAGCTTAAAATTGTTACTCGGACTGTGACCTATGTTCATGTGTTATGGTACACTTCTAAGTACTGCCATTAGAAGAAACCTGACCAGCAGAGTTAAGAGATTCATCATTGTCAAAGCACGTTTATTTAGTTCCTGGTTTTTCATGGCTGTTCAGTAGGCACAGTGTAGGGTGATTTAGGGAGGCTCCATTTCAGCCATCTTGTTCAACATATGGAAAGATGGGAAAAGTCATCTGAACACATGTTTAAAAGAAAAACCCATATTTGTTCAAATTTGCATTAGTATTTAGTATGCTTTTTTTTTTTTTTTTAACACTGTGAGGTGTTTTGTTTGCCTTGCAATTTTCTATGTTGATGGTAGAGATTGGGATGTTCCATTAAACTGTGAGTAAATTCTGTCGTGTTGTTGAAATGTGGACTGAGCCACATCCAACATTTCCAGACTTTGTTCACAGTTTCAGACAATAAGAAATACTCAAGTATTTGCAAGTCTGCAGAGGACACAGAACATTGGAGGGTAGGACTGAGGTTTAGTACAGAAGTGCTTTCTTTCCTTGGGGATTTATGTTGACGTTTGTTTTTCTTTCACACTATAATCCCTCACGAGCCAAAGACGACTTTTGTTGTAGCAGCTCCCTGTAGGCAGTCTCAGAAAATCTTACTTGACAATCAGTTCTGGTAACCTTGAGTTGAGTCGTTACTCTTTGTAGTAACTCACAGGCTGTCAGGGGTGACAAGGCGTCCTGTGCAATGTATTTGGGAACTAACCATTTGTTAGAAATGTTCCAAGAAGCTAAGTGAAATGGTGTAAATAAAACTGTTGTATGTGGGGTTTTTAGTCTTTCCTCCCAATAAAGTATTACTTGTTTTTCCAAATGTACAGTAAATCGCATGTTTCTCCTGAGAAACGTCTTCTGCTTTTTCTTAAGGATTTGTGACCTAATCCTCCACTTCATACAGCCCCTCGATACAAACACAATATATTTCTATGGAAAAGAGAGGTTTACCCTTAATCAAGTGTTGCCTAATCTACCTACTAAATTACCCCCTGGAGACAGAGTAAGGTTCATTATTCTTTTCTGAAGGGTTTTCCGGTTTCACTCCATTAGTGGCTCTTAGTTCTCAGCAAAGTGAATGTTTGTTTGTCAAAGGCTGAAGATCCTACAGAATGAAATGCGACATATTTGTCAAATGAAATCATTGTTATTATGGAAGCAGAGTCCTGAATGCTCTGGAATGACAAATCTTGAAGGGATGGGGGATGGAGAAAGGAATCTTGCTGGAATAATATGGGAATCTCTTAGTCATTTCAAAGGAGGTTCCTAAGGAGGATTGGACTATTTTTTAGATATAATTCCATTTTTTCTTTTTGGTCCCCGAAATGTAAATTGATAAGGGAAAGGCAGCATGCATCCCCGTGTTCTCCAGTGAGATTTAAAAGTGTTTATAGGTGTGCCTCGGCTCTAGGGGAAGAGCGGGGGCTTGCTTTGTAGAACCTGCCTTTCCTCTGTTTACCTTTTTTTTTTTAAAGATTTTATTTATTTATTTGCAAGAGAGCACAAGCAGCGGGAGGGCAGGCAGAGGGAGAGGGAGAAGTAGACTCCCCGCTAAGCAGAGAGCCCCAGGTGGGACTCTGTCCCAGGACCCTGGGATCATGACCTGAGCCAAAGGCAGATGCTTAACCAACTGAGCCACCAGGTGCCCCCTCTGTTTACCTTGAACTCTGACCTCTGGGCTTACTTTGAGGTGAGGTTTGGGCCATAAATTGGAGACATCATTTTAATATGTTTTTTTTAAATTTACTGCAGATGATCAAGTCAGGCAACAGCAACAACCACACATTTTAGCCAGAGCCCTGGGTGCTTCTCAAAGTGCTTCCATGGGATGATCTTCAGGCTGGATCCTCCCATTGACCTAGAGGATTGGGTTAGGCAGATTTGTGTGGTTTTTGTTTTATAGATGGGGAAAGTGAGCCTCCGACAGTTGTTCATTGACTCATCTGCAACCGTAGATCTCATTAAAGGCAAAGTTTTGAGGAGGGAAAGCTTTCCTGTGAAGGACAGACTAAATAAAGCTCACCTTTTGGAAATTGAAAAAATCACTTCTGCAGGCAAAAGTTTCTGAACCAGAAGTTGTGCTTTAAAAGCCACTGAGAGAAGAGATTTTTAGGGTGTGTGCTTGGGAGCATCTATACATCTTTCCATTCTGCTTGAATCTATAGCAGTGTGGTATAATTTTCAAAGTAGATGATGAAGGTATTATAGGAACCCACACTTCGAAGGCAAGGGGATTGAAAAAAAAATAATTCTGATAGCATACCTTATTTTTCCCCCCCTAAGGTAGAATTCACATGATAACTCATACACACGGACCCTGGAAATCCCTAAAAGGCAGTCGTGTTAAACATATGTCAAAAGAGCCAGTACAGTTAAACCAGCTCTTCCTGGCCCGGGTAATTATGGCACGTTTACCCTGAGATATGGCTACCAGAGGTTAGTCAGGGGGGCACCTGCAAATCACAGTTCATGTCACCTCAACATCAATAACCTCTTTCTAATAGATGTTGGTATTTCAGCATGTCTCTATGCAAGGCAGAGACCTGGGCACAGTTAATTTTTAAAAAATGTTAACTTTGACTTATGGCTTGTCCAAAGCATTGCTAAGCTGTATATTCAAACACTCCAGATTAAGGAAATGACAATCAATGACATGGGCAATGATTTAGATGGAAATCTTGCAAAAGGAAAATACAACTATAAAATCTGTTCCTAGTCATTTAATAGTCTCTCCTGTAATACACATTTGGGAAGTTGGTAATTTGAATTTATGACACTTTTAATTTCTTCTCTGGTATTACACTTTCCCTCTACATCTTATTTATGCTGCCTGGAAAAACCCGGCAAGGTTAAGCAATCGTAAGTTTTTCTTACTAGAAAGGACCTTAGATTTTATTTAATGCAAGCCCCTTGCTTTGCTGATGAGGAAAGGAGGGCCCAGAAAAGGCACATGAACTGCCAAGTTTCCAGAGGGAACTATTGGCAGAGGGGAGAACAGATCCTAGGCCTTTTGCATCCTTGTCCAATGTGCTTTGTGTAGCCCACTGGTTCCATAAGGTATGTCTACCTTCAGTAGGATTTGAACCATTAATCCACAAGCTCCAAGGTTGGGCCTGTGCTCTTTCAGCAGTGGATATTAGATTGGCCATTTAAGATGACATGAAATGATTCCTCACAATAAACTAAGCTTTATGGAAACCTTATGAACAGGGTATTCTATCATCTTCTACGACTCTTTTATGTCTTTAAAATTAGGATAACTAAAAAAGTAGCATATCGGTGGTGAAGAAAATTGTGAGAACAGACTATGTTGCTTAGGACTTTTTAAATGCTAAATAAAGATCAGTTTAAGTTATTTATATCTTTGCCACTTTCCTCATCCAACAAAAGGATGTCACCTATAAAGGAACTCAGAAAGTCTCTTATCATGGGGAAGAAGTATATATTGCTTAGATAGGTCAACAATAAGAATACTAGCTGCTATTTTTTATTGAGCAAAGAACCATTCCAAGGGTATTGTCTTTGGTTGAGTTTCCTGAGAAAATGAGAGTAAGATTAATACGTAGGAGATCTACTTTGGTGGGGGTTGATCTCAGGAAGGGAGAAGCAGGACTGGGCACTGGAGAAGTGAACTGGAACACAGTGCAAGGGAGACTCAGCAGTTCCCATCCACACCACATGGAGTTGGGGTGGTCATTTGGAGGAAGTTGACCCCAATTGAGATGAGAGGGCTGAGCTTTTGTTACCTCTCATCAACAAGTGAGTGGATATGGGCGACCCCCAGGGGAGGGAAAAACCTTGGAAGGCACATCCATGGCAGCAGCTGGGGAAGGAATACCTTAGTCCTGAAGAGGAATCTAGGCAGCATACCATGTCATCCCCAGTGAGTATCTGATATGCATGTGGTACTCTCTTTGATTATCATGGCAGACACACGCCGCTCATCTCAGGACTCTTGCCTACCCAGCTTCATACTTCTTTTCAAACAAGCAGTTGTTGGGGTGCCTGGGTGTCTCAGTTGGTTGGGTGTCTGCCTTTGGCTCAGGTCATGATCCCAGGATCTTAGGATGGAGCCCCTCTTCAGGCTCTCTGCTCAGTTGGGAGCCTGTTTCTCTCTCTCGCTCTGCCTACTAGTACACTCACTGACTGACTTTCTCTCTCTCTATCTCTCTCTCTATCAAGGAAATAAATAAAATCTTAAGAAAAATACAAGCAGCTGTTCAAAACCAATCCTAGTTGGCCGAGTTGCTCTGTACACATAATGACTTGTCTAATCTTCCCAAGAAACGAATGAGGTAGCTATCATCTTTGGAACCATTGTACGGTTGAGAAGATTGAGACTTATTGATGTGAATTAAGAGAAAGAACTGGCATTCTTTCCCAGGTCTCAGTCTTGAGTGGGGAACCCCTCTCTCCTGTGCAAACTGTCTCTTTATATGCTCACTAGCCCCAATAACTATGGCAACAGTGAAAATGATGGTCAGGCTTTCCATTTCCAAAAATGGAAAAAAATAGGTAGCATAAACTTGGGTAAAGAGGCTTCACATGAATTTTATGGGAGAGTGGATAAGTTTCTTTTAACTAATGAGATAGACTGAAATGCTTCTTCAAGGCATGCAGAGGTCTGCCCTGAGTTCTGAAGTAGTCTCACTGATGTTTTTTGAGGACTTCTCTGTACCAGGTTCTGTGCTATGGCTGGGATTTAACTCTTGGTAAGATAAGATTCTTTACTCTTGAATATCTCAAGATCTTTTCTTCTGAGCAACGATGTTCTTCCCTGGCATCTGACTTGCAGCAGCTTCTGCAAGTCCAAATCATGTCTTCCTTGGCAGCTGCTTGCTCTGGAATAGAAGAAGACCATTGGGAAGAGGTAACCATGAAGATGTGTCTACAGCTGGAACCTTGGCTCTGGCAAGCCAGGGAAGAAGCTTTCAGAAGGTTATCTGAATCATAGTTTTGCCATGGAATACAAGGATCTGAGTGAGTGAGGGATGAGAGTACCCAGGGAGTTGGGGATCTGGGTTCTAGACTAGGCTCAATCATTAATTAGCCATGTGACCTTGGGCACGTAGTTTGGTTTTTGTTTTGTTTTGTTTTGTTTCTCTTTGATCCTGTTTTCTCATCTACAGAACAAGAGACTTGTGCTCAGGTAAGGCCCCTTTTGACTCAGAAATCCTGGCATCCTGAGACTAACTGAAAGGTACCTGCATGTGATGATTAAAGGTACCATCCAAGAGGCAACTCATGGCCAACTGCTCCCCTAATGGAGCATCCATGTCAGTGGCAAGGATGTCCTCCACTTGGAAATCCACTGGTCTCCTTCAGTACCAGCCTTATAATATGATATTTGGTTTCAAGTATCATTTATTCTATACTCTTGCTGTTCTCTATCTGAAGTGCCATGCCTGCCATTTTGAAAAGTCTTGTAGCGTGCACTAAAACATTATGTTTTCTTTCTTCAGAATAGTCGGTTATAATAACACATCCACCAGTTGCTACTTTTTAAGTAAAAGATAAAGATTTGAACAGTGACAGCCTGGACACAAGATACACAATGCAGAAAGTCCTCAGAATTGAGCCACCTGGGTTACAGACTTCTTTCTCAAGGGCAGGAGCTGTGTGGCTTTTAAATGTAACTGTTGGTGAAATAGACTATTATTTTAATAAGCCACTGTGTCATAGAGGCTATTTCCCCCCTCAACTATGTGGGTCATAATGAACTGTGGGAAAATGGAAAAAGACTAATTTGACAAAAACCGGGTTGATACTATCTCGGTTCGCATTTCCCAAAGCGTGTTTATCAAAGTGAAGTTATATGAGATACCGTTAGAAGAAAGGGTTCCATTTGTCAAATGCTTCTGGAAAATAATATATACTCTGTTCGTCACTTGGAGAGCCACCATGCATATTAGCGCTTTAAAGACTCTGAGAAGTTCTGTATTCACGTTTAATGTTCTTTAATAAAAAATTTCTCCAAATCATTTAACAAAAAGATTTTTTTCCTAGAATATCTATTAACATTGCAAAGAGTTAGTATTTTGTGGAACTTGGGTAAATGCTGATCTAGACAATTCACAGTGCTGATAACTGAGATATGCAGTCAGCTCTTTGAGTACAGTTTGAGGTTGAAAAAACTCTTCGGTGACACTTTATTAAGCATAAAATTATCTTTGCTGAATAGGAATTCACCTGGGCATCTTGCAGTGGCTTTGCGCCTTCCACTTGATTAAAAAGCAGTTGTATTAGAATGATTGGCCAAGAAAATTCTACTTCTGATATACCTTTTAAAAATTGCACCTCATTAAAAAAGTTGATGTGAAGCAAACTTGAAAAACGTTTATGGCAGGCATAGTGATATTTCCTTCTATCACTTCTTGACTTTGGGATATACATTGACTTCTGATTGTAAGCTCACATTTTGCTATGCCCCAAATCCAAATTAGATGAAGAATGTTTTAGAGGAAGATGTAGAAATTATTCTAGCCTTAAATATAAAATTGCATTTTTTTTCAGGTATCCATTGTCAATTCTCATTTGGATGCACTTTTGCCCTTTTCTTGCTAAAGCTGTTCTTTGGCAGTGTGGACTATAGTGCTTTAGGTTCCTGCTATGCTGTCAAAATCAATTATACGGGCTGAAAATGAAGCACAGAGTATCCCTGTGTCATTACCAGCAGTCTTGTTTTTATTTTGGTTGTACGTTTTTGGCTGTGAAAGGATCCTTATAAGAAATTAGAAAACCGTAAATTTGAACATGTTAACAGTTAAACAATATAACCTTGAAATGTATGTATGTCTCCTGGATGCCTGGGTCTGATCATAAATGGGTCTATAATTTCTGAATGAGCTGCGCCTCTCTTAACTTGGCATAGTGATGGCTTTACCCTTTTAGTCATCTTTCAAGGTTATTTTGCCCCTTACTCTAAATGGGGAATTAGGAGCATACTAGGCTGTGGCTTGGTCACCTGGGTAAAGTTTCATTTCACGGGAATTGCCACATGTACACTAGAATTCAATGTTTGAGATGGCAGTAGCGAGAAGTGCATCTTTAGGAGCTAGGAAGGCTGGGAGGTATATTATAGGCAATAGGAGGACCCTCTTTTCAGTTTTAACAGGTTTTATAATGTTTTTAATTCTTCAGGCTTATTCTATCCCCATGCAAAAATAAGGTCATATATATCTGTTTTAAATGCTTATGAAAGCCAAGTTTCACTTATATATTCATTCATTCCACAGCCATTTGTGTCAGGTTTTGTACTAAACCCTTGGGTTTCTAGGACCAGGTTCTTGCTTCTCCCTCACCCTGTCTAATGGACAGAAAAAAAAAACAATAAAGACAAAATCACAATGTAAGACATACTAGGAGATAGAGGAATGTGGCCCAAAGAGGTGTTTTTTATTTTATAGGTTGGACTAGGCAGCAGTATAAGTTTAGAAGATGAACATTCTAAGCAAAGGCAGCCTGAGCTTTTCTACCTAAGCCAGTTCCTGCAGCTTTGTTGGCATTCCCTGCAAATGTCTTCAGGCTAGGGGCTGGGCCCTTTCTCTGGTTCTGAAGAGCACTTTCTTCCATCATTTTTGAGTCAGGAAATGTCACTGAATATACTCAAATGTAAGTACCCTCATTATATAGCCGTCTACTATTTCTCAAAGAAAATTTTCACAAAAAATTTTTCAAGTTTGAATGTCTAAACTTACAGGAGGTATAGATAAAATAGTCAAGATGTCTGCTTATGAGGTTTATTTTGTTTAATTACTTACATCTAAAATCACCTATTATTTTTTGCCACTGTTGTATTTGTTGGCACAATTTCACCCAAACTGTTCACAAGCATTCTTTACGTGAGAGGCAGTGACCCTCCGCAAGGACTTTTCCGTCATCTAGTACAATTATGGTTCTGTGTAGCAAAAAGATAGAAAATACTCACATGTGCCCCCAAATTATAAAACAAACCCTGCTAATGTTATGTCAATGCACATCTGTTCCTTTGTGTAAGGCTCCACTGAGTGGTCCATACATGGATTCCCAAAGAACTAGGGTCAAACTGCTCAGAGGCGAAGGCAACTAGAAGAGGGTCCGCCCTCGGTAGGCATTTAATAAATATTTTTGACTAACTGAATAAATGAATTATGGTAAGTAAGCAGAATGGAAAATAAGCTCACATACCATTTCTGTAGATTGGGAGCTGCTGCCTGGCACAGAGAGTGAAGGACTGGGGAGCTGTGTCCTGGAGGAAGGACTGCCCACCTGGGCAGCAGTGCATTCTGGGAGCTCAGAGAGAGCAGGGGGAGTGTGTTCCAACTGAGACTCTGTGGTGACCTCCTATGTTTTAATGCTGCTATTTCAGTACCAATAGTTAATAAGATAATAATAGTTTATTAATTATTTTTTAAAGGTTTTATTTATTTATTTATTTATTAGGAAAGAGAGAGAGTGAGAGAGAGCATGAGAAGGGAGAAGGTCAGAGTGAGACGTGGACTCCCCATGGAGCTGGGAGTCCGATGTGGGACTCGATCCCGGGACTCCGGGATCATGACCTGAGCCGAAGGCAGTCGCCCAACCAACTGCGCCACCCAGGCGCCCCAATAGTTTATTAATTATTGATAACTATGGGATAAATAAATGGCTGAATAATCAGACAATAGAGAATGTATCATCTAGATCTTATCATGAGGTTTCTTTGAACAGGGTTTTCCTGCAAGAGGCATTCTTATTGGCACGTGGAGATGTGCCCTGCTTATTTTTTCTTCCTCCTTCAGCTGCAGGGGAGAGCTGTCCTCGTTGGAAGCTGCTTGGGAGTGGCTGCCCTGAGAGCATGGTGGGCCGCATCGTGAGGGGGCCAGAGGAAACCTCATTCCACCCTGCCCTCAGAGCAACTGCCTTGTGTGGCAGGCACCCTATATGCACACATTCAGGAAACACAGTCTGCAGACTAGAAACATCTGGGGAAAGGTGGCAAAATGAGCAGGAGACCCTTAGAGCAGGTTTTTCTTCCTATTTTAGTTCTGCAGTGACGCCATACCATTGTGAGTGTTCAGGTCTTTGATCCAATAACTGTTGTAAAGAGTGGAGAATTTTCTCATTAGGAATGAGTTTGTTTATTGTTTACCTGACAGATGGGTGGAGTCTTGGAGTCATTCATAACTGTTCACTGGGCACCTGCTCTGTGCCAGGCACTGAGTCAGTGTTGAGTGTGATGACTACATCATTGCCATCATTTTAAATAGGCTAGTTTTGACACTGTCATTACCAAATGCATACTTCCTTTCTCAGCCATCACCCAGTAGAACTGGTGTCTATTTCCCTGCATGGCAACAGTTACTCAAAGGCTTTCTGGGGCTCCCCTGGCCATTTAAAAAGCCACACAAGAGAACTAACTCTTTTGTAGTCACAACACAAGTTTCTTTCCTAAAACCAGAGTTTCTTATTCTGATCAGCAGCCTTATTCCCCACACTTGGTTCTAAAAGACATGTGACTATTAAGTTATGTTGCTGGCAAGTTATGCTGCTTTGTCACAAAAATGTGCCAGACTTTGGAAATGATTCCAAAGGCTAGTTCCCAAAATGTCTTGGAGAAAAGCCTGGCTCTTTGGAATAAGTAACAGCCTCCAAGGTGACTCCTTAGAATAGAGATAATGTGCAATTTGCATGCAGATGGGAAAATTCTGGCATATTTTGTCAACTGACCTTTTTTTTTCTCAGACCACATTTTTCAGTTTTGAAATGAAGCAAGCTAGTTTTTAGGTATCATTTGAATAATACACTGATTGAGTTTCCAGCTTCTCAAATGACTGCTTCTATACAATGAAAGATGCTAAATCATTTGCAACTACACAAAAACTTTATGTTGCCATAATTATGGATTATGCCATAATTGTGGATGACATTGACTCCTTGGAGGCCTAAATTGTCTAGAAAATTCCCTGAGTTCTTCCTGATTTTCTTTCTTATTCTAGATTCAGTTTTTGTTCCTTTAACCACTTCCCATTTCATAGGGAAGGCTGCGTATCGATGGCCGTCACTTTTCATTCTTTAATCTATAGTCACACAGGTCTGTAATCTAGTTCCCCTCCTTTCACTTTATGGCTGGGTGATACTGAGATTTCTTAATGTTGCTGTACCTCATTTTCTCCTCTTTAAAAAGGGGATAAGAAGACTGATGACCTCACACGTTTGCATGACCAGTGACATCTCAGTATAAGGTCATTACTCTGTTCTTTATGCATGGAATGTGCTCAGGAAGTGACAAACAAAATTACTTTTGCCATCATCACCAATACTGTAGTTAGCATTGACTAAATAGTCATTTTCCAATATGATTCTTGGAGCCGTTGTTAATTTTAGGTATTCTATTAAACTCTCAATTCCTTAGGTTATACTTTATTAAAGATTTGCGTGCCTGTTCTGGTAGTTTAGCATTGATTGGGAGAAAAATCCAAGATTTATGTCTTCACATGCTTTTTCCAAGCATCGTAAATTTTTAAAACTTTTCTTAATGTTTGGCAGTAAGCCATATCCTCATTGTTTGAGCACACACGCACATATGGTATATATGCATGCCTATAGATATATATGCACACACGTGTATATCCATTCCCAAATTGTTTTATTTTCTACTTGAAACATCATAGCCTTCGTAATTCTGCTTGCTGGCATTAGATGACTATATTTTCCACCTCTAAATTAAACACCCAAAGAATTTGACGCGTAGGCACCAAAGTGGTAGCCTTTAAAAAGCCACTAACTTCACAGAGACAGATACTTGAGACAGAAAGCCTTTTCTTCTTTGTGCTCCCTTGGTGTCTGGCTTTACCTGGTTGGGTGAAGTGAACTATGGGTGGCTTGAGCTAAATATGGCCTTGCATACCCACGCGCAGGAGGTGGGCAAAGGGTTCCCGTAAATCGAGAGGCTGGACGCTGTCTGCGACTGGAGGCCATGGGAGCGAGGAGCCTAGGGAGGAAATGGAATGGCTCCTGTGGCCAAGTGGTTTACTTGCAGCTGGTTTGGGCCACAGAGCACCCTCCAAAAGTACTTTGATGGCTACTTGGTTAATTTGATTGATGCTATGGGGTGTGGGAGGGAGGCAGGACCCCTGAATAGTATTTATAATGTCTTGCACATACAGGCTGCAGAGGCAGCCACAAAACCAATCTAAACATAAATTTTAACTATGAAATAAATTCTAGAAACGCTCTGAATGCTTCCTCACTGGACTAAGTGCATGCAGCTCGTATTATTCTTTCTTCTCCAGTCTGAAGCATTTTGTTTGCCATCTTTACTATTGCTTAAAGATTGCAAATAAAACATGACCTGACCAAAACCCATGTAGAGCTGTTTTTCTGAGAAATTAAGATTCTTTTCTTTGGCTTTATCTTTGCACAGAGGGCAAGTTTTTTTCCCTTCTCAGCCTGAAGGTTGGCACTTGTGATTCGGCCCCATTATTTTCTTTATTCTTTATAGTAATTAACAAGAGCAGTTTTCCTCTGGCCAGGCCCATGTATCAATTACTTGCTTTTTCATGGTTCCTTGTCAAAATATATCTGTATCTCAAGATAGATTGCCTTATTCCAGCTGGGTATTTATTGAAAAGAATTCCAGGATGGCTCAGTCACCAGGATGATCTATCACTTTCGGAAGATTTTACCACAGTTGTGATCAGGAAATGAGGAACTGGACAATTGCTTTTATGAATGCTGAATGTGTTGGAAATATTTTTTAAGGGGTACCAGAAAGTGAAAGAAGGCTAGTGGTGGAATGAGGAGTGTGTAACATTTAAGCTAAGACCTGAAGGAGGAGCAAGAGCCAGTCAGGCAAAATGTTGGGGGTAAAGGCATTGTAGGTAGAGAAAATAGCATGTGGAAAGGTCCAGAGATGAGCATCAGTTGGTTTTTCAGAGGAAAATCACTACACATCACATAGAATTATTAAGAAAAATCATTTCTTTCTCCTAGGGCTATTGTAATGATTAAATCTAATGAAGTTCATTAAACACTTAGTCCTAGGAACAGAGTAACAATAGATGTCATAATAATATCATTATTGCCCCCATCTACTTTAAAAAGTTCTTTTCTGCACATAGTAATTCTTAAAAATACTAACAGACATAAAAGAAAAGGAGCATTATATTTCTAGGAACAACTCAAGCCTTTTCTATCCCTTAGGTTGTTCATCATCCAAAGTTTTCTCAGGCCTAGCTTTCTTTAGACATACTCTCTGTCTTCAAACAGATCTGCTTTGATTCATGAATGGAGACAAGCAGATGGAAGTTGGATAGGAAACATTTATTGCAGTGATGAGAACTCACAGGAACATGGGAAGAGACTCGTATGTTTCTCTATTTACAGAAATCCAGTCGATCCTTAGTTTGTAGAATCAAAGAGGATGTGAGTTTAAAAAAGAAAGCAACAATTTTTATTAAGTAAAATGCAAATATAGAAAACAGCTAAAACACATCCATGTACAGCTAATGAATTTGTAACACCTTTGAATCCATCACTCGTGAAAGAACCTAGAACTTTCTAGTTACCCCAGAAGCCCTCATCCTATTCAAAACAACGCATTTCTTCCCCCAAAATATCTACTCTCTTAGTTAATATGGTAATCATTAGCTTACTTTCCTTTGTATTTTTTTCTTGCCCAGTTTTGAATCCCTATTTATTATTTGATTTGTCCACTTTTTTGTCTGCTTATTTGAAAACAAAATTTAAAAATTCCACACTGGAGAAACTGGAGTGAAATAAATGTGGTCATGTAGGGAAGACCCAAAGTCAGCAGAAAAAGTAGGCAAAACTTCAACTCAAGCAGGGTTAGTGACAAGAGGAAAATTCTAGGAGAAACTGGGGAGGGAGCGGAGGTGCCTAGGCAGGTTTGGCTTAGAGCACCTTCCCAGGACAGTGCCGTTTTGCCAGGTGAGTTCTTGCCTAGAGACTTGGAGAATGTACACAGCAAAATGGCAGCTCTGAGCAGGGAGTTTTAGGATGAGTTGTTTGTTTATACTAATCTGGAGCTCCCCTTTGAAAGAGCCACAGTCATTTGCCCAGAGCCTGAGGCTCAGGCGAAAGAAATTAAGGATCAGTGGATAGGAATAAGACGAGAAAGATGAGAGTGGAAGCCTCCCTCTGCTGGCCAAGGAAGAGGGACCCTCCACAAGGAGATGGGAAGAGAACCAGAGGTTGATTTTCAACCACAGGAACAAGGGGATGGTGCAACTCCCTGAGATCTGTCATTCTGTAAGGATCTTTAAGAAGGGAGAGGAATTGGGGGAGACAAGGTCTAGTTTGAGATTGTCCTTACCTTTCTAACTTCCTATTATGTACCATTTTTGAAAGCTAGTCTCAACCTCTTTATAGTTATTAAGGTAAACTTTGAGACAAACATAAATGAGATAGTTCATTTTAGAAGAGCCAGGGAGATCTGGAGAGTAATTTAGGAACATGGCCCTTAAGTGCCTGGTAAGAGAGGAACCAGCTGGGAAAGTTTATGATGAGGCAAGTCCCCAAATGATCTGACAGCAAAGAGAGGATGGACAGGGATCCAACTTGAAACTGAATTGCCCTCCATTCCTTGGGGTTGTATCAGGGGGATCTGGATTTTAACTCTGGCGCTGCTATTAACTACATAAACATTTATTTTTAATTTTTTAATTTAGTTTGTTTAAAGATTATTTATTTTAGAGAGAGAGTGAGAGCACTGGTGGGAGGGATAGAGGGAGAGGAAGAGGGAATCTCAAGCAGACTCCTTGCTGGTATGGACGGGATCTCCTAATCCTGAGATCAGGATCTGAGCCAAAACCAGGGTAGGTTGCTTAACTGACTGTGTCACCCAGCTTCCCCTATAAGCATTTTTAAAAAAGAGAATGGGGCAGTTTTCCGGAGTTAGTTACTTGAAAATATTTATTGAGCTTCTCCTTAATGCCAGGCACTGCAGTAAGCATTGGAATCGATAAGATTGTAAGACTCCCATCCTCATAGAGCTGTCTTCTAGGTGTGAAGATCAGCACTGATCAGGAAATTAACCATAAGCTTGTTGAATGGTATGGAAGAGAGGCATGTGGGAGGACTTATGATGGGCTGCATGGTGATCTCGTCCACCCTCTTCATATTTCAGATGTAGAAATGGAAGGTAAGGGAGTAAAGGAGAATGCCTTATTCACGGCAGTGTGATTAGCTAGTGATAGAGTCAGAATTCAAACTTGAATTTTGCTTGTATCCACAGTATGGAACTGGATGATCAGGAGTTTATCATGAGAGTAATTTATCTCAGTCCCTGATAAATGACGTAAAATCCTTGTTTGTCCTCCAGTTTGCAGGCATTTTGTTCTTGTTTTTATAAAATGTCCCATTAGGGGAACAGTGGGAGTGTAGAAGCCAGAATCCTGATTCTTGGTTTGAATTTAGACACAGCGTATAGTCCTTGAATTACCCTCAGGAAACAAATTTTGCTAAGCCCCTGGGCCTTTAACTGCTCATTTTTTTTTTCCTCACCCTACATGCCTTTTTGGATTTAGTTACCTGAGACTTGTGATACCTTAAGTGTCCAGCAATTCTATGTCAATTTTCCTTAATAATTTGGCATCCGTTTAATGATATGTACACTATTTAAGATTACTTGAAAATATTTTTAATGTTACAAGACTAACAATAATTTATAAACCTAAACGGTAAATGGATGCTTACCTACTCAAATCTTTCTTCTGGATGAGTAATTTGAAATATATACTTACTAAAATTTCCTCCACTGTTTACACACACTGTCTAATGAAATACTACAGGACAGAAAATGTTCATCTGAGGCATGGTATGG
This sequence comes from Nasua narica, assembly GCA_028533885.1. NCBI lineage: Eukaryota > Metazoa > Chordata > Mammalia > Carnivora > Procyonidae > Nasua > Nasua narica. The sequence continues at coordinate 20,252,379 of CM052799.1, read as the reverse complement.
TTGTAAAACACACAGACACACATGTGATATACATTTTATAGCTTTGTGTATTTTTCAGACAACATATTGAAGAAACATTGTAGAAATACTACTGTGTACAGTGAAACCTGATTTAATGGTAGCAATCTTTAGCCCTTCATCCCTACTAGCCTTTTATTTATATGTGTGTAATTATGATTTCCACTACTTATTACCAGGATATTTCCAAACTTGGCTTTGTCCTTACATCTTTTTTTCTTGGGAACTTTTTCCAGATTGCCTGTTTCCTGGGAGAGTAACTCTCTCTGTAGTTGGAAAGATCATATTGGGATGTCTGGCCTCACAGGGATACACTGTGGCCATCTGCCCCACTGTCCAGACCAGACCAGAAATCTGAGAGTCTCTCACAGTTCCTCCCTGTTCCTTGTATACCCCTATCCTTACATCTAATTGCTCACCAGGTCCTGCTGAGTTTAACCTGTAAATATCTCTTGAATCTATCCTCCTCTCTATCCCTGCTATTTCTCACCTTTGTTCTGATCTCTTGCATGAATTATGCAATGGCTTCCTGACTGACCCCTCTGCCTCCAGCCTCACTGTGTTCTGATTAACTTTCTACATTTCCTCATTGCTGTCCTAGCTAATACCTTCAATATCTTGGTCATCTTGCAGAATATACTCTCTGCTTTTTATGGGGACATTTAAGGCCCTCCATTGTCTTGCCCAAGCCTCAGCCTCATTTTGTACCAGAACCTGCATCCAGTTTTAGAGTCTGGGAACACCGAACGGATCCACTCCCTACACACAGTTAATCTGTTCTTTCTCTTCCTTGAGCTTTGGTCCCTGTGGTTCTTCATGTTTAGAATGCCCCTTTCTCCCACTTACCTTCCCCAACTTCCTGCTTATTCTCACATCCCTCCATTTATGTGTAAACTTCTCCAAGAAGCTATATGTTGTTCCTGTAGACTGACTTAGGTGTTTGATCTTTGTACTTCCATAATTCCATTCTCAAGTCACAATTTTTCTCCCTAGCTCTTCCTCTGCATTCTTGTCTCTCCTGACCAAGTATTTTTATCTCTTTCAGTCCCGCCCTGCATTGAAGACAGACCATCAGATGTTTGCTGGGATAAGGATTTTTCTTCTTTTTATTAGGTGTTATCTTTCAGTCTGAATGCAGATCACCTGAAATGTGTATCTTTGCTTATCCTTGTATGGAACCAGCATTTAGATTCCTACTCTAAATATATAAAACAGGCCTTAACTGGCTTGCCCAAGGTCAGTCAACTACAGCAACTGATCCAGGAATGAGCTATCCTGGCTCTGATCTGCTCCGTACTTATCTTGCTATATCTGACTGTTACTGAGCAGAATTTGTTGGAAGTGGCAATGAATGCAATAATTTTGTGTTAGCTTTGAACTTGCTTTGCACCAGTCTCCAGAGTGATGACATAAGGACATCACTTTTTTGTATGACCCCTAGCAAGATAGTGGAGCCCATAACCAAACTGGACCCTAGTCATGTCAAGCTTACACACAGAATCCAAGACCACATCCAGAGAGGATTTGTTTTGGGTGGATTTGAATCCCATGTTCCAATACATCTGGCTTTTGTGGTCGGATGGAAATTGGGGAGTGGCTTCTCCCATCTACTGATCCACCCCCAGCCTCCCACTGGGAGAAGGGCCTTGGCTATTGACTTTTAGTTCTCGATTCTACACATCACCCCTCCCCCCCCCACACACAGATAACACACCTCTTGGATTCTCTCTGCCCCTTTCCACTTCCTGCTTAGTGCTGTGCTTTCTGTGCCAGTTGTCCTACATTCAGCTATTTGTGGGGAGAGGGGTCAGTGCTCAGGTCAGGATAGAAATGGCTTTAAATGCTGAAGCTGGATAAAAGGAAAGGGGAAAGAGGCTCCTAATGACATCTGGACCAAAGATGAAATATCTAGAATACAGATTGGCAAATTATCACCCACAGGCCAAATCCCACTTTCCACCTGTTTTTGTAATAGTTTTTATGAACGCAGCCATGCCCATTCATTTATGTACTGTCCATAATTGCTTTTATAGGGCAGAGTTGAGTAGTCACGACAGAGACTACACAGCCAACAAAGTCTAAAATATTTACTATCTTTCCCTTTACAGAAGAAGTTTGTCAACCTTTGCTGTAGAAATCAATGAGGGCTTTCATAATGAAAGATTTTATTATACTGACATGACCCCTTTTTATTATTAGGCTATAAGAATCTCTGTTTCTCTGGTCACTTGAGTTGCTTGTATTGAGTTGCTTTTCTTGTACCTGGCCCTGTATGTTTCAGAATCCTGGAGAGTAAAAAGATGTGGACAGAGATCGGGGCAAACTTGTCTTCTTACATCTGTTATTTGGCATCATTAGCTTAATAGTCACTTTTTTAATGTGTAAGATTTTAGTTTGGGTAAAAATAACTAGAATGCCATATAGACCACTATGGCAAATAGATTTCATTTTGACAGGCAGTTCTGATTAATTGGTAGCTCTGAACCCCATATTAAGAAAGGTTATGAAATTGCACAGAGCAGTGCTGTGATTGATTAGTGATGTCTGCCAGGATCTGTGCATCAGGTGAATGTGATACTGCCTTCTTCCTATGGCAGCAGAGAATATAAAGGCATGAATGACTGTGGTTCAGTATACCACAGTCTAGCCTCTGATTAGATGGGCACTAAAAGACAGCCTTTGCAACCCAGAACCATCAGATTTATAGCCTAGTGTGCAACTGCAAAATGGCAGCTTGTTGATTCATAAAAGTAGTAGTTGACCAAAAAACATTCTGTTTATAATTATATCCTCTAATTCAACTTTCTTATACTGTGGTAAAATATATCATGAAATTTGCCATTTTAACCATTTTAAAGTATACAGTTTTGTGGCTTTAGCTACGTATATTCGCTTTGACATGCAACCATCACCACTATCCGTCCCTAAAACTTTTTTTTATCTTCCGAACTGAAACCCTGCATGCACCCATTAAACAATAACTCCTCATTTCACTCTTCTTCCTACCCCTGGCAACCACCATTCTACTTTCTGGCTCTATGATTTTGACTACTCTAAGTACCTTATATGAACAGAATCATATAACATTTGTCTTTTTTGTGTCTGGTCTATTTCACTTAGCATAATGTCTTAGGGATTCATCCATGTTGTAATATGTGTCAGAATTTTCTTCCTCTTTAAGGATAAGTAACATTCCATTTCGTGTATGAGCACATTTTTATTTATCTATCTGGGTTGTTTCTACCTTTTGGCTATCGTAAATAATGCTGTCATGAACACTGGTTGAGTTTCTGCTTTCAGTTCTTTGGGCACATCCCCAGAAGTGGAATTTCTGGGTTGTATGGCAATGCAACAATTAATGTTTTAAGGAACTGACGCACTTTTCCACAGTGGCTACACCATCGTACATTCCTACCAACAGTGCACAGGGGCTCCAGTTTCCCCAGTTTCTTGAATACTTTCAGTCTTTGGGAAGTGGCATCTCATTGTGGTGTTGATTTGCTCATCTTTTCATGTGCCTAATGTATATCTTAATTGGGGAAATGCCTATTCAAATTTAGTCTTTTTAGTTCACACTGCTGGTTTCTTTAAAGAGCAGATTTCAGCCAGAAATTTCCTTGTAGGAGGACTGAAAGATCCTGAAGACAGCCCTGTAGGAGCTCCCTGAGACTATAATTACAAACCAGGGAAATCTGAGGGGAAAGAAACTCTAAGTAAAATGGGGATGTTTTGATGCCACTGTAGAAAAGAAGACAGAAAATGGGGTGGTGTGCGTGGTAATGGTAGAGAAGAGCTGTTTGATTTTTATTTATTTATTTTTTTATCTTGTATCTTCTTTCCTTCCCAAGAGTGAGAGAAAGGGGAGAGGGGACAGAGAAAGATCCAAAGTGTGCTGCTTCCTCTTGACTTCTGTTTAAAATAAGTCTCTTTCAAGGCTCCAAAGCCTCAAAACCCACAAGTGACATTTTTAGGACAATTTTTTTTTCTGTGTGGAGGCCTTTGATTATCTTACCATAATTACTATGTTTACGGTGTTTTTCTCCCTTTTCGCTATATTTTAGTGAAGCAAAGTTTGAGTTGGTTTTGTTAGAAACATCACTCTGGGAGCATTGAATTTACTTTGCCTCTAGTAATAGAAATAATTTAAATAAAGCTTTAATCTGAAAGTCACTGATTTGAACTATATGGATCAGAAACATTCTAGGACAGTTAACAGAAAATCTCAGTCCATTTATTTAATTTGAAGAGTAAACGAGGTGCATTTGGGAAAGTTTGTGAATAAATGTTCTTTGTGTGAGCTAATGTGTAGGATGAGACGGTACCTTTGAATTGGTACTATACAATTATTAGAATTTAGCAAGGAGATGGACAGAAGTGTGTTTTGATCTTATTTAACAGAGCTTTGCCTTAATGAGAGAAAATCAAGTGTATTAATAATAAAGTTTTTCTGAAATATGTGATTAACCATCACTGAATTTGTTTTTTTGATGTCCCACCAAATAGTATTGATGTTTCCCATTGCATGTAATTCCTAGCAAACATGATTTTCCGGCTACTTCCATTTGTGAGGAATAGTCTTCTCCATATATGGACTGCATACATACTTAATCTCCAATTATTAAATGAAACCAATAGAAAAGTGGTATGCTAGTTCTTTTTCATTTTTGTGGCTAAAGTTAAAGCACAATTACTTACATTTTTCAGGTTTGATTTTCATCCTCTTAGATGCCTTTGTGTTGTATCCATTTGGTCTTAGTATGTCCCTTTTTTAAAAAACCATATTCAGAGGCACCTGGGTGATGCAGTCAGTTAAGCATCTGACTCATGATTTCAGCTCAGGTTTGATCTCAGGGTCCTGAGATTGAGCCTGTGTCCAGCTCCATGTTAAGCATAGAGTTTGCTTGAGTTTCTCTCTCACGCTCCCCCTTCCCTGTCCCCTCTCCCTCTCAAATAAATAAATAAATCTAAAAAAAAATAAGAAAAAGAAAAAACCCAAACCATATTCAGTTTCGATCATTCAGTTTGCAGTAACAGAGAATTTTGGCCTGCCGTGTTGAGAATTGCTGATTGAGAGGCAACCTCCCAACTTTGCCTATACAGCTCTTTAGGACTGGCACATGTGGTAATATAGCCTTTAAGGAAATGATTATGGTTTTCAGTGAAAATCAGGAGGCATTTCTCAGAGCTAAGTTGGATTCTGCCTCTAACTTCTCCAAACACCATCTTAAGGATGACAGTGTTTATAAGAGTTTAAAAGGTCACAACTACTTTGGATGCAATTTTGTTTACAAGAGTCTGCAAGATTTCAAATTCATGTTGGTGGGTAATCAAGGTTCACATTGATTCAACTGAAGCCTATAATCCCCATCAGTTGAAGCAAATATGAACCATACAGTTAATAATTTATTACCCAGGCACACAAACATATTCACAGTTGGTTTTAACTTTAGTATACAAGTGGCTAATTGTGGGAGCAGTTTTAGGGTATGCTTGAGGTTTCTGCATTAGCAGCAGATTTTGATGGTTAAAGTTCGGCCTCTGCCATCAGACAGGCTGCTCTGTTTGAAGACTGGCCATCACTTCCCAGCCTAGCTGTGTGATCGTGGGCAAGTCAGAGGTGGTCACCTCTCTGCACCTCTGTTCTTCGGTGCTCGAATGGGAGTAATAACAATGACCACCTCAAAGAACTTTGAGGAAAGTACTGAGCACTCAGTAAATGTCAGTGCTATTATTGTCATAAGTACCATCATTATTAACTTCCTTTCTTCCTGTCCAGTTCTGTACAAGCATCTGCTCCTTGAGATTATATTAGAAGCAAATACAGAGGAACTAAAGAATTAAAGCAGAAGCCATGTTGTGTTTGCCATCATCAAAACAGAACTATACTCACTAAATATGGATTAAATCCTACATAATAATGTGTGAGAAGTATGTGGTAGCTATTACCCCCAGGTAGATATGATGGCCTTCTTAGTGAGGTCCATACGTAGATGCCTGTTGAGTTTTTGGACAGTTTGCAAATACCCTTCTCACTTATTATGTGTATGTGTGTGTGTCCCCAACTATGTCTACTACTTTAAGCAATTGCTGATTGTTGATTAAATACTTACTACTTATTTCCTTTTAAAACCAATTATGAAATATTTCAAACATCCTAGAAAATACAGAGAATATTGTAATTAAAATGTATTTACCCAATTCCCACACTAAATACATTTTACTTAATAAATGAGTATATAAGTAAAATTTGCCACATTTACTTAACATTTTTTTTTTTAAATGAGAGAGAGCATGAGAAGGGAGAAGGTCAGAGTGAGAAGCGGACTCCCCATGGAGCTGGGAGCCCGATGTGGGACTCCATCTCGCGACTCCGGGATCATGACCCGAGCCGAAGGCAGTTGCTTAACCAACTGAGCCACCCAGGTGCCCTACTTAACATTTTTTAAAGAGATAAACTATTGTACCCCGTCGTGATCCCATTTACCTCATTTTCCCCAAAGGGAATCCTATCCTGAATTCAATGTGTATCTTGTCAGGCTTATTTTTATATTTATTTGATATATGTACTTATCTCTAAGCAAAATAAACTGTTTTTTGTAATTTTACTAGACATTATGAATTCATAAATAATAAGTAACATTATTTTGTGCATTCTTTTTTTTTTTTTAAAGATTTTATTTATTTATTTGAGAGAGACAGAGAGAATGAGAGAGAGGAAGAGGTCAGAGGGAGAAGCAGACTCCCCACTGAGGAGGGAGCCCGATGTGGGACTCGATCCCGGGACTCCAGGATCATGGCCTGAGCCGAAGGCAGTTGCTCAACAACTGAGCCACCCAGGCGCCCTATTTTGTGCATTCTTAAAATGCAACATAGATGGTTCCATACTTCCCTCTTTAATTATTAGGACAATTGTGCATTGGCCTCCTCCCTATTCCTTGCAAGCACCAGCTGTGCTTCCACATCACAGCCTTTGCCCTTGCAGTTACCTTTTGCCTAGATTGCCCTTCCGCTAACATCCACAAGACCAGTTTCCTACTTCCCTCATGTTTTTATTTAAACAACGGCTTAGGGCCTTCCTGGGCTAACTCCATCTAAAACTATAAACCCTTTTAATCTTTTGTCTCCTTTACCTTCGTCATTATTTTCTTTGTGCTTTTTGCCATCTAGATCACTAAACATTTGACTTATTTTCTTTTTTATGGTTGATATCCCTCCAGTAGAACGCAAGTTCATTGAAGACAGGGACTTTTGCTCGTTTGTTTTCTTTCGGTTTTTCTGTTTCGGCTCTGTTTTTATAACTGCTTTATCCCAGTAGCTTACGTAGTGTTCTGTAAATATTGGATGATTGATTAAATGTATGTCATTGGGTAATTCACTTTCTTTTCTCAATAGTATGTTTTTGGGAAAAAAAATGGTATTTTTTTAAGGTTTTATTTCTTTGAGAGGGAGAGAGAATAAGCAGGTGAGGAGCAGAGGGAGAAGCGGACTCCCCACTGAGCAGGAGGCCCAATTCCGGGCTCTGTCCTGGGACTCCAGGCTCATGATCTGAGTCATGGCAGACCCTTAACTCTGACTGAGCCACCCAGATGCCCCAATATGTTTTTGAAGTCTATTCCAAGTTAATAATGGTAGCTCTGTTTCATTTTCACTGCTGTATAGCATTCCACTGAATGTCTAAATCATATATTAAATTCCCATTTTTTGGAATTGTTGACATATTATTCCGCCCCCCCCCCTTTTTTTCCGTTTACAAACAGTGCCACATGGACATTTCCCAGCATTTCTCTTTGGGTAAAAGTGTAAGAGTTTATCGATAGTATAAAGAGGTGAAATTCCTGGCTATATCAGTTACCCATTGCTGTATCACAAAACATCCCAAACTTACTGGCTTAAAGTAATGATTTATACAATTCTAGGTGTTGACAGGGTGGTTCTGTTCGTTTTTCTCATCTGATTATGATCAGATGATGACTGGCATGGCTGAGTAGTCCAGCACGGCCTCACTCACACGTCTGGCCATTGGGACTATCTGTAGACAAAAGCACCTCAGAGCTTCATTTGGCTTCTCATCCTCCAATGGGACAGACAAGCTTCCTCACAGCATGGTGTTCTTGAGGCATCAGCCAAGCAGAAGATGCAAGGCTTTTTAAGTCCTAGGTTCTGGAGTGCACTCAGCATCACCTCCACCGTACGGTGTTGTCAAAGCAAGTCACAAAGCCCGTCTAGGTTCCCAGGATAAAAGAAGTTGTAAAATATTCTGGCCAAGTCTTTCTAATCTTCTGCATTGGATCATGGGTTTCACATATCTTCAATTTTCCTGGATGTTGCCAAGTTTCTTTCTAAAGTAGTTTCACCAATTTATTCTCTAATTGGTACCAACTACTTATTAAGAGGGAATATCTTTGGAGAAACAATGTGTATGTATGACAAAATAGATACTCATAGTCTTCTCCCAAATCTGTCTTTCCTTTAGGTAGTAAACTCTGCTAAGTCTCTGCTACACATTTCAACAAAACCTGGATCCTTTTCCTTCTGGACACACGGATAGGTTACATTCCCCACATTCCATTGTAGTTAGGGGTGGCCCATATTGCTGAGTTTTCGTCAATGGAAGTGATTGTTGCCAATTTCAGACTTGGCATATAAATTCTTCTTATAATTTATTACCAAAGTATAATTTACTCTACCTTCTTGTCCAGATACAAAAGATCCACTGGAACTATGAGGCCTGGACTAAAAGATGGTGAAGCTATTATATAACAACCTAAATGATTGCTCAGAGTAAACATCACACACACACACGCTATTCCCATTGTTGATTGGAATCTATTTGAGCTAAAAATAATCTTATAATTGGTCACTGAGATTTCAGAGTTTATCTGTTGGAGCAGCTGACATTTCCTTAAGCAATGCGTCCCAGGATAAGCAGATAGTATGTTTATTTGTAGACTGTAGGTCTAGATGAGCATTAATCATCCAGCTTTATCTCTAAACATATAACTGGTACCTACATGCCAAATATGTATACATATATGTATATGCATATATGACACTTTATTGAGAAATGATTCACATAACATCCAGTTGACCCATTCAAAGTGTACCATTCAGTGATTTTTAGTATATTTACAGAGTTGTGCAACCATTATTGCAATCAATTTTAGAACATTTTTATCACCCCAAAAGGAAACACTATACCCTTTAAACAGTTACTCTATCTTTCCACCCCCAAACCCCAGTCCTTGGTAGCCACTAATCTGCTTTCTGTCTCCATGGATTTATCTGTTTTGGACATTTGATATAAATGGATTTATATACTATGTGGCCTTTTGTGTCTGCTTCTTCTCCTTAAGACAGTGTTTTCAAGGTTCATCCATGTTATGGCATATGTCACTATTTCATTAATTTTTATGAATGAATAATAATTTTCTTGTATAGATATTTGGATATGCCACATTTTAATTAATCATTAGTTGATAGCGTTTGGGTTGTTTTCACGTTTTGGCTATTATGAGTAATGTTGCTGTGAATATGCATTATACACTTTTTTCTACATGTAGTTTTTTTATGTTTCGAAAATCCTGATATAACATGCATAAGGGCATATTTCCAATTTAAATGAAGAAAGTTCATTTGAAAAGCAAACTCTTTTTAAAGCATTGACATCATGGAAGAAACAAATACAGAAGGGTATCTTCATGATGGAACTTTAGAAATTAATAAATTAATATAATAATCACTTTTCATTCTGCAGACTATGAACCTAGTCTTAATATGTCTCCTCTGGAATATATCTTGTTTTTCCAGTAATGAAGTACTAAGAATGTAATAGAAGCCAAACTTATGGCTTTGCACCATAGTCCCATGAAAAGCACTAGTACTTTGGATTAGTTAAACTTTTTACTTATTTATTTAGCATACATTGATTGAGTCCCTACTCTGTCCAGGTACCAGGGACGTGACTGTGAATAAGAAGAAAAGGCTCTGCTCTCATTAATGAGAAATACATTTAAAAATGAACAAGACAACTGGAGATTGTAATATTTACTATGAAGGAAATTACCAGAAAATATTATATACAGTGTAGTGTGGAGAGGGAGGAGGGCTACTTCTGAAGCTGAATGATGAGCAGAAAGCAACCTTGCAAAGCACTGGGATGAGTGGACTCCAGGCATCAAGGACAGCAAGTGTAAGGTCACTGAGGGGAACAAGCTCAGTATATCTGAGGAACAGAGAAATACTAGAGCCATAGACTTTATAAAGGGTATAACTTCTTTTTTCCCCCCCAAATATGTTTATTTTATTTTTTCAGTGTTACAAGATTAATTGTTCATGTACCACACCCAGTGCTCCATGCAATCAATATGTGCCCTCAATACCCACCACCAAGCTCGCCTAATCCAAAACCCTCAGTTTGTTGCTCAGAGTCCACAGTCTCTCATGGTTCATTGCCCCCTCTGATTTCCCCCCAATCACCCTTCCCTTCCTTCTCACAATGCCCGCCATGTTTTTCCTTATGCTCCACACGTGAGACCATAAAATAATTGACTCTCTCCACTTGACTTATTTCACTCCACATAATCTCTTCCAGTCCCCTCCATGTTGATACAAAAGTTGGATATTCATCCTTTCTGATGGAGGCATAATATTCCATTATATATAGGGACCATATCTTCTTTATCCATTCATCTGTTGAAGGGCATTTTGGTTCTTTCCACAGTTTGGCAATTGTGGCCATTGCTGCTATGAACATTGGGGTACATGTGGCCCTTCTTTGTACTGCATCTGCTTCTTTGGGGTAAATACCCAGTAGCGCAATTTCAGGGTCATAGGGAAGCTCTATTTTCAATTTCTTGAGGAATCTCCACACTGTTTTCCAAAGTGGCTGCACCAACTTGCATTCCTACCAACAGTGTAAGAGGGTTCCCTATAAAGGGTATAACTTCTGATGATGTTGTACTATCTCATATCTGATTACTAATTTAAGAAGTATTTCTCTGCTTTCATAGATTCTAGAATTAGTGTTGATTTGATATCAACTAGCATCTTAGAGACAGTTTTTGCCCAATGTTCTGGAATCATATTCTGGATTCCTAGTGGTGTGAAAAATCACCTGTTACAAGTACCAGTCTAAAAATCTGTCAGCGAGGCAATAAACATTTGGAAACCCTAGAGTAAATCTTTCCAAAAACCTAGATTTTTGTGTAAAATGAGCCCAAAGTCAACTGGCATGCTGAGCATTTTATGGGAATAAATTGGGTGCTTTATGAAGTACACTCATTCTTCTAGGCCACTGGGACCGAAATACTCACCGCGCTGTTGCCACAGCGAGTGGAATGGGTTTGCAGTGGTTAGAGGATTTAGCACTTCTTTCAGAATTGCCTGGCTTGACCTTAAGGTGGAATTCATGCTCTGGGTCAGTGGCTGTGAGTGGGTTGGGATGTTCTTATGCAAATACTACGGATATGTGTGTCTTATTTAGAAGACGTGAACTATTCTGAAGAATTTTAGTGATAATTTATTTTTATCCTATAATCTAAAAATGTCATGATTTTTTCAAAAATAGTCAAATGATTTTTGGAATAATCTATAACTTCTAATTTTTTAGGAACTTACTTATCTAGCATTTTTCCTATCTGTGTTACAGCAATGAATAAAGAAATAAACACCAAGCCTCTGGATAGGCCCAGTAAATTAAAAATCAGTTCTCCCTAATAACTTCATGAGACCTTACTGTCTTTCTGCATACATATATTTCTAATGAGGGTGGCTATCTTTTTTCCACTCTCTCAGCCAATCAGAAAATAGGTAAGATGTTAGGTGTAACTAGGTATATTGACATGAGTAAGAATAAGTGAAATCTTACCACACATCCCTATTAGCTCAAGTATTGTGTGTCTCTTATTAATCCAGACCAGTTCAACTCACAATCAAAATTACAGAAGTGGCAAAATTTAATAAAAGGCCTAAAATATTTAAATTTAGTAATTTATTTGATAAAACCTAGATATGTTATAAATTTATAGTAGTTCCTATTTTTGTGTTTGATTTTTTTTATCCTCTATACCTCTACAACAGTACTGCTTTTATGTACTTTTATGTACTGCTTTTAGTCTTATTCTTTTTAAATCAGCTAAAATGATCTTTTCTATCTGTTCTCTGAGAATGTCTTCTATAAGCTGACAAGAGCATCACCATCTTTGCTGGTATAGCAATGATTGTGTTATTATATGAAATTCCTTATCTCATTTTATTTTTATTTTAAAAAGTGCTAAAAATAATAGTAAAGGGCATGGGGTTTATATCCTTGATACAGTTGAAACAAATAGGGAAATTGCTGATGTCTTGAAAGTGCCCATGGGACTGAATCAGGGACACTTTGAAGGTGAAACCATGTTTGAAATATGGCACAGCTGTGTATGTTCCATAAAAAACTGGATCTGAGCAACAAGGTGTCATCAGATATTTTAACGGTTTTTGGTTCTAGCTTACCTGTTTTATTTTCATATGTATGTCCCAAAATGAATCATGTACCCCAATAGAAGTCTGCAGGTACCGGTAGGGCTTAGAAGAAAGCACCTCCAGGAAGGACGCATGTTATCTGGTTCCTTTCCTTTCTCCTTCCAATGGCAAGTATCTAGTTTTGTGGGATAAACTTGAAGAGAGTCCTCAAAATCAACTTAACTCGTAGCTGCTACATTTGTGAGTCTAGATTTGCATGTTTTACAACTCCTGGTTGGCAAATGCTTCAGTCAGTAAACAGATCATTTGTCCTGGCCTGACGTGAAGCTTAGTCGACAAGTCACTTGCAGCAGGGGAATTGATCTTCTTGGACCTTATGTCTGAAGGGAAGAACTATAGGATGATGGCTTTCTAGAAGCAGTAAGAGATTCGGGTATATATCAGCAGAAAGAGGATTTTCGCAGGCGTAGTTTCTGCATTAAAGAGAAGAGGGGATGGTATTTTCAAATGTTAAAGATGACCTCTGAAGCAAACATATTCATGGCCTCTGAGCTCTCCTATCTTCTAGTCATTGTTAGCCAGTAGAATGTTAAGAATAATTTATCATTCAAAGAGAAGAGACCTAGTCCCTGCCTCCCTTTCTCCCTAGATGAGACTTAAAACAAAGGGAGTTTGGAAGCCTAAGGCTCTGGTTGGTAAGAAGCTAGTCCATCAAAAGGATTGTCAGTTGTGGACTAATTTCTGCACGTATCTCAAGATTTCTTCTCCTGCTGTATCTTCTCCCTATCATACAGTGAACAAACTTCATGACAAAATATTAACAGAATGTGTTTTTAAATGTATCACTTTTAGAGACATTGCTCAGATGAGTATCCAGTCTTGCTCTCCAGCCACTAGGTTCAGTGGTCTGTATCTTCTTTAAAAAAAAAAAAATCAGGTAACAGGAAAAGGTGAGTGTTTTATTGGTTTCAGGATGAGGGAAGGGAATTGGAAAGTCTTGACTCAACCTAAGGAGGATTATTTTGAGTCTGTGCCTCGAAGGGAAATATTCCAGGAAAAATGGAGAGCCATTGTCTTGGTTTTGAAAACCTAGAATGGTCTTTCATTAGTGAAGTGATAACTAGGACCATTTAAAAGGACTGGACACTCAGGCTTGCAGATCACTTTGCTCTCCCCCATAGGAGGGAGACAGCATTGTGGGCATGAGCAAGGGGAGTGAGCTGGAGGAGTTGAATGGACAGTAGTGTCGAGTCAGATTTCTATGTCTCCATCTTCTTTCTAGACGACACCTGTCCTATGCTTCAGAGTTCTCTGTTGGAAAATGTCACCTTCCAATTGTCCCTTTTCCTTTTACTTATTTATTTATTTTTTATAAATTACTTGTTTTTTCCCTTTGCACAAGGAATTTTAAAGCAAAATATAAGTTACAGAAAATATCAGGAGAAAATACAGAGAAACAAAGAGGAAAATAAAATATGCCCCTCATGCTGGATATGTATAGTCTTTCAGGAGGCCAGTTGGTTGGTGTGTATTCTAAATCTTAAAGACATGGCAAGCCCTTTGACCTAGCAAGTGCCCTTCCAGGAACTTATCTTAAGTAATAACTGGATCGTGAGCAGAGAAAAATGTTCAGAGATCATTTCTGTACAGTTATTTATATAGTTTGAAAACTTGGAAACAACCTCAAGGCCCATTGGGAGGGGATTATGATAGATTACACTGTGGCCACTAGAGAATGAACTAGATCAATATTTACTGGTAGGAAGATGTCACCTGTATTTTGTTAAGTTAAAAGAAAGGCCACAAAGCAGTATGATTGACTATTGTTGAAACCAGGGCATAGATGGAAAGAAGTTTAGAAGGCCATAAATATGTTCATCAGTGGTTCTCTGGGTCCTGGAGTTGTGTTTTTGTTTTTATTTTACTTTTATTTCTCTCTCATACTTTCCCATCAGAATTAAAAATATGAAATCATGTATTATTTGACAATTGAGGTCAAAGTTCTGATAAAGCTATTTTGGGTTTGGATAATGAGAAATAGAAAAAAAAAATCCATGATTCACAGCTGAAGAAAACTCCTTTTAATTCTCTGACATAGTTTTCTAAATAGCCTTCTCTAGTTGTGTGCACGAATATCTATATATGTGTATATAATTTTGTTTTAGAAAACCAGAATGTCCCTTGTTAATTGAGAATTATAGATATGATATCTAGATCTCATCTAGATCTCTAGATGAGATCTAGATATCATCTAGAGATCTAGATATCCTGATAGATATCAGGACAGTTGGACTCTCAGATAAAATATAGATATACACTCACACATGCATATTTATTACTACCCACTAATAAGTACTTATTAATAGGTGATTTTTTAAAAAATATTTTATTTATTTTTTTGACAGAGAGAGAGATCACAAGTAAGCAGAGAGGCAGGCAGAGAGGGAGGGAAGCAAGGCTCCTTGCTTAGCAGAGAGCCCGATGTGGGGCTTGATCCCAGAACCCTGAGATCATGATCTGAGCCGAAGGCAGAGGCTTTAACCCCCTGAGCCACCCAGGCACCCCAATAGGTGATTTTAATATTATTATTATTATTTTTTTAAAGATTTTATTTATTTATTAGAGAGAGAGAGATTGAGAATGAGAGGGGAGAATGTCAGAGGGAGAAGCAGACTTCCCGCAGAGCCGGGAGTCTGATATGGGACTCGATCCTGGAACTCCAGGATCATGACCTGAGCCGAAGGCAGTCGCCCAACCAACTGAGCCACCCAGGCGCCCCAATAATATTATTATTTTTATAGGAGTATTATTATATTTATTTGAGTATTATATTGAATAATATATGAGTATTATATATATATTATATTTTATATGAGTATTATTAATTAGTAATTATTAATACCTACTAGTGGTAACAAAGATAAAACATTTTATTATTCTTTAACCTAAACGTTTTCCACTTCTTTCTTGCTTAATCTCTGAGTTACTTTTGGTCATGAAATGACTAAAATTATTTAATATCAACAAATAACTAACCCTATGTTTAAGAAAATTACATTGATTTTTATGTTGTTGGCCTTCCTGGTCATCATTTTCTTTCTTTCTTTCTAGCATATGTAATTATCAAATAACTATGTAGGGCTGAAATAGTGAGCCCTGGGTTATGTCCTCTGAGGTTGCTTGCCTCTCTTGTCTCCACTGGCTAGTATCACTTTTCACTACACACCACATACTATGCCAACTCTGATGTAGTTTAAGCCAGTTTATACTAGTTCTTCAAAAAGGATGTCTGATCAGTCCCTAAAACCACCAGTGAAGGACTTTCTTCAATCTTCCAGATTAAGTGGTTCCCTCCAGCAGATCACTCCAATTTATGGGGTCCATTTTCTTTCCTTAGTTATCTGTGCATCCCTTAAATTCTGTGTCCTTGCTGGTAGAAGGGCCATACTTTCTCCTGTCTGTGGCCAATATAGAACACCCACAATCAAATTGCTCCTTTGGCCTTTCAAGTTTGAGGGGAACAAGAGAGACCATTCAGCTAGAATGACCCAAAAATTTGGTTGTATCTACATGAATGTGGCATTATGACTTATGGTATTCTCTGCTTTTAGTCCCCTAATGGTGATTTTATTTTGTGGAGGCATTAGCAAAGAAATTCACCTCATTGAAGAAAAGGAATTTAATGTCTTAAATTTTTCCCTCCACATATGGTAACCTGAAATCTCATTCATGCTCTGTGAAATTGAAGAAATTGGATATTTGGGAATGGAAATTGGTGGTCCTCCAAGCAATATGGGATCTAAAAGTGTTAAATCCTTTTATAAATAAACGTTGATTCAGACTGGAATGTCTTGGCTTGATCTTAAAGGTGATATTATAGGAGACATATAGCCGTTGACTAGCTTTAAAGATAATTATCTTCACATTCCAGTCTTAGGCTGCCATCAGCAGGGCCTGTCTTGTGATGAAGTCAACCCTCTTTCCTGGCCTCCAACCCCAGGATGTTTGCAAACCACACTCAGCTTGGGAATCATGAATGCAAAAAAAATCCCGTAATAGTGGCAAGTGTAATCTTTCAATCCTTCTAGATCTCCATGCTTCCATGTCTCAGCAATTTGAGTTTATTTCTAATTGGACGAAGTCCTGCTATCTTTGGGTTGTGAGATCAATATTTGTGATTTGCATTGCTAAATTTGTAAAATTTAACTTTCTTTTATGTGGTATATTAGACTCAGCTACATCACTGGGGTATGCGCATGTGAGTTTTTGGATGAAGTTGTGAAACTAAGTCTGTAATTTCCTAGAGACATGAGGGATGGCAGGAGGGAGAAAATTAAGAGCAAGTTCCTTGCTAGACTGTGAATACCATGAGTGCAGGGACTGAATGCCTCATACCTGGCACAGTGCCATAATAAGTTCTGTTGAATTAATGAATGAATTTATAGAGAACTTGAAACACACTAAATGTTCTACCTTCAATTCTTATAAGAGATGCTAGGAAGCAAATTACCATAGTGGTCATCACAGACTCTGGAACCTCACAGCCTGAGTTCAAATCCCAGCCCTGCCACTTACTAGCTGTGTGACTACAGGCAAATTACTTAACCTCTCTGTGCCTCAGTATCTCTATCTATAAAATGGGATTGATAACTCAAGAGTGTCACAAGAAATAAATGGGATGGTAAAAAATTATATACACCTTAGATCGATGAATAGCACAGGGTAAAACCATATAATAATTAGTATTAATACTTGTTAGTTAATTTGTTATTGGGTATTGATATTAGAGCTTAGGAAAAATACTGGAATATTTGGTTTGTCTTTTGTTTTAAGTGGAGATAGAAACAAATATTTATGTATCTGCTTACAGAAAAATACATTAATTTTTTTGAAATATGTTTTTATATTTATCTTTTGGACTAGCTGTTGATTCAACCTAAAAATAGAGTATTTAAAGGGGAAACAGTAAAAATGCATAGTGTGTATGTCCATAAGAGAGAGAAGGCTTTCCATGGTCAAATGGGCAAAATTATCAAACATATGAAGACCTCTCAATATAAGTATTTTTCCATGTAAATAAACATAAGTGGCCAAATTAACCTCAGAATCTTTGGGTACAAAAACATAATATTTTATTTTTTCTAGTCAAATTGTTAGATCACAACCTCCTCCCCATCAGCCATGCTTAGGAGAAAATAAAATCTCAGGCAATATAGGGGCCTCTCTGTCTCCCTCAGGGTACTAGTAATAACCCTGAACTTATGCACCCAGAGTGCTTGAGGTAAAGCTTCTGGTCTTTGGTTCAGGTGACTCTGGGGCGTTTGGGGTCCATGCCAAAGGTAGTTGGTAATAGTTCTTTCCCATGGCCACCTGAACCCTTACCCTTAGCATTTGGTCCTGGGCTTCTTGTCCTCCTCTTCTGGGGAGCTGCTTGGGGTGTGATGCAGGCCCTTGCCTTGCCTTGTGAAATCCAGTACCCCTTTAATTACCCGAGGTATAATCCACATCTCTGAAGTCCAGCCATCACACAAGCATTCAAATGCATTCTGATAATTTGACTCCTCGCACCAAGAATCCAGGTTTTTGGAAACTAAGTCTCTTATGTCACCTCTGTGTCAAGAGAAGAACAAAACTCGCCAGGACCCAAACCTTCCTGGGCCACCCGCTCTGGACCAGGAGAGGGAAGGAATCCTAGTCCTAAACCTTTCTCGATGCACCCATCCCTAAAGAACATTCCCATTTGGATTATCCTGCCACATAATTTTAGCACCATTGTGAAAGGAACATAAGACCAAAGTACAGATTTGAAAGACTCTAGAAGGCAGTCAGTTTGACTGAGGGCACTGGATCAGACGGACTCCCTGGCGCTAGTCCTACAACTTCTAGCTACTAGACCTTGGCTCTATTCAACCATTTTAGGCCTGTAACATGGGAATAGTAGTGGGCCTGCCTCATTCAATGAGATAATTCTGTTCAATAAATAGACCAGCATCTGGCCCAAAGCAGGTATTTAGTGAAGGTGACTGTGTTACTATTTGAGCTACTGCTTTATCTAGGGATTTGGTCTATGCTTATGGCCTCTGGTTCCCTCTGCATTGCTCAGGACAGCTTGTCCTCTGTGGATAGTAAAGGTGGTGCTTGGGCAGACCTTGAATCCTCTTCCTCCTGATGGTGAGCGACAGTCACATCCCCTTCAGCCAAGATCACGGAAGCTGCATATGGTGTCCCCCGGGGTGGGAAAATTGCACTGGTGCCCCTGAGTGGTGCAGAGAGGGCCACAAGTGGGCGTAGAACTCATCTAATTCAGGAGCTTACCTTACAAAAGGAAAAATTGAGGCGCAAAGAAAGCTGCTTTCTGAAAGCTGCCTGACCTTTCCTGCTTCCTCCATTCCCCACACTCCCCCGCCTTAGCTCAGACTGTTTTCTTCCTAGGATGATCTTGCCATTATCCCTGCTTGACAAAATTCTACCTGTCCTTTAAAATAGAAAGTCAAAACTGGTAGTGATCTAGATGTGGCCAACAAATGTATTTTGTGAATTCAAGTAGGTTTTTGTTTTTTTTTTAATTGAGGCACCATTTAAAAAATATCAGATTTCACTGAAAAATTCAGATACTTTTTCTTCTTTGGATTAGAGGATCTGGCCACTTAGAACCTGTGTTTTTGCCTGGTGGAGATTAGTGGCACCTAAGGAGCATTTTCCCTGTCTGGCCAGCATCACTTCTTGTTAATAACTGCTCTGCCCTGCTGGTGTTTAGGTTTGTGACTCCTGTTTTAAGACGTTGTCTAAATACTATCACTTCCGAGAAGCTTCCCTTTCCCCCGCATCTTGCTTTTCCAAATGTATCTTCTTGTTTATGCCTCTTAACACTCTGCTCATGCCTCTTCTATAGCAGATACGGAATTCTGTCCTGCTTATTGTTGTTTTAGTAAACAATACTTATCATCTATTTAGTGCTTACTAAGGGCAGGGCAAAGGGCTGAGTGTTTCATGGACATTCTAATCTCCAGGCCTCACTACGACCTTGTGTGATGTGTATTATTATCTCCAATCTACAAAGGCAAAAGCCCAGAGAGTGTAAGTGGCTTACTCAAGGTCACACAGCTGGTAAGTGGCAGAGAAGGAATTCAGGCCATTAGCTACCCAACCTCAGTGCCTGTGTTGGCTCCTGTTTTATACTAATGGATCTCTCCCTACATACTGAAAGCTATGGGATAAGCAAGAGTACAGTTCTCTAACTCCCTTACATGAAATGTTTCCAGAATACATGCTACATCAGAGGCACAGAATTCTGATCCATTTTCCCCAATTAAACAAGTAAGCATGAATGATATTATGGGTCATGACAATGATGCCCAGTACTGTGCTGGACATTTACCCTGCTACTTCATATAGTCCTACAACTGTCCCATGTGGCAGGATGTATATCTCTATGTCTAGTTAAGGAATGGGAAGCTCAGTGCGGTCAGGTACCTTGGCCAAAGACATACAGCATTAAGTGGACAGGATTTGAACCTGGATTTTTTTTTTTTTTTAAGATAAGGGGAGTGGGGGCAGGGACAGAGGGAGAGAGAATCTTAAGCAGGCTCTATACCCTGCACAGAGCCTGATGCGGGGCTTGATCTCACAACCCTGAGATCATGACCTGAGCTGAAATAAAGGCTTGGATGGGTAACTGACTGAGCCACCGAGACACCCCTAAACCTGGATCTTTCTTGACTCTGAGTCTCATATTTTTTTCTTCAACCACCACCAGCTCTCTTGTGTTTGTGAACCACTTTTCTTATATAAAGGCAATTAGCCCATTAGTAAATTAAATAAACCAAGCCTTCTAGTTTGTTTCTCCCCAGCTGTACAGATGACACGAGAGTCTGATTCTTCGGCAGACACTTTCTGAGTGACCACTCTGTGTTAGATATTAGGTCAGGCCTGGGTGCAAAGATGACAAGGCAAGATCTGTGTCAAGAGCCTCACCATCAAGGTGAAGTTCGTGAGGCAAGAGTCCCTATCCATCTGGGCTCCTTTATGGGCCATTAGCACGGATCAGGCAGAAGTCCCATACCAGTGGTTTGCCTGTAGCGTCCTGCCATTCAGCCTGATTACTCTTGTCTGGATGAACAGAAATGAGCAAAGATATCCTACAAATGCATTGGTTTCCTTTTACTGACTTTCTCCTAAACACAGAGCTACTTGTGAATTTAGAGACTTTTCTGGGCTGAATGATTGTAGTCACTGTTTGCTTACAAAGATTTATCTCCTGTGAGAATGTGGTAATTCTTTCTTTCCCAAATAGAGGCAAGTCAGTGATATCAATGCTTAAGTGCTCTTTGGAAAATGGGGAATATTGTGTGAACCAGTAGTTCTCACACTTAAACTTGCACCAGAATCTATCCTCAGGGTTGCTGTACACAGATAGCCAGGCCATACCCCAGAGTTTCTGATTCTATGGGTGGAGGCAAGGGGATGAGGAAAGGATGTATGAATGTGCATTCTCACAAATTCCCTGATGAAGCCGCTGCTGCTGGTTGGGGAACCCCCTTTGCAAGTCACTGGTGTGACTATCAGGTGTTACTATTTTTACTAATTCTAGTTATGAGTTAGGTGTTATTTATTAAGTGCCAGCCACGTGCTAGACCCCAGCTTGGAATTACAGATAACTCGGTAAATAAGTAAGACATGAGGCAGAGAGCCTAGTGAGGGAAATGGGAAGATACATACAAAGGAATTGTTAAGTAGAGTAATTTATTGTGATACATGCTGGAAGGTAACAAACTTGGAACTGAGATGAGGCATACCAGGGACAGGTGGGAGGCCGGTGACTAACTTTATCCAAGGGGATTCAGAAGGGCCTTTGGGAGGTGGTGACATTTATGTTGAGACCTGATAGGTGAGAAGATGCCTATCATTTGAAGGGTTTGGAAGGGGCGGGGGAGAAACAACCATGGTAAAGGAGAAAGACCAGATTCTACAAAGTCCAGGGAAGGCCAGAGTGGCGTGGGATGTCGTTAAGAAGGCAGGCAAGGGCTGGATAAAACAGGGCCCTTGTTGGTCAGGAGAAGGAGTTGGGGGTTCATTTGCCAGGCAATAGAAACCACACTGCCTCTTTTAAAACTATATTTTGATTTTGGAAGTCAGTGCTTGAAGGTGTAAAAATTCCTTTGCTCAGTTGTAGGGCTTGGGCTCTCTCCACCCGTAGTACAAAAAACGGAAGTGGTAATTCACCCTCACCTATCGCTGAAGGTAGGAACATGCATTGGGGACTGATGGGATTGGGCAGTGCTTCCCACACTACACACACACACACACACACACGCGTGCGTGCGCAACACCAAACTGAGCAATAAGGTTGGTGATTTGTCTCCTTTTTTTACCTTTGTCTCCTTTTTTACCTTTTCTTACGTTAGAGAGGTTGCATCTGGGTAGAAAATGCTCTTTCCACCCTCACCTTTGCTTTTGAAGTCAGCATTGTTGCCAAACGTTGTAAGTTAAACCTTAGCAGGAATTAATCAAAGACTGAGTCAGAAATTAAAATGGGAACCTGTATAAAATAGGAACTATCATGCCTTTCCGTATCTCTGAATCGAAGCAGAAGATGCCACCAAGCCAGCTGTCTCTGTCGACACCTCGGTGCTCCTGAGTGTCAAGGAGCTCACGTGGCCATCCCGTTCAGAACTGTGTTCACCTGGATATTCTCTTTCTCCGCCTTGGCATGAGATTCTACTTCAAATCATCCCGATGAGAACATGTTCATGATGGTTTCTACAGCACTGGGAATTGCTGCTTTTTTTGGTCAGGTCTGCTAGAGTTGTAAAAGGACACTTTCTGGACATTAACTTTGTAGCAAAAAGGGGTAGAATGAGGTTGGCAAGGGAAGAAACAATTTTGATGTAATAAAAATAGGATTGTTCGGAGCTGAGATGAGAGCTCTCTTACTGTTTGGTATTCAGATGAAATTTAGTTTGGAAGTCACATCAGTGAATATTATATTTCTTCAGAACCTCGGCTGTGTTTTCCATCAGGGGGCATCTTTATTTCACTTACTTGTGCAGCAAGCTGTAAAACTATAGATGGTTTCAACTTTGTTTTTTGTTTTTTGTTTCTTAACCTACAGGTACTCCAGCCATTCAAATATGTTTTTAGTGTCTGTTCTGGAACCTTAAAGAAATGATTTTGGACAGGGCCAAACATTTTGTGGCACCTACTCCACACAGTCCCTTTCTTTTCTATGCTTACTTGCATTGGCACTTAATTTGTTACCGTGTATTAGAACATTTCCCCGTCGCCTCTGAAACTGTCTCAGAGGCAAGGCTTTTAGAACCTGAGTTTTTTAAACACGAAACAGGATTATGGATTAATCTCAGGCAGTGAAGTCCCTGGGGGCAATGTAACCTGACAAGTAAGACTCTGCTCTTGGCAAGCCCCTTGCGGGGTCGCCCTCCGTTCCTGCCGGTGACCTACTGGACGAAAGAGTGGATGTGTGTGTGAGTCTAGGCATGACTTCTCTAAAGATCAACATTTGTACACACTGGAGTCACCTTTTATACATAGTGCTACTGACATTAACCAGAGAAGGGGGCCTGACAGCCCCAGCCTTAAAGCCAGCTAGAGTGGCCAGGCTGTGCGCACAGCGGTTTATCTGAAGGGATTCAGCACATTACACAGCCTAATTGTGTTTCGTCCAAAAGGAACTATTGCCCAGATAGAGGCGCCTCTAAGGTTACTGAGCCTGACCCATCAAAATGGGGTAGTCGTTTCCATATATGTAGAGTTGTTAGATATTTTAAATACCAAGGCTGTTTCTCCTTGTGAAGTCCAGATACCATGATCTCCTTATAGATAATTATAATGGTATTAATTCTGTAAGAAAAGAGAGGAAAAATATTTTTTGAACAAAATAATTTACATATTTGAGAAATCATAAAAGGGAGAAAAAGTCCCAGCTGAAGCAATCGGACCCGTGAGTGAGTATTTGGCATTCAAGCAAGGAATCCAATGTTTTCACTTATGTTTGTCTTGAGACTATTTAATACCAGGATTATGTCTGATTCAGGGTTATGTTTAATCATTTTATATGGGACTAGACTATAATCTCATATTGGTAATAAAAGTGGTTTTTTTTTTTTTTTTTAATCTGAAAAGAGCTACTTGGAGAAAGAATCACCTATTTTGAAAATAGAGTTCAAAGGCATAAATTGTAGAGAATGTCTTATGGGGAAAGCATAGACATCTACTTCCAAAGCATTATACAAGTACTTGGTGAAGCCTGGCATTTAATATGTGAGTATAAATTGTCCTGTCGACAGAGCACTTTCCATCACAACTGTGAAGTTTTGAAGAACAAAGTGTCACACATTGAGATTTGAGCAGTTTTTGTCTCTGCTCAGATCAACAGCGAATGCTCCCCTGTGTCTGGGTAATCGGGAAAAACAAAAGTTGCTGCTTTTAAGCATGAAAATTATGCTTGGCAGGATGTGTACTTTGGTGGTTTTATTAGGAATGGACTGGCTTTGACCCTTGCCGTCCACCCACTGTCTGCTGGGCTCCCTCAGGACCAGTACACAGCCCCTAGCTGGGGCTGGGGGACAGTCTCCGGTGCGGAGCCAGGTGAGAAGCAGAGTAACTGGTGCTGGGAGGCCAGTGTCACAACCCCACTCTCATTAGTTCAGCTGGATGGCCAGGAAGTAAAGTGTCAGCCCCCGGAGTGCAGGGAGGATTGAGCAGCACACGGATGACTGCTAGGACTGGAAGAGGGGCCCAGTTGAGCAGATCTGCTCTTATGATCCGGTGGATGCTTAATTCCACTTAGAGATGGAAGGAAAGTGGATAAACCCTCCATCCAGCTTGAAAGTACAGTTCTGTTCTGTCTGTCAGCCCTGCTTACGTGGTGTCTCTCAAACTCATCCCGTCACTTTGTATGTGGGGAGAACTGGCTGTTTGGGTGGGCGTCTTTGTTCCAAGTCTTCCCTTTATGAAGCGGTTTTCCCGAAGTTAACCAATTAAGAATTGTTTTTTTCCATGTAGCAGTAATCGCTCTGAGAGGAGGGAGCCAAGTCGCTGTGGGGGATGCTGTGCCCCAGGGACACATTTGGGAGGATTTCCTTCTCCTGAAGCCACAGGGTCAACATAAAGCCCTATAAAATGTTTTAAATAAAGAAGAAATTGAAGCGGAAGATTTCATTCTGGCACTTCATGTCTGGTTTTTGCTTTCCTCCCACTGAGGAGCTAAACAAGCCAGAAGTCTGGAGGATGTATTTAGTTTGAGGATAATGAGGCTTTACTGTGATTTTTTTTTTTAAACTTACCTAGATTATAATTATAAGGAAACTGGTACCTGCCAATGGCCTTTATAGAGTTAATCTGTGATGCGCTGATAGCTGTTATTGAACATAGTATTTTAAAATTGTGTGTGTGTGTGTGTGTGTGTGTGTGTGATGGTTTGTTTCTTTTGTAAAAGGGGACCAGAGTTATGACATTTTTATCACTTGACTCTTAAGGAAGTCACTTTCTCATCCTGAGTCAGTGTCAGGCCATTGATTTGAATGCTGAAGGTTTTGCCTGCATATGTAGTTGTCCTCAGGAAGACATTTAGGACAAGAGCAGTTCTCTAATGGTAAATGATGTAGAACATCTTTGTGTGTGCTTATTTGCCATCTCTATGTCCACTTCATCAAAATGTCCGTTCATGTCTTTTATCTATTTTTGAATTATATTAGAAATTTTACTGTTGAGTAGTGTAGTTTAGTTCAATGTTTCAATGTTCTTTTTTTTTTTTTTTTTGTCTATGGATGTCCAACTATTCCAGCACTATCTGCTGAAAAGGCTATCTATCTTTACTCCAGTGAATTGCTTTTGCTCCTCTATCAAACATCACTTGAGCATTTTCGTGTATGTCTGTTTGTGTGTTCTCTCCTGTTCTGGCAACCTGTATGTCCGTCCGTCTGCCGATATCACCTGTCTTTGCTACTGTAACTATTCAGTAGCCTTGATATTAGGTAGAGTGATTCTTTCCACTTTATTCTTCTTTGTAAGGATCATTTTAGCTATTTTAGAATCTGTGTGTTTCTATATAAATTTTAGAATAAGCATGTCTATGTCTTTAAAAAAAACTTGCTGAGATTTTGTTAGGAATTACATTAAACTGATACATCAAGCTTGGGAAAGTTGACATACTATGTTTAGTCTTATAATCTATAGATACTCTATCTAAATTTTCTTTGATTTTTTTCATCAGAAGTTTCTAATTTCCAGTATATAGATCTGGTACATGTTTTGTTGTTGTTGTTGTTTTGGGGTTTTTTGTATGTTTTTTAGAGAGAGAGAGAGAAAGTACATGTGCATGCAAGCAGGGGGAAGGGGCAGAGGGAGAAGGAGAGAGAGAATCTTAAGCAGGCTCCATGCCCAGTGCAGAGTCCAATGCATGGCTTAATCTCACAACCCTGAGATCATGACCTGAGCTGAAATCAAGAGTCAGATGCCTAACCGACTGAGCCACCCAGGCACCCCTAAATCCTGTACCTGTTTTAATTTAATACTTAAAGATTTCATTTTTTAGAGTGATTATAAATGGCATTTAGTTTTTAATTATGGTTTCGACAGTGTATTATTATATGGAAATGCAATTGATTTGTGTGTGTTGACCTTTTATTCTGCAGCCTTGCTGAACACATTTATTAGTTCTAGGTTTTTTGGTTTTTTTTTGTAGATTGCCCAGGATTTTCTACATAGATAATTATTTCATTAACAAGTAATGACAGTTTTGTTATTTTCTTTCCAATTGTTATGTCTTTTATTTCTTTTTCTTGCTTTAGCACAGTGGCTAGAACTCTAAGTATTATACTGAATAAGAGAGTGAGAGCAGTTATCCTTGCCTTGCACCTGATGTTAGAGGAAAACATTCAGTCTTTCACCATTAAGTATGATGGTAGCTGTGGATTATTTTTGGTAGATGTTCTTTATCATGTTAAAGAAATTCCCAGGGGCCCCTGGGTGGCGCAGTTGGTTGAGCGACTGCCTTTGGCTCAGGTCATGATCCCGGAGTCCCGGGATCGAGTCCCACATCGGGCTCCCAGCTCCATGGGGAGTCCGCTTCTCATTCTGACCTTCTCTCTCTCACTCTCTCTCTTTCCTAATAAATAAATAAATAAAATCTTAAAAAAAAAAAAAAAGAAATTCCCAGTATTTGACACATATATTTTGCAATGCCATTTTATATTTTTACAGTGATTAGGTGTGCTGTATGATGTAGTTGAGTTTGGGAAAGGGAGATTATTCTCGGTGGGCCTTATCTAATTAGGAAACCTTTAAAAGGGACTGATCTATTCCTGAAGAAAAAGAGTCAAGGCATGAGAAAAATTTGATGCAAGGGACATTTTTCTATTGCTGGCTTTAAAGATTTGAGTGGTCCATGTGACAAGAAGTTCAAATGGTCTCTAGGAGCTAAGAATGGTAAGGAGAAGGGAATCTCATATCTACAACTGTAGGGAACTGAATTCTATTCCAAATGCATAAGCTTGTAGGAGGGCCTTGAGCTCTAGATAAGAATGCAGCCTGCCATATCTCAGTTTCAACCTTGTGAGGCCCTGAGTGTAGAAACCAGTCACACCATACTTCCTCCCTGGACTTCTGACCTACAGAACTTTCAGCTGTGAAGGTGGTGGCAATTTGTTACATAGTAATAGAAAATTAATACAAAAATCAAATAAGATATTTTGGAACAGTGCTGGAATCAAAGCCTATAGTGAATACTCTATTCCAGTGATTCAAATGGAGCCCAGGTCTAGTCACTCAATCATGTTCATCCATATACCTGTGGGTGCTGGTTGTATGCTAGAGGCTGTGTTCAGGCCTGGGGGCACTGAGGAGAATGAGCCAAGGTTTTGTTTTATTTTGTTTTTTTACTGTTGAGGGTCTCATGGCCCACATCATCTCAGGATAGCCCCTTCTAACAGTTGTCCCATTATATTTGTACTAGACAATCAGACTCACATTCTGGTGAAGAGTAAGCCATCTGTAATTCTTAGGTAAATCCCTTACCTTTTCTGAGCTTGAGTTAAATGGCCTGATTCTTTGGAAGTATGTGAGGACCAAATGCGTTACAGGAAACCATATTGATTGACTTAGTGATTACCTTTATACAGTATAGTTCCATCTCTTCTTTTCTTCCTCTTGGCATCAAGTCCCATAATTACTTACTGACCATATACTGTGTGTTTGAGAAGATGCTGGGTCTGGTGGTTGGATCAAGGATGCATTAGATTCCATATGATCAAGGACCAAGATGACATACAGAGAGGCTACTGCCTATTGCTCAAGGCTGATGGAACTTTGATGCAAGGGTCCTGAGGGCCTCAGGAAAGGGTTTGGAGTTAGGCTTGATATGGGCTGATTGAAAGTTGTCATAATCGATAGGTATCATCTGCAGAGCCAAGCCAGTAGGAGAATTCAGAGTAAAAAAGGTCTCCTTCTTTCATCTTTCCTCCTTGCAATTGCCTCAGAACTGTCCCTTACATCGTGAGAAAGTAGGCCTGTTTGAGAATACTGGCCCGATTTGTTGAATGGGAATGAATAGACCTTGCTAATAGAGGTGGCTTTAGTGGCACAAGCAAATGGTTCTGACTTTCTAGGGCCTGACAACTAATTTTGAGAGATGTAGAGACAAAATCATAATAACAAAATCATAAAATGCTACACAAACTCAAAACAAAACAAACAACCATACTGGACTTCCAAAATCCATAGGAAATTTATCAAGGAACAGTAATGAAATGAGCAACATTCAAGTGCATTGTGGGGTAGGGTGAGGTGGCAGAAATGACTGTTGACAGCTCTGGAGTCACCAGCACTCCAGCACTCCCTGGTGAACGGGGATTATAATCAGCATAAATCTAAGTGACTGTCAGGAGCAAAGCAGCCATGGCCGGAAGTGTGGCTTGAGTTAAGATTATTTTGGCTGAGGGTAGCTGCCACTGTAACTGCCACCAGAGGGCCCTGCCCTGCCCTGGACTTCTGCTTTGTAACTCTCCTTTGGAGGCTGGTTTGCCAGCAACCGGCTGTTCCATGGGAGCACAAGTACATCCTATGTAGAACTTCCTTGGTTACAATTTTTTAGAAGTTGTTCTTTTTTTTTAATTAATAATTCATATTTGCAGCAAGAGTATGAAGAAAAATAGATTACCTGAAATAACTATGCCTAGAAACAAACACATCATTAATATTTTAATATGTTTCCTTCTAGTCTTTTTGTTTTCTGTGAATATATATTTAAAAACCCACATATAGTTGGGATTGTATTATGTTTATTATTTACTAGCTTTGCTTTTCTCACTTGGGATTTCATGAACCTCTTTCCTTTACATTCAGTCTTTCTACTTAGTGTTTAATATCTGTCCAACATCTCAACAATTGGATGCCTCTAATTTACTATCCAATTTCTTTGCAACACTTAAACTTACACACACACACATGATAATTTATTTAACTCATTTATTTGGAAGGTGAGTGTACATATGTGTGTGTATATATATACAAATTTATGCATATATACACACAAAATTCTTAACCTGATTTTTATAAACAACACTATGATGAACATGTCAGAATAATTTCCTCTGGCAGCATACCTTATGATAGCCTTAGAATAAATTCCTAAAGTGGAGTCATGGATCAAATGATAATTCACGAACTATAGTGAATTTAAAGGAATTTAAAATTTTTTCTCATATATTCAAAAGAGATAAACTTTCCACAAAGATTGAAATAATTTTTTTAAGATTTTACTTATTGTTCGAGAGAGAGAGAGTGGTGGGAGGGGGGAGAGGGGCAGAGAATGAGCAAGAGTCCTAAGCCGACTCGGCACTGAGTGTGGAGCCTGCACAGGGCTCGATCTCAGGAGCCTGAGATTAACACCTGAACCCAAACCAGGAGTCAGGCATTTAACTGACTGCACCACCCAGTTGCCCCAAAGATTGAAATAATTTCTAAACACTATTGGACAATAAAGTTGTAAAACTTAGATGCTCCGGCTCTTTCCAGTACAATGGCCTCTAGAATTGGCTATTTACATTTTAATTTTTTTTTAATTTTATTTGTTTGGGTGAGAGAGAGAGAGAGAGAGAGGGAAAGAGAGAGAGAGTATGTGCACAAGCAGGGCGAATGGCCTGCAGAGAGAGAAGCAGACTCCCCGCTGAGCAGGGAGCCCGATGTGGTACTTGATCCCAGGACCCTGAGATCATGACCTGAGCTGAAGGCAGAGGCTTAACCGACTGAACCACCGAGGTACCCTACGTTTTAATGTTAATTAAGATAAAACTACATTAAAAATTCAGTTCCTCGGTTGCACCAGTAACATCTCCAGTGCTCTGTAGCCACATGTAGTTAATGACATGTGTATTGGACAGTGCAAGTTAGAACCTTGCCATCATCATAGGAAGTTCTATTGAATAATACTGCTCTGATGTCTTAATAAGTTCCTTCATGGTTGTATTTGGAATCCAGTTAAGTTAGACTAAAATATGAACAACACATATTTGAGAGTGATTTATTTGGTTTGTTATATATTCCGTAATAAAAGATTTCACCTTTCCTTTGAAAATGAAAAATATGTGTCTCTCTGAAAATGTAAGAAAACGGAAATTGTAACTTTATCTTGCTTACTCATCCTCTACTAGGCTAAAAGCTGAGCAACGGTGTTTAAACTAACATCACTGTTGATAATGATTACAGGTTGCTGCGTGCTTGCTATGTGCCAGTGTGTAACTAATGCAACTCGGGGGTTCTTCACAAGGAGCCCAAGGAGCTGCAGTTATTATCCAGAGTTTACAGAAAAAGGAACTCATATAAATAGAGGTCAAGAATCTTTGACAGAGTCACATAGCCTGCACATGGCTGGATCCTGATTGGGAACTAAGCTTTCTGGCTTCAGGGTCCATAGTCTTAACCACTAGCTACAGTGTTTCCAAGAATATCCTAGGGAAAAGACTAGCTCTTTGCGGCTCTGTGAACTGTGCACAGGTAAAGTAAAGAATGCTTCCCAAATGTCCAAGAATTACCTACAGGCAACATACACAGAAACTTATCTACACAGCCTTTTTGTCAAAGAGTTTCCACTGAATCCAGTCTGATCTGGAATAGAGAGTGTTCAGGGCATTGTGGGGAAACTTTTATTCATTTGTTTTCCAACACTATTTGATTTAACAAAATCTAAGTCAGATGTATGTATTTTACACATTTCTTCACTATCCATCTTCTATTATGGTCTGAAGTTTTGTTAATATAAGCATGGGAAGAAAAGAAGGAAAAGGGGGAACTTAAAGTGTCGTCAAAATCAAAGAGCTTGAGCCCAAACACACTCACTTGATGTGGGTATTTGTTTGCCGCTGAAAGATCAGAGGTGACATATTTAAGCAAATCTCCTAGATGCTTACGCTTCAGCCAGGAGGGAGCAGATCCCCAACACAGTCTTGAGGGCGGTCAGGTCCAGGCAGAAAGCAGTCTGGGCATTTTCAGTTTCAACCTTTTCCAAAAGGTGTCACTCTAAGGCAGCAGTGGGAAGGTGGGAAGGAGGTGGAGATAGAAATGTCAGATAAGAATAATTGGAAAAATAAGATTAGTAGCCCTCGTTTTAACAGATTCTTTGCCACAAGCATCACTGTCTGAGAAGGTCTTGCTCTTGAGGAGGGAGGATTTTAGCGTTTATCTTCACCCTCTAATCTCTGGGTGACCTTCTCTGTGCCCAGCGCGGAGCTCGGCCAGGTCCCAGCTATTCCCACAGGACCAATTCACATTCCGCTTTGGCTATAACCTGGGATATGGGGATTTCATTGGCTCTGTGTTCTGGTGCAAACTGAAAACTACTATCATCTTGCACTCAGGATGAGTGAAGACAGAAAACCAGGATGGATGGTGAAGGCAAAGGCAAAAGAGACCGTGTATTTTTAAAACATGGTTTAAAAAACTGTTTAAAAATTCCAACTCATTAACACACAATAGACACTAACTCAATACTGACATATGATTTAAGAAAAAAAATTGTTTTATCAAAATATTTGAAGATCAGTTCTTGCCAAGCAAGCCTCATGAAAAGCACAGGACGTTGCCACGTGTCAGGAAGAGACACACAGAACCTGGAGTGGGGCTCTTGGCAGATAACTGAGAGAGAAGCTGGTTTTCAAATATTTAGTTAAACAACACAAATGTATGTGTAAGTTTAAGTCGACACATGTTAATGATTTAAGGTCTTAAACAGGTTTTTTATTTTATTGTTTTAAGGCTCCACTGTTCACTTTAAAAGTTCCGACAGTTTCTCCAGAGCTGGGTATAAGCACTAGACTCTTTAGAAATTGATTTAACAGCTTCATTATTCTTAAGGTGTACAGAGTTATGAATTATTCAAATGCAATTGAATAGTCCTGGTAATTTAACCATTTTATAAGATAGTTTTTGTGATCTGCCACATAGAATGAATAATAAAATCAGAAACGACACATAATTATTTAAGTATTTTTTAAATTTGTGTGGCCTAATGGACATCTAGCTTGAAGAAACTTAATTATTATGTTCTAGGTTGTAACAACAAGCTGATGTATTTTAAAATGTAATCTTAGCTTTCTAGATAGCTAAGAGTATCTAGAGTATCAGAATTTCAGTTTTGATATATTTGGGGGCCTTTAAGGAAATTATTTTAAATTGGAACATCTTGAGTCTTATAAAAGACTTCTGAGGTTGCTGTGAGTTCTGTTTTCATCCATGGTGGCATTTTAAGAATTAAATGGTTTTCTAAATCTCTTTCCCTCTGGAAAATATTATTGTCTGGTAAATTACCAATAGATATACCTCTGAAAGAAGCAAATGCTGTGTTAAATCAAGACAAATATGTTGATTTCCTGCTGAGCTTCTCGAAAATGGTTTTTGACTCATAATCATTGTGCTATTCCCTAATGGAATTGCTATTCCAATTCCCTGCAGGACCACAGGGCCCCACAGCTTGGTCTACCAGCACTCATTTTTTCCTTCCTCTTCAATAAGCCACTCCATTTGACTGACTTAGGGAGGTGGACCATGGGGCCTAGGGCAGGACTGGGTCTTGTTTCACTCTTGCTCATCACTCAGTTCTTTTCTTTAACAGCTTAAAAAAATAAAGATTGATTGATTGATTTGAGAGAGACAGGCAAACAGAGAGTGGGGATAAGGGCCGAGGGAGTGAGAGAGAAATCCTCAAGCAGACTGCTGAGTGCAGAGCCTGATGTGGGGCTGGACCCCAGGACCCTGAGATCGTGATCTGAGCCAAAATCAAGCATCGGCAGCTTAACTGATTGAACCACCTGAGCATTCCTAGCCTTTTTTTTTTTTTTAATCACAGTTGTGATTAGTTTTTTGATTTAAGCTCGTCTGCCAAACCAGAAAGCTTCTGAGGATGAACCCGCCACAAGTGTCCAGCAGAGTGCCTGGCACATAGGAGATGCCCTGCGAGGTGGTGAAAAGGAGGAAGGAGTGCGTATTTTCCAGGTCCCAGGGCAGAGCATGTGGAATGCAGAGCAGGATTCAAAGCTCCTTGCTTCTACCCTAGATCAAAGCTTGGGACAATTTGATTGTGTTATCCTGAAACTCACAGTTTCTGGGTTCTCTTAATGGCTGCTGGGGTAGCCGTGAATGTAGGGCCTCCTTGCATTCAGGAGCTGGGTAACTGAGCCCCCTCATCTCCACAGCAAGAAGAAGGTGCTTGAGGCAAACAGAGAGCAAGACCTTGAAGGGTGTTTGTGAGGATGGCAAGGGAACCACTGATTTATGGAGTAGGAAGGTATCAGGTTTAGACTCACACTTCATCCGTCATTGCACTGACTGAGTCAAAGGAGGATGTTTCAGAATCACGCCTTTGCATTCCCCTTCCTGCCATCCTGCAGGTACTTACTGAGTCAAGGGCCAAAGGGGCTTCTAAAGAGGATGGAGATGTGGTCCTTGCCCTCCAGGGGATTACTATCCAGTTGTAGCAACTAAGCAACCACATGGAAAGTTGTGCAGAAATGTGAAATGGTAT
Organism: Nasua narica; assembly: GCA_028533885.1. Classification (NCBI taxonomy): domain Eukaryota; kingdom Metazoa; phylum Chordata; class Mammalia; order Carnivora; family Procyonidae; genus Nasua; species Nasua narica. Next base: position 20,218,868 of record CM052799.1, on the reverse strand, counting down.
TTAATTAAATGGTAGAAGGTCAAGAGTAGACAGTAGGAACTGGTACTTGGTACTTGGGTTGGATGGAAGTAATGTGGCTAGGAACTCCTCCCGGGGACAGTGGTAACTGTCATGGACACTTCCAGGGCATCTAGCAGAAAGGGCTGGAAGTAATGTGTATTACTTCCCTTTATGCTTGTGCCAGTGCTGTACGGTAATTCCTATCTCCTCCCATTCTATAGGGGAGGGCCTGCAAGCTTAGAGAAAGGTCAGTAATATCCAGGGTTCCTACACGAGGCTGCACTTTGGAATCACTTAGGAATCATCTGTATCTTTAATAAAATACAAAAGCCTGACTCCCACCCTCCAACATTTTGATTTAATTGGTGGAGATGCAACTGTGGTATCAGAATTTTTATTATCTTTCCAAAGGATTCTAATGTGCAACCAGGTTTAAGAAGCACTGTGTTAAGATTGGCCTCAGGTCATAGAGATCCTATTGTGAAACCAAAACTTAATCCAGGTATGTGCTTCTCCAGCTTTTAATCATTGAACCCTTCCTGCAATCGTACAGCTATTTATTGAGTATGGCCACTGGAAGGAGTGTCAGGGCTGTGAAGGATGCCAGGGCTCTGTGACAGAGCCTTAAAGGTGGGGTGGTTTTGGTAACTGGAGGGGGGGTCATTGCCGGGCAACCCATGGCTGTACATGTGCGCGCACGTGTGTGTGTGTGTGTGTGTGTGTGTGTGCATACGCGTTTGTGGATAGATGACAAGAAGCACAATATTTGAATTCGGTAATAAACATAAAATGGGTTGAATACTAACCAGGCACTGTATTAATAAGAGCTGACATTTCTATGGCACCAAGTCCTAGGCATTGTTCTCAGAGGGTCACAGATGTTAACCCATTGAATCTTTACAAAAACCCTGTGAGCTAAGTTCTGTTATTGCTCTCCCATCACACGTGAGAAACCTGAGGCGTAATGAACTTTTGTAACTCGCTCAGAGTGGCACAGATCATAAGTGGTAAGCTAGCTCCTGAATTCTGTTTTGTAACCACTATGCTGTGCTACCTCTTCTGTTTTCATATTTGCCAGTGTCTGCACTAAGAATTGTACACTCACTGCTTCATTTAATACTTGTAGTAACTCTTATGAGAAGTACTGTTGTTACAGATGAGAAAATTCAGACCCTTTCCCAAGGTTCTATGACTAATCCACGGTAAAACAGGTATTATTAGTACAATCTGGCTTTGTAATCATGCTTTTAGTCATTCTCAGCATTTTAAAATATGTTAATTTTTTTAAAAAAATTCAAAATCCTGAGTAGGATTCTATATGTAAAACAGAAGTAGAACAACTCCCTGTGTGTGGGATGGTGGAAAAGATCTCTGCTGATTCGCACTCCTCCTCCCGTGCCACCGACCTATTTATCAGCCCCTAGATGCACTTGGGATCACCTGGTGCTCAAGGATCACATTTTGAAAACTACTACTGTGGGTAATTGGGAGCTCCGTGAGATGTTGGAGCCAGGCCAGTGATATTTTGGACAAAATATTGGTGGTTTAGGTATATTGTCTTGGCAGTAGAGATAAGTTATGACAATGAGTCCTCTGGGACATCTTTGAATCCCAGACCCATAGGGCCCAGTTTAAAGATACTTTCAAACACACACAGTCAAAACAGCTGAAAAAATCAAAAGAGTAGTCTAATTCTTCAATTTGTGTCTTAGGAGAATATTGAAGGGCCCCCAGGATAGCCCCTAGCAACTTTTTCCTTCTTCCCTTTTTCTCTTCTTCACAATTTCTTTATCCTGCCCTTAAAACAAAAACCTCTCTGTCCCCAGTCTCAGGGCTCCTTTTTCCTCTTTCCCTTCTGACTTCTTTCTCTCAATTTTTATTGTATAGATCATCATAGCCTGTGCTTCAAAGTCCTGTACCTTTGCACTCGGTTTCTCAAGTTCACTTTGCTACCCATTGGCTAATTCCATGTCCTAAAATCCAGGAATGGACCTGGCTGAGAGATACACTATGATGAGGAGAAGCTGATCAAGCAAAGCCACGTCCTTATTTAGGGTAGGGGTAGTGGCAAAGGCTAGGAATACACACACATGTGCGTGCGTGCACACACACACACAGAGTCACCCCCATCAGAAATATGGGAGGGAAAGGGACTTAAGCTTGAGGTGTCAATAGTAATGATAGAAAAGAATGACGGGGGTGCCTAAGTGGCTCAGTCAGTTAAGCATCTGCCTTCAGCTCAGGTCATGATTCCAGGGTTCTGGGGTTGAGCCCTTTGTCAGCCTCCCTGCTTAGTGGGGAGTCTGCTTCCCCCTCTCCTCTCACTCCCTACTGTATTCTCTCTCTCACACTCTCTCTCAAATAAATAAATAAAATCTTAAAAAAAAAAAAAGAATGTTGGATCTGAGAAGTGTTTCCAAAATAAAGCCGTAAGACTTGATGATGAATGGAAAATAAAAGAGGAAGGAGAGGAAAGAGACAGATGTGGTTCTGAGGTCTTAAACATGAGTAACTGAGTAAAGGTCAGGGTGTTGGACCTGTGGATGTGTTAGGGAGTATAGGGAGTGGCAGGTTGGGAGGGCAAGGAGTGGGTGGTAGAGATTTGGCTTAGGCAAGAATACATGGATCATGAGTTAGCTTTTGGTTATCTTACATCTAAAGTGATATTAGGACATCAAAATGGAAGTGATCAACAGGTGGTTAGGTATATGTGAAAGAGGTCAAGGTAGTAAAAGATAAAGTTTGAAAGGTATCTGTATATAGGTGAGAACTGTGGAGACAGACCTCATTCTCCTCTTAAGGATTCACATGGGTGAAGAAAATGTCTCTAGGACAGAGTAGTAAGAGGAAGAATCCAGTTGTAGACTGCAGGAAGATGAAGAATTTACAAAAGAAACATGGGAACTAGGTTTTCAATCTAAAAGAGACCTTTATAGAACTCAAGGGAATGCAAGTTGGTGCAGCCACTTTGGAAAGCAGTGTGGAGATTCCTCAAGAAATTAAAAATAGAGCTACCCTATGACCCTGCAATTGCACTACTGGGTATTTACCCCAAAGATACTGACGTAGTGCAAAGAAGGGCCACATGTATCCCAATGTTCATAGCAGCAATGGCCACAGTAGCCAAACTGTGGAAAGAGCCAAGATGCCCTTCAACAGATGGATGGATAAAGAAGATATGATTTATATACGCAATGGAATATTATACCTCCATCAGAAAGGATGAATACCCAACTTTTATATCAATATGAACAGGACTGGAAGAGATTATGTTGAGTGAAATAAGTCACGCAGAGAGAGGCAATTATCATATGGTTTCACTTAAGTGTGGAGCATAAGGAAAAATATGGAGGACATTGGGAGAAGGAAAGGAAGAGTGAATTGGGAGAAAACGGAGGGCGAGATGAAACATGAGAGACTGTGGACTCTGAGAAACAAACTGAGGGTTTTGGAGGGGGGAGGGGTGGAGGTTTGGGTGAGCCTGGTGGTGGGTATTGAGGCACATGTTGCATGGAGCACTGGGTGTGGTGCATGAACAATGAATCTTGGAACACTAAAAAAATAAAATAAAAATTTAAAAAATGTTAATTTAAGCAATAAAAAAAAAAGAACTCAAGGGAAGAGTTAGTTTTAGGGAAATGGTGGATGGATACAAACCCACTTACCTATTAAACTGTGTTTACAAAGGACTATTTAATGACAGGAAAATTCTCATGACACATTTATTGAAAACTATTTAGAAAATTGTATGTAGCATCCCAGTTACACACACACACACACACACACACACACGCGTGTGCACATGGTGGGGGAGGGGGAGAGAAGGAGAAATTATAACCAAATGTGTATCGTGTTTCTTTCCAGGTGGTAGGATTTTGGGTGATCTTAATGAAAAAGAATGTCATTATTTAATCTTAAATAAAAAGAGAAATTTTAAATTATTTATCTATATCTTTTACAATTTATATGATGAGTGTACTTTATTCTCATTATCAGAAGAAAAATCATTTTTTTAACATCAGAAGAAGAATAAATAATATATAGACTACATTATCCCATTTAATGCCCACAAATATGAAATAGAATAAGCAGCATGGTCCCCTCTTTACTGGTAAGGAAACTGACTCTGAAGGAGATGCAGGAACTTGTGTCAGTCACATAGTAAGTGATTGTGCTGAGATGATCTGATGTTTTTTAAGGCAGAAAGTACATTTTCACAGTCAGCTAAAATGTTACGTCAAATGAGGGGAAGAAGTTGGCCGTGCGAGCAATACATTAAGAAAAGACATGTGAGGGGTACCTGGGTGGCTCAGTCGGTTAGGCATCTGTCTTTGGCTCAGGTCATGATCTTAGGGTCCTGGGTTGGAGCTCCATGTCAGGCACCCCACTCAGCAGGGAGTCTGCCTGTATCTCTCCCTCTGCTCCTCCCTCTGCTCATGTTTTCCCTCTCTAACAAATAAATAAAATCTTTTTTAAAAAACAAAAAAGACATGTGGCAAGAAGGAAGGTACCAATGGCTTGCAAGTGTAGAGTTTCCATGGTACAGCAAAAGTGAAAAGCAATTTTCTTTCTTGATGAGAGGGGACTGGTGGGGAGATGGAGCCAGGTTTGGGGCACTTGATAAGAAGTGTGGCAGTTTACCAGTCAGGACAGCTCAGGCCAGGCTGGGGTAACAGCCAGCCAGCCCATCATCTCATGGTGTAGAACAAGAGAGGTGTATACTTTGCTTACGTGATGTGGGTTGGCCTTGGGCTTCATTCTGGTCCCAGGGAAATTCAGGCTGAAGGAGACACCATCTGAAACACACTTCTGTTGTCACGGGGATTAGGGAAGGTTGGGATTAAGTACTAGCACTTAAATGCTTCTACCCGGAAATGACAATAATTTTATTGACCAAAGCCTCACCCCAATTAAAACAGAGGGGGGAAGTGTGGCCTTACCATGTGCCCTTAGGGAGGAGAACTGGAATATTGTTAATCCACCCTAATGGCTACCACAAGAGGGAAAACGTTTCTTGTTTTTTAATGCTCCTGCTTTGGTAGCAAAGGAAATAGTTTTCAGAACTTTAGGAGTTTAACCCAGGAGGTATCATGGTCATCACTAGGAAACCGATATTCGAAGAATCAAGTGATCATTAGTACAAAGTCACAGAGAGAAACAGTGGCTGCGAGAAGACTAGAACTGTGTATCTGAGGCCAGTGACCCCAGTGGTCCTCAGTATACAATACTCATTGGCCTGAGGTATGTGAATTTGAAGGAGTCATAGGCCTCGCCCTAGGAAACTACTGGAGACTCTGCTTGCTAGGTGTTGAGAATAGCAATCTCGCCTCATATTAGAAGTTATTGATGCTGGAAGCCAATGATATCTCCATCAGTAAAAATTCTGGACTGTATTTCTTAGGCACCCAGCTTTCTGTATGTGGTTATTGCTGAAATGACCAGGGAAGACAGCAAGTCATCACTCTAAAGTATAATTGTTAAAGTTGGATTAATATAAAACTAGCTGGGGCTGGCCCCAAGCTGTGAAGTGGTGTGTGAACGAAGCACTGGGAAACCCAGTGGAGTAGCTCTGTGTTTGTGGACTGCAGACAGGTCAGCTCAACTTAATGAGAGATTTAGCAGGTGAGCATCCTGGGTAGTCTCCCTCTTTGAGATCAATAGTGCATTTGGAATAGAGAGCAATTTACGAAAGGAGATGGGGTCATGAGGACACAGTCCATCCCATAGAGGGTTAGGCAAACTGATCTGAGTTGGCATTTGGAATGACCATAATTCTGAATCTTTTTTACATTGCTATCAAAAATAAGTGTGGGAGATGAGGAAAAATATCTGTTTCAGGCTTACCAAGCATCACTTTGTAGAAGGGCTGCTAGTCATGTTTATAATATTCTATAAATTTATATGAGAAATAAATACTATAATTGTTTTTTAAATATTGTATATTTCTAAAGTTAAAGGATAACACTATTCTACAATTAGGCAGGTGTGGTTCTGGGATTTCCATGGTTAACCCTCATATTCCTTGCCTTTTAAACTGTTTTTGGTTTTGGCTTTGATTTACATTATATGGTCATCAAATTCCTCTTTTTATCAGGGAAAGATGGAGGGTTTTCTGAATCTTAAAAGCATATAATTTACCTTGGATGTGAACTATAATGCTTATTCTGAAAAAATTCCATGTAAAACTGAAGAAATTGTGTAGAAAGTCTTTATGAATTGGAACCTAACATGTCATTGACACATTTTGAAGGGCGTTCTGTTGACTTTAATGATGGATGATCCCATTCTGCCAAGTTCAGCTGGAAGGGGGGCAGTGACTTAGAAACCCAAATATCAACCCTGGAATCTAGAAACTTCCTGGAACCATGGTTTTAAATCAGCAGGGTGGATGCGGCCTGCATCTGTACGAGGGATGGCATTTCACTGGCTCGCTCCACGGAAGTCTCTGGAACAGAACCGTAAACACCAGCTCTCTTTGTTGTGTGTTGCCTTTTAAAAGCCCCCAATGGTTAGGGAGAATAAGGCCTTGCCTTGGGGCTCCCTGGTCCAATTTTTTGGGACCTGGCTAAAAATCCTGGATATTTGATAGTCTGGCTTATTTCTATGGTGTATTAGCACCCTATAAAAGTTACATGTCATTTATTTCAAGTTTAGAACCCTCTCAAACTTCAGGGGCAAACCAAACTTGAACCTTTTGTGGCTGGAATTCTGTTTATCTTTGGCCAAACCTTGCTTCCTGAATGTGAGGCAGGGAGGTGAGGTGAGAGGGGGCTCCTGAGGCCCCTTGGACATCAAATCGCTTTTGCCAAACAACACTTTGATAGGTTAAAACATGAATGAATCTGAAACACGTAGATTAACTTCCTGTCAGAATACTCTGGGGCCTATACACAAAAGTATATTGTGCTGGGCAAATGCATTTTGAGTGTTGCCTTCCGCCAACTGTGAGGCCGTATCTGAGATTTTTGCCAAACACAGGTTGAAATTGGGTCAAGCCAATTGACCTTCCACTTCTAATAAATATGTTAAATAGTTTCTATAAAGGTTATTGGACAATCCAATTGAATGAGGACCCTGGAGAAATTTGGATGTTTCTTGTGTTTGAAACAGTTATCTTCAACCAGTGACAAAGAAAGAATGGGCTCTAAGATACAGTGCCCAGTTCAAGGATGGCTATGATTCCTTTGTGTCTATTGTCAGAATACAGGCCGGCAAGGAAGGCCTGGTACTTGAATGAAGGAGAAATAACACTCCACGTTCCCTGTGCCTTTCAGATAGAGGAACTGATGAGTGCATTGGAGAAGACCAGACAGGAACTGGATGCCACCAAGGCACGCCTGGCCTCCACGCAGCAGTCTCTGGCTGAAAAAGAAGCACATTTAGCCAACCTCCGGATAGAAAGGAGAAAACAGCTGGAGGAGATCCTGGAGATGAAGTGAGTACCCATTTTTGTTTTCCTGGTTTTTCTTTTCTAACTTTTCTTCAGGGATGGGGAAAGGAAGGCTAGAGAAGACAAAGAAAGATTTTGAAGAAAGAATAATTTACCCAACACTTAACTATTCATTTCCGTGACTATGCTTCTTTTTTTTGTTGTTGTTATAGCTTCCATGTCCCAATTTGCACATTTTTCATACCTGTTATTCAAAAAAACAAAAATCGAGCATTAAATTTTGTGCGTCTGTGTTTTGCGGACGGTGCTGTTACTCTTAGGTTTGTCTCAAAGGTCTGAGCTGGCCAAGAGACAGAGGCCTCGTTAAGCACAATAGTAATTTGAGTGCTGCTCAGAGTTACGTGGAAACTTTTCTGAGAAGGTATTTCCTAATTGTGACTATAACTTTGCTAATTATATTCTTTTCACATGTGTACAATGCGTAGCTTGTGTTGGCTTTCATAGAGTTTCAAGGTTGGCACCTCTTTGTTTAGAAAGCAAGGACTCTGATTTGCTGGGCTGATAAAAACAGACTTGGAAGTCCCCCTGCCACCTCCTCCCCCTTACCCCAGGGTAGGATAGGTGAGGGGTTGGGGGAGACTGGAACCAATCTCTTTTCTTTGATTTAATCAATAAAGTGTGGCCTCATGCAGGGCAATGATCCTTCCTGTGGGCCTCTGACACACCCATCTCCACCTAGCTCTTATTTCATTCTTATAATGAAATAATATCACCATGGAAGAACATAGGAAAGAAAATTACTCAAAGATTTTAGAAGTAATCACTTGGTATGGATCTGTTCCTAAAGAAGTAGGCAAGAAGCAGCATCTCTCTCTATAAGTTAAGATGAAATAATCACTAAGATATAATTTAACTTCCTTCCACAATGAGGGAAATGTACATAATTATGGCATCTTAAGCCTGTAACATAGACTTTGAAATTGGTGGCTAGGTATGGAAGCATGACCTTATCCTGACCCCACAAGTCTTACACATGGTTAACATTAAACCCAGAAAGCTTAGATCATGGAAAATATGGAATGAAATATTTTTGAAGGATTTAATAATGAAGACAAAACTTTTATTCCTTGTCAACTACCTCAGTTTCTATAAGACCAAAGAATAAGTAGTTTTTTTAATGCATAAACTTGCATTTTTCCTAATAAAATAATATATAATAAAAACAGATATTATTATCCTCAGTTTAGAAGTGAGGGAACTGAGATTCAGAGAGATTTCAAGTAATTTGCTTAAGGCCATCTAGCCAGGATTAAAACTGAAATCTTCTACCTCAAGCTCCCTTTCTACTGTCTTATTTTCTCATGGAGCTTGTGTGAATTCCACCAAACCTGGAACTTTCATCAGTTTGAGTCACCATGGTTATCATACTGCCTAGAACAATGCCCAGCATATGGTAAATGCTCAATAATTGTTTATTGAATGGGTGACTAGATTGAATGTGAAGACTGGATTTTATGTAGCTAAGAAGAAAAGTATTTCAAACATCTGTGACACTACCAGCTTCATCAATAATTTAGTAGCAATAGCAGTATATTGATTCCCTCAGGCTTCATTCTTTTCCATTCACCAGTCCCCCGTCTGCCCCCTTGTATGTTGTGATGAGTGAACTTCAGCCTAGTTTCTCTCATTGTTCTCCACCTATCCCCAAGTTAACTCTGTATCTCTTGGAGTGATTTATTATGGCTTTTTCAGGAAATGTGCATTACTTCTTGTTTATAAAAGGGACATATACTTTCAGCGTTTTGAGAGAGCAAATAATGGTGAAGCACACTGATTTGGAAGTCATCAGATCTAGGTTGGAATCCTGTTGCTTCCATTTGGTGACTGTGTGATTTAGGGGAAATGACCTTAACATCTCTGGCCCTTCTGTTTCCTCCTATAATGACTTTTGTGGAGTGTTTGAGAGGGGAGCCCCTCAGGAGGGCTTGGCACATAGAAAATGATATATGTGTTTAAGTGACGCTATCAGCCAATGAAAATATGTCATTTGTTTAGTATACTTTGTGAAGAGTATCATTTATCTAAAATTTGGATTTATTTTTCTTAAACATATAAACCTTTTCTGTGTGTATGTTTTCCCACTTAATTTCATGATTTCAGATAGCACCTAACTAAGACCTCTTTTGGTGAATTGCCACATTATTGCTCAAGTGCTTAATCTTCTGCCACTGCAAAATAAATACAGAATTCTTCTGTTAATTCCTTTGGTAAAAGTAACAAAGCCCTGCTTCATTGAGCCCAATATGGACCCTATTCACTATTTAACTGACCCAGAAGCCCCCCTTATGGGCTCCTTCCCAGGACTTTGGGGACATAGGTACAGGGAATTATATTGACCAACAACCCCAATTAGATTCAGGAGCCTCCTGGGCTGTTCAAGTCAACCAACTGGTTTGATCAGTCTTGATTTTTAAGCTGAGTTGACATATTGGTTACTGGACATTAACTAAGTCAACATAAGTTAAAAATAATCAGATGGGTATATCCCTGTCAGTATTTACTATCACTCTGTACCAAGCATTATTGGGCCTTTTTTTTTTAAAATTTTATTTATTTGAAAGCAAGAACGAGAGCAAGAGCAAGAGCAAGAGAGAGAGAGAGAGAGAGAGAAAGCATGAGTAGGGGTAGGGGGAGAGGGAAGCAGACTCTCCCGCTAAGCAAGGAGACTGACACAGGACTCAATCCCAGTACCCTGGGATCATGACCTGAGGCAAAGGCTTAACTGACTGAGTCACCCAGGCGCCCCATTGGTTCCTTACAACTTGGCAGGCATCATATAAGCAACTTTAGGCAAAGTCTACCTATTTCCAAACCTTATGGGAAGGGAGAGGCTGTATGGCGTTAGAGGACAGAGAGGTAGGGCTGTGAGTTAAGAGAAAGGAGATGGGATATGTTAACTTATCAATAACATGGAAGGAGATCACTCCCTGGTTACCTCAGTTTTCTCTTCAGTAACGTGGAGGTGATAATAACTGCTTTACCTACTCTGTAGAATTGTTGTACAGTCAGGATTTTTTTTAAAGTATTGAACTGAAATGAATATAAATCAGCATATATGAAAGTGCTTTGAAACATAAAAGGGGTTTTTGAAATGAAGGGTGGTGTCTGTTAAATTCGTTGTAAAGTCAAATGGCACAGAGTTTTAAAATTGGAAAGCAGCTGGGCCCAACCTCCCAGAATGCATAAACTAGACTCCAATCCACATAATTACTAATAGGGAATATACCAGGACCTGGTGAACACCATTGCCATTGGAAGTCATGGGCACTTGCAAGTACCTCACTGGTACTTATATGGAACCAAAATGGCTTTCCATGTAATCTTCCCACTTGTCTTGGTTTTTGTTCTGATGTTTTGCCAGTAAATCCCACTTACATGTGGAGCATAAGGAAAAACATGTAGGGCATTGTGAGAAGGAAGGGAAGGGTGAATGGGGGGAATTTAGAGGGGGTGATGAACCATGAGAGACTGTGGACTCTGAGCAACAAATTGAGGGTTTTAGAGGGGAGGGGGACATTGAAGATGTCCACAAGGAGATCCATGCCCTCTCTGTGGACGCCATCCAGGCCGCCGTGCAGAGGCCGCTGGGTGAGCTGTGGAAGTAGCCGTGTGGCGGGGGGCCGTGGTGGGTATTGAGGAGGGCACGTATTGCATGGAGCACTGGGTATGGTGCATGAACAATTAATCTTATAGCACTGAAAAAATAAAATAAACATATTTGGGGGAAAAAAAGAATGTTTTGATAAGCATTCTGCTGTTCTATTTTGTTAACTTATTTTTAAGTAATTATAAGTTGATATTCAGTTACAAGAAATCATTTCCCTCAATGGTTACATGTTGAATAAATTATAGCACAGGACCACACCAAGAAATTGATATTGATACAATTTCCCAACTTTATTCAGATTTCTCTGGGTTTACATGCACTTGTTGTGTATATGTATTTAGTTATATGCAATTTCATCACATGTATAAATTTGTGTAACCACTGTCACAATCAAGATATAGAACTGTTCCATCATTACAAAGATGCCTCATGCTACCCACAACCCAGCTATTTCATTTATAACCAGAGTTTTGTTTTGTGTTATATCATTTTAGGACATGTGCCCTAAACATCTACATTTTTCCCACCCATTCTCCTGGAGCAAGGCAGGAAATTTTCTTCTTAGTTTAAATTTAGACTGAATTTAGAGTGAAAAAATATTGCTCGATTCCTCTAATTGAAAGATTTCTCATGAGTGGTTTTATTTTATTTATAGTGGAATTTCTTTTTTTTTTTTCTTAAAGATTTTATTTATTTATTTGTCAGAGAGAGAGAGCACAAGCAGGCAGAGTGGCAGGCAGAGGCAGAGGGAGAAAGAAGCAGGCTCCCTGCTGAGCAAGGAGCCCAATGTGGAACTCCATTCCAGGACCCTGGGATCATGACCTGAGTTGAAGGCAGCTGCTTAACCAACTGAGTCACCCAGGCGTCCCTACAGTGGAATTTCTTTTTAATATTGGATATCGAAAGCCTGTCATGTGGTAGGCATTTTACAAACTTGATGAATTAGCTCAAAAAGTTATATTCATTGAGTACTTGCTATGTGGCAGGTACTGTTCTAAGTGTCAAACAGAAAAATCCCACCTGCTCAAGCTTGCACTTTAGTAAAATGAGTGGAGGAAATGAATGAACTAATAAATAAGCAAGAAAACGAATAGATAGATGAGAAAAATAGTTTTTTCCTGTAACCAAAGAAATTTGGAATCCCACTTAGAGAGCTATTCCAAAGGTAAGGACCCTTATAGCTCTTTGGTATAAAGAGGGACATAGAAAATTCAGTGTAATTTCCTAGACTAAGAATCCTTTCAGGGACCAAGGTCAGAGAAGAGCCTTTGACTGTATTTCATACAGGATTCTTCCACCCAACACCTTCCCATTTAGTTTGGTTTTTAATGGTTCATATTCTAATTGCCAGTCATTATTCTTACATTGGAAGGAACTAACAGTCCCCACACCTGCATTTTCTTTCTTTTTAAAAAAAAGATTTATCTATCTATCTATTTATTTATTTATTTGAGAGAGAGAGAGAACACACCACGGGGGTGGGGGGAGAGGCAGAGGGAGAGAGAAAAAATCTCAAGCAGACTCCCCACTGAGCGTGGAGCCTGATGTGGGGCTTAATCTCAGCACCCTGAGATCATGACCTGAGCTGAAACCAGGAGTCAGTTGCTCAACGGACTGAGCCACCTAGGCGCCCCAACCCTGTATTTTCATAGAAGAGCACTATATTCACTTCCCCTTGTGTATAAGATTATTCTTTTACTTAAAAAATATTTAAAACCTCTTGCTAGAACATTTCCTAATGCTTCATCTTTGTTACATTTGCTGCTATTTAAAAGGAATTCTATTAAAATAATACTTAGAACATCATTCTATATGTTTGGTTTTATTAATGCTGGTTAATAAGCTTACATTTCAGTAACCAAAGCTCAATTATTTAATTTGTGACAGGCGAATTTGATACCTGTGGCTAAAAGGAATTGAAGGCCATGAGATATAGTACTTAAAATCTATCTGTGTGTGCTTGCTCAGATGATTTAAACTAGCATAGTAATTTAATAGGCAGACAGGCAGGCTGACTGATAAGTTCAATTTAGTATTAAATACAGAATGAACAAGGGTTTTGAGAGCTGGTTAATAGTTAAATGATTTAAAGTATGTATTTTAGACTTCTTGTGGTGATTTCTGGTACTTGTGTTACGTAAAGATTTTAACAAAACCTCTATATTTTTAACTCATCTGGTGATGTAAGATCCATCTTAATTTCCAGGATATTGTTGCATTTTAGACATCTTCGCCAGATAGACTCAAAAGCCTTTGTATATATTGAGCTGTTTTAGGAAGTTTCTAGTGAGGTAAGGCAGCAGCTTATTCCAAGGCATTATCCGGTTGGCCTCTTTGATCTAGGATCCTTTTTGAGAGAGCCACTCATTAGGTAAGTACCCTTCAAAGGAGAGGCAGGGTGCAGAAAATGATAAAATCAGTTTATTCTTTATTTCATGCCAGCATGAGAAAAGACAAATCACATTTCTTTAGAGAGGAATCCTAAGTGCCTGGCAATTTGGACAGGATAAATGAAGCCTGGGAGGGGAGTTTTGAAGGCATCCATTACTTAAAATTGATAAACGCAGTTGCACCGTCTTACAGAGATGTTATGGGGATTTAATGAAATTATGCACTTATGAGAAAGTGGTTTTTGAGCGGCAAAAAGATCATATATGTATGTGCATATGTATATGTGTGTGTGAATATATAATGTGATGTTGCATATTAATATGTTAGGTAAACACATAGTTCACGTATACTGATCCTATCTTCAAATTCCAAATTAGCCCTATGCTTTCAACATTTTGGGGGGAGCTATAATGAAATCCTTTCTGTGTCTAATGGTTTGTTTAGAAAAACTTCAACATGTCCAATTTAAAAAATATTAAATACCCATGGTAATGTGTTGTAGAATGTCCTAATTTGTCTGGTTGTTTCTATTTACCACCTGCTCGGTTTGAAAAGTAAAGTGAATCAGCTAGTACACTGATGAAGCTCATCATAGCTTTCCAGGTTACCTGCAATGGTTGAGGACAGGTGACAGAGAGAAAATGAATGTCATAAAGAACTGCTTATCCAACATCATTTTTGGTTTGTGCTTCAGGCAGTCACATAAATGCACAGTTGCTTATCACTCATGATTTCTGTTTCTCTCTTGTAACCCTGAAGTTGGTGTGTTAGAGCCTTTAGTGGAAGAGAAAAGACCTGCTGTACACAAAGCTTATAGTGGGTAAGTAAAACTTAATTGCAAAGAAAATAATTTTAGAATAGTGGAGTGGTCTAATTAACTTTAAATGTAAGAAACAGAAAACCTCAGATTCCAGAAGCTCATCCAAGTAGCCGTGTAGGCACTGGGGACTTCCACTCCTCCTGTCTTGCTTTACCGTTCTCAGCATATGGCTTCACCCCGATGCAAGATTTTTGTCTTAGCTACAACCATCCTGTCCACATTCCAGTCAGCAGAAAGGAGGAAGGAGGACTCTGTAGGCTTCAAAGGCAGCTCCCAAGGTGTGTCAGCAATTTCTGTACTAGCAAAAAACACCTATCCTGGTTGCTATAGAGGGAATCTCCATCCCCAGGTAGGGGGCAACAGGGTGACCAGGGTGAGTTCTGGTCATAATTTCACTAAACAAATGACCTGAAATGTGGATGACATTTAGGAGATGCCAAAATCTTCTTTGTGCTTCCCTTGAGAAACTTTGTTTAAATGCAGAAACTTGCCAAAAGCTAAAAATGACTGCTTGGTTTAGGACACAGTCTAATAGGACCACAATAGAATTTTTTTGTAGTTTTGTACATTGTGTTATTTTCCATCAAACTCTTTAGATGTAAAATGTATTAGCCAAGCAGGGACATGTTTCATAAATCATTATAGGGCAAAAAAATCACTGGTTAAATTGCATGTCAGGTAGAATCAAGAGCCCTTCACTCTCCCTGCCTCAAGGAATGTTCTATTTCTGATTCATATGCCTTCAGAGAATTAAACTAGCCCAGGCATATATACTATACGGTGCACGCAAGAATTTGGGTGATAGAATTACTATTACCAGTAAACTTTTAGTAACTGTTCATTATTTGTCAGGCAGGGCACATTGCTGCCACCTCCTATGAGCAGGGGAGTATTATCCCCACTATGTAGATGCAGAAACTGAGTCCCAGACACCTGGAGCTGAAATGCAAGTCTGTTTAACACTGTAGTCCATGATCTTTGCCATTGAGCACACTGTCTCTGAGTGAAGAACTTAGATGTCATTGTTCAGAATTTTGAGTGTGGGAATTGCAGGACTGGTTTTGATTAAATAGTAGAAGGCAATAGGCAGATAGGTGCTTCTTCCAACTTGCTTCTGGGGTTAGGACAGGAGGCTGGGATGATGATGGGAGGGAGGGGACAGGGAGAGAGCTAGTTGGAAAAGGCCTTGGAAGTCAGCTTCCTTATTTTAAAACGAAATAAGGGACACACTGTCTTCTCGCCAAAAATGTGCACTGTATATATAGTTTTAATAGTGAGAAATGTCAGTCAAAAGGGCCCTTGGCCTGGTGGTTTTTAATGGAAATACAAACATTTTCTGAGCTAAAGTGGTGTAATCTTTCAGCTTAAATAATCATAATCAGCAGTTAAATAATCTAAATGCGTGTGAATTGTGGAGCTTAAGTAATTGCAATCACCATACTGTATGTTATCTCCATCCTCACAGCAGCTACATGGCCGCTAGGGAAGGTCAACCATGAAGAACAGGGAAAGAGAAATACATAGACCTTCCAACCTCATAAAGCATGGCGAGTCAAAGGGGACAGTTGTGGTCCTTCTCCCAATTCTAGAGCAACATCCTGTTGGAGGAATTTTTTAAGTACTTGATCTAATGCTATGGGGGGTGCTGCCAGGTTTAGCCTCAGGAGGCAATGGATGGGACAGCTACATCACACAAAAAGAAATCAAGGGCCAGACAGTACAGCCAGGGTCATACATCAAGTCCTGCAACGAGAATTCTCTGGTCCAGTGAGTGGGGCTCTTGGGACTTGAGTTCACAGCCTGAATCTGCAAGTTATAGCTGAGTGAGCTGAGGTCAGCCTGACCCAGTCTCTCCAATTGTGAACAGGGCTTTGGACTTAGAGGACCCCATTAATAGTCTATGATTCTCCAAGCAGTGCATTTCAGTCCGGGGTTAATGTTGCCCCCTAGGGGACATTCTGGAGGGGACAAAGTCTGGAGACATTTTTGGTGGTCACAGTTAAAAGGGAGTTGCTGCTGGCATCTAGTGCGTAGAGACCAGAGATGCTGCTAAACATCCTACAGTGCACTGGACAGCCTCTAGAACATTAAAGAATGATCCAACTCCACATGCCAATAGTGGGCATTGAGAAACCCATAAACTAGCCTCCCTTTTTAAAGAATGTGTGTTTAAATTCGGGAAGAGAGAAAAGCTTTATAGGATCTCATCTCTGATTTAATTTGACTTATTCTCAAAGGGGACTCACACAGGATGTGTTTTCCCCATTCAGGATCATGATCTATACCCAGAGGGCTTGGTGGCCTGTGTAAATGACTGAACTCTTGACTCTGGCTCGCTTTCTTGGGACTATAGCCCAGCTTACCATGGAGTCCCCAGTGGAATTGGCATAGGTCTCAGATCCAAATCCCCAGGAGACTGTGGTCCCTATAAAATATAAATCCTCACTGAGATACAAATGACCTGATCCATCCATTCCCATTGGTCAATAGACCATACAATTTTCTCTAGCTCTGGTGTTCCATCGTTCCTTGACCTGTGGCTGTCTTTTGTTCTCAGTTTGCCCAACTATAAATTGAAGGTATGAAATCAGACGTTTCTTAATGGGCTAGTCCTCTAGTCAGCTCTATAAATTGATGCCCTTCTCTCTCCACCTTTGTTTCTCCCTTCTATTTGCTCCCTCCTGTACCACATCCCTCTGGGGAGCTAGGTCTTTTGCTAGGGAACACTTCTTGCAATGGTTGTTTAGGGCAAAAAGGATAGAAGGAAGATGGGGACACTGCAAAGGTGAGAGAATGTATGTCAGAGTAGAGACTAAGGGCATCAATGGGAAATAGACTGTTGCCCAGTTGTTAGCTGCCTGCCAGAACTGTGAAGGGCAGGACTTGGAAGGACTCCCAACTTAGAATGATTTCTGCCTTCGTGTAGTATCTTCTTGGCATAGGCAAAATCTAGTCCAGATATGATCAGGGGAAGCCTCCACCCTAAGATATGGAGGGTGAACAGGTGAATATCAAGATCTTCATCCTCACTGGAAGAGGACATCACAAAGGCTCCAAGTCAGTGAAGGTGTATAGGGTTATAGGGCAAAGCATTGTATGAAGTTGGGGAAGGCTTTGAATGTTCTGGATCACTGGAAAGCATTTAATAAAAGTGTGTTGAAGGAATGAATGAATGCTGATGAAAGTCACACTCTGCCTCCTGCTAGCTGCCTCTTCCTCCTTTCCCTCTACCTTGGCCACTCCTGCTTTCTCTTTCACCCAGCCTCCCCTTTCTTCTTCCTTTTCTCTTCCTTCTTTACTTCTGACCACCATCCTCTCTCCTCTTCTTCCTTTCCCCTCCCTTTCCTACCCACATTCTGGTACCCTACAAAATGCTGGGGTTCAAAATATTTTCTGGATCTCCTCAGCATCATGGTTGTCTTGCTAAATTCTAATTTTGACTGTTGGGCAGGAGGCAGACCAAGCACCTGGGAAGGAGTGTGTGTGTGTGTGTGTGTGCGTACATGTACGGACATTTTGGGGGGAGATAAGGGCCTGGCTCTGGCAATCTTGCCTGGAGAATGAGATGTTAAGAGGCGCCTACTCAGTTCACCAGCAGCAAAACAATTGAGAACTCTAGCCTGAAGCCAAGCCGCCAGTCAAGTACAGCCAATGTCTTTTGTTTTCCAGTCACGGAATTTGGGAACCAACGGATTGTGAAAATCGAAATGCAGTGTTTGACTTGATCTTTGGGTTAAGCCAATATCCCTGGGATCTTAATTCGAACCTGCAGAAGGCTGTAGCCAACTTAGAGAATCTGTTATTACTCATACCCTACACTTCGCTTACTTGAAGAGAATTGCAGAGTGCACTGGAGCTGGTGCCAGCATGCAGTTATGATGAAAGTTAAATTGCTGTCTTTCTGTTCAGTTTTGAAATTGGTGTTTGTGTGTTCACTTCATGAGCCCTAAGCTTGGAGCTTCTTTCTCCTTTTGGCTCTATCTCTGGAAGTTTTCTTGGAAAACTTTCTGTTTGATACATTTCTAAGACTCCCATCATCTAAGGCTTTATTCTAAGGCAACATGGGGTTGGGTAAGCCCAGCGGTTATCCTCTGCTCTTTCCTACCACCTGCTATTCTTTGGGAGGGGAGGCTGTGCCCTGAGAAGTTGCCCATCCTGGGGTGCATTTCTAGGGTTTCTTTGCTGGCTGACTCCTCTTCGGGTTCAAGGTCAATAGGAGGTGCTGTAGGAAATGGAAGAGTGGGAGGAGAAAAAAGCTAGAGAGTTTCCTTCCTGTTCCCTTCTTGCTTTGTGGTCATGTCTCTGGAAGTAGGGACTTCTCTTCATGACTATAGCTCCTCTCAGCAATACCCCATCCCCGGCTCCTGCTGGCACTGGGATTAACTCATGTTTCCTTTTGCCCCTCAGCCGAAGGCAAGGAAATGGCTGCCCACTGTTGCCAGTTTCTGGGTGCCTCACTATGTCTTCTTGTTTGTTTTATTAACCCTGCCCACCTCTCCTCTGTAGACCTTTCACTGAAGTCTCCTCATTGGACCCATCTGTGGTGACTTCTGTCTTCAGCCAGACCCCAACTGGTACAGTGGGGAAGTCCATGGCGTCATGGTCATATATGAGATTTGTTAGGATGATTGGAGAAAGTGCTGTTAGAAAACGTTTACATTTCCCATATTAAGTAATTTTGGAAAAAGAAGCAGATCATTTGATGCTTAAGTCAAAACACTGAAACAAAACTGCCATTCTGTGGTTTTTCTAAAAACACTTGGCTTCCAAATGACCCTTCAATATGAATGACGGCTGCTGCCCTGACCCCAGAAAGACGTCGGGCTGATGTGCCCAGAGTCAGCCTTAGTCTTAGGACTAGTGAAAACAGCCTCCCGCTCCTGCCACATGCAAGGGAAAACAATTCGGGCCTGGGGATGTTGGCCTGACTGAGGAAGGAAGAGATTCTTGAGATAGAAGGAAAGAGAGCATTCTAGGGCGGCCTGGCCAGAGTACAAGTCAGCTGCCTCCAGGCCATGGGTAGCTTTCTTTCAGCTAAGCTCAGAGCATTTGGGGTTTCCATAAAGCTAAAGGCAATGCAGCTTTGATAAGCGACTGCTCTAAACTTAGCACTCTAGCCTGAGGTACAAGCCAAGCACTCCTCATCGACTCAGGCATTTGTTCAATCATAGACTCAATCACTCATAAAACAAATCATTCAGGGAAGTCAGTTATTTATTGAGAGAATGAATGAAGAATTTGATGTCCAATCAAAGAATTAGAAATCTGAATGCAGAATGATAGCGAGGACAAGTGTGCACAAAAGGAAAGGTTTGTGTAATAACAAGAGTATCCTAAAAGTAGGAGAAGAACTCCCTGTGGTTTTGTCTGTGAACCATGATGTGTTGGGTGAGTGGGAGTTCACTGGGTGAAGAGGTGGGGCTGGTAAGTAGGGTCAGGTTGGGGAGCACATTCCAAGAGGCAGGGGCTGTTCCTGCAAAGGCCCTGTGGCAGAAGGGATGACATGCCTTGTAGTAGCTCACAGGAGACCTGTGTGGTTGGAACACAGAGACCACAGCAGGGAGCAGGATCAGTTGAGGCTGGAGGGGTGGCAGAGGCCAGACCACCCACGACCTTGAGGGCCATGGTCCGATTATCAATATTTATCCTAAAGAGAATGGGAACTCATTGAAGGGGAGGGGCATGATGGGATTAGGATTTGAAAATAATAAAAAAGCAATGTATAATGTACTTACCACATGTGAGAAACTTTTAAAGAGCTTTGTAAGCATCAACTTATTTTATCTTCACGTGACCCTCTAAATAAGTACTGTTACCATCTCCATTTTGTGTTTGAAGCAAGAGACACAGAGGGGTTAAGTAACTAGCCCAAGGTCACATAACAAAGGTGAGATTTGAACCTCTTAAGGATTGTCATGTAGTCTGGCCACATGCTTGACCACCACACCATACTGTCTCTGGCTATTGCACAGAGGATAGATTTGGGTGTGGGGATGCTAGTTGGGAAGTGGTGCAGTCTTGGGTTGGCAGGGGGGCTTATCTCAGAAATTTGGCAGTGGAGCTGGAGGAGAGGCGTGAAAGATTTCAACAGACCAATAAGAAGCTGAATTTACATGATGGGGATTAGATTGGCTCTGGGGATGGTGGAAATGGGTGCCCCTGGCTTTCCCTTGTTCTTGCCTGCTCTGTGTTCTGCTCCCCTAGCACTTTCATCTCTCCACACATGCATGGGGACTGTGAGGGGATTACTGTGGCAATTATTGCTCCAGTCTGAGGGTTCGCAACAATGCTACTGACTGGGATGGATGATTCTTTGTTGTGGGGGTTGTCCTGTGTTCAGTAGCATCCCTGGCCTTTAACTACTAGATGCCAGGAGCAATCCCGTCCTCCAGTTGGCAATAAAAAGTGTCTCCAGACATATTGCCACAAGCCCCTTAGAAAGTAAAATCAGCCCTGATTGAGAAGAGCTGGTCTAGTCCTAGTCTGCATTATGTTTATAGTTTCTTACCATGGACCAGCAGCTCAGCCTCTTTCTGGAACACATGGACCTTGAGCCAGTGTGGTAATGGGACCAGTAGCATTGTAACATTGGCCTGTCCAGCACATGGGCCTTCTCCCATCTGGTGGCAAGTGGTCCCAGACCAGGTAGATTAAGAAAGCGTAGAAAGGAGTCCTTTCCACATTTAACAATGTCATCTAACGGTTTTTGTTTATTTTTTTCAAAAATATTATTTATTTATTTGACAGAGAGTGAGAGAGAGAGAGCACAAGCACAACAGGGAGAGTGGCAGCTCCCACTGATCAGGGAGCCCAACACGGGGCTCTATCCCAGGACCCTAGGATCATGACCTGAGCTGGAGGCAGACGCTTAACCAACTGAGCTACCCAAGTGCCCCTTCGTCTAGCAGTCATTAGTGGGGTCGACTAGAAACTTGGTCACCACTCAGAGCCATTTTCTTTTCTTCGGGGACATAGGCTCTTGAGTTTGATGCAGCTGATTTCAACATGATCCACTCTCATGTATGGGCATCCTCTGCATCTTATGTTCTAGAGCAGCAGTTTTCTAAACTTCCCCAAAGCTTTCCTATGCAGACTTTCATTTCTTTAGAAAGTCTTTTAGTGAAGAATATACTGGAGTCAGATTAAAGCTTCTCATTTGGAAAGGTAAATTTATCAAATCCCTATATTTAAAGGAGAAGATAATTTTAAAGAATTTTGGCCAGTTGTACTAAGTGATATTTTAAAAATAAGCTACCTTGAGAACCCTGCCTTTAATGTGGGATCCATGAAGATACCTGAACAAACACTCAAATGAGATATGACTGTAAGTTTGGTATGATGAGTGGTAGTTTCCCTTCCTTCAAAAACAAGGGGCACCTCCCTGGAACAGAGAGGAATATTCCTATGAGAATCATCTCTCTCCTAATTGGTGGCCCAATGCATTTAGATAAAATACTGCTAAACTTTTTTTTTAAGGTCAATTATATACAAAAACAAAATGAACCCCCACATACTCTTTACCCAACCCCAGCAATTATTCAATCATTGACAATCCTGTTTCCTTTCTATCCGGCAGTTCCCCATGACTGTCCCTGGGTTATTTTGAAACAAATCCCAGCCATTATATCATTTCATCCATAAATATTTCAATATAAACATTCTTTTTTTCAGATAAACATTTTTGACACCAAATTACAAATACTTTACGGTGGAGGAAAATTCTAATGAAGATCTTTCCCCATAAAGTTGAAATTCCCTAGGATCCAAATGTAGGAGGCTTAGAATTTAATTTGTTTTAATGTTGCTATAAAACAGCAACGTGGACCACTTAGTGGTATTATACAGGGAAATCAGAAGGATTTACACCACTTGACACATTCCTTAATCAATTTTCAGCTCTATTCTCCCTGACTTATGCTTAAGTCTTAGTGTTCCCAGGGCAGATGTGTTGGGTAGAGTATTTGTTATCTCTTAGTAGTTATTGCCATTTCTACACATAACTGGAAGGGAAGGCCTTTTCTTGATTTTGTCTCTTTCCAACTTCTTTACTGAAAGGTAACTTTCCAAGATTTTAAAGAAATAAACAATAACAACTTTCATAGTGTGAAGATGAACTGTGATTGGTCATATCTTTTACACCTAAAGGTTTTTGGGTTTTGATTAATGGTAGCTTTTCTACAGAGAATAAAAATAAAATTAAGCTTTCTTTGTAATGAGGTTAAACTCCTGAATCTCTGGTGAGGCCTGAAGATAACCACTCAGCTTCTTGCATTGCTTTTGTTAATAATCACATCTGCTTATTCCCAGAAGCCCCCATATCACTGAGACAAAAATTTAATTTCTGCAGGGTTATTGTACAGCATTTTGTTCATTAATTATAGTTGACCCTTGAATAACACAGTTTGAACTGGATTTTTTTTTTAATAAATACAGTATGGCACTGTAAATGGTACTGTATTTTCTCTTATGATTTTTTAAATAACATTTTCTTTTCTCTAGTGTACTTTATTGTGAGAATGCAGCATATAATACATAAAACAGAAGATATATGTTGATTGACTATTTATGTTATCAGAAAGGCTTCCAGACAACAGTGGGCTAATAGTTGTTAACTTTTGGGGGAGTCAAAGTCACATATGGATTTTTGACTATGCAGGGAGTTGATGCTTCAGCCCCTGTGATGTTCAAGTGCCAACTGTCACTCAGCCATCATTTATTGACCAATAACTAGGGACCTCCCACTGTGCTAGATGCTGATCCAGTCATGACTCAGACCTAGTCCCTCATTTCCAGGAGCTTAGCTTGGTCTTGATGTTTTGACTACTTGAATATCTATTGTACATCCAACCTTGGTGATTTGAGGGAGCAGTGGGATGGCTTCTGGATCCAATATCCTCTGTGCTCTTTTCTCCCTCAACTAGGTAACCATGTGACATCATCGTGTTGAGCCAGATTTTTGTCTTGGGCTTGGCATTCAAATCTGGTTGCTCTAGAGGGGATTGACTCAAGAAGATGATGAGGAATGCATTAGCATAAGGGCCAAGCACCTGGACTTTGAAGGATCAGATGACTTGGATTTGACCTTGGCCCTACCATTCACTCTGCTTGCACTTTGACCCTGGTCAAATATAGGGATGACATTGCCTGCCTTATGGGGTTTTTCTGATGATTAAATGGGTTAATACATATAAAACAGTTATGCTACTTAGTAAGTCTTAATAAATCTACATGAGTGTTCTGAGGGAACTCATTCTCTTCAGAGAACTCCTTCCTAAAAGTTTGTCTTGTTCTACTATAATAATTTTCTTTATCATTTTATCCTCTTGCTCTTGGTTCTTTTACATTTTGCTTTTCGAGGCCACTTAGGTATTTAATCCATCTGTATAGTCTTTGAATATTTAAAGCTATTCTCCTGTCCGCTCTTCTTTCTCCCCATACCTTTATAGTGTAGAATCATTTCATCTCCATCTGAAAGTACCCAGTTATTTTTTTTCCCTCTTTTTGTAACAGGTTTAGAGAGCCTTCACTATTCTAACCCATCTTCTCTGGGTATTCTGTATGTTCTTTATCTATGCCTTCCACAGTTAGTCACTGGACATTATCTATGGGCTAGGCACTGATTCTGGCCCTAGTGACATGGTCCCTGCCTAGGAGAGCCTGCATACTAATGAGGAAGATGGAAAGATGGAGTAAGTACTCTGATAAGGAAGATCCTGGGGGTATTGGGACATCTAATCCAGATTGGAAGGGGGCATGGGGATTGGGCCTCTAGCAGGGAGGAACAGCTCATATAAAACCTAAGGGATACAGAAGGGGGAAGGGAAGAGTGTTTCATAGGGGACTCACAATCAAATACAATATTCAAGTGAGCAATAAAAATAACTCAATAGTTGAAGAGATTGGATTCTGCTAAAAGCCCAAAACAGCTCTGAGAGATTCTGTTGGCAGTGCCTATTTATATGGGGGAAGGGGGTTCAAAAATATCACCTCCATAAGGATGCAATAATAGCTTATCTTCCACCACAACATTCTTGACTCCTAGCCTTATCCTTGCCTCCAAAAAAATAGCTTTCCTCCATGCAGGCATAGAGCCCTCTTTTCCCTCTATTCTCACCTTCTTCTTAACATGTGGCCATTGAAAGTTGGCTAATAACCCAAGTCATTTTTTTCAAACTACAATTAGAGATGCTGTGTCCACAATGTGTTGTTATGTGGTTTACATTCACACTGGTCAGCTATAATTGGATATGAAATTTTCAGCTTCACCCTCCTTCATGATGGTATTAGTAATAATTTATATATTTATAATAAGAAAGGATTTTAAAAAATAAAATACACAATGAAAGAGACTCCCAGAACTGGTCTGGAATTTTTCAGGGAGATACTGAGCTTAGAAAATATTTAAAACTCCAGCTTGGAGTGTAGCTTTTATTGCAACTAAAAGTGTATACATGAAAATTTGTAGCAGCAAACTTGAACCACTTTCCATTGTATAACTAATGTTTTATTATTTTAATTTTTGAAACAATATGATTTTACCAAAAGAGCATAAAATCTTAGAAAAAAAAGAGTTCACTTCTGCCAAGACTGACCTCAACCAAAATGGGCCTCTGTCCTTAGCAGCTATCTCTGAAAACATGCTTTCTTTAAGTTTTATTAACTGAGGAAATAATGATGATCAAAATGATGGAATGGGATGGTGTTTTTATTGAGCAGCAGCCAGTGAAGGACCAGGAAAGCCTCGGCCTCTGACGTCAAAGTCCACAGAACAAGGGCTCTCCAAAATCATCTGGGAGGGAAGGAAGGAAGGCTTCAGTTGCCAAGATTGCTTTTTTCCTTTTTCCTTTTTTTGTAGGCTGACTGAATTATGCCCTTGTCTCCTGAAACCCACTTAGCATCATTCCCCTGGGCCTCAGTGGCACCCAGAGCAGAACTAATCAACTACAGGTTCCAGGGTTCTTAAATCCAGCCAACAAACTGAATAACATGCAGAAACATCTGCTGGATTCCAGCCTCTTAGACACAGGTTATATTATGGCCAACTTGCCCCACCTGCAGGAGCAAAGCCTGCCTGTTGGAGATGCAGGGCTTGACTCTGCACATATGTTTGTGCATGGCCCCCCCACACAACTCATGTGCTTCCTGGTAAGCCCTGAAAGGTGTAAAGGTTACTTCATTTAAAGATTAAGGAGCCAGTAAATTAATCTTTAATATGTAAAAATGCACACATCAGTAAGGCAGGAGAAAAGGAGTTATGTTTTCATCATGGCAAATGAATATAGAAAATTATCTGTGGTAAATGATCAGAAATTCTATAAGTGCTAGATATTTTAGTAGTATAGTGGATTAAATGGTATTGATTCATAATATTATTATTCAGTATAACTGTAGTAGTCGTATTTGTATAGGACTTTGTAATTATAAAAATGCTTTCTCTTGTATAACATTTTCAAGTGACTGATAGCAATAATGTTACATCCCTCTTATATCCGAAAAATCGAGACTAAATATTTTTTGAAAGAGACTTACCTCTTTTTTAAAAAATGGAAATTAAATGTGTGTATTATGGCAAATGCCGACTAACAGAAAGAAGAAAGAATTTACGTAAGAAAAGGACTTGACATTTTGAATTATCTTTTTTTCATAGTCTGTTTTCCCATGCATGAATTTTTCATGTCATGATTACACAGTTGTTTTTTTCTCTTGATATTTTTCATTTACATGGAGTAATGCTTTTTGTTCAATTATTATAAAATAAATTTTTTTTAACTGAATATGGATAGAACAGTGCGTGTATAGACACTGTGGAGAAGGGAATCTTTATAGTTTGGTTTGGAACTCATGGATAGGTTTTGACTGTTCAAATTAAACCCTGAAACACTTATTGCCAGGCCCTATTCTAGGCACTGTGTGTGGCAGTTGGGGGCAGGGGGTGGCTGATAAAGGTTTTTCAAAACAGCCAAGATCTGTAGAAGATACTTTCAGTGAGATTATACTTTAGTTAGAAAGCAGGGAGAAAAGAAGGAAGGGGAGAGGGAAGGAGAGAGGGAGGAAGGAAGGAAGAAAAAGAAAGGAAAGGAGGAAAGATGAAGGAAGGGAAGAAGGAAGGAACTGAGGGAGAGAGGGAGGGAGATAAGGAAGGAGAAGAAACAACATTAAAAACCAAGAAACCATAAACATCTACTGAATTTTCAGTATTCAGAATATAGAAATCACTCAAGACAATGAAAGGAAAATATCACAGGACAGTATAAAATCAAAATTTGAGGAATTTTATCAACATTATCAATGTCTCAATAATGAACAGAATTTTTAGCTTTCTTAGATTCTCCCTGTACAAAATTCTTAGAACATCTTGAATGCCAGGTCTCTGTAAAATGCTCATGAGAAAGTATACTTGAGTGTAATTGCCACTGAAGAGGAACTATTGGTAATATGTATATGAGATCCATAAAAAAATATATGTGGACTATTTCCAAAA
The DNA here is from genome assembly GCA_028533885.1 of Nasua narica. Taxonomy (NCBI): domain Eukaryota; kingdom Metazoa; phylum Chordata; class Mammalia; order Carnivora; family Procyonidae; genus Nasua; species Nasua narica. The sequence continues at coordinate 20,192,119 of CM052799.1, read as the reverse complement.
CCCCTAAGCTTTGTGAAAGGCTCTTTCATACCATATACAAAAATTAACTCAAAATGGATCACAGATCTAAATGTAAGAGTTAAAACTGTAACACTCCTACAAAAAAGTTTGAGTTTAGCTCAGATAAATCTTTGTGACCTTTTGTTAGACAAAGCCTTTTTAAATATGACATCAAAAGCATTAGCAACTAAAAAAAAGAATAGATAAATTGGGCTTCATTAAAATGGAAAACTATTGTGCTTCGGAGGACACCATCAAGAAAAGACAATCCGGGGCGCCTGGGTGGCTCAGTGGGTTAAATTCGGCTCAGGTCATGATCTCAGGTCCTGGGATCAAGCCCCGCATCTGGCTCTATGCTCAGCAGGGAGCCTGCTTCCCCCTCTCTCTGCCTTTCTCTCTGCCTACTAGTGGTCTCTCTCTGTTAAATAAACAAACAAACAAATAAATAATAAATTAATACATACATACATAAATACATACATAAATAAAATCTTTAAAAAAATAAAGACAATCCACAAAATAGGAAAAAATATTTGCTATCATATTTCATAAGGGAATTGTATCCAGAATATATAAAGAACTTGTACAACTTAATAAAAATTCAAATACCCCAATTAAAAAAGGGCAAGGGATTTGAATAGATATATCTCCACACAAGATATACAAATGGCCACTAAATGCATGAAAAGATGCTCAACATCATTAATCCTAGGGAAATATAAATCAAAACTTCAATGAACTATCACTTCATACTCACAAGGATAACTGTAATGTAATAGACAAGAACAACTGTTGACAAGGATGTGGAGAAACTGGAACCCTCACACATTGCTGATGGGATTATAAAGTGGTGTAGCCACTTTAGAAAACAGTTTGATAATTCCTCAAAATGTTAAACATCCAGTTTCCATATGACATAGCAATTCCACTCCTAGGTGGAAACGAAAACATACACTATGCAAAAAATTGTATATGAATATCCACAGCTACCTTATGCATAATATGAAAAAAGGGAAAACAACCCAAATGGGTGGATTGTTGATGATAGATACATAAAATGAGGTATATCTATAGATGGGACGATATTTGACAATAAAAAGAAATGAAGTACTGATAGATGCTACAATGTGGAAGAGCCTTGGAGACATCATCCTAAATAAAAGAAGCTAGTCACAAAAGATTCCATATTGTATGACTCAATCTATATGCAAACAGGCAAATATATAGAGGCAGAAATTGGTTTCATGGTTGCCCAAGGTTAGGGAGAAGGAATGAAAGGTGACTAGTAATGGTATGTGTTTTGGTTGGGATAATGAAAATTTTGAAAAATTTTATTGTGATAGTTTCACAACTGAATATACAGAAACTTATTTAACTCTACACTTTAAATGAGTGAATTGTATAATATATGAATTATATCCCAACAAAGCTATTAAAAGTGAGGACTCTGCACAGTGCTGTGAAATCTACAAAGATACGGAAGGTACAGCACATGTTGATATTTACTTATAATCTGTTTGAAGGCAAAATATATAGAGAATGATTGGAAATATCAGATCACAGCCTCAAAATCATTTTTTTAAAAGATTTTATTTATTTATTTGACAGAGAAAGAGATCACAAGTAAGCAGAGAGGCAGGCAGAGAGAGGGGGGGAAGCAGGCTCCCTGCTAAGCAGAGAGCTCGATGTGGGGCTTGATCCCAGGATCCTGAGATCATGACCTGAGCCGAAGGCAGAGGCTTTAACCCACTGAGCCACCCAGGTGTCCCCTCAAAGTCATTTTTTAGCTCAGCATCTAAGGAATGTCTACAGAGTCAATGCCCTTGAAATGAAACCTATTCATTTGAATTCAACCAATTTATATTTATTTTGAATCTTAGAGTTAGTACCTGACCCAGTGCTAGGAGCTGAAAGTTGGGAGAGAAGATTGCATAATTGGGTCATTATGTTATAACCTAGACACGTACAAAGAACTTTTTCAGTGATTCCACAGAAGTGAGAGAGCAATTCATTTAGCCTGTGAGGTGGGGAGAACTCTGAAGGGTGACATTTAAACAAGGTCTTAAAGATTGAATAGGAGTTCTCTGGATGAAAGAGTGAAGATGTGTTAGGGAAGTGGGTAAAGGAACTAAGTAAGGATTTATTATATAGATAGGCCTGGTGATAATGCTGTTGGTAGTGATGATGGATGATGAATACAATGACAGTGATGGTGGAGGTGGTGATGACCCAATGATGATGGTCAGGGTGGTGGTGACAGTAGTGGTGAAGACAATGATGGTGATGATGATGGTACCAGTGACAACAAAGATGGTGGTGGTGGGAGTTTGAAGGTTATGGTTTTGCAAAGACTGAGTTTGAGGAGCTTCTGAGGCATCCAAGTGATATGCTTCCAGGAGTCCACAGCCATAGGCCTTGAGCTACACATGGTGGCCAGGAACACATATCAGTGGCCAGTACTTCACTTTTTGATCAAATATTATCTTTCAGCCAGGTTTGTAGGAACTGTGTTGGCCAACAAAAGAGGAAACAAACAATTTAGCAGTTAATGAATTGCTACACTTGGACCTGAAATATCATTGGCCCATACTTTTGCAATCAGTAACCACTCAAGATAGTGATTTTATTGGAGACCTGCTGTAAGCCTAAGTTCTGAATCTCACCATGAACCCTCTCATGAACTCTTTGGGTTAAAATATTAAGTTGAACCATATGAAATTGCCATTTTTGTAGGTTAAAAATCATTGCATCTCAGCAGTTTCATCTAGATTAAGCTGTACAATGCCTATGCTGACTTATGTCTCCTCCTTCCCTTCACTAATTGTATGGATGGGCATGAGGAGTCAAAAAAATATACATGTTACTCTGCTATGATGACAGTCTTCATGCCATTGACTGTGTGTGTGTGTGTGTGTGTGTGTGTGTGTTTACAGGATAGGTACTATAGTCCAGTGTTGTCCAGTACAGTAGCCGTGAACCTTATGTGGCTATGGAGCATTTGAAATGTGACTAGTCCCAATTGAGGTATGCTGTGAGTATAAAACACATATCTGATTTCAAAAATTTAGTGTGAAAAAAAAGAATATAAATTATCTCTAATACATTTTATGTTGATTATATGTTCAAGTAATAATATTTTAGATATACTGGCTTAAATGAAAATATTAATATTGATTTCACTTATTTTTTCTTACATTTTTAATGTGGCTATTAGAAAATTTGGCATATATTGTATTTCTATTTGACTATGCTGCTACAGACAGAAAGTTCTTTTCACTGCACTTTTTTTTTGGCAGATTCAGGAAGAAGACAATTCCAAGTGGCTTTTAGAAATTGCCCTTGAATATTCTGAGCCCAAATCTACTTTGGTTTCTTCAAAAAAAGGAAGGAAAACCAATCTTGCCTCTAAAATCTACATTCTGAAAATTGCATTGTGAACATATATTTCCTCTCAAATATACAAAATAAATTCTAGAGGCTCATCGTTTTTCCATGTACTTAGACTATTTTCTTTGCTTTCACTTTTTGTTCTCTGTGTTCTTCCTGTCATCGCTTTATCAAAATATTGAGGTCCTGGCATCGAGCAAGTGGAGATATTCAAGATACATAAATGCCTCACTTATTTGGTACTAAGTTTATCTGAATCACTTGGGGATTGGCTAAGTGTGTAAGCATTCAGATTTCTCCAAAATTGAGACCATGCCATGCAGTGTGGGATTAGTGGGGAGAAAAGTGTGTCAGTCTCTTGGCGCTGACAATTTGAACTGTCAGGGTCAGGGCCCTGTGGTCTCCTTTTGCTCCCCTAATCCTGACTAAGAAGGTAATTTAAGTAGAATCCTGGGGTGCTAAATTAAGGAGGCTCTAATGGGAAAATGGGAAGTGGAGGGTTTAAAGGACACCCATTAATGTGCTTATTTCAAGATGTACTCTCGTCAGTGCTTCTTAGGAAGGCACATGCTCGCCAGTAATGTCTTTTCTTTTTGGAACACAACCAAGGGCAAGTATGGAGATTTTTAAACATAATATTTTAGAGCCCAAGGGAAGCCAAAATATCATAGACAGTGATAAAACCAAGATTTAGTAATTGTGTTGTGTGATCCTGCAGCATGTGGTGGGGTCACTAGAAAGGGAAGTGTGACGAGTTTGGGCAGCAGACATTATTATCTCGGGTTGCCATATAATCCCTCCTTAAATAGGCCCAGGCAAATATGCAGGTGCTCAGAAATCTTCTTTTCTCTGTAGCCACATCTTCTAAGCCAAAGAGAAATCAGGAGTAGGTATCAGCTGCAGATGTACTTGCCTGCCCCAACAGAATACTCCCAAATTGAATAATTTGTGTTTTTTCACATAAGGTAAGTCTAGAGGTAGGCACTCCAGAAAGTGTAGAGTATTTTACTACTGCCAGGCTATCTTAACCTTTGACATGGTCCACTTTTGTCTTCATGTTGTAAAATTGCTGCTGTAGCTCCAGCCATAACATCTGCATTCCAGCAGAAGGAAGGGTACATGCCAAACAACTTCACCTGTGCAAAGGGATGGCGTTCCAAGGACCTTTGCCTCTGTCAGTGGCTTGAGGTGGGCACATGACTTCTCTCATATTCTTCATATAGAAGAAGCTAGAATGTGGAGCCCATAGAGCTTGCCACTCTGACAAAGGAAGATATAGTCTATGTAAATAGCTCCTAGTTGAGTTCTTGGCACATATTATAAATAAAAAATGGACCTTGAAACAGTCTCACTTTTGTAGTTAAAAGACCTGGCCAAGCAACACTACAACTGTATCTTTGACAAATAGTTGTTACTTTGATTAGAGTAGCGTAGAACACTTACTGAGCATGTCCTTTAAGCATATGTGGCTTACAGAACACAGGCACAGAGCTATGTGCTTTCCGTCTTACTTACTCCTTTTACAACCTGATGAAGAAGATATTCTTTCCAGATTACAGAGAAGGAAACTGAGGCTCAAAGAGGCTAAGTAAACTTGCCTAAACCGTACAGCTAACATGGAGGAGAGCTAGGATGCTAACTCTTGCCTTCTGCCAGTGTCTTTATAATCTCTAAGCTCTCCTGTAAGTAGAAGGCTCTTAGTGGGTAGTTGGTTTGCCTGTTAATTTGCTAACCCAGTTAAAATTAAAGATCTTGGAATGAACAGCAAAAAGGAACTCCTCTCCAAAATAAAATAAAGGAAAAAAAAAAGTTAGGGTAACTTTGGAGTACTTGAAATAGGTCCTGATATCATGGGGTGTCAGTGGCTCAAACGATGCTAAGTTATGGATTCCCTCAATCATAGATTCTTCCCACAGGTTCTCCGTTTTGAGGGGTTTACTGTGATTCCACATAGTAATGGTTTGTTTGGGGTTATCCAGGGGCATTCTTAGGAAGAGTTAGGCCATTTGGTGCTGGGTGCTCTCAGAAGCAGTGAGAAGGAGCTGTGTGCATGGCTTGGGGTGCCACCGGCCCCTGCCAGAGTGGCCCGTGGCTGCCATGACATCCGGTAGCCTGGGAGGAGGGGGTACATCAGAATCACCTCCAAGGAATGGAGGTTCCCCAAGAATGATGGATCTGCCTTTGATGTCTCGCAGCTTCCAAATAGCACAGAAATGATACAGATACATGCCAAAAGGGGGAAAAACAACTTTTGATCTAGTTAGAACTAATTAAACTTTCAGTGTGCGTGAAAGAAACTTGAGTGCTAGCCAGTTGTTTGCCGTGGATGGAGTTTGTCAAAGAGCATAGTTGAAAATAATGTAACTGAAATAAACCCCTTCCTGGCGTTCTACTTGGGGGGAATTAATTTTTTGGTCTTTGCTTCTAAAATGTTAGGGATCCCTCCCCCGCCCCTTACAGGCTGAAATTACCTGCAGTCTTTTTTTCTTTATCCGGTGATATTAAGAGTGATGTTTTTCTTTCATGTTTTCTCAGAAGGCTCTCCCTTCAGCCCTTCCTTGTTGTCATTTCTTGTTTAGTCTAATGTATGTTTTCTGTTAGTGTGTGGACTTAAAAAAGGTAATCTAATTAACAGCAGAAGGTAAGAAGCCCTGCAGGATTTTGGCAACAGAGAAAAACGTGGGCTCTGGTATGTGGCCGACAGCTCCCACTTTAAAGCTTACAACTCTTACCTCGTTAGCAGGAGAGTTTTTCCTTCTTTATAAGCAGGCTTCAACAGAATATAAAGTGTGTATTTGACAGGACAACAGTCAGGTCTAAGAGTAGCTTTTGGAAATTTCGACTGCCTTTATTCAGAGCGACTGGTCTGGTAAATGTTTAGAGGGCCCTAATTATGCTTTGGGGCGATTAAAACATTGTGGATTTATGCTGTTTCACTAAGGAGAACAGCCTACTCCGCATACCAAGAAAGAAAGAAAAAAATACTAAAAGGGAGGCAAGAAAAGAAAAAGGGGAGGCGGGGGCGGGGTGGGGGGAGAGCACACACCACCCCTGCTTGGAGAGGAGGCCTCTCGGTAGAGCATATGAATCCACTTACATGTAAATTGCTTGTCGCTATGAATTAAGGGAAGGCAATGAAAGAACTGCTTTGCCGTGTTTACTATAGGATTTTTGACAGACTCTTTCCTCTTTCAAGTAAATTTGGCTTAAGTCCATAGTCAGTCCAGTTTTAAGTAAACTCCTCTTTTGTTACATTAACAAGGTTATAACATCACTGGGGCAGATTTCCAGCTGCAGGAACCGAGGCCTAAGTATGGGGCTGAGGGTATAATTAAAACCTTCGGGTGGGAGAGTTAAACTCTCAAGTAAAATTGGATAAAAGGCTAATTGTCCATAGCAACATAATACATGCTCTAAATATCTGTGAAATGAAGATGAATAGTAGGAGGCTTGGAAAAGAACCTTTTCTACTCTGTGAATTGAGATCTGATTTTTCAGTTTCATGATAAAGGGCATTCTCCCTGCCCCGTTTCCATGTCCATTTCCAAAGCACAGCGCTATCCCCTATAGTCCCTGTGACTTGTCTTTTAACCTTGCTGAAGATCTACCCTCTTTTGCAGAACTTCTCTTGCAAAGTGGGGCGCACTTATAGCTGATAAGCAGGCCCATGAGTGGAGTCCCGGATTTTCTGGTTCCCCGGGTCGGAACAAAGGTGTTGAGTGCATTGTCCACATTTGCTAGACCTTCCTTTATAGCAGGGGTGGGGGGGGGGGTTGCGAGTGGGTGAGAGGGGAGTCCAAGGGAAGGGCGCACATACCTGTGGTGACCTTCTCAACGATGACATCCAGCCAAGCAAGATGATACATTACCACAACACTAAAAAAACAAAAGGGCTTGTAATGGCAGCTTGTCCTGAGCAAATGCATCAGGAAGGCCCATTTGTTATTCATTAGGAGCAGCCTGGCTGGGCTGGCCTGGTAGGGAGCCTGGAGACTTAAGGTCATTCTACACCCTGCCCCAGTGGCACGGACAACAGCGAAGACAGCTTTAGCAGCCCCTACACTTCTAGAGCTTGCCGCATGGCTGTTTGAAGCTCTGCAGGAAAGAAGGTGTTCTAAAACAGTTTCGAGTTACTCCAAGGGTGGGAGTGGGGTTGGGATGGAAGGGAAAAAGAAGAAGAGGGGAGAAAATAAAAAGAAATGTTTTCATGGATAAAGTAACTCCGTGGAGCTAAGCGCAGTGAACACACAGCTGAGAAGTTCTGCAGCCTGCCTCCAGCAGCCCAGGAGGCATACCCCCAAAGAATGGCAAGTGTCTCCATTTGAAATAGAGACAAGTAGAAGAGGGGGTGTGTGAGAGCCCGAGGCTGTTGGAGAGTGGTCAGTGCTTGAGGGCTTGTTGGAAGAAGTGCATGGCCGTGTCCAATTAATAGAGTTGCTGGGTGCAATATGGTAAGGCACTGAGGGTGCCTTGGGACTATAAGAGGGGCAAGCTAATTCTTTGCAAAGCCAGAAATGCAGTGCTACAGCCAGCAGGGGAGCTGGGGCTGGGCAGAGGGAATGGAAGGGCAGTGGGAAAACTAGCTGTTTTGGACCTCAGCAAGTGAATGGATTGAGAATGTAGGTCCTGCATGCCGGAAAATCAGGATCCAGCCCCTAAGCTCTGAAGCACAGAGTGGTAGTGAGGCTGGCCTAAACTCTCCCTCTCCTGACAGCTATGTGATGTTCCTGGTTTAAAGGAGAACACCCAGGAATTATATTTCTGGTATTTTCGACCTAGTAATATCGCAGAGTACTTTTGTCTTGTTGCACAATGTGGAGATTTGAGCTTTGAACGAAAGAGTCTGTCTCACTTTGTGAATCAAAGTACTCTCAAATAGGATGCACCTATTTGTTGGAGCCAGGGTGCTTTCCAGCAGGACTGAGATGCCAATCTTCAGTTTCATTGTGAGCATCGGTGAGCTTTCATGATAAGCTCTGAAGCCTCCTTTCAGTATTTTTGCTCAGAAAGTTATTTAGCTCACACATTTGCCTCATGGCAGCTGACGCTCAGTAGTGTTTTAAGTATGTTGAAGTATGTTAAATAAGAGCTTATGTTTTAAAGTGTATAAATCCATTTCTCTTGCCAGCATTTTAAATTTAAGTTCCTTCTTATGTGTACCAAAGACGCATAATATATAAACTGGATTACAGACCAGAATAAGAATGACATTATGAGAAAATAAAGCTGAGAATGCTGTGTTTAATAGGAACCAACTCTTATTAGTTCAGCTAATAAAATTTTAGCCATCTTTATATTTCTTTGTCTTTTAAAGTAACAAGTTTCCTTTTTAAAGCAGAGGTTTAGTTATCGTGTGTGTGCATGTGTGTGTGTGAACATACGTATATTACAAATTAGTTTAAATGAAAAAAGCACTGCTCTTTCTATGAGTCATTATGATTTGATGCCAAAATACGGAAAAATAGTTCTATTATATTTTTTGAAGTTATATGCTATTCAGTGAAGTTGGGATTTTTAATTTTTCTAAATTTCTTTTTATTATTTTTTAGGGAGCAGGTCAATTTTTTAGACTTGGATTTTGTTGGATGGCTATTTATTCTGTAAAGCACATGGATATTTCAGATATGAGAGTCCACACTGTTTCCATGAGTCAATAAATATTTGAAAATTAAATCTTGTGTGATGAGGGAAGGACTTTTCCCACCAAAAGGCTGATCTTGCCAGATATCCCTCTCTCCCTGACCTCCCCACCGTTTTCTCTCAACACGGCAGCTGGGTATCCCATATTACCCAATTACCGCTATCGCCATCATTAATCATTTATTGAACAGGAGAGAAACAAAACAGTGACATAAGTACACTCCCTGCTCACCTTTTCTCTGGTAAAACCATTTTTCTTGTTTTGTTTTATTTTTTGTGTCAATGACCTAACTGTAGCCTTAAAAGAAGAATTGCAGTTTTCTCTTTGAGGCAATGAAATAGTTTTAGAAATAGGTGGCAGTGACAGTCACATAATATTGTAATTAAAAATGGTTAAAATGAAAAGTTTTGTGTTAGAAGAAGGGAGAAAAAGAAAAAGAGGAACAGCAGAGAATAAAGGCCCCAAACATCTGCATGGCATGTAACCTCACTACGTTCAAGTTTCTGCTTCAGTGTCAACAGAGAAGACGTTTCTGATCACATTAGCTAAACTAGCACTTTTTCTGGCACTATCTGTACTCTCAGCCTGCTCTACTATTCCTACATTTTAAAAATATTTTAAAACTCTCAATAAAATGCACATAACAAAAAATTACATTTTAACCAAGTAAAGCATACAATTCAGTGATTTTCAGTATATTTTGCAGTGTTGTAATAAGCATGACCACTATCTAATTCCAGAACATTTTCACCACCCCTAAAATCCCATTCTCATTAAACAGTCACTCTCTATTACCTTTTTTCCCCAGCCCCTGGCAACCACTAATCTACTTTCTGTCTCTGTAGATTTGCCTGCTCTGACTATTCCATATAAATGAAATCATACACTATGTGGCCTTTTGTGTTTAGCTTCTTTCGTTGTAGCATGGTATTTTCAAGGTTCATCTATATTGTAACATATATCAGTACTTCATTTCTTTTTATTGCCAAATAATATTCTATTGAGTAATATACCACATTTTGTTTATCCATTCATCGGTTGATGGATATTTGGGTTTTTTCCACCCTTGGTTGTTATGAATAATGCTACGAATATTTGTAAAGAAGTTTTTATGTGGATATACGTTTTCATTTCTCTAGGGTATAGTATTTTTCTTTGTAACACCCACCACCACTATATATGTGTCATATATGGCCAGGGACATCTTTTTACACAAAGCCAAAGTAAAATTGAAATTACTGCAGATATGTATAAAGATATCTATCTATCTATCTATATCTATCTATCTATCTGTATCTGTCCACATGTACTTTGTTTATTTGTTCATTGTCCACTTTGAAATGTCCCTATGTTAGAATGTAAGCTCTGGGAGAACCTGGACTTTATCTTATTCTTTGCTCTATCTTCAGCACTTAACACAGTGCCAATTAAATGAATTAGCTGATAAAGAATGAATGGCATTCTGTATTGAATGGTCCACAAAATTCTTCCTGAGCCGCAGAGTTAGTTCCTTAGTCTTTCTTTCAAGCCATTCTTTGGGTGGAATATGGCAGAGAGGATCACTCAAACAAAAGAGCTGTTACTGAATATCACAGCTGTGTTAGACTCAACCAAGTCTTCTCTTAGGCTGACGTCCAAAGACACACACACACAAAATACCAGGATGTCTTAACCAACCGCAGGCCCAAGTTCAGTTTTGATGCTGATTACTGATATCAGGAGAATCAGTTCTGCCTATGACAGACATCCTCTTGCATTTGTAATAAAGGCAAAGATAAAGCTCTTTTCTAGTAGTGCCAAGAAGAGCATAATCTCCATCTTTCTGAGAGGCGTGATGTCCGTCTCTCCTTTGACAGACATGCCGGAGAGGAAAGAGTAAGATGTTGCAGCCTGCTGGGGGTGATGTGATGGCTAAGTGCATTATTATTCACTACTTGCATTTAAAAGGCCAGGGGACATCTTTTAAATAAAGCCAGAGTAAAACTGAAATTGCTGCAGAACTTTTGTATACTTCAACAAGAAAACTGTCAGTTTGAGGAAGGGAAATGAGGCATTCTAGCATTCGCCTTCACATCTCTGATGAATCTGGGAAGGTATTATTTTGGCTTTTAGGAATTCTGCTAACTCCACGTTTGTTCTAACTATGTGATTCCTTTCAAAATATTCTTCATGGATTCTACAGGACTTTGATTATGTTTGATTCAGTTTTTGTTTATAGTTAATCTACCTTTAAACACTTATAGAAAATAGTTCAGTTTTTAAAAAGCTTACACAGGATGTGATATGTATAGTTTAAATGATAAATCTTTCCCCCCTAAAGAAATGTCATGGCATGAAAGCAGACATAGTTATTACACTGTTTATTATTTGACTTGGCCAAAGGCCTAGAGTTGGGTACTAATTTTAATGTATTAGAATATACTTTTCTTAGAGTTTCGCCTATAAATACTATATGTTTGGTGACTAGGTGAGCAGCAGGATAAGTTGAAATTACACTTGATTGAATTATTTTCTCCATGTTTATTAGTTATTTGTTTCATCAGTGAATGAGGTATTTCTCATCTTGTGTGTCATAGGTGAGTGCATTTCCATCCAAGATGCTCTTGTGTTGGAGTGGGTCAGGAGAACAGATTTATTGGTTTATTGGGGGTAGTTTACATCTCCAAAATGTATTTCAGTCATGATAGATGTATCATCTGCTGTTACAATTTAGATGGAAATAGGACAGTCATCTTCCTCTGGGATATTTTTTTTAGGCTGAATTCTTTTTTTTTTTTTTAAGGAAAATAAAAATTGGTAAGAGAGAATCTTAAAGGAATCTGAAGTTCTGGGTTCCCATAGATAATCTGGCTTTTTTGCTTTGGGCACTTGAAGAAAACCGTAAGACCCCCATCAAACAATGAAGAGAAGGTCCCCATTGACAGCTGAGCTTTGGGGAGGGGCTCTCTGTTAAAACAAGGGTGGATGAGCCGTCCTGCCACCCCAGTAGCCTCCCCCAGCAGTTTATAGTACGCCAGCCCATAGGAATGTGAATCCTACTTTGGAGCCCATTGTGAATGTGTTTCTGAGTTGTTTAACGTGTTTCTCACAAACAGGACATGACATGTATGGTTTAAATGAAAATAATGGCCTTGCTGCTTGGTACCAGACCGTCTTTTGTCAAGAGCATCCTGGCAATTGCAAGGGCTCTGGGCTGACATGGCCCACAGGCTGAGTCCTTCGGGGATCTGGACTTGCTGTGTTTCACACAAAGAAGGCTCTTAAATCAGGGGGCCTCCCGGAGGGCCTGCGGCCTGGTGCATGCATGTGCACTGCTCTGCAGAAGGCACTAGAGCCCTGCTTGCTGCTCTTGCTTCTGGCCGGGAAAGCTTGGTCAGGAATTAGGAGGGAGATTGTCTTCGTTTCTGAATTCCTTAGGGATGGGGTTTACGTTCAAAACAGAACAACCCCCCCCGACCTCCCCCCACGATAAGAAGAAACACAATGGCAATAACAACAAAAAACAGGGTTTTTACTTAGGAGTTTCGAAGCCTATCTAGGTGTTTTTGCTTTGTGGAGTTAGGCCTTGTGATGACTTTTTAAAAAGAATTTTAATCATTTTTTTTAAGTTTTGTGGTAAAATACACATAACATAAAATTTACCATTTTGACCATTTCTAAGTGTACAGTTCAGTGGCATTAAGTCCAGTCACATTGCCGTACAGCCATCACTACCACCCATTTTCAGAACCCTTTCATCCTTCCACGCTGAATCTCTGTAACATTAATTAATAACTTCCACTTCCTTCTCCCCACCCCACTCTGATCCCTGGAAACCACCATTCTACTTCCTGTCTCTATGAATTTGACTACTCTTGGTTCCTCCTGTGAGTAGAATCATGTAGTATTCTGTCCTTTTGTGACAGGCTTATTTCACATAGTAAAATGTATTCGATGGTAATAATGTTTGATGTAAGCAGATTAGATGATAACAAATCAGTTTATATTTTCTGAGAACGTTCTATATGTTGTCTTTTAATGTGCCTCTAGTTGATTCTTCAAGTTTTGTATTTTATGAATGACAAGAGGTATGCTGTCACCAAAGGTCAGTAGTTCTCGACCAAGGACTATTAGGCCCTCCAGGAACATTTGACGATAACTGGGGACATATTTTTGGTTGTCACAACTGAGGAGGGTGGGACAGTAGGGCATGGTACCAGCATCTGCAGGGAAGAGGCCAGGGCACTAACAAACATCCTGCAATGGCCAGGAAAGCCCTCAGAACAAAGAATTACCAGGCCCAAATGTCAATAGTGCCGAGTTTGAGAAATCCTGTCAAGGGTTTGTGAACTTGTTAGTCATTTACAGGGAAAAAATCTGGAGGAAAATGCAGGCCATACTTTTATTGAGTAGTTAGGAAATTAATTTCTATGCTGTCATCAATTTATTACTACTTCAGTAAAACATTGAATATTGGGGTTTCAATACAAACAAAAATGCAGACTGAGTTTCTGACTTCATGCTGAGACTTCCGCCATAAAAAGTAGAGAATTCAAAACCATCCATATACTTAAAATTTCATTAATGTTGCTATGGGTTCTCTTAGGATATTTTACATTTCTGTGCAGATTGTCTTGTAATGAGGTTGGATGGCTCCACAGAGGTGGCGAGGAATACAACTGGAGCTGGGAGACCTTGTTTTTGTCCGTGTTCCGTGGCTAAGTAGCTGTGTGACCTTAAGCAATGCGATCAATTTGGACCTTACTTTTCTCACTGGAAAAAAGAAAGAGTAGTATTACAATGAAAAATGCACATCCATGAAGTAAAATGGATAATTTTTAGCAGTGACCTTTCTTATGATGTAGTTACTATAAAGTACATTCTGCTACATCAGTTATTTTTAAGTGAAGACTAAACATTGCTTAATAAAGGAGTAGGTTTTAATAAATGAATAATAAATGGGTAGGTTAAGCCTGAAGCTAATTGCCGGTGAAAGTACTATATTCTCTGCAAAGGGTCTGAGACCCTGTACTCTTGCTGCTGTCATATCCTTTTATTAGGTCAGATTCCTACCACTACTGTATGATATCATACAGTATCAGTATGATAACTGTGTAATCCAATGGATTAATTTTTTAGTGCAGTTTTGTTGTGGTCCACTTCAGTGAGAGCAGATGGTTTATCTAGAACTCTTTAATGTTAGATGGGCAGGAAGACGAAAAAAAGGAATATAATAAAAGCTATTTTTAAATTTCTAGAAAAGAAGAGTGAGGAACAAGTATCTAAAACCAAAGCTCTGGAGTCCAATTATTAGAATGCCTTGCATAATGATGGTGTGAAGCAAAGTATAGAACTCTGGTGATCCTCAAGTCTGTAAGCTGTGCACACAACCTAGGAAAATAATGTTTTCTTAGAACATGTTATGTCTTTTCCCAGTGCGTTCCCTCTGGTGTGTGTGTGTGTGTGTGTGTGTGTGTGTGTGTGTGTGTGTGTGTGAAATAAAGACAACTGGAAAAGAATTGATTGTAAAGAGCTATAGCAAATGCTGGGATCTGCAGCAAAGTTTATGTAAGAGCAGCTTGATCATAGGGAATGCTGAGAATGAAGCCTGGGCTTTGGGGAAGCCACACGGAGGCTCTTCCAGTCCAGTACACCTGCTGTCCTGTTACCACATGCATTTTCATCCCAACACCAGCCCCCGCTGTTGGCTTAAAAAAATCATTATCTAGCATTTTTTTCTTAGAGGTTGAAGCAAGGTTTCTTCCTAAGGCCAGAGCTTTTCCAAGAATTTGCTGGCAGCCCCTGCAGTCTTTGAATTTCAAACAAAGTCTGGTGGGATCTGGATTTTGAGCCTGGGCTTCTGTCTGGCTCTCCATGCTGTTTGATCTGATCCAGTTTTACACTGTCACAGTTGGAAGGCAGATAAAAGTCGAAAGGGAAGGCAGTCTAGAAGGAGACAAAGGAGACCAAGCCCCTCATCTCTCCATTCTCTCCATTTTTTTTTTTTAATTC
Organism: Nasua narica; assembly: GCA_028533885.1. Lineage (NCBI taxonomy): Eukaryota > Metazoa > Chordata > Mammalia > Carnivora > Procyonidae > Nasua > Nasua narica. Next base: position 20,177,100 of record CM052799.1, on the reverse strand, counting down.
TAAAATGAGAGATCCTAGAACCAAGATGGCAAAGAGGTTTCACTTTTGAGTGCCACCTCGAACTGACAGCCAGGCAATATTTGGAACATTTGAAGCTCTCTTCAGGCTCCACAGGAAAGAATTCTGTGATCACTTAGTGATGTCATGGTTGGAAGTAAGCTGCGGTAAAGAATACACTGTGCATTTCCCAACATTGTTTAGTGTACAGCTCTTATATTAACAATGTGACTCTGTAGAAGTGGTCTCCTCTGTTCATTAGGGCACTTTGAATCTGGTAAATGCGGCTGAGGTAGTTGACTCTGGTGTGAAGAACATGAATTCCTGAGTCAGATTACCTGACTTAGAATACTAATTCTACTTTTTACCACCTGTGGGTTCTTAGGGCAATTAATAGGCCTCTCTAGGTCTTTATCTTTCTCATCTGTAAAATGGGGAGACGGTTACTTCTTCTAGTTATTGTGAAGATTAAAATGACTTAATACACATTATTTAAAATAGTGCCTGGCGCATAGTAAACTTTCAACCAGTGTTCCGTTGAATAGTGGCCCCCAACCAATATATCTACTTGGAACCTCAGAATGTGACTTTATTTGGGATAAGAGTTTTTGCATATTTACCTTAGCTAAAAATCCCAAGATGAGACCATTCTGGGTCAGGGTGCGCCCTTAATCCAATGACTGGTGTTCTTATAAGAGACAGAAAAGGAGAAGAGGCACCAAGGAGAAGGTCATATGAAGATGGAGGCAGAATTGGAGTGATGCATCTGCAAGCCAAGGAACGTCAAAGACTTCTGGCCATCACCAGAAACTAGGAGACAGGAATGAAATGGATTCTCTCTCAGGGTCTCCACAAGAACCAACCCTGCTAATGTTTTGATTTCAGACTTCTGGGCTCCTGAACCGGGAGAGAATAAATTTCTGTTGTAAGCCACTGCAGAGGTAATTTTTTATGGCAGTCCTAGGAAACAAATGCAGTTGGCTATTGGTGTTATTACTGCTCTTGTCTTCAAGATGAAGAGTAAGTCCTTGGTTATCTGGGCAGTCCTAGGGTTTATTGACACATTGATGAAGTCAGCTAGAATCTCAAGCTGCCCAGAGGCACTATTATCTCTGATGGTGGTGAGTGACCAGTTCATTGGGCTCCTTTTCCTTCTCAGTCATTGGCTCTCAGAAAGCTTATATTTGAAAAAATCAGAATGTACAAAATAAAGAAGAGAGGCACAGACCATCATTGAGATGGAAATAGAAAGACTGACAGTAGAGAGGACAAGGAACCTTCCTGGTATGTATGCCAGCTCTTATATCAGAATTTGAGAAAAGGCAGGGTGTTGAATTCTAGGCAAAATGAGCCCTGGGACAAAAATAAAAGTGTGTAAAGAGGACAGATTCTCTGGGGGATAGCAAATAAAAGACTACAGACCCAACAGGTGGATGACAATTGAACTAGCCTAAAGAAAACTGCAAGTTTTATAGCCTGAGAATACATTGACTACTTTCTCATTTGAGAAACTGGATTTTGGGAGCCAGCACTTCCTGCATATTTAGATTGGTTCAGCTCCATATACCTTTCTATAGGAAAACTGGTTAGCAAAAGGAGAGACTAAACCTTGGGTCAGATGGCAGTCTCACCTCAGATCTGTCATTACTACATGGTCTCTGGCAAGTTACTTAACCTCTTGGCCTTAGCTTTGACCGCAGAAAATGGGAGTGAGCATGCCTACCACACAGACTCACCTAGCACTGAGCCTGGCACACAGAAGGCACTCATTGCTTCTTTCTTTCTCTCTTTCTCCCTCCCTTCCTTCCTTCCTTCCTTCCTTCCTTCCTTCCTTCCTTCCTCCCTCCCTCCCTCCCTCCCTCCCTTCCTTCCTTCCTTCCTTCCTTCCTTTCTTCCTTCTTCTTTCTCTTTTCTAAGTGCCTAAGATGTAGAAAACTCTGTGCTAGGTGCTTCAGGGCGTAAAAAGATAAACAAAAAAAGTATCCACTCACAAAAGCTGTACATTGTAGTAAAGAAGACCTGGGCACACTTAGAAGAATGAAGTATTTTTTTTTAAAGATTTTATTTATTTATTAGACGGAGAGAGATCACAAGTAGGCAGAGCAGCAGGCAGAAGGAGAGGGAGAAGCAGGCTCCCCGCTGAGCAAGGAGCCCGACGCGGGGCTCGAACCCAGGACCCTGGGATCATGACCTGAGCCAAAGGCAGATGCCCAACTGACTGAGCCACCCAGGCACCCCAAGAATGAAGTATTGATGAAGAAAGGCAATCGTTTTTGGTTTTGTTTTGGTTTCCCAAACTGGGAGATCCGCAAGGGGGTCATAAAGTAGATTCAATTTGATCTGAATCGTGAAACATAAGGAGGGTTTCCATAATCAGGGAATGGGCAGGAATATTTGCTTTTTAGTGGACAATATGACCCCTGACATAGAAATATAAACACAGGTGGTGAATGTAGAGAATGGCGGGTTGTCCTAAGGGCAAACAGTTGTTGGGGCTTCAGAATAGAGAGGTGAGCATAGGGGAGGTGAGACTAGAAGTGTAAATTTGGGGCCTGAGGGAAATGTGGGATACTTTTAACAGCATAATAAGAGGGTGGCTCTGTAGTGTGAAGGATGAATTGGAGCCAAATTCAGTTCGAAACACAGGTGCAAGTTAGGAGGCTGTAGGGATGAGCCTGGTGAGGGCTTATGGAGTTGGAGCCTCATGGAGAAAAAGAGGGGGAGGGAAGAGACACCCAGAGAGGATGGCACATTTCTTTGCCAAGCTGATTTGTGTTTGACACCCAAGAGGCAGCCTGAACTTCACCAGCCGCTTGCTCTATTTGCACAACCTTTAGTACGGGTGGCTGCTGTATTCAGAAATTAAACTGGGCTCCTGTGAACTGAGTCATCTTCATCACTTGGCACATAAGGAACTTGAATACAGTGTGTTGGGCATCGATAAGCCCAATAGACTCTGGTTTTCCATGGATAATCTAAATAAAATACATATCACCTTCTTTTAATATCCATTGCAAAAAATGGGTTCTAAATAATCCAAATGGTGAAAAGAGCGAAAATTGCTGCTCATAGGTAATAAAATCAGTATTAAAATTTTATATTGTTGGCATTAGACCCATATGTTGTTAGCAGACTTTCCTAGAAAGTAGTCCTTCCCACTTTTCCATTTTTGCCTCTTCTCTGTAGCATTTCTTACTGTCCTTTGATGTAACTTACTCATTTTTATAGATATGTCCATAGTATTATTTAATCTCAAAAATGTTTTAGATAGAGGGTTGCAAAATCTTTTCACTTTGCTTTAGGTATTATAACCAATTTGGTATTTTGGATTCATGTATTTTAAGAAATCTTAAAAATTGATGTATAGCATGAATGCCTGCAAGTGCACAAAGATGTGATTTCTGCTTGGTGAATTTTTATAAAGTGAACATACACATGTAACCAGCACCCAGATTAAAAACAAAACAATATAAAGAAGACGTTGTATACTCAGAAGTCTTCCATTCCCTTCCTTCATTATTTCTCCCAAAGGTGACTATTTGATTTCTAGCACTATAGATTAATTTTGCCTGGCTTTGAACTATCAGTGGGATCATAAAGTATGCATTCTTTTCCTTTTTTGTGTGCAACATCTTATTTGTGAGATTCACCCATATGGTTTTGTGTACTTGTAGTCAATTCGATCTCATTCCCTTTGAGTATTCCCTTGTTTGAGTATTTAATGTTTGTTTTACCCATTCTGCTTTTCATGGACATTTGGGCTGTTTCCGTTTGGGGACTATTGTGAATAGTGTGAATTGTGTTTTGGTGAACATTTGCACACATTTCTGTTGCTTACGTTCCCAGGAGTAGAAATGCTGGTAGGAGGAACATTCTAAAGTGATGGAAGAGAGTGTGTACTGCATTTTGCATGAAGGTAGACTATGATGCTTTGCATTTTTATATTTCTAGGGGAATATATCAGTATTTAATATATGAAAGGAATTGAAAAATGTTCATTTACTTTGGCATGGTTTCCTTTATTTGCTTTTTATCCGAGAACTCACAAGTTATTCTGTAGGTAATATGGTCTGAAGTAAATTGAGTGTAAATGCACAATCCTTACCCCATTCCAATTTACCAAGCCCAGAGGAAAACATTTGTTATCCTATATTTTTACAGTACTTCATTGTGATATGATGAGGCTCCAAGCTTTAAGAAAAGGAAATTGGGAGGAGAGAACTAATATGATCCAGTGTGATTTTAAGGTAACAGCTACAGTCTTTGCAAAGGAAGGAGCCAACAGGTCTGATGTGAAGTATTGGGGCCACATATTTTTGAAGTGGGATTAAGGGAATAGAGGAACTTGTGCTTTTCAGAATCAGGAAGTCCTTCTCCCAAATATTCCATATGTAAAGCAAAATATTTCAGGCCATCAGAAAGAAGCTTCAAATGATAATTGAGTCAGCCCAACTTGACTACATTTTCTAGATTTTAAATCTAAGGCAATAAATGACACTTCTGATCTCTTCTTGAATTTATACCATGTGGTGGTTGGAGGAGGTATTTCCAGAAATTTTGTTGCAATGAAATAAAATCCTCCTTTCCATCAGTATATTTGATATCATAATCCTGATTATCAATCTCCTATGATCTGACGTATTAGTTAGAATTCAGATGAGCCTGCTTTAACAGAGAGATCCCCAAATCCAGTAGCTTATATAAGATAGAAGTTTATTTCTTCCTTAAATCAAAGTCCATATAAAAAACAAAAATAAAATCTGTTTAGATGACAAAGGACTGTCTTGTGGTTTGACAGTGAGAGGGACCCGGGCTTCCTCTCTCTTACTGCTTTTATCTTATTGCCGTCCTCAGCACATGACAGTTTCCATCTTGTGGTTCAGGATGGCTGCTCTCTTTATCCGGTCTGTGTCTTAACCAGAAGAAGAACAGGAGACAAGGGAAGAACATATTCCTTTCCTCTAAGGGCACAGTCTGGATGCTGCATATATCACTCTTGCACTCATTTCCTTGCCCAAAACTTAGTCGTGTGGCCACATCCAGGTTGTGGCAAGGCTAGAAAATGTTGTCCCTTAGCAGAAGGCCAGCAAAAATTCCATAAGTATAGAAGGGAAGAATGGCTATTAGAAAACAACCAGCAGTCTTATGTGGGTTTGGATATTTTATAAATATACCAGATATTTTTATTCATAGTCTCTGACTTCTTCATCTCTCTTATCTCTTATCTTTCTTACTTCTTTTCCTTCTTGTATAGCATTCATCTCTTGAAGCTCCTCAACTCGCTTTTGATCATGGAAGTTCCTTGTTAATCAGGTCAGCAAATCCTTTGATCCTATCTGTTCTTTCCCAGATTATAATCTGGCAAAACAAAAATTTTTCTTTTACCCAGTCCCTATGTTAATTTTTCTGAGGTAATTGGGATGGTTCTAGAATCCTGAGTATAAATACCCTTGCTAAAGTTGAGCTAAAAAAAATGTCCATCCTAATTCCTAGCAACCTATATATAACCCGAGCACATGTAAGTATGTGTTAGACAAGGAAATAATAGTTATCAGTCTCCACTGAATTGTAAAGGAAAATAATTAGTTAACCTTGAGATAACAAGTGTGCTGGACAGCTGAATAGCAGAGCCCCTCCACTGTTGAAGAGGGCTGGGAGCTTGGAATGCATTGTCTTCAGAGACAAGGATTGCTGAGCATTTATTGTGTGTCCCTGGAACAGGACACCCACATTCCTTTGTAACTTGTCTCAGCTCATCTGCAGCCCTTCAACACCTCTGAACCACTTGTGGTCATCTTAGAGGGTATAGTTTTCTGACAGGCAGATTTTGAGCATCTCTTTCAGAGAGCCACAAGTCATCCAGCTCTGGAGTTCGCCAACCTGAGTTTGACTTCCAGTTTCACCACTACTCATTTGTTGGGTGGCTTTAGGTGAATTTCTGAAACTCCTTCAGAGCTTCAGTTGCCTCTATTTTTTGACATGAGGAAATTTTGCTAGTAGGCTTGAGTTAATTCACTTCACTCATTTATGCAAAAGTTGTTGGTTATGTGAACACTGAAGAAAAATGAGCGTGGGTCCCATCTGGGCTGACTATGGAGGCCAGAAAGTACACATTCAATTAGCACCGGTTTGGTTACTATTATGTCTCTGACAAGGTCTTTCCAGCAAGAGATGCAGTCTAATGAAGTGGTAAAGAGTAGTTTGGACTCTGAAGTCAGACTGATCTAGCATGGATCCCTAGGTCTCTGTGGCTTTCTCTGGGTCTATTTCCTCATGGTATTGTCCCTAAGATCATTGACTCTGGAATAAATCCCAGTTCTGTCCCTTTCTAATTATGTGACTTTAGGCAAATTATATAACCTCTGTCTCAGCCCCCCTTTAATAATACCTGCCTTAGGTTTTTTCAAAAGAATTAAGTGGTAGAACATATGAAGAGCATTTAGTATAGCAACTGGAACATGGTAAATGCTCGGTAAAAGATTGCTGCTATGTTGTTTTAGTCATTGCCAGATTTTTTTAATTTAATAGTTTAAAAAAGAATTAAAGTTTTAACAGCTTTATTTTGGTATGATTGACATGCGATAAACTGCACTTATTTAATGTGTAAAACTTGATAAATTTTGGCATGGATGCACATATAAGAGTCAAGACAACATGCATATCCATTACCTGCCCAAATTTCTTCATGCGTCTTTGTAATCCATTCCTCCTTTCTCTCCACGATCCCTCCAATCCACACTATACTCAAGCACTGATCTACTTTATCTTGCTATAAACTCATGTGCAATCTCTAGAATTTTATATGAATGGAATCATACAGTATTTATTCTTTATTAACCTGCTTGTTTTCACTCATCCATGTTGCATGAATCAATTCCTTTTCCAGTAACCTTTTTTTTTTTAAAGATTTTATTTATTTATTTGACAGAGGGAGAGAGATGACAAGCAGGCATAGAGGCAGGCAGAGAGAGAGGGGGAAGCAGGCTCCTTGCCGAACAGAGAGCCCGATGTGGGGCTCGATCCCAGGATCCTGAGATCATGACCTGAGAGCCAAAGGCAGAGGCTTTAACCCACTGAGCCACCCAGGCGCCCCCCTTTTCCAGTAATCTTAGCATATTATTTATCCATTCACCTATTGTTGGACATTTGGGTTGTTTCCAGTTTGAGGCTATTATAAATAAAGTTATTATGTTCATTCCCATACAAGTTTGGGGTTGTTTTTGTTTTATTTTTAATTTTTTTTAAAGATTTTATTTATTTATTTGACAGAGAGAGATCACAAGTAGGCAGAGAGGCAGGCGAGGGGGTGGGGAAGCAGGCTCCCCACTGAGCACAGAGCCCGATGCGGGGCTAGATCCTAGGACCCTGAGATCATGACCTGAGCTGAAGGCAGAGGCTTTAACCCACTGAGCCACCCAGGCGCCCCTGTTTTTGTTTTATTTTTAAATATTTCATTTACTTACTTACTTACTTACTTACTTACTTACTTCGAGTGGGGAAAGGGAGAGAGAGAATCCCAGGCAGACTCTACGTTAAGCACGGAGCCTGACATGGCTCAATCTCAGACCCTGAGATCATGACCTGAGCCCAAATCAGGAGTCAAATGCTTAACTGACTGAGCCATCCAGGCTCCTCTCTGTACAAGTCTTTGTTGCAGAAATATTTTTTCTTTTCTTGTGTTAATACCTAAGGGAAATGACTGGGTCATATGGCAGGATACATTCGACTTTTCAAGAAACTGCCAGTTGTTTTCAAAGATAGTTGTACCATTTTACTTTCCTACCATCAGTATATGAGAATTCCAGTTCCTTCAAATCCTCACCACTTGATATGGACAGTCTTGATTTAGCCATTCTAAATAGTATGTAGTAGTATTTCATTGTGGTTTTAATTTGCCTCTATCTAATGACTAATGAAGTTGAGCATCTTTACATGTGCCACCTGTGTAGATTCTTTGGTGAAGACTTGGTTAGGTTTTGTATGGGTTGTTTGTTTTATTATTCTTGAGTTTTGAGAATTCTTTATATATTCTGTATTTGACTGCTTTATTACATATGTGATTCCTAACTATTTTCGTCCAATGTGGTGATTGTCTTTTTATTCTCCTAATATTTTTTAAAGGGCAGATATTCTTAATTTTTAGCCTGGATTATTTAATAATACCTTATTTATTTTCCATATATTTGGGGATTTTTTTAATTAACATATAATGTATTATTTACCCCAGGGTACATGTCTGTGATTCGTCAGGCTTAAACATTTCACAGCATTTACCATAGCACATACCCTCCCCAATGCCCATAACCCTACCCCCACTACCTCCCAGCCACCCTTAGTTTGTTTCGTGAGTTTAGGAGTCTCTTATGGTTTGTCTCCTTCCCCATCCCATCTTGTTTCATATCTCTCCCCCACCTCCCCACAACCCCCCGCCCTGCCTCTCAAATTCTTCATATCAGAGAGATCATATGATAATTGTCTTTCTCTGACAGACTTATTTCACTTAGCATAATACCCTCTAGTTCCATTCATGTCATTGCAAATGGCAAGATTTTGTTTCTCTTGATGGCTACATAGTATTCCAGTGTGTGTGTGTGTGTGTGTGTGTGTGTGTGTGTATACACACCATATCTTCTTTATCCATTCATCTGTCGATGGACATCTAGGTTCTTTCCAGAGTTTGGCTATTGTGGACATTGCCGCTATAAACATTCGGGTGCATGTGACCCTTCGGATCACCACATTTGTATCTTGAGGGTA